>OX377621.1:66424474-67624474 GCA_947397865.1 Polietes domitor
AAATGCACAAAGACATAATACTCTCGTGGCGTGTATAATTACTCGAGAACAAGGTATATTTAGGGATGCTTTCAGGATCGATTAGCTCACAGATGGCTTGACGCATGGATGAAATAATTTTCAAATCATCTCTAAACTAACCAATCTTCTTTTGTTCTCCACGAGGTGACTGGAAGTTATTTTTTTATTTGTATGGCCGCAACTCAGCCTACTGTTCATGTCGTGTAGTTCCTGCGACTAGGAAATACTCATGTGTACTTATATTTTATTATTTTCTTTTCATACCATAAAGAGAGGAGCTAGAGGGTTAAGATAAATAAAATAAAATTTCACTTTACAGTTCTAACAGCAATAATTATCTCAGACATTAAATTACAAAATTTGTTCACTTAGTAATATGCACCCTTCGATCAAAAAATTAAAACTTTGACCCACTGTAAATCGAAACACAGACCAGACCAGGGTCGCTATTCTGTTCCAATCGAAAGGTCTTAATTTGTTGGACAGTGTCATTATTTATTCTCCTGAAAAAAATCTCACTTCAAAAATATGACTGGATGAATAAACATTCTTTCTTCAAATATGCAATATTTCACAATTACAGGGACGGCATAATTTTTAAAATTGACCAAAGCTTTGATTTGAACTGGGATATTTTCCTGGCTATTCTGCTTTTATATTTTATAGAATGCAAATTTATTTACAAATGACATGATTTCCAAAACAATTTCGTCAAACATAATATTTTGCAATACCAAAGACGTTCAACAATGTTCATCAACGTTCTCGATGATTTAACATGGAATTACTCTATTGTATGACTTTGAATAGCTTTGCTATTAAAAACGAGGAATATATAAATTATAACGAGCTGGAAACTACGATGTAATTTATGTTAAGTACAAGGAATAGATTGCCAAACTCAAGGTGCACATACATTGTAATCATTATATTTTTTAATATAAATGTAAATATTTATAATGAAACGTATATAAATTAACTATTACAGCTTGAGAAGAAATGATAATGTCTTCATTAAAAAATTGATGCATTGAAAAGTATAACATCGTGTCTGGCTCTGTCTCATCCGCTGTAATCTCATCAGCAAATCGAGCATTTTAATAATTTTCCCTTTCCATATCCGTCATGCAATCTATCTACAAAATATATACAGATGTCGACAAAAAAAAGTTAATGGATTCTTTCTTTAATTGACACATTTGATAATCTCAGCTATCACTAACGTCATCATAATCATCATGATGTAATTCACCTTCGTGTTGTACGACTGTTTACTACCTATCTGCTGTATTTTTTGTGATTCATTTTCTGTTCATCTCCGTATCATCTCCGAAAATTTCTTCATTAAACAATTACCTATGTTAGCTTGTAGCCTTTTGTATTATTTAAGAGATGATTTCGGATAATTATGATATGCAGCCAGTCTATCGCAGGCAGATGCCAGTGAAAGTGATTGCGTGCCAAGTCAGTGAATCTTCAACTCTTGTTGGAGTTTTTGTGTTTTTATTTCATTTCTGTTTGGGTTCAGCGTCTAGAGTTTCGTGGAGTAATTTGCTGTTTTAATTATAAACAATTAAAATGATATGCTCAGCGTGGAGTAGAGACGTCGTTTCCTTTGAAAATTCGTACAAGAAAATGCAACGACATTATGTCCAATGTGCAGCAGTAGCGAATGGCAGCACTTAATGAATTAACAATAATTTTTTGTCTTTCATTTCAATTTGGACGGTGTCTGCAGGTGCGATATGAGGGTGTATAGGGCCTTAGGGAAAACTCTTAAAAGTGTTCTCGTAGTAATTGCATTTCTTCCTTTTTGGAGATTTTTTCATCATATTTGTGAAAGGTCTTTTCATAATGAAAATTAGGCCAAACATAGGCCATTCATATCCTAACCGAAAAACCGAAACTTCAGAGAAAAAAATCTCTATAGCTAGAAATATAAAAAAATCCATTACTTATCGGACATTGTTCGACATTCCCCAGAGGAGAGTAGTATGCATTTTTTTTAGAACTGGATGAGTCTAATGTTTAAATATACTCCACAGGGAGCATATTAATTTTTGCTTTGTTAGTAAAAATGCCCCTCCTCACATAGGCACCTCTTGGCGCAGGCCTTGTTTAGTTACACGTTAGAACCGTCCCTGTTCATATCAATAATCAATAACTACTTACTACCCACTGTGATGATAATGACTAACAAATGACGTCGAATGTCTTCCAAAGTATTGATCACATCATAAACTTAAAAAACAGTCAATTTTTATGGAATGACAGAGCTATGAGAAAAGCAGCGGGATACTGCTTCTTTGCTGCAGGATGTCTCAAGCTGAAAATTGACATTAACTGCAGCTATAATTGCAAGTGTATCTTTAATGGCCAGTATAACGGTTAATTAAAAACAAAAGATTGCTCCTGACGTGCCAATTAGCGACGAGCTTGTGCATTGTAATTTCACTGGGGGCTATGGAGTGTTGCTATAAAATTGGATATATTTTAAATTAATCTTGTGTTGTAATTTAATTAAATAACAAATAAACGGGGAAATGAAATAAAATGGGGACACCTGTGGTCTATTTTGTATTATTCTGGCAAAAATATTGAAAATAAGTTAAGGTCTGACTTCGAATAATATTTGCCGTATTTGTCACTTTTACATTAAAAATTTTGAAATCTGGAAATTCAAAGGAGTACAGGTAATTTCTGCCATAGATTGCTACCATTATCCATCTTTAAAAAAAGATTAGATAAATGTAGTAAATGGTAATGTTTTTGTTAACATCCAAAAGCAAGCGACACAACATATTATACCCATGGAGATATATTACTATCTGAATCGGTTTAACCATATCCGTTTGTCCATTTATTCCTGAAGTCAGTTATTGCCCGATCTCAACGCTAGAAGGGATTATTTGGGGCCTAAAACCGATTACATTGAATATTAAACCAATGTAATATTGCAAGAGGACTAAGTCTAGACCGGTCCTAGTTCCAAAGCAAACAAAAAAGAAGGCGTTAAGTTCGGCCGGGCCGAATCTTATATACCCTCCACCACGGAGTGCATTCCACAGTATTACCAGCAGATTAAAGGAAGTCGACTTTACATAGAAGCACAGTACCATATTACGAAAATTGTGATATTTTTATGCACATTATTATATTTGTTTACTATTTCAAACTATAATGTATACTTATGCGCACTGTTTAAAATCGACTACTATATATAAATAAAATGCTGAAATTGTGAAAGTGAACATGCCTAAATACTAGGCGATCGTCAGTCGCCATTAGAAAGAAGCATTTTCAGATACAGACAAAGTGATAAGAAAAGTATAAATTTTAAAGATATCCCCATTCGCCCCATTCTCCGCCCAAATGTACAAATTTCGAAAAACCCTTTTTTGAGTCTTCATAGTCAGAATGTATACACATGATTCATGATTTCAACTTCAACGGCTTGGTAGGTCCCATTTTTATCCCTCTTTTTAATTCTATCCCTTAAAAGTACGAATCTCGAAAAATCACACTATTTCATGATTCTAGCTGTTGTCGTATCATTGGTACCATATTTTATCCCTTTTTGTACCATTTAGCCTCTAAAACTTTTATTTTTTTTTGTGGTGCTTCCAAACTACAAGAGGAATGTCCGCAATGTAACTGTATGAAAAAAGGAAATTTAATTAATAAGCCAAGACTACCAATATTTGTGTACTATATATATACAATGGATATAGTACTTCAATTCATAAAGTAAATATAAGGGATTTACAGCTACAGTCGTTTGGTTGATTGTATTTCCATCCTATTTTAATTTCAAAGGTATAAAATTTGAAAATACATTATTTCTCACGCACTCAGTATAAGACAACTTCATGATTCTACCATTTTTTGTCGTAAAAACAACAAAATAAAATTAGAAAAAAATGTTTTACGTGGCTATGCAGTCAGAGGAATGTATACACCGAATTCCATGATTCTATCAGCGGCCATTTTGTTGGTACCATTTTTATCCCCTTTTTCCAACTTTGCCCCCTCTAGAGCACGACTATCTAAAATCTCTTTTTTTACGTATCTACACAATTAGAGGGATGTACATGCAGAGGAATGTATACTCCGAATTTCATGATTCTAGCTGCTGTCATTTGGTAGGTACTATTTTTATCCCCTTCTTCCATTTGAACCCCAAAAAGTACGAAATTTGGAAAGTTCTTTTATTTTACGTGTCTACGCAATCAGAGGAATGTATATATCGAATTTCATTATTCTAGGTGCAGACGTTAAGTTGGTACTATTTTTATCCCTCTGTCCCCATTTAACCCCTTAAAAGTACGAATTTAGAAAAAATACTTTTATATTATGTATCTACTCAATTAGAGGAATGTACACGCCAAATTTCGTGTTTCTATCTGTTGTCGTTTGATTGGTACCATTTTTATCCCTTTTGTCCCATTTCGCCCCCTACCTTTTATGCTATAAAGGTAATGCGCATTGCAAATATCAAGTAAATACAAGCTAATATGCTCAAAAAACATGCTGAAATACTCTAAATATTAGGGGTATTTTCAGTCCTTGTGAGGGAAAAATTTTTCCCTCTGGGCCGATTTCGTCCACTTTCAATCCCAACCGATCCACAACCATAAGACACATTTAGGAAAATTTTGAACCTCCTAGCTCATTTCGTTCGGCCGCTATCGTGCTTTCAACAGACAGACAGACGGACATGGCTATATCATCTTAGAATTTTACCACGACCCAGAATATATATACTTTATGGGGTCTCCGATGAATATATTTACTACCCTTCTACATAAAGTTGTCAGCCTGTAATCTGTGGTAATAATAATGTGGATCGCACTCAGCGGTGGAGGGCGTATATATTTCTGTCCAGTGAGCTTAAAACTTAGTTCAGTTATAGAATATCATATTAAGTTTTATCTGATGTTTCTATATCAAAATAACGAAATTTTTTATTTATATTTAGCTTAATTTTGAAGGCCACAGCAAAAAAAAATCCAACCGCCTTATCATGAGACATTTTCGATCACATTTAAATGCATATGTATGTTATTTTGTATTAATCTGTATCCAAGTACAAATTCTTCATTAGTCTCATAATCTGTCTTAATCATTCAATCTCCAAATACAAAATAATTACTTTGTCCAACCCACGAGTACGCTAATGAATGTCGAGCAGAGAGGGAATCGTCATTGAAAAGGTTTTAATAAATCAGAAAATTAAAAGATATTAACGCTCTTTTTCATTTCATCTGAGTTTTTAATGCCAACCCACAATAAGTGTTAAATATATGATTAGATACAAATGCATCTCAACAGCTTCCTAAACAAGAAAGGTCTACACATTAACAGAACAAATAAAAATAATTGAGTTATTGAATTTTTCCAGACAAATTCATATCAAAAGAACCCTCAACCGGATTTGTTTCCAATAAAAGTGTTTTTCCTAACTCTGTACTTCCATAAATACATAATTTATGTTGAACCTGTGCAGCAAACAAGTCGATATTCTTGGTTACTTCGTGGTTACTTGGATTATTTTCAATAAAAGTGAAGGGAAATCTTAAATCTTGCATGCCGGCGCGGCGCGTCGTGTTAGTCATAAGACGGAAAAATGTACAAGAACGCCCGAATGAAAAGAATTAAGTTTATGCAAATCAAACAGTGTTTCCGTTCCTAAACAACCCAATTCTCTCGGCTAAACTCTGCTGGAGTGCTCGAGTAGAACAAGAAAAAAATAAAAAGAACACCAGTCCAAAAATGGAAAACAAACAAAGTACAAGAGAACAAGTGTAGTAGTGCAGCCAGCCCTCTTTTTTTTGACACACTTTTTATAAATTTAGTTTTTTTTTTGTTTGTTATGGATGTTCGTGCATATAAATACCTACATATGGAATACCCGTGTATATGGATATTCGACACTCTAAGTATTGAATTACCCACCGACAGTCTTGCAAGAAAGACGGCTACTTCTCATCAACGTCATAATGACGTTGTTATAACTTAATACATCTTTTTCTTTTTGTTGTAGTTGTTGTTGTAGGAATAAACGGAAACTACAACTTCCCATTGTAACAAAGTACTGAGCCATGAATATTGCCGGTGCTGGTGCTGCTCTTTTTGAAATGGATTGAGTGACTAAGTGTGTGTGTGTGATAAAACAAAAGAAGATGTGAGAAATTATGGCAGGTGCTAGCCGTTCTCATGGTACCCTATCACATGTGTATGCCCAAATATTTCCAACTGGATCTTTTATCAAAATTCATGGTTAATTTAATTATATTGTTATACCTGTTTACCTTCAATATTGAGTTGGAAATTCTGTGAGCACATGTACGTTATACCCACTGATGTACCCTTAATAAAACCCCATATCTTCGTCGGAGTTGAAGAAAAAGGTATGCTTGGGAAAATTAATTTTCAAAAGTGCTTTAAATATTTCATTTCAATTTCACTTGCTTATAATATTATACTTTTATATATTGTCAAAATAAAGTCGATATGCATTTTGATTTTTTGCTCTTCAAAAACCTGATAATAAATATTAGCTAAATTATAACATTACTATTCTAAAATAAAATATTTATAAGATTATAAAAATGTTTGGCCACTGTACTGAGTACTAGTATCTCATTTTGAAACTTGATAGAACGTTTCTATTTCAAAATCTTGAAACTATTCCCATTACAACATTACTATAGTCGAACCTAGATAAGTAGGGCCTGTATAAGTGGGAATCTTCTATTATTAGGACATTCACAAAAAAACTTTAAGCGGGAATTTCAACCTATCTACGTGGGATTGAATTTTTCGGAATTTGTCTGTATAAGTGGGACATTTTACTCGATTATCTCTTTGAGTGGTGTTTTTCTTTCATTGTGGACCTCTATAAGTTGGATTTTTCATTTGTTCAGAAATTCCAGAAGAAACACGCTATTAAGCGAATGCCTTACAATTTGCTACATCTCTCAAACGTCGCTAGCTTTACCTCTTTAAGTGGGACAACAGACAATTTATCTGGATAAATTGGAAACAGGGTTAGTGGGAACCCTCTATAAGTGGAAATAAACGGTCCCCTGAGCTCCCACTTATCCAGGTGCAACTGTAATGTATAAAGCACTTAAGCAAAAGTGACCTAACCGACAAAACCAAAAAAAATAGAGCTAGACCCATTTTTATACCCTCATACCAATTAACATCTTCCTGCTGAAAGCATCTAAATAAACGAAATTAGATAATAGTACCAAATTTTGGGATTGCAAATGAAAAGTTGGGATTGCAAATGGACAAATGAGGGAAGAATGTATCCCTAACAAGAACATAAAATACCCCAAATAACCCATACAATTTAGAGTTTTTAAGCGAAGTCTTTATGACTCGAGCTTGTATTTTATTTTATAACGAAAACGGTCAACATATAGTAATTCATATATTTAGGAGGGAAGTGGGACCAAAAGGGATAAAAATGGTACCAACCAAACGGGCTGAAGGTAAAATCATGAAATTCGGTGTATACATTCACCCATACAATTTAGAGTTTTTAAGCGAAGTCGTTAAGACTCGAGCATGTATTTTATTTTATAACGAAAAAGGTCAACATATAGTAATTCATATATCTAGGAGGGAAGTGGGACCAAAAGGGATAAAATTGGTACCAACCAAACGGCTGAAGGTAAAATCATGAAATTCGGTGTATACATTCCTCTGATTGTATTGACGCACAACATTCAGTTTTTTTCGAAATTTTCACTTTTATGGAAATACGAAGCGAAAGAGGATGAAAATGGTACCAAATATGCAACCAGAATTATGAAAATCGGTGTAAATAAAATAAAAATCGAAGAAGGCCTGCAACTCAAGAAGCCTTTAATTTGCGTAGCCTTTGTACATATCCCAGAAGAGTACATCTTTAAGACCGGATGTAAGAAACCGAGTTTGGATATTAATTCTCTTCATCATATAAACTCTACGATTAAATAATGTATTATTATTATTTTTTGTAAAAAGTTGATATAAAACAATATTCATATTTATAAAGGGCGATTTTTTAAAAGTTATAGGAAAGTTTTAAAAAAAAACACATAAAATTCAGAAAAATGCATGAAATCTTTAATTGAATCGATAGTACGGTCCATATAATTTAATGTTTGAAGATTATTTCATGCAAATGTTGACCTTGACTGCGCCTCAAATGGTCCCAATTTTGGCATACTCTTTCCAACATTTCGGCCGGTATCTCACGAATAAATGCTTCAATTTTGTCTTCCAATGCGTCAATTGATTGAAGCTGTATAGACACGAGCTTTAACATAGCCCCACAAAAAATAGTCTAAAGGCCTTAAATCGCACGATCTAGGCGTCCAACGTGAAATAAAATGATCATCGAACTCGCCTCTCAATAAGTCCATTGTTGCGTGTGCTGTGTGACATGTGGCACCGTCTTGTTGAAATCACATGTCATGCAAGTCAAGCTCTTGCATTTTGGGCAGAAAAAGTTGGATATCATCTCACGGTAGCGCTCACCATTCTCAGTTACGTTACGATTCGCATCATCCATGAAGAAGTACGGTCCAATGATGCCACCAGCCCATAAACCGCACCAAACTGTGACTTTTTCTGGATGCATTGGTAGCTCTTGCAATGCTTCTGGCTGATATTCACTCCAAAATCGACAATTCTGCCTATTTACGTACCCATTGAGCGAATAATGAGCTGAACACAATTTTTCGGTAAAGAAGCGCGCGATGAACTTTCTTAACAGAGCACGCATTTTGATAATAAAATTCAATAATTTGCAAGCGTTGTTCGTTTGTAAGACGATTCATGGTTAAATTATAGATCAAACTGAAGATGTTTGACAGTGAAACAAAACATGAAACGTGCGTCAGCTGTTGCCAAAAAGATAATAGCTAAAAAATCACCCTATACAAATTATTGATTATTTACTTCTGCTATTTCTCTGCCTACGTTAGTTCCTGCAAAACATCAGATTTCCCAATTGAATTTTCGGTCGGGCCGAATCTTATGTACCATCCACCACGGGTGTATTCCCCAGGCAGGTATTTCAACTTTATATAGACGTGCACTACCATAATAGGAAAATTGCTATATTTGTTATGCACATCACGATATTTATTTAGTATTTCTATATGGAATACTTATGCGCACAGTTTTAAATAAATAGTGAATAAATATATAAAAATAAAACTTGAAGAGTAGTGAAAAAGTGAACTTGAGACAGCAATCTTCAAAATGTGCCCTAAATATCAGGTGCATTGTTAGTCGTTATTAGGTAGGAACAATTTCCCTTAGGATTTTCAATTTCTTGATTCCAGCTACAGCCCAATTGTCTGTAACATTTTGATAGGAAAAGTACTAATATTGAAGATCCAAATGTTCGCTTTCACAGTTCCTTTATATTTCACATCTGTACAGTCAGATGAATGTAAACACCGAATTGCATGATTTCAACTTCAATGGTTTGGTTGGTACTAGGTATCTATGATTTGACTTTCGACTAATCGATTAATCGACTTTTGGGAGGAAAATGTCGAAATCGACTTTACCATTGCCAAAAGTCGACTTTGTACATCAATGAATTTATGTTATTGAATACCGATTTTACTATCTTCGCTCTAGAAAACACATTCTTTATCCGATTTTCTTTAAATTTGGCACAACAACTAGAAATATCTATGCAAAAAGTGGGTAAGATTGGTTCAGATTTATATATCCAATATAAATGTCTCTCGATTTGGCTTTGATTTGGCCTATTCGTCTTTTTATTCATTTGCAATGTTTTTATTTTTTGCTTTTATTTATTTGCAACAGTCGACAAGTCGAATTTTCAAAAGTCGAAAAATCGATTTTTCAAAAGTCGACTTTTCATATATTTGCAAAAGTCGAAAAATCGACTATCCATTCATTCAGACTATTCATATTTTGCTCCAACCATGTTGGTACCATGATTACCCCTCTTTTTCAACTGCATTCCTTAAAAGTGCAATTTCGAAAAATCCCTATATTTTACGTGTCTCCGTAGTTAGAATTTCATGATTCCAGCTGTTGTTGGTACAATTTTTACCCCTTCCCATCTTTACTAAGAAAACTAGCCCAATTTCAAGAAATTCTTTCAATTCAATAAATGTAGAAGTTATGGCCTTTCTTATATATCTACTATTATTAACCCACTGTTTAGTTAAAGATGTCTATTCTAACTACAAACAACAGGCCGAACGTATAATACCCAATGCTTGGGTATAGCGTAGAGTGCTAAAAAAAATTATCATACTTAATGCTGGTCTATTCATAATATGCAAATTTGACGTAAAATGATCCAGTCGGTATTGCGCATGCGCTCATAGATGCATAACAAGTTTAGTTTCATCCTCATTTGTTGTATCGGCGTTCCGTTCGTTTCATACGTTCCGTTCATACTCCACTGGGTTGTTCCGCGTTGCCGTTTTCGGCTTGCGCACAGGTGTTGAGAAACACAAACAGAAACAACCAACAACAACTCTTGAAACAAATAGGCTCTGTTTAGTGAACAACAAAGAGCCATTCAAATTTGGCAATGTTTTGTTTTGTTGTGGTTTGTGGGATTGCTAAAACTTCAATCGAGCAACACACTCTCACACAAAGTGGTAACAGGGAAAAAATAAAAATTAAAAAAACTATATAAAATTCAACCGGGCCGTATCTGATAGGCCCTTTAAAAGGTAGTAGGTGGCATAACACCTACCTTATCGCCGTTTATCTAGCTACACAACTCAAATGGGACAAGGGTTGAAATTGGGATCACTTTCATGTGGAAATTCTTATCTCACTGTTGCTGTCAACAGACAACAGAATAAACATTAATTTTACATGACTAAGAAAGATTTGACCTAAAACTGATTCCTTTCATACTTTCTGGGGAACTTTCTTCATGTTTAATCTGTAAGATTTGATAACCTTTTCACTCGCTCCATTGTGATAGGGCCGATTTATCTTAATTTTAGAAACACATATACACAATGGAGCGACTTACGAAAAAATTTAAACGTTACCCCATTGGAAATGAAGATTGTTATGTGTTAAGATTATTCCCAAAATACTTTGTTGCTATCAAATGTGGTGATCAAACTACATACCATTAAATATGAAAATCTTACTCAATTTGAAGTAGTTGGATCCACAAAGAAGCATACATATTGAATCAACCTAATGCCATGCGATTTGCTACCGACAATTTATGAATTCAAACCATAAATCAATAACTTTCTGCCGTTTTCTTTGGGATTTTTTTTTTTCAACTTTTTACCAGGAGAATTTTCTGACTTAAAGAGTTCGAGTATTTTGTTGAAACATAAGGTGCGAGTCCTTCTTATGAAGGCCGGATAAATGTAGTGATCAGTCAAGTTATAAGTGTCACCATGCAATTTGTAAATAAATTTGCAATCTCTCAAATATTGCAAGTAGCATAAAAACGGTTTTAAGCCAGCAAATCACATTCTTGCCAAATTTGACAAATCATATGAAGAATTTTTCACTTTTCAAGAAAGAAATCAATAATCATATTGCCTTTGGCACTTTGTTGAAGAAATGGTGGAGTTATATAGCGTTTTGAAAAGACCCAGCAGTTCATGAGAATGTAGCTAAACTAATGATTTTATCGAATAAATACTCGACTTTTAATTATCGATTCATCAGTTATATATGACGCATTATTTCGTAAACCAAATTGCTGATACTCAAGTGCTATTATCCTATCTGATCATGCCCAACCAGTTACTTTCCCTGTATCAATCCTGTATAAAGTCCATGTTTCTAAAATATTGAAAAAATATATTTTTACGAATGAATGTTCAAGAAAGAATTTGAACTGCATTTACATTGCATTAATAGGAGAGAAAATCTAATCAATTCCGTCACAGTTATCTAGGCTTCGGTAAAATAACCAAAACTAGTGCGAAACTCAAGAAAGGGGTCAATTATCGTCAAAAACACTGAAATTGAAATCCACGTAAATTTAATTAAAATTGTATGTATGCTATTCATTTGCCCAAAATTTTGATGAACAAGTATGTACGTTTCAGTCGGCTAAGTGCTGGGTAATTTGTGTGGAAGGTACTAAAAGGTTCGAGGCACATGTCACATGGACCCAGCTTCAACACTTATAAAACAATTGTAAAAATATTATGGAATATCAAGTCACAGTGGATTCCGTGCACCAGTATAGAAGTTTTGAAAGATTTAATTTTACCCAGGACAGAGACAATTGTGTGGGATATACAGGAATGGGCGTGGCTAGAGCGTAAATATTTTTTAAGTTTAATTATAAAAATAAATTTATAAAATTATAAAAAAAATTTCAAATAGCAAATGATTTTGACCACCCGTAGGGAATGCCAATAACGTCCATATTCCATGCGAATGCAACTTCTATTAAAGCATTGCAAAATATCAAATTTCACAGTATTCTCATCATCCATATAGAAGTTATAATAGCTTTAATTTTATGTAGTTTTGGCTGATTTGTGTGGGAGCCATATTTTGTAAGCTTATTGTGATGGATGTTACATTGGTTTTAATTTAATATAGAATATTGGTTATTTTTGTGGGGTACCCTAAGGGGCGTTGCAATTTAGGCCATCTTCGAAGTTAAACTAAGTTTGGGAAAAATATTACCATGTGCAAACTATGAATTGATTCCTTAACCCCTTTCGAGAGTTATCATATATACCAACCAGACGGATGGAAGGACATGGCTCAAACAACTTAAAAAGTCGAGGGACGGATTTAGTCCAAACACACTTAGGGTCTTAAGTCACTCCTGCAATGCCTTACACTTTTTTCTGTCCCAAATGTTATATACCCTCCTACTCTGTAGAGTTAAGGTATAAAAATTGAATATTTTTATTTAATTTACACCTTCCATTTATAAAGCTGAACTTTTTTAAAAGTTGTTATAAAACATTACAGTCTTCTGAATTCGATTTTCTAGAATTCGTTTTTAGAAGTAATCCTAAAATATCACAGAATTATGAATTTAAAATAGGATTTCGATTGATCTTTTCTTAACAATATCAATATGTCATTGGATTTGTCTTCCATCAAGTGTGCCCAATTTTACGTTACATCTGATAATGGCTCCCCTGGGGCATACACTTTTGTTGAGATATTTTCTCATGTTATATTTGTTTATATTTGTTATAAAGTTTTAAGACAAAACAATATGCTTAAATATGTCGACAGCAATTAAATCAATATATTATAGTTTTAAGAAAATCCGTTATATATTGTTCCAATAATGATTTCAAAAATGTCCGAATAAATTTAAATTACAAATTGTGCCTTTATTTAATTGGCATTCTGAAGTTGAAAGTATATTTCTAAATTCCACTTGAGCTGCTCTGAACAACATTTGGGTAACATTGCTTTTAGGAGTTTTCCATTCTTAGAGTAATTTTTTGAGAACACTTCTAGAACCAATTTAGTAAACCAATAGTGTATTTAATCAAAACTCACTAACTTTCCACACTATAGGAAGTCTATGTTGAGATCCAACAATTTGAGCGTCAGAAGTTTTTAAATTTCATTTTTTTATATACTTGTCTGCTATTTATCAAAATAGTTTGACCTCAGGAAAACGGTTTTTATAATACCTACAATTTACAACCCGATAAAATATTGTGTATGCCTTTTATTTCACGGAATTGTATTTAAAACTAGAAGTCATCAATCTTCGTGATATTCAGCACAATACTAATTTATTGATATATTGCGATTTATAAATCAAAACGTATGTACTGTTATTACATGGATGATTTTTAAATAAAATGTAAATAATTCGTAGTGATTACTCAGCATGAATTTAACTTTGGCAAAATTACGATTTTTTTCAAAACACATGTTATTTTGCATCTAGAAACATTGAAAGTAAAATTAGGTCCATGTTTTGATATGGCATCCAACAAAACCCAAATATCAAGGTTGGTCCAATTTTTTCCCGCTAGATATCAGCACATTTGGCATATCTGCATTTTAAGAAATATTCGTTCTATGCATTGCAAAACTGTTTTAGACGCAGTAATTAATAAAAATTAAATAAAAATAAATTGAAATGCATTTTAGATCGATGATAACGAAAACAAATGCTAAATGATATTCTACAGGATAGAAGAAAAATCTGCTAAATTTCGACAATGAAATTCGTTAGTCCACTGCATTACGATTTCACTTTTAGTGAGCTTTAAAATCTCATAGTTTAACCGATTCTGATGCAATTTGGTACAACTCATTATATTTCATTTACTGAAATCTAGAATTCAAGTGGTTAACAAAAGACTTTTATCCTTTCTGATTTCAAAACAACCGAATTTGAATAGATTTCGCATGTCCCGTTTTGCTTCACATCACCTTAGATTAATTTGTCCCAGCGGGAATTTTTTCCCCTAACAAGGACTTAAAAACTCTATACCTAATATATAGAGTTTTTAAGCAATTTTTGAATTTTTCAGCCTTATATTTAAGTTTAGTACTTATTTGGCAACGTTCATTCTTTTAGGGGTAAAATGGAACAAAAACGGGTACCAATAAAAGGGGTAAAAATGGTACGACCATACGTGTGAGGAAAAAATCACGAAATTCGATGAGTACATATTCCGACTACGAAGGAATTTTGAGAAATTCGTAGTCGAAATTGGGATAAAGAATAATGTCATTCGGCGTATACGCCGCTCGAACTGAGTCGACACAAAAAATAAGGAAACCAAAATGGTTAAAAGTGATAAAATTGGTACCGATCAAATGGCTGAAACTAGAATTGTAAAATTCGGTGTTTATATACCTATTAATGTGTAGACACTTAACATGAAGGAATTTTTCGAAATGTTATACTTTTAGGCCGCAAATATGATGTTTACATTCCTCACGAAATTACAAAACCATATTTTTTAATACAATTGACACGAGAGGTCAAATTGACACAAGTGGTCCTATGATTACCCCGTGTTATATTTATTGATGACTAAGTCAACTGACTATTCTCAACAGGTGACTCAGAAATTGTGGTGGAATTTTTCGTTTTTTGCTGGTTAGTTAATAATGATACAGGAATCTTCTACTAATCAAAATCTGAGATCAATTTTGTAAGACTTTTTCTTTTTGTAAAATACACTATTATGCAGGCCGCTATCTTCGGGAAAATATATTATATTTTGAGAAGATACTAAGAAGTTCTACTGTGACACCCTAATGTATATTCTTTTTAGCGGGGTTATGGTGATAATGTCAAGGTGCTGCAAACAGAATGTCACAATGAAAATATACACTCCAACCAACTCTGAGGTTAAGGGTATACATCTAGCATTCGGTCAGCTGATGAGATACATTGCCGTAGTTAATTTATATGGTTTTGTTTTTCTATCTAACGGTATTTTTGTTGGTTGTTTGTCTTCTTTTTTAATACCACAAGTATCGGTATTTTGTTTATTTTTTGTGGATCTAACAGAAAACATTGACACCTTCTTTTTGTGGGAGCTTTGTTGGCTTTTTTTGTTTGGTTGACGATGATGGTGGTCTAAGTTTCGTATTTAACAGTCAGCGAAGCGTATCTCAGCAACCGGTATCTACGGCACAACGCTCATCGCCACCACCACCACCGCCAACTGATGAGTTTGGTATTTGTTTACGAGCGTTATAACATCGCCAGCCAGCAGCGTTAAAACACATTTCATGTTTAATTGAATTTGAAATCTTATCTCGGAGATCCGATTTCGTTAATAAACTTATAGATATGTAATTATTTTCTTTTTTTTTTCTTTCTTCATCTTCACTTTTACCACAAACAGATACTAACATTTATTTTTCCAATTTTCTTTTGTTTGATATCACAGAATTTTAATTTTTAATTTTTGTTTCAATACGTCTGTCGGAGACCAATGTTTAGCGCGCGATTTATTTTTGTGTGTGCGTTTTCGCTTGTTTCGCTCGCTCACGTTTAAGGCACGTTTTTACTCGGTAAGATCCGCTGTTAAACTAAGTTATGTTTGCGTTGTTTGTTGTGGCCCGCATGAAATGGAACGAAATGGGAATTGAGACGGCACACTTGGCACACCATGGCTATTTGGAACCCAGCAAACCGTGCATGGTGTTAAAACAATTCACACGTACTGGAATTTCAGTGGGTATGAAGTCATATATCAAATTGAACGTTTAGAATGCGAGTAGTGAATTCCACTGGATCATTAACGAATAATTGTGGAAAGAAGTCCTTATGCCACCAAATGGTTATGTACTTAAAAGTGTTTAATTTAAATGTTCGTTTGATATTAAGAACATTTTAAGTTAAAGTGAGAATTCCGATTGAACTTTCCTATTATAATTGAAATTTATATAAAATACATAATTGAAAAAATAGCTTCGGAATTATGACATTTCAAATTAAGAAGATTTACAATTTTGAACAAAAGAAGTGTTTTAATTGACTTATAACCCATATTTGTTAGCCCTGTTCGCTTCATTAAGACATCTGATTATTTGTCTCTGTAGTTAATAGGTCAGAGTTCCGCGTCGGAACAGGTCCAGAAGAGATGGTAATAATTTATTGTTATACCCTCCACCTCCAGGATGAGGGTATATTCACTTTGTCATTCCGTTTGTAACACCTTGAAATATTCAACGGAGACCCCATAAAGTATATATATTCTGTATCCTGGTAAAATTCTAAGACGATTTAGCCATGTCCGTCTGTCTGTTGAAAGCACGATTGAGGCCGAACGAAATGAGCTAGGAGGATAAAATTTTCCCTAAATGTGTCTTATGGTTGCAGATCGGTTGGGATTGAAAGTGGGCGAAATCGGCCCAGAGGGAAAATTTTTCCCTAACAAGGACTGACAATATTTAAATTATTTAAGCAATTTTTTTGAAAATTTCTGATTTTTATACACTTGAAATTTGTTTTGTACCTTCCTCTAGTAACGTGTAATCACCAAAAACTACAAAAAAGATTTAGCGGGTGAAATAGAACAAAAGGAATGCAAATAGTACCCATGGTACGACAATAGCTAGAAACATGAAATTTGGTGTGTACGTCCCTATAATTACGTAGTACGTACAATAGAGAGATTTTTCGAAATTTGTACCTTTAAGGGACAAAATTGGAAAGGGGGGATAAAAATAAAAAAAAACTTTTGACTTTTGGGTGAAAAAGTCCAAAAGTCGAAATCGACTTTACCATTGTCAATTTTTCGACTTTGGGCATCAATGAATTTAAGTTATTGAATACCGATTTTACTTTTTTCGCTCTAGAAAACACATCCTTTATCCGATTTTCTTTAAATTTGGTACAACAACTAGAAACATCTATGCGAAAAGTGGGTAAGATTGGTTCAGATTTATAAATCCAATATAAATGTTGTCTCGATTTGGTTTTGATTTGGTCTATTCGTCTTTTCATTCATTTGCAATGTCGTTGTTTTATTTATTTGCAAAAGACTTTTCATATATTTGCAGAAGTCGAAAAACAGACTATTCATATATTTCCAAAAGTCGAAAAATCGACTTTTTGCTCCAACTATACATCCCTAGTGTTTTGTTACTTGATGCGATTTTTCTTTTGATTGATATTCGGAGAGTGAGATGTGGTTCTAATTTTTTTGGCAGAAATCACTATAGAGAGTAGTGTGAAGCAAAGAAAAAATTCACCATGTTAAATTTACACTTCATGAAAAATTGGAAATCGTTGTGTTATTGTTACAAACTCCCATCAAAGTTCCGTCGTTTTCTCAAAACTCTAAAACTAATACAAATGTGGACATTGCAAATCACGGTGTTGCAGTTTTTCACTTCCCAAAATTATCACCAGGAACAAGGAGGATTCCCACAATTCTGTGGATTCCCTCAGAAAATTCTGTTGAGAGCACGATGCCTAAAATTTCCATGAATACGTCTAAATTCTGTTGGGATTGCAAGTGGACGAAATTGATCCTGAAGACAGACAATATTCCCAATAAACCCCAATATATGGATGTTTTAAGCACATTTTTTCAATAATACCGCTTTGTATTTACTTAATAATTGGTACAAACACTCTCTTTAGGGGGATACAATTTTGTTTTAATATTCAGATTATTTTAATATTTGGTAAATTTATTCACTTTTTGATTAATTTGATTATATTTCATAGATCTTTTATTCGCTTTTAGTCCAACACATCAACTTATGCACTGAAAGAACTTGCCTTCATAATAGTTATGACGCGATTTCATAAAAGGTTTTTCATAAACTTTTTCTTAATATGTATGAAAAATTCATAAAATGAAATGCTTTATCATTTTTTTATAAACATTTCATATCTCGTAAAATTTTTAAATTAGCAAAATTTAGTTTCATTAGTCCAAAGTAAAATTGCATTGTATTAAATAAACATTTCTTCAAGATTATGAAATATGTCGTTACAAATAAAATACTTGTGTTATGAAATGCCTTCATAAATATAATGAAGGATTTTGATGTTTTTATGAAACGTTTCATAACTTACAAATAGATTTTTAGTGTATCGGCTTTATTCGGTTGAATGCTAGTAATTCTCATATCTCCTATGCTAACTCTGACATATCTAAGTGCATATGTAGCCTGATTTAGGTCAAACACATGTTCATTGCAAAAATAATACCCTACACCACTCCTTGCGTATATACCTCGCTTTGATTACTAAACCCAGGTATTTCATGAGAGCAATTTAATGTAGTTCATATAAATTATTCATCTTTAGTCAAATTTACTGAGTATGGTAAATAATAAAATAATTGATCCAATTTGCCAGCAGATATTCCGAGTAAAGTAAATATAACATGATCTGGAAAAATTGATCAACATCGAATGATAAATCCAGATTATACAGCGGTAATAGGATGAATCGGACGGACATTTATATATAACAACAATAATTTATATATAACAACACTTGAAGCCCGTGCCAAAACATGCGCCTATATATTTCTCATTCACGGTAGGTATTCCTAGTTGAAACATATAATGATCTGCAAAATTTGATGAAGATCCGATGTAAGATGTAGTTTCTAGAGCATTTGGGTTATACCAAAGTATGGACATATAGGCATCTCCCAAACAGGTAAGGAAAGGCTAAAGACGGACGGAGCCACTATATGATACACCCCACTTTCTATCTCATTACAATTCAATTCGGTAAAAAAGTGAAATCGGGGAGGATTTTTGAATCATGTAAATGTATGTGTTTGACAAAAAATGTAAATGTAACCTGTGACGATGTGGCCCGCTTTCATCATGTTTATTGGTGAAATAAAATATGCAAAGTTTGGCCAAAATCGGTTAAACATTCGGGAGCGACATTTGTATTGGAGCTGAACCGATTTTACCCACTTTCAGCATTGGTGTTTCTAGTTCGATTATAAAATGTTATGCCAATTTTAAAGAAAATCGGGAACAATATATGGCTTTTAGAGCGGAAAAAGTCAAATCGGGACCGACATTTGTATGGGGGCTGCATCTAAAGCTGAACCGATCTTTCCCACTTTCAGCACAGGTGTTTCTAGTTAGATTATAAAATGTTGTGTCAATTTTAAAGAAAATTGGGTTCAATATGTGGCTTTTAGAGCGGAAAAAGTCAAATCGGGAGCGACATTTGTATGGGGCTATATCTAAAACTGAACTGATTTACTTCAAATTCAATACCGATCGTCCTTGGCCCAAAAAAGTAACTTCTGCCAAATTTCGTGATAATCGGGCTACAAGTGCGACCTGTAGAGTGCGAACAAGCTTATATGGACAGCATACGGGCGGACGGACAGACAGACATCGTTAAATCGATTCAGCTGGTGATTCTAAGCCGATCCGTATACTTAAATGTGGATCTAGTTCAATTATTTCTTGGTGTTACAAACATTTGGCGGAAAACTAACTTATAATACCCTAGTCCACGAAGTGGTGTAGGGTATAACGAGACAGACCTTTTTGACTTTTTGTTAATATTGAAAACTTCAGTAGAAATTATTATATATATATATATATATATATATATATATATATATTTATATATATATAAACTCTTTCATTAACTTAATGAAGCTTCTTTATAAAGTATATGAACATTTTCATAGATTTTATAATGAAACATTGAGAACTTGTATGACAAAAGTTCATTGTTTTTTATAGTTTCTAAGAAATTCTATGACACTTTTCACTGATTTGTGATTTATGAAACATTTGTCATACATTTTATGAAGTGCTTTTTGGCGACTTTTAATGATTTATTTTCTTTCAGTGTGCCTAATGAATTTGCTCCTCATGGCGGAAGCAAAAAAGTGGAGTACAAGTTTAAGTGGACATTGTACTCGGCTAAACTTAGTGTTGGTATTTATTGTTCTCTTTTTAATGATGCTTCCAATTTGCAATTCGACCTATGCAAATGCTCTGAAAGAACAGAATAACATAAGCCATCCGTAGTGGATAAATACAATACAGCAGACATTTGCCACATATTTAAACAGCTGAAATGTTTTTCATTTGAGATTAAAGTGTACAAGCATGTACGTCGTGAATGTGAAAATATTAATATTACTCACGTGTACTTTTCAATGCCAGAGTGTTTCCCTAACTTCACCGGATGACGCATACCAGCCGTACATTTCGGGGGACACTGTAATATGACCTAGAGCATGTGAAAAGAATTAACTGACACTCATTATGATTGCATTGCGCTACTTGACATGCCTCCAAACATGAGACACGGGTAATATAAAATGTCATAAAGAGGGTACCTATAAATAGTCGATAACACTGTGTCTTTCATTCATGTCTCCCTTATGCACACAACGTTGTTACCATTTCAAAAGAAACATCACACTTCAAATACTCTCTTCATGAGTTCTGTTTGAATCAATCTCTTTGTTTCATTCTCGATTTGTAGCTGAAGTTGTTTTTTCTGATTCGACAGGAATGAATGAAATAACCCCGCAGGTATTTCAATTGTTCACATGCGGTTGCTGGTGGTGGAGGTGCATTGTTGTTGCTGTTACTGCTGGTGTCTGTTTGTGTGGCTCATGTTGTTCCATAATGTTTGAAAAAATGGTAAGTACGACCGTAAGAAATAAATGCCAACATAAATAATAAACAGGTTCACAGTCAACAACAAACAGCCAGTCCGCATAAAACTGTCGAGTTTCGATACACACCAGCCAGAGACAATGCCAAGTGATTGTTTACCTTTTCCCAACACTTTTTCGCACACAACAGGAACGCGTCAGCTCCCTCACTACTCACATTGAATGGATGTTGGTCGCGCACATTTCACGGATTAGGTATTAGGGGTGTCAAACGGAAGAGATTTGGATGGCGGAATTAGGAATTCAAATTCCATAAGGAAAAAATGTTCAACCACTATCCTGAGTATAGCCAAACTCCAGTATTAGGGGTGTCAAACGGAAAAGATTTGGATGGCGGGATTATGAATTGAAATTCCACATGGAAAAATTGTTCAACCTGATGAACCACTATCCAGAGTATATCCAAACTCCAGGAGAGAAGGTGTATTCAAAACTTCTGCTCATGAATTCCAAGTAATTTATCCACTGCGTTTAATCTTTTAAGGACTTGGCCAAAACAAATCAATATTTAAAAATAAATATATGATTTGAACTGGGATATTCTCCTAGCTCAAGACCACTTTGCATCTGTATTGTATAGAAAAATTTATTTACAAACATTTATTACATGGCTGCACACTACCACTATCATTATTTTCGACCTGTGAAAGACTTCTTAAATGTATTTTTACTTTGAACTATTATTAAGGGAAAATAACGAAAAACCAAAATGTGATTATTAACTAAATATAATTTAGTAGTTCTTAGATTATATAGATTTGATATATATATATATATATATATTTTTAATTTATAAGAAATATATATATAGAAATAGGATCACTACTTCCTATATCTATCCACGGCTTAAGACAACATTCCCTCCCTATATGACAACCATGTTTGCATCATTTCTATTCTTCGAATCGATATTTATCGACGAAATTGTAGGATTTCAACATTGACATCTCTATGGAGTATACGCCAAACGTGGTAATAACGTTTATTGCTGTTGCCGTTGTCGTTGCTGCTGTTGTTGGCAGCACGACACTGCAAACAACAGTCCTAGCACCACCAAACCAAACAGTAACAAAAATGTTGCCATGGCAAAAAGAATGCGGCATTTATATACGCGAGTACGAGTAAAAAAGTAACATACAATAAATATGAAGAAAATGAGAAAACAACGTCGAGCCAGCCACTTGGTTTGGGCAAAAATTCCCATTGTAGCTCAGCGCTCAAGAAAAAAAGTGCACACCAAGTGGTTGTGCATTAACCTTTGGCGGATTCAGAAAAAACAGTGACGCCAAACTGTGTGTGTCTGACTTCTTCTTCCTCTGCAGCAAAAGAACACGGACACTTAGGTGTGAACGTCAAAAATAAATAATAACTCTGGCTTCAAATAATAAACATTGAACCTGCAGTTTGCTGTCAAGATTGATATGACAGAAATGCACTGCAAAGCTTGTGGACCATTTAAGATGACTGCTAAGGTGGACGTCAGGTTTGGCCTGGAGGAAATCTTGTCATTTTTGCTTCTCAATCACGTCTATGAAGTACTTATAAACCGGTACTTATACCAATAGGCTTCCAATGGGGGAACCAAATAGTCAGAAGTAGATTGTGTTTTAGTTTATCCTAGGTTAGGTTGCGATGACAGTAAGAAAGTAAGCATCTGACTCTGTTAGACCAGATTGTGATACCACCTCATTGAAACCAACCTAAACAAAACACTTTGTCTTGCCGACGACTATATTGACAAAGTCTACCAAATCTTCAAATAAAACTGAGGTCAGTTGCACTAAATGCCTTTATAAATTTATACTCATATAGACGCCAGTTTGTCTTTCTCACATTTCTAGGAATGACCACTTTGGTCACCTGTTCTATTAACTGAAATTCAATATATGTTAGGTTGTGGTGGCACTCAGGAAGTAATCATCTGACTCACTTAGACCAGAATAGGTTCATTATGTTACCACGAGCTTTTACAGCCCTTATCGCAACCAAACTGTGCGATTCACGAAAAACCGACGTCTGTACTGGCCGCCCAAGCTTTCAAGGAAAGCAGAACCCAGTGCCACTAAACGTCTATTAGCCATAGCTGGACAGAGACAGAGGAGGTATTCAACGCTCTCAATCTCCTCCTCGTCCCCACAGCTCCTACAAATGTCGTTTGACTCGATGTCCAGCCTCTGGTCATGTGTCCCGTCAATACTGAAATGAACGCACAATGTAGAGATCTTTCAAGTGAATGAAGGAAGCTCGTTTTTCCATGCTTTATATAAGGTTACTTTCTATATATGTTTGTGTGCCACAAAATTTGAAATCAATTTTTGAAAGTTTTTTTCTCAACCAATTTTGCTCAAATTTTGCACACTTAATCATTTTCGATGACAATACAAGGAAATGGAAAAATTTGACCAATTGGACAAAGGGGCGTGGTACCTCCCATACAAACCACAAATTAAAAATCTATTATTGCTGCTCCTGATAACGGTATTTAAACAAAATTTGGTACGTCGGTTTGGTGTGCATGCTGTAAGTGCTGCTGCAAATATGGGCGGGATTGTACAAAGGGGCGTGGTACCTCCCATACAAACCACAAATTAAAAATCTATTATTTCTGCTCCTGATAACGGTATTTGAACAAAATTTGGTACGTCGGTTTGGTGTGGATTTTTTAAGTGCTGCTGCAAATATGGGCGAGATTGTACAAAGGGGCGTGGTACCTCCCATACAAACCACAAATTAAAAATCTATTATTTCTGCTCCTGATAACGGTATTTGAACAAAATTTGGTACGTCGGTTTGGTGTGGATTTTTTAAGTGCTGCTGCAAATATGGGCGGGATTGTACAAAGGGGCGTGGTACCTCCCATACAAACCACAAATTAAAAATCTATTATTTCTGCTCCTGATAACGGTATTTGAACAAAATTTGGTACGTCGGTTTGGTGTGCATTTTTTAAGTGCTGCTGCAAATATGAGCGGGAATGGACAAAGGGGCGTGGTACCTCCCATACAAACCACAAATTAAAAATCTATTATTTCTGCTCCTGATAACGCAGTAATTTTTCCTTCTACAAGAGATAACTAAAAAAGAATTTCTAGGCCCAATAGAATTCTGCTTGCATAAAGCATGGATTTGAAAAAAAAAATTTTTTTGATTTACTAGTTTATATACATACTTTGACCAGACCATCTTCACGATTCTGCCTGTCCACATGTTGTTCGCCAGCATTAGTGCTTTCTGCCTGAGCTGAAGCTTGCATGTCGAGCTTGCCATCGTGCCTAATCTGGCAAGCTCGTCAGCCTTTCAGTTCCCTGAGATGTCCCTGTGCCATGGCACCCAAATAAGGCGAATATCGAACTGCATGTCCATCTTCCTAAGAGATGTGCGGCAGTTAGATTTAACGATTGTCCGATAATGAGTTGTCCTCTGATAGTCCACATCCATTAATACGATTAAGCAGCGAGTCTGTAGCAAAAGTGACATCAAGAACTTCCTGTCTGACTCTAGACTTATGAGGTAAATTCTCCTTCATCTTCGGACAGGCCCATGCCCGTGACTATGTCTGCGACAGACAGTCTGCGCTACGGCCACCTTAGAGTAGTGTCTTAAATCCTGCTTATATTCATTTAGGATCGTAACAGGGACAGTTAAGTACTTTGAGACCCAAATGAGTACCCTGGGACGAGACAGAATGCCATATTTGCGACTACATTCACTTTCACTACATTCTCAACTATGACAGCCTTGTACAGACCCACATCCTTAAATGTCATGATGCCAACCTGCTTCTCAGTAGACAGAGGTTGGGCTGGCATTTCTCGAAAATCGGTGACGTATAGTAAGTCGGTGTCAGTTGCAACATACCGTTCACATAACCCCAGTCTAGGACGGTCATCAGCAGGCTGCTCTTGACAATCTCACTAAAAGGTCTTGGTCCAGCCTTGCCTGGACCCTTAGCCTTTTTAGATGGCTGGTGATCACTATGTGATTTTACTCTTATATTAGATTTTCGCGTAGTAGGTATAAGAGCTGCCAATTGCTTCTAGAGAAAACTTTTGGTCCATTTTAAAGAACCCATCTTTGTTTTAGTAAGAATTATCTTATCTTACAACAATTTTTGGAATAAGCCGTTCATTATATTTTAGGTTGTGGTGGCAGTCAGAAAGTAAGCATCTGACTCACTTAGTCCAGAAGAGGTTATGGTGTTTTAAGTTGGATGGACAGATATGTCGGACACCGTTTACTGCTACTTACTTGTAGTAAATACAGGGACCACTACTGGGTCTGTATTTGACTCAGTAGTCAAGACGAACGGATAACTTTTTTGTTGCGACTAGGCGTCGGGGTCGAAGCCTGCATATTGAAAAGGGAGGTGTTCGCACCTGACTCTAAAGACAATGCCTAGTTTCTGTTTGTATTATTTTTAATTTTAATCGTATTCTCCCCCACACTCGTATGAGAATGTGGGGGAGATAAAGTCCGCCGCGTCAATGACTTCCTTTCAGTAAAGGTCAACAATTTACTTACTGTAGCCCTATTAAGTGTTTGGAACTTTTTATCCAGCACCCCCGTTTAAGGTACAAATTTCGAAAAATCCATTTATATTGCGCGTCTATTCACTCAGAGGAATGAACACACGGAATTTCGTTATTACAGCGTCATTTTTAACCCTTCTTTCAAAAGTACGAATATCGAAAAATCCATCTATTACTCGCGTCAACAGAATTTGAGGGATGTACACTCGAATTTCACGACGCCAGCTTCTGCGTTGTCTCCTTTTTTTGCCCCACATATCCTACCGTACGGTTTGGTCAAGGCAGGTTGATAACATGTTTATACCTTTTACCCTTTAAAACTACGAATTGTGAAAAATTCCCCTATCGCGCTTCTACGCTATAAGAGAAATGTACTACCCAAATTTCATGGTTCTAGCTTCATTAATAACGGTGCCTAAAGGCACTACTTTAAAGTGAGCGCCCACGCAAACTAGTTCCAGCAGTTTAATCTATATATAGATTAAACTCCCTCAATAGAATAATTGATTAGTTCCCTATTACATACCCCATAACATATTTGTAGATAATGCTGTTCAATAAATAGCCGATCTTCAAGAGATGGTGAAGAAAACATGGTTGAATATCTATTATGGCTCACCTGTTCCACCGAAACTAACGGAGTATTATTGGATTTCATAATCTAAATTGATTGTACAAGTGCATTTGATGTATACTTCCAGGTCAATTAAAAGAAGCGACAACCGAATAAATGATCGAATAAATGTGTGATATCATCCTGAACACCTCAATGAGAATAAAATGTTCCATGATAATTTTTATATGAAAAAGCTCACAGCAATATGGGATCCGCGTTTAGTTCACATGGAAACTCCAAAGAATAATAGATCGGTGGGAAAAGATTCTCCACAAACGACGAGAAACTACTGAGTGGAGGATTAATCCGTATTTCACAGATATTCACCAAAAATGATAACAAATCTAGAAAAACACTGGACTAAGTATATGATGAGAAATAAATTGAAGTTTTTTAGAGGAAAAGTACTTTCATGTTGAGATCAGCTACTTATTGAAATGTGCTTGTAATTCAATTGTTCCTATCGGCTATGCCCAGAAAAGCTAAGTGTAGTCGAGATATCCTAATTAAGATTCTATACATAATGCTTTAGATTTTCTGCCAACAATTACGCCAAAGGTTTCTGATAAAAGAAGTCAGGGTCTGGAAATCATCATAATCGCTAAAATAGTGACAAAGGGTAAAGCAACAACAATTTCGTAAAAATAGTTGTACTCTATAATATTGTAGAAGCAGATTGGTCTTGAGTCCGAACAATATCCGCATAGATATTTGCTTCATTGCTGCTATGCACAGTTTCTTTACGATTATGAAGTCTGCCAACTTAAACTAAAAATATCTTTTATGCTTTAAGCCATGCACCTTCTTCCACCACTCAATGGGTTAATGTTCTAACTGCCATTAGATATGTTTACTACATTGTTCTGGCCGTTTTTATATTTTTGCGGTTTTTGTTGTTGTTGATTGTCTCTCCATTGGAGTTGGAAAGTTTGCACGGTCTGTCCAAAGTGGAATTTGTTGGAGTTTTGCTTTATATGTATGTACGGACGGACAGCTAGCTAGCTACACATGAAAACGTCTATATCTGATTGTTTGTGGCCTGAACCATGACAACCAACAGCCAACCACATGAACTGGCAACAGCCGAGCCGGAATGTTGTGGTAAAACTATTTTAACGGCACATTTTATGTACATCTATTATCTTAATAATATCAAAATAAAAAATGTACAATGGACAAACGACACTGTAGCTGTTGTTGTTGCTGTTAGATCTTTTTTTTTGCATAGCACATGCGACGAACTGGTTCTGCAGAATACAATACTCATGGATGTGTTTGTGAATTTGCTACGAAAGGAAGGAATACCTAGATAGATACAGATCTTTGTTACGATTTGAACTTTAAAAAATGCGATGTAAAGCATAAATGAAGCACTTATAATTAAATGCCACAAGTATCAAATGACAAATCCACATGAATGGTCAATATTATTATGTAGATCTAAATTATAATTTAGATACCCTACACCATGGGAGTGGGATAGACTAAGTTTGTCATTAAGTTTGTGAGACCTTGATCTGATCGATGTGAGATTCTATATATTATTTTTTTATACCCTCCACCTCCAGGTAACTACCTCAACTATTTGCAAAAGAGACTTGTTGATTTTGCTAACATCCAGTTATAGTAAGGGTTTCAAAACCCGGGTTTCAAACCATGATAAGTTAAGGATCGTAACTGGGACTGCTAAGGACTTTGAGACCCAAATGAGAACCCTAGGACGAGACGGATTGCCATCCTTTGTGACTACATCCATGTTTTTGCAATATGTCTGCTTATATTTACCTGATATTGGGTGTGTCATTCCCCCTATAAAAAACGTGCACCATAAAGTGATTTTTATTCGTAGGGGGTGAAATGGGGCAAAAAGGGATAAAAATGATGCCAATCAAACGACATCAGCTAGAGACAAGAAATTCTATGTGTACATTCCTCTACTTGAGTAGATCTATACAAGTATTTTTTCCAAGTTCTTACTTTTAAGGGGTAAAATGGGAATAGAGGGATAAAAATGGTACAAAACTAACGACTGCACCTAAAATAACGAAATTCGGTATATACATTCCTTTGATAGCGTAGACACGTAACATTAAGGGATTTTTCGAAATTCGTACTTTTAGGTGGGTAAAATGGAGAAAGGGAAAACAAATTGTACCAACAAAATGGCCGCAGCTAGTATCATGGAATTCGGCGTATCCATTCTCGCGACTGCGTAGACACGAAAAATAAAAAGGGGATTTCAAGCGATACAACGGAAACAGAGGGATAAAAATGGTACCCACTAAACGGCTACAGCTAGAATGATGAAATTCGGTGTGTTCATCACCCCAATTAAGTAGACACGTAAAATAAAGTGGAGCTTTTAAGGGGGTAAACGGGGATAAAACTGTATAAACCAAATTGTTGCAGCTATATTCATGTAATTCGGTGTATTTAAGCTTTTTTTGAAGATTAGTAGTGTTGTCTACCATAGATACGATTTTTTATGGAGGAGAATTGGATATTGTGTGATTATCAATTTGGCTTCAGAAGAGGTTGTGGTATTCAGGACGATATATTGAATGTTGTGAAGTTTGTTTGTAATGGATTAGGTGAGGGTTTTAATGGAGTTTGCGGAATATTTTTGATTTCACTTTTGATCTGGTTGATCATAAAATATTGCTGCAGAAATTGAAGTATTACGGTATACAGGGAAAGAAGTTATGTTTGTTTGAAATTTATTTTTCTAACAGGAAGCAATATGTTCATATAAAAGATTCGATATGTTTATAGGTACAGAGGATTATGGAGTACCACAGCAAAGCGGGTTAGGCCCATTATTGTTTTCGATATGTATGATCTGAGTAATTTGGAATTGGATGGTCATCTTATTATTTTGGCGGAATATGTTTGCCTACTTTTTATTTTACCCTTAAAAATACGATTTGTAACTGAAAACTGGAGTTGAGATGGATGCAGCTTTGGTATTTGAATTTGCACGGTTGAATCGTTTATTGATAAATCCCGGGAAGACTAAACTTATTAGATTCAGACCATATTCAGACTAGTCTTAACAATAATTTTAATGTTTATGTTGATGTTGATGTAAGACTTGTGCATGAGACACATTCTATGCAGTTCCTAGGAGTAACATTGCAGAGTAATTTATATTGGAACATGCTTATGGATGATTTAAAGAAGAAAATTGTTCCTGCTGTAGGTATCTTGTATAAGTTAAGGAACATGCTGAGCCTTAAATCCAAATTGATGATATTTCAAGATTAAATACCGTCTCATTTAAGTTACTTGGCAAGTGCCTATGGTTACGACAAGAATAATACTTCCAGTAATTTATATAAATTTTCCAGCATATGGATCAGAGTAAAAATGTACTACCAATTTATGGACTACATGAATACCAAGTACTATTATTTGTTTATATATTCACAACATATCATATCATTTATACAAAACCAGTCGATTTTTGCTACTAGGAATCAGACCAATTTAAGAATTTCTATAAGTAGATTAGAACATTAAAAATATACTTTTCCTTTATGAAGCTGTTTCTAATATTGAGTTGACTTCTTTCTCCCGTTTTCATGGACCAATGTCTCCTAAATATTATTTCCGGAATTTGAAATGGAACGAAAAAGAAATAAATTCTAATAAAAGCATATAGATATAGATATAGCATTTTGAAAAATCTGTTTTAGTAGCATATTTAAAAATAGCATCTTCGGTCGTCTACATTTATTACAGTTTTTTAATTATTACTATTTCTCAATTCTAAAATGTACATGGTTGTTTATATTCGACGGAATACTTTTGATTTTTTTTACTTTTTTCTGAAAACCACAATTTTTTTACAAAATTATTTTTTCGTTCTCTATAAATCAAATATTTTATAGAGTGCAGTTATCCTAAGATGTACAGAAATCGGAAATGGTAATATAAAAATTGTTTGACATGAACGCATATGGGTGATTCCACGTAAAGTTACCCTTTTTCGACAACATTTCAAAATCAATTTATAATTTAAGAAAACACAGATAAACATTCGTAATGTTTATACTTTTCATAATACATATTGTTGCTTATATTTCAAAAAATAATGACAATAATAGGTCTGTTCATTTCCTTTTCCAAATATAGACTGACAATATATACAAAATTTCGGTTAAAATGTCACGCCCGTTACAATTTAAATATCGTATATTTCCCATGTTCATAAAGAGATGTAGGTAATGTATACATTAGAAGAAGGTGCATGAACTGCTCCTTTGATTAGCGAAAATGAATAAAGTCATGGAATAGAAGAATGTTACAGAATTCAAGAAAGTCACATCCGTGACGCTCTAGATTGTAGTATATCTCCTATATTTAAATCGATAACAAATATTTATATTTGCAATAATATTTCGATTAACCTGACGTTTTCAATTGGCAGTATAGCAAAAATCTCAGTCAATGAATATCGAAGATATTTAAACATATTTAAGGAAAAGTATCACACTCGTTCCAATGGAATCACCCATATGACTAGCATACAAATTGTACTACAAAGATTTAAAATTAGCCAAGAAAATCGCCAACTATTTTATAAACCGTGTCGCCAAATCGAAAATAAAGTCGCTAAACATCTTTAAAATTTGCCACGTTTGGCGAGAAATCGCCATATCTGAGAACCCTGATTTGAATTAAGAAATATTGCCCGAATATCAAATTTTAAGTCCTCTTGCAAAAAAATTATATGATAAGTTTGAAACAATTCTATCATAATTTTTATAAATACTGTAATATATTTATTTTGTAGTGCTACTAAAATATTTTTTTGTAGATACATGAAATACTGCCTCAATAATGCCTTCAAGGCGCTGGGGCCAAATGATATGTAATGAATGTAACACTATATGTACAAATAAAATCCAATAAAAAATATTTATTTATAAAAATATTTTTTTTCAATATTAATGTTACTTCACTTCTGTAAAATCGGCAGCCTGTGTGGAATGCAATTCATAGTGGAGGGTATATAAGATTCGGCGCGGTCGAACTTAATGCCCTTTTTTGACGCGATGTTTCGTGTCGCCCTACTTGGTGTATGGCATATGAAATTCGGCCCTGTCGAACTTGACTTATTTTCTACGTTATTAACTCCGTACACCATAAAAGAAAGGATTGATTCATTAATGCGCAAAAAATGACTAAATGTGTTCCCAGATATGCGCAGTGGTCGAAATAATCTTGTCTACGAACCTCACCGATTGATGAGTAAGTAACCTTTGAGCTATTAGCCAAATTTATTTATGATTAATGATGACTGGGAATGGGGATGAATAAGAGATTTGGTTATGCCTTTGGTTTGGCATTTATCATTTCGTTGAATGAGAATACGATTTAAATTTTGAGTAGAATTTATGATCTTGAACTTGGCAAAAACTAACATGCAGATTTATCATGGTTGTAGGTAAAAGGGCATTCAGACTATACTATCGATTCGTTGGACCTGTCAGAAGTGAACAAAGGTAAATCGATGATGTCTGAAGGCAGCAGTTACACCATCTCAGCTAACTACTGGTAAGCTGTTGCTTCGGCTTTGCTTAACAAGGTTAACATGCGGGTTGACCAAATATTCTAAATTTACAACTGGCCAAAAGCTATTAGGGCTTTTTCTATGACATATTTAACCTGTGGCTACTCTGCTTATTATTAAAGGCCATTTATAGAAGGCAAAGTAAAAGTAGTCACCAAATTATCTATCGTTTTGATAGTCAAATGATTGGATTGTGCATTTTGCATTTGAATGTATTCTTCGTATTGGGAAATCTACTTGAAGTCGACTTTTTTGCAGCAGCAACAATTGTCGATTCAGTGGCATTTCGGTGAAAGGAAATTAGAAAACTTTCAAATTTACTTGAACCGACTTCTTCGTGCCATAGTTAAAACACCTTTCTAAAAATCTTCCTACAGGCAGACATACAAAGCAAGAGTTTAAATGTATGTACATGCACCGTTTCGAATGAACTATATTTGAATATCTGATTTAGCCATGGCTTTTACCAAAAAAAAAACGAAAATGAAAACGGAAAGAAAAACTTCTTTTGAGTGCTAACATCGCCACAAAGCGCCCCAATGTAAATACAATTAACCGGCAGGCCAGCCGGCAAAAGAAAAAAAACAACAACGACAACAGTTGAATGGCACACGGTTACACTTGTCGAAATTCGATGTCTGCACTTTGCCAAAATGAAAAACATAAGGGCTGTACCAGAAACCAGAAAAAATAGTTTTTGTTTTAAACAAATCGACGAAAGTCCATTAGACATAATTTAGTATAGATAATCCGTAGACACTAAATTTTAAATTTGTGAAAAATAATGGTGCATAACTTTAAATATATAAGTAAAGCATTGAAATAAACTTAAAAAACAAGTAATTAAGCTCCAGTCGTCTAAACCGAGTTATATATACCCTCACTCTCAGAGAACATATATACGGAATATATAAGGAAGGTTAATTAGTGCGGAAGGTAGTAGGAGGTTCATGTCGCATGGTCCCAGCTTCCACATTTACAAAAACATGATCAAATATCAAGTCATAGAGGATTCCATGCACCAGTATAGAAGTTATGAAGGATTTAATGTTACTTAGGATAGCGACAATTGTGTGGGAGATACAAGAAGAGGCGTGGCTAAAACGTAAATATTTTTAGTTTTAAAGTAGTTATAAAAATAAAAACATTTCCAAATTTCAAATGATTTTGACTACCCGTATGGATGTTATGACGGTTTTATTATAACCAAAGTTTATGCTACTTTGTGCGGGATACCAGATATCGCCCATATTCCATGTGAATGTTACTTCTATAAAAAACGTTTATAAATATCAATTTTCACAGTATTCCGATCATCGTATAGAAGTTATAACAATTTTAATTTAGTACACTTAAAGTGATTATAAACAAGTAAAAGCGGCGTTAAGTTCGGCCGGGCCGAACATTATATACCCTCCACCATGGATTGCTTTCCACAGAGGCTGTCGATATTCGTAGAAGTGCAGTAATATTACAGGAAAATAGATATATATATATTTTTTTTAATATAGCCAAACCAAAACAAATACAAATATTGAAAAAATAATTTTATAAATAAATATAATATTTTTATTATTTCAAGTCACGCTTATAAGACAAGGCTACCAATACGTTTACACTATATATCGAAACAATACTTCAAGCAATTCAAAAAAAATATTCTTATATTTATATTTTCAAAAAAAGCTTAAATACCGTAAATATAGTAGGTAGTGGGTGCTACAGATTCTATTTTAATTCCAAAAGTACAGATTTTGAAAATCCATTATCTCACGTACATAATGCATAATAACTTATCTTCATGATTCAGCCAACTTTTGCCATAAAAGTACGAATTTGGGTTTGTTATTTTGCGTGTCCACGCAGTCAGAGGAATTTCAATTTGAACCCCAAAAAGTACGAATTTCGAAAAATTCTTCCATTTTACGTGTCTAGGTAATCAGAGGAATGTATACACCAAATTTCATTATTTTAAGTGTAGCCGTTTGGTTGGTACCATTTTTATCCCTTTATTCCTTATATTATCCCTTAATAGTACGAATTTGGAAAAAATAATTTCATATTATGTATGTACTCAATTAGAGAAATGTACACACCGAATTTCGTGTTTCTAGCTTTTGTCGTTCGTAGGTACCATTTTTATCCCTTTTTGACCCATTTCACCCCTACAAATAAGAATCGCTTTATGGTGCACGTTTTTGCTATAAGGGGAATGCGCATACCAAATATCAAGCCAATATAAACAGAAATATTGAAAAAACCTGCTTAAATACGCTAAAATATAAGGGATTATTATAGGTATTGTTAGTCCTTGTGAGGGAAAATTTTTCCCTTTTGGCCGATTTCGCCCCGTTTCAATCCCAACCGATCTACGACTATAAGACGCATTTAAGGAAAATTTGAACGTTCTAGCTCCTTTCGATTAGATGCTAGCGTGCTTTCAACATACCGACAGACGGACGGACGGACGTACATCGCTAGATCGTCTTAGAACGATCAAGACGATCAAGAATATATATACTTTATAGGGTCTCAGGTCGATATTTCAAGGTGTTACAAACGGAATGACTAAGTTAGTATACCCCCATCCTGGAGGTGGAGGGTATAAAAACACTTGTATTGCTAGAAGCATGTATTTAAAAAGTCGGCCTCGGCTATTCGGCCTTCCTCAAACGAATACCGAAATAAAACAAATACAAAATAATAAATAAAAAAAATTCAGCTCTTAAAAGAAAAGAAAAATCCCCAAAAATTAAATTTTTACAAATTGCGGTGTACTTTCGCCAATCATGAATAGAGATGGCTAATATATCCAAATTTATTTAGAACAAAATCAGTGATAAATGCACGTTTGTGAGAGAAGCTCTGAATTTTGTTATACCTCCACCAGGGAGGTTATCTTGCATTTTTTGTAATTCAATGTCCTCCCGTCTGTCTGTCTATTTTTCTGAATTATTGCTTTCATGTATCACCTATACTAATGCCTCCCAATTTAGATCTCCACTGTGCAGCCCATTTTACTCCTAGAGTTTTGTGAAATGTCATCAAAATTGTTTAATCCGTTAGAAATCCAACATCTCTTCTTTCATATACCCCACTGTACTTCGACCACAGAAAATAGTTTAAGGTATTTGGATTTGTTCAGTCCGTTTTAAACATGTTTCACAGAAATTTTAAAATCGCAATGTTTACGATTGCGTGGTAGAATTACCAAGATAAGTGCAATTTCAATAAATGGCCTCTATTTCTGGGATAGTTCGCACTCGCAAAACCATTCGCCCATAATCCAGCCAGTATCCATCCAGTGCAGTACGTGAAGTACAAGCAGTTTGTCAGCAGTGGTTTTTCATCTGCTGCGCCTGGTGTGATGTTAGCTGACTTTGTTGTGGGCATGAGTATTTCTCAGTGGTTTTGGGGCAATAAAAAAACATTTTCTGGTGAAAGGTCAGAGTTTTACGTGATTGGGCACCGGCAGCAGCAGCAGCAAACAATGTTTTTCGTGTAGTGTTGTTTCTTCTTGCATTGTTTCGTTTTTCATTGTATGTAGTTTCATTTATCATTTCTTGGGCATTGTGGCTTTATTTTTTTCCATCTTGTTGTTGTTGTTGTAGCCATACTCATATAATTGATTACAGCGGTTTGTTTTTAATGAATTCATGCTAACAATATTATTTTCGTGGAAGGCGGGCGGGCGGTATGTAGTGTGGGATGTCTTGTTGAATAACTGTGGGAAACAGCATTTGCGGGAAAGAGGTTAAAGGGGAATGAAACGACGAGTTGTTTCTTTTCTTTTTGCCATTTTTGTTACCAATTTTTTTCTTTTGTATAACTGTTTGTGTTAAGTCATAATCCTCTTATTTGCAATTTCATAATAAATGGAACACTTTCCATTTGAAGCAATATTTAAATAACTTATGAGAACTTATGCAACAAACAAATGATGATGCGATTGTTATAAATAACAAATAATTCCTCTAAGATACCCCAGAGAATTCGTGGTAAAGTAACAAAATGTATAACACTTTGAATAAATGCATTAAAAATGTATTAAAGAAAAATGTTTTTCACAGAAGAAACTCGAAATGCGAAATAAAATCGAGAAAAATGAGAAGAGGGAGATTTTTATGTCGATTTGTCTGCAAAATCAGTTATTATACACTCACTCTATAGAGTAGGAGGGTATATCATTTGAGACAGAAAAAATTTAACACATTGCAGGAGTGACTTAAGTCCCAAGTATGTTTGGACCAAATCTGTTTCAGGATGTTTTTATAATCACTTTAAGTGTACTAAATATGGCGGGTTTCGTCATGCCCCTTCCAGTACTTCCCATACAAATCACCCAAAATTTCGTAAAATTAAAGATGTTATAATTTCTACACAGATGATGGGAATACTGTGAAATTTGATATTTGGCAATGCTTTTGTAGAAGTTACATTCTCATGGAAAATGGACAATATTGCCACACCCCTTCTGGTCCCTCCCACACAAAGTGGCATAAACATTGTTTACTATAAAACCGACAGTAGTATAGTAGTAAAATCAATTGCAATTTGATATTTGAATGTGTTTTTTAAATCAATTTAAATCTAAACAAGTAAGTAAAGGCTAAAGTCGGGCGGAGTCGACTATATAAACTCTACATCTCGCTTTGATTACTAAACCCAGGTGTTTCATGGGAGCAATTGTATGTAGTTCATATAATTATAATATAATAAATTATAATTCATCTTTAGTCAAATTTAATGAACATGGGAAATAATATGGTAGTTGATTCAATTTTCCGGCAGATATTCCGAGTAAAGTAAATATAATAAGATCTGGAAAATTGATCAAGATCCAATAGGATGAATTGGACGGACATTTGAAGGGGACCCATATATTTGACTATAATAGTATGTATTCTTGGTGAAATATAATATAATCTGCAAAATTTGATAAACTTCCGAAGTAAAATTTTGGTCCTAGACGGGTAATAATAAAAATGGTGGCCATTTGTAAGGGCGATACAATAAAAAGTAGGCCCTTATAGATCACTTTCAAAGTAGATATTCTGTATTGAAATATAACATGATCTGATAAATTTTATCAAGATTCAATGAAAGATGTGGGTTCTAGAACGATAATAGTGTAAACTGGGGGGCCTAGGTCAAAACATTGAGCTGTATAGGTGTTTCTAGTCTAAATGTAACATTGCGTGGGAAATTCGATGTAAAATGTGCATTTTAGAGCAGTAATATTGTAAATCGGAACATTAGTATGGGGGCTATATAAAAACACGGACCCATGTGGTCCACTTTCCCTTGAGCTGTTTCTTGTTCAAATATAACACGATACTGCAAATTTTGTAATGCTCCCATGTAAAATGTGTATTCTAGAGCAGTAAGGCTATATCTAAATCCGAAAAGATTTCCTCAAAGTTCAATACCAATCGTCATTTGCCAAATGAAATAACTTCGGCCTAATTTCATGAAAATCGGACAACAATTGCGACCTGTGGAGTGCGAAGAAACTATGATGGACAGCAGACGGACGGTTCAGCTGGTCATTCTAAGCTGCTCCGTATACTTAATGGTGGGTCTAGCTCGATTATTTCTTGGTGTTACAAACATTTAGCGGAAAACTAAGTTATAATCCACTAAGTGGTGTATGGTATAAAAATATTTACGCTTTAGCCACGCCCCTTCTTGTACCTCCCACACAATTGTCTCTATCCTAGGTAATATTAAATCCTTCATAACTTCTATACTGGTGCATGGAATCCCCTATGACTTGATATTTGATCATGTTTTTACAATTGTTTTATAAATGTGGAAGCTGCGACCATGTGACACGGTCCTTCTAGTACCTACCTTACAAATTATTCTGCCCTACGTTAACTTCCTTATATATTTTCTCTCACAGTGAGGGTATATATAAGTCGGTTTTGCCGACTTAAGTAAGCTTCAGTCGGCAAATTTAATTTATTTTTTATAGACCGATTGTATAGGGTGGGACATGTAACATTTTAAATTTGAACTACAGATTACTTTGAATTTGAAAGGTAGAATAACATTAATTTTTTTCAGGTTTATGTTTGAAATTTGCATAATGGGACGCTATATGCTCGAACAAAATTCGGAAATTTTAAAAACTTACTTCCAAGGTAGAGAGTTTTTAACGCAAACATAATGAAGTGACAAAGTTCAACCTTTCCAATAAAATTGAAAAAATTAATAAGGAATTCATTTATAATTCTATAATTAGAAAAATTTCTATCGATTTGAAAGGGTAGTTATGTCGCAAATATGGGAACGGCGCACTAAACTGAATGATAGATAGTAACTCTGGACAATCCACAGAGGCATTAATAATACCAACGAAAAAGAAAACACCATGATCAATGGCTTTTGATTCTGAACCAAAAATAAAAATTTTAATTTTGTTTAAAATCGATTAAACACGAAAAGTAGTCAACTTTGGGCTGATTTCTAAAATATATCCGCTTGCCAGATTTTTAAAGTTAATATACAATCCTAGAGGCCTTGTATAATTTTGTTTTTTACACAACTCAAAAATGTCTATAAGAACAAAAAATATTGAATTTTGGCCGATGGATTTTGTTTCTGAGCCACTGTGTGCGTTTCTGAGTGGGATGCTTACTTTCTAACTACCACCATAACGTTACCTTATAGTAATGTTTCTTTATGCAAAATGTATGAAAATCCAACCTAATGTACATTTTGACAATATGTATGTTCTTCTTTTTTGGGTTGAAACGACCTTCAGAAACTTTCAATTAGATTTTGTTTGTTTATAGTTTATGGGCAAATGTTGTCTATGCCTTAAGTAGTATCGAGTATAATTTGTTATGATGGCGTATGATACACCATTTCCATTACTAACAAGCTAAGCTACATTGAAAAAATTTTGCTTCAAATTTCGACATTTAAATATCTGTTATGCTTTGATTGGGTGCACAATTTCTTCACAAAATGATTTTTTTGTTGAGCACAGAAAACCCATTATCAGATCCAAATTTTGTCTTACGATTTAAAAAGTCCATAAAAGCCTTTGTGTTACTACTCTGGTGACCTTGACAATGATAACGCCATGCGATGGAGATTTCAAAATGAAATAAACGATAAAACGATTTATTTGTTGGAAATGGTTTTACTGCTTATAAATTACTGCGTAGGTAGTGCGTCTGCGAAAACGTATCTCATTAATTATGCCAATAAAGACAATAAAGCGAAATAATGTCTGTATGCAAATTAGTGTGGCCCAAAAAGACAAAGTAAAAGAAAAGTACTCTAAATTATTGGTAAAGGCACATCGGCCATCAGAGTTGATGACTGCAGTGCAAATTAGTAATTTTGGGTAGGATATAATGAACTAAATATTCTAATGTTTCATATTAAAGATATTTCTTGTCCGTTATATATAAACCTAAGAAAATTATTATATAAATTTAAGGTATATACTTATTCCCGTCGTTCCACTGTGTGAGCATAGGACCAATTAAAGTATGCTACAATATTCTTTTATAAGAAGCCATAACCAGTAATGACAGCTGATCTCCGCAGCAACAGTAGCTTCTTGAAATTTTACATGCAGTCTACGAAGCGAAGTCTCTATAATAACTGTTTTTCTCTATAATAACTTTTAGAAGATTTGCGTTTTTTCCTTGTAATTTTGGGCCACTCTAATTTACTTTGAGATATAAATAGCTATTCCTTTGAGAGGCAAAATTGAAGTTTTACGACAAATATGGTAAATAATATTAATGTATTCAAACATACTGGTAGCTACTCTTAACTTAAGTGACACGCAACTTTTGATATCAGGGCAGAAATTAACACACAAATAAAAGTAAAATTAAGTTTCGCCGGCCTGAGTCTCATATACCCATTATGATTGAGTGAATTGCAAAGTTTGCAAACGTAATGACATTTTAACTAAAATGACGGTCACTTCCAAATATTTTTCAGATAATTATTAATAATAGCAATTCAAATTCCGATTTTTTCAACAGTAGTGTACAAAAATAAATCACGCAGCTATATTGTTTTGTGCCAAAGACAGAAAAAAGAGAGCAGAAAATAGTATGAGTGTCACATTTGTTGTTTATCACGCCTCATGTCTATATTAGGCTCAATATCCATAATTTTGGATAATATTATTATTTATACTGGATAATTATCCAGGATAAGTCCAAAATTTCTAACATAATTTTTTTTCAAAATTTGATATTGCCTTTGGAACAATTTAAAAAAAATAGAAAAACCAACAAAGCTGTACAAGACTATAACATATATACCCGGATTCTCGCAAAGATTCAAAAACTCAGACTTATACGACAAAGAAAAATATGAATTAGCCCAAAAATCTCACAACACGGTCAACAATTTATTCAGCAAGACAAAATAAAAAAATAAAAAAATAAATATAAAATAATAAAAATAAAAAAAGAAGACAGAACGGACGTAGTATATATACAATAAAGTGTAATGGTGACAAGTCCAACTTATGCAATAAAGTATATGTTGGTACTACAAAAACAAAATTGAAAACTAGACTTTCTTCTCATAAATCTGACCTAAAAGCACTTGACAAACCATTAGAGCAAAAAACTGCACTTGCAGCCCACTGTGCACTGACTGGATACACACCCAACGTAACGATCATAGGAGATATACATTAGAAATGCTCTACATTACGGACGTTCCTACTGAAAAGAGACTAAATTACAAGCCAGACACAGGCAAATGCGCACACATATACAGAAATATCATACACAAGAATAGGAAAGACGGACAGTAGTTGACAAAAACTTGCGAAAGTGGAAGGATCGTTTTGTTTTTTAAAATGTAACTATATTAATTGTTTAAAAATAGTTTGTATATTGATTGTTATTCTTATGTATATTTGTTTAGTGTAACGCCCCTGAGGATGATCGACGAAGTCGTTCGAAATATCGGGAACAAAATAGAAAAATAAAATAATAAACAAACAACATCTTGTTTTTATTTACTTGAGACCTTAAGCCGGACAATAATACAAAACATTAAAATCAAACAGGTCAACTTACACATAATAACAAAAAAATACAATTTTAATATTTTATTTAGATTTTTGTTATCGCAGCTTAGTTGTCCAATCTTAAAGAAAAACAGCTATAATATATCTTTCCAACGGCTGTATTGCCCAAGTCATCCAAGAATATTTTACATTTACTGACACTGTTAATTTTAGCCGAACAGGTACAGCTCCTGCAAAACTCATTTGACTCAATGTCGATATTAAAATCAATGTAGACAATTGATATCTTTAAAATCTTTAAGGAAGGTAGCTCGACCACTCCATTTCATACTGAGCTGCAGCTGGCAGTACACTTATGTAAGCAAGATCCGGTGGAAATTGCAGTGTCGTCCCTTATCTGGAAAGTTCGTTAGCTTTATAATATATCGGTATGTTCCCGAATATTGAACTGCTTCGCTTTCACCTGAAGAGATACGCGAGAGTCTTCGGTTCTTCTCGATTTTAGGGTCACCAATATTCTGACTAGCCGAATTTGTTGACTCCATTATTCGTCACATGACTTGGAAGAATGGTTTCGTTGAAATAGATCCACGTCAATTGATGACTTTGTATGAGGACGTACTTTTGAGGACTTAAGAATTCGTTCTATGAAGATGGCATAACGAACTGACAGAAACGCTGTGCTAAGAGTATCGAGCTAGTAGGAGACACTGAATGAATGTCAAAGGAAGGAAGTTAAGGAATAGAAAGGAGGAAAGAGGCAGTAGTGTTTATTGACATCCGTTTTGAATCTTTGAATGTCTTAAGAAGTTGATTCCATATACGCACAAACAACAACAAACTGGTGGGAGTTTCTGAAAAGTTGCATATCCTGAAAACATCCCTAAAATCATGGTTTTCCTCTGTAATTTTTTATGTTGCACTTGTGTACAATTTTTTTTCTCTGGCATAATAGACCCTTGGAGGCACTATAAATATAAATCTTGATTATTGTCTTAGAGTAACTTATTGGACTTTTTAGAGGTGTTTCAGGAGCTTTTAGCTTAAAGACGGCTTGACCCAGTGGCAAAATGTTTTACAGATCATCTTTAGACAATCCCAATTTAAACAACATAGGCATTGACAGCAGCAATATATTTTCGTGACCCATTTTAATGTACATGTGGTGGGATATCATTTGTGGACAATCTGTGGGCCACAATTTTTTAACGATCTCAATGAAATTAGAGCAAACTAAAGTCTTTGTTTGTTCAATAAATAAAAATCTATTGCTATTGACTCTTGGTGGCATTTTCTGACTGGAAGTAACAAATCTTCACTAAATTGAAGTTTCATGCCATGCTCTATTTCACTTGTGTTTAGATGTTTGTAATCGTTCTACCGCATATTTTCGAAGTGTGACAATACAACGAAGGAAAATATATTTATTAAAAATTCAATTCTCAAATGCGACCTCAGCTTTGAGTAACCTCTAAAAAGAATAATAAAAGTAAAAGTAAACTTACGTGATATCCCGATCTTTGTTTTTCTTGGAATGGCTACGTAAAAGGGAATTTAACTCCTTCATAACATCATTGCCCTTATGATCCAATTCACTGAAGAACTCGCTGTCATCGATCTTATTCAAATCGGAGCCACTGCGACTTTTAATGGAAACCGATCTAAAAACACAAAATATATCCTAAACACTCAACATTCTTTTCACCCCGCCTAATGTTACTCACCTATCAATAGAATCCATACTACTTGCCATATCAAAATCCATCATTAGATCGTCGGAACAAATGGATTCACAGGGTGACAACGTATCTAAAGATTCGGCGCGCTCCATCACCGCTTTGCGCAACGACAACGGAGTACGTAGGCTCAACTCCATAGCCTGATAGAGGGCACTGCGTGACCTATTCGTCTGGCTGTGTATGGAATTGCGCAATGAACTTAAGCTCTCCATGAGAGTAGGCGTATCCGTTCGATCTCTGCGCGATGTACCACTCTCCGCCCCACCATCTTGTGATTCTTGATTGAATAGCAAAGCCGGCTGGTCGGCTATCTCATCATCAATTAAGTTACCACAATCCGAGAGGGACAGCGAACGGGAGCAGTGGGTGGGCGTGCCGGGCGACAGAGGACTACCCATTTCTAATTCTGGCGAAATTTCATCGATGTCCTTCTCCTGCAGCTCTTCGTTCATCTTGTGTTTCTTTTGTTTGCAGGCCGCACCCTCGGACTCGCTGCTACTGACCAAACTGTCGGTAGGCGAAGTTTCGTCATCCAATAGAAATGTGCTACCCTCCAAAGCCATTTCGGCGAATTTGGATTCGTTCAAAGAGTTACAAATTGATTTTGGACGTTCTAATCTATCACATGTAGCATCGAATATGGCAAGATTTGTGGATTCCTTAGGTAAAGCATCGATTTCATCATTGAGCGTAACAGGTTCAGTTAGAGAAGCTGAAAAGAGGATGTGGAAGAAAATCAATGACTTGACTCGATAATTAGGAAGGAAGTATGTGTGTACTTACATAATGTGCTGATTTGTACATCGGAATTTAGGGTGACCAAGTCATCGTCATTTATTTCAAAAGATAATTTACGTTCAGTTTCCTTTTCATCCTCTAGGAGTTTATTGTCCTGCTTATTACTGTCCTCACTGCTGTCCAAACTTAAATTACTAAAATCATTTGCCGCCAACGATTCACCCGCATTACACCAGGAGGAGATGACCGAACTGCCCGGCGATGATGTCTTGCTGGAGCACGTGTTGATGTCCTTAAATTGACGTTCCTGTAACAGGGGATATATAAAATAAATCATTATAGGTTTTCATCATGGGACAGTATTCAATGTTGGAAATTTGATTACAAAACAGTTAATTTAAAGGTACCACTTGGGATTCGTTCAATGTAGTGAGCTATTTTATACCCTCCACCTCCAGGATGGGGTATACTAACATTGTCATTCCGTTTGTAACACCTTCAAATATCGACCTGGGACCCTATATATATCGTCATAAAATTCTAAGACGATCTAGCCATGGCGTAGACACATAAAATAAAGAGATTTTCGAAAGTCGTACTTTTAAGGGGGTAAAATGGGAAAAGAGGATAAAATTGGTATCAACCAAATGGCAGCAGCTAGAGTCATGAAAATCGGTGTATACATTCCTCTGACTACATAGACTCGCAAAATAAAAAGATTTTTACTTTTACGGCAAAAATGGGTCGAATCATGAAGTTAGATTAGTTTGCAATGCTTTTGCAATTAAAATAAACGGCTAAAATACACCCACTATCCCCCAATATTTAGGATATTTAAGCTTTTTGAAGAATGCAGCCTTATATTTTCTTTTTAAATTGACTTGAAGTATTATTTCGACATAAACATTATAAACATATTGGTAGTATTGCCTTATAACATTTTATATTTATTTATAGAATTATTTTTTCATTATTTTTATTTGTTTCGCTTTGGCGGTATTAAAAAAACATTTTCTTGAAATCGATGAAAATCGATAGCCTCTGTGGATTGCAATCCATTGTGGAGGGTATATAAAATTCGGCCCGGCCGAACTTAACTCCGTTTTTACTTGTTCTGATATAACTATTGGCGAGATATACGATCATGCTACTAGCCAAGTCCAACGACTGAATAAGGTCTGTTATATTCAGCCTGAAAGATTGATATATTTGATTGGATCTCTAATATCGATTTCCGAAATCTCGTCCATGCTTAGTAGAGCTCGTCAGTAGCATAAGGAGTATTCTCTTTGTTGTCTTCGTTAGTGATCGCTATATAGTAGCCTCATTCCAATGGGCCAGCACTGATATTGCTCTTCACATGTTCCTTCTATTTTGTTTGAAAAGGGTTCTGGTGTATTTTTGTTATATTCAGTTCAGGTCTGTCTGTATATTTCACACGTTCCTAAGTGTCTCCACTTGAGACCCAGCTCAGTCTAGGTACTCAGTGAAGATATAAATTTTAACAGACCCTATCGGTGTTGAGACCTGTTCTTCCTCAGTGCCCTGCCACTCTAGAGTAGATGTTATGGGGTTAGATCTTATACACAGAAGGACAGCATGGCTGTATACAAAGATGTCTAGGAGAGCAGTTTTGCCTAATATACCGCTTGCATCCTTAATTACGAAGACTGGCGCCTGAAAGACGCTGCAGATGTCAGCTGTCAGTCGGAACGAATATGCTAGGCCAGCTTTTCTGAGAATATACAACATCGCATTCCTGTCCATTAACTTAGGGTGGGCCATTTAAAATTTTAAAGTTGAACTACCAATTACTTTGACTTTGAAAGGCTGAATAACATTCATTTTTATTTTCATGTTAAAGTTTGACGTTTGAAAAATGGGACGGTATACGCTCGTACAAAATTTGGAAATATTAAAAACTTACTTCCAAAGAAATATAAAAAACTTACTAATGCAAACTGTTAGAAATTTACGTGGAAAAATTTCAGCCTTCATGAAGCATGTCAATAACCAAAATTGCCGCATATGGGGTTCAGAAACCCACACATGACTGTAGAGAAGCCAATGCATCCACAACGAGTCATTGCTTGCTGTGGATTTTGGGCTGTACTGAAAAATTGGGTTGATCGGATGAGTTACTGCCGAGCCAGTAGTGGTAGTCATATGAATGATATTGTGTTCCATTATTAAATGACAAAGTTCAACCTTTCTAATAAAACCAGAAATTTGAAAAAATAATCATTACTTTTTTAATAACCAATTCTAATTTAAAATTTTAAATGGTCCAAACTATACCACAGTCCCATATTCGACAAATGGGTATACCCTGTCTCACTCCTTCCTTGTAGAGTGACGCAAAATAAAGAAACCGTGGTCACTATAGGAATTACCGGAAAAACGAAGATTTGTCAACTAATAGCAACTAGTACTTTGAGAGATTCCATTTTACGATAACAACAAAGCGGTCACGAAATGGTCAGAATTGCCAACGGTGTTCAGTTGTGCTACATTAATTTCCCCTTTTTTCCAAACTATTTCAGGAATCGCATTATCACAATATTCTGATTGCGGTTCGGGCTCGTTTTTGGCTAAATAGACATGTAAATAAGCAAAATTGACGCAATGGAAGTACACAGAATCCCCAAGAGATTAAGGAGGTAGGTTAAATCCACAACAACTCACTGTTTGGTGAATCGTTGGTCCTCACTTCTTTAAAAAAAGAACGGCGAGAACATCATCGGCAACGACGAGCGCTATAGATTACCTGATTACCGATTATTCCGTAGCCCAATTGAATGCAATGTTTTCTTGCTTTTCAAGAGGACAGCACTACAACGGGATCAGATTAACATTTAATGGCCTAACCTCCAAGGATACCGCTCAAAAGGCAGCAGCTTGGTGCAGGCAATTTGTGGAACACCCACCGACAACCCACCGCGCCATCAGGAAGCTAAAGCAAATCTCTCGCCCTATCGGGATTGTAGCCCTGCGTACATCTCCCCGGAAAGACTACTTCAGGCCAATAAATCTACCAACACTCATTTGCTACAGTTCCAGTTGGACTGCCCTGGAAGATGCTGAAGCATGTTGGAAGAAATGGACCAAGATTCCTTGACCATAACTTCAATATGTGCCTTAGCATCTTCGAGGTCCAAGACATGTGAATTCCTTGCCCATACCTTCAACATGTGCCTTAGAAGAAATGGACCAAGATTACTTGCCCATACCTTAAATATGTGTCTCAGCACCTTCGAGGTACCATACATGGGGATTCCTTGCCCATACCTTCAACATGTGCCCCAGCACCTTTGAGGTCCCAGACATGTGGAAACTTGGGAAAATCATGCAGCACTCAATCCTGGGAAATTTTACATCCTATCGGCCAATCACCCTCCTGTTCCAACTAGTGAAAATTATGGAAGCAATTCTTCTACTTAGCTTCGCAGAACATCTCAATCTGGCTTAACATCAACATGGTTTCCACCCTGCCAGGAGTACCACCATAGCACTCTGTGATATCACGGCCGATATAGCAGAAGGCTTGAAGAGGCCACAGAAGCGATCTATCCTCGTGGCTTTAGGCCTCCCAGGCGTAGGCGTTTAACACTGTCAGCCATGCCATCCTATTGCGAGATGTCATGGAGAATTCTCTCCCAGGCAACCTCAAGAGATGGATGACCTACATGGCTGGCAGACAGTAGTGTTCAGAGGTCTGAAATCGCCCCTTAAGAGGAAAAAACATGGCGTTTGCCAAGGTGGAGTTCTATCGCCCCTTGCTATTCAATTTCAGAGCGCACCTCCTCCTGAAGTTATATTAATATTGCACGCGGACGATTGTACTATTTGACCACGGGGAGAAACATTCGTTATCTTGAGGAGAGGGTTAACCTCTACCTTCACAAACTCAGAGACTTCCTCGAGGACAAAAACCTAAAACTGCCAACGGCCACGCTTCTGATGACCTGGACCAAATAGTTGAACATGGATCTCGACATCCACATTCGTGTCCAGAACATTCCCACAACCAAGAACCCGAAGATTCTTCTTCTGCAAACATGCTGAGATTGTGGCATCTAATGTGGGGAACAAAATCAAGATCCTAAAGGCACTGGTTGGCAGCACATGGGTTAGAGCTTTAGTTATCGAAGTGGGTCTGACAATAGACAAAAACGCCTCTAAATTACTTTCTCAGCCATTTTTCACGCGATCAAACCATAATCCTTTGAACAAATATGTGCGAACCATTGCCCAGATTCGGTCTCAGATATTGAAAAGTTGCAGAAAGCTGGACTATTAGAGTGCATCATCCGAAACAGCCTCAGCGTCCTTATGCCCCAAAGTATTGTTCGAGAGAAGAATACTTCGTAAGATATATGAATCCATTTGCGTTGGCGGAAAGTGTCCTCATTTCATGAACCATGAATTGACATCGTCATAGTTAAAAACATCAAACGCTCAAAACGTTATCCCAGCAGTGTTGACAATAATACCTTCTTTTCTCACTTACCTTCAAGCATTTTTCCGTGGCCGATCTATCCAAATGGAGCTTCTCCTCGTCAACAGATTCACTATCTTCCTCTGATGCTTGCCTGGATGTTGATTGGCTGGCATTGCCCGACTCCGTATCTAATTTAACTATAACCATTAAAAACATGATTCATGGTAATCATAAAATATAAACTAGAAATTTCTAGCCTCCGCCTTACCTGTTTCCTTCTGCTTATTGTCGGCATTGCGCGATTCATACGATTCACGACTCAACACCGTATTGGAGCGTATCAAACCGCTTAGCGGCAATGGTACCGTTTGATTTTCTGTTGGCAATTTGGGTAAGGCCAATGGTTCAACAATGGAACTATCACCGCTGGACAGTGAATCTTCCAAATCCTTAACTTCGAACCGATGACGGCCATTCATAACCATCTGTAAATTCCGTGGACGACTGCGACTTCGCTTCGGCGATGCCTTGCGAGCGGCCGAACTGACACGACTAGAACCGGAGCTGTCCAAAGCCATATCGAGGCTGGCAATACCTGAATCAGCGGAGATCTCTCGACTACCGGAAAATGTGCGCCTTGTACTATTCGTCATGTGTTTGGCCGCTTTGGGATCCATGCGGTGAGTTGTCGACTGGGCCACTGTCAGCGGATGTTGCCGGCCCCACGAATTATCCCTGGACCGTCCAATGGACGAGGCCGAGGACGATGAGACGTACGAACTGCTGGCCGGTGTTGTGGGTGTTGTTACATTGATGCTGATGGGAACAGCAAATTCCGGTTTTGGTAAGCTCACCGTCTGCAGCGTGTATTTGGTGTATGCCGTTGCCGTGGTTGTTGCCGCTGCACTGGGCAATCGTGCTGTGGGCCTTATGCTGTGTTGCGGGAAATCGAGAAAGAAAATGCAATTAGGGGGAAAATTGTTGGGCATCTATTTTTACATCACTTACATAACATTGTTGTGCATGCCTGTTGTAATGAAGTTACTGCCGCCAGCGCCGCCGAAGCCGCGACCACTTAGGTTGCCACTCATTGTTGCAGATAGCGGCGGCTGCTCAAAGAACTGACGTCTGTCGTATTCGATGGTGCTGTTTTGCTTCAAATTGAACGTTATCGTCTTGGGCTGAGTGGCACGAGGTGTGGCACCTGTTTCTGTATCGCTTTCATTTGAAGTTGACGGTGTGCGTCCGGCATGTGCACTCTTCGAACGACGTTTCACTAAAGAAAGAGCAAAAGAAAAGCACAATTTACATTAGAATACATATACGCAAAGATAAAGGCGAAGGAAAATTATAGTCGGTATTGGCCGAAAATACATGACTCGATGGAGGAATATGTTGCGAATGTTAGTAGTAGAAAATTAGATGAACCCTGACGATCTAAAGAAAATTTATGTTATGAAATCTGCTATATTAAAACAGATGCCATTTCATCAACAATGATTTGGAAGTGGACGGGTCAGCTTAAGGGAGACCTATCGACCTATTCTGGTCTGTTCGATTTACCAAGGGAATTGGTCATTGGTTTCATAAAAAGGCAAGGCACAACTATTGATTTGAGAACAATTTCATTAAGCAGTCCCATGGTATAGCTGTGGACGTACATCAGCATTAAAGTAGGTTACAAACGGTATAAGTAAATGAGTATAATCCCTATCTATGATGTAGTACCCTTCATGGTTTTTTGGTTTACTGAAAAAGTTTTAATTGAATTGACTTCACATTAAATATAAGGTTGGTATCAAGTATTGTTCATTATGCATGGGAGGACAGAGTTGTGTGTGAGACCCGATGGAAACTTTTCTATCTCATTAAATCATGTTCATTACTATTATGAGATGATCCCTGACGATCTAAAGAAAATTTATGTTATGAAATCTGCCATACTAAAACAGATGCCCTTTCATCAACGATGACTTCGAAGTGGACGGGTCAGCTTAAGGGAGACCTATCGACCTGGTCTGTTTGATTTACCAAGGGAATTGGTCATCATTTCATAAAAAGGCAAGGAACAACTATTGATTTGAGAACAATTTCATTAAGCAGTCTCATGGAATAGCTGTGGACGTACATCAGCATTAAAGTAGGTTACAAACGGTACAACTAAATGAGTATACTCCCTATCTATGATGTATTACCCTTCATGGTTTTTTGTTTTATGAAGAAGTTTTAATTGAATTGACTTCACATTAAATATAAGGTTGGTATCAAGTAATGTTCATTATGCATGGGAGGACAGAGTTGTGTGTGAGACCCGATGGAAACTTTTCTATCTCATTAAATCATGTTCAGTACTATTATGCTTTTCAAATTGAATCATTCGTTAATATGACTCGTTCCAAGAGGTCCGCCTGTTGCATAAGATGGGATGTAAGATGTATTCAATACTTTGAATGATGTTTTTCCTCAACCCGCAACTTAACGTAGCTGCGGAGAAAAACGACTAACAGCCATTATATCTTATATAAACAATATGTCTTCCAGCTTCGTGTAATCTATTTGCTGCCATGAGGTAAGTTATCTTGGCTCGATACCAATCACCATCTAGCAATTTTCGGAATCCAAAACAAACAGTAAAGTTTTTCCGCATGTGTAGGATTCTGTTCATACTGAGCTAATTTGAAATGGAATAGCTTGGACAGTTGTGAAATATCTCAGCCAAATGAATTTTTTCCCTGTCCCCAAATTGTCGATAACATTTTCTATTTCATATCTTTATTATAATTTATTTTTTGACCAGCAAGTCTTATGACCAAATGTCACGGAGACAATTGTACATAAATTTGCATTCCCAGTTAAAATCAAATACTAAATATTTTTCAGAGTACTTCGAATATCTCCACAAAATCCCCGAAATATTTTATGAAATCCCCACAAAACTCCCCTATCCCCATTCCATATTTTGTCATATTGTCCTTTTGACCATCATCTGGCAAGCCTGCAGCAACAATAGATACATAATCAAGAGTGATTACAGTACTTATGGAACATTGTACATATTGAAACCATGAGCGACGAATAAAGCTACAATTCAAAAATCACAGCCAATGCTTCGACAACGAAGATGAAGAAGAGGTGGTAGTGTGACTATTCATATTTAATAATTTCAAAGTACAAATACCTCGTGATTTCTCAACAATATTAAGGGGAATTGATTGAATTGGAATTAACTATTTCAATCTTTCAGACTGGATATAGCAGACATTTCCGAGTGGTGTGGTCGATTCAAAATGATGCATTAAGGCTTCCGACTACATCGACCAACTAACCTCTCGTGTTGTAGCGGATTGCTATCTCCTCACAACTGTCAATATTCATATATTTCCATATGTGATGGGGTTTTAGTTCTTGTTTCAATTGAATATTTTATGGAAACATAACAAACTCGTTTGGCAAAATTCCCCAAGATGAGGTCGCAGAAGGGCCAACTGATTGAGTAAGATGATATACCGAGAGGATTGTGTTTCAGCTACACTTTTAGAAATAGCCATCGGCTCGCTGAAAGTTTGGCGACGAATTTTTATAAAAAATCACTGAATATGTAACAGCCTAAATTCTACAAACTTGGAACATAGCTATTGTAAATCCGTTTTTATACCCTACACCACTTCGTGGACTAGGGTATTATAAGTTAGTTTCGCTCCAAATGTTTGTAACACGCAGAAATAATTGAGCTAGACTCACCTTTAAGTATACGGATCGGCTTAGAATCACCAGCTGAATCGATTTAACGATGTCTGTCTGTCCGTCCGTCCGTCCGTCTGCTGTCCATCTAAGCTTGTTCGCACTCTACAGGTCGCAATAGTGGTCCGATTGTCATGAACCATTGGTATTGAATTTGGAAGAAATCGGTTTAGATTTACATATAGCCTCCACACAAATATCCCTATAATTTACACTATTACTGCTCTAGAATACACATTTTACATGGGATCATGACCAAATTTTCAGGATCGTGTTATATTTGAACTAGAAACAGCTCATGGGAGAGTGGACCACATGGGTCAATGTTTTGATATAGCCCCCATATTACATTGGACCTTGCTAAAATTTTGCAGATCATGTTATATTTCAATAAAGAATTCCTACTTTAAAAGTGATCTGTAAAGGCCCACATTTTAATGTAGCACCCTTACAAGTGGGCCCCCTTTTGAATAGTTACTTCTCTAGGACCCACATTTTACATCGAAAGTTTTTCAAATTTTGCAGATTGTATTATATTCATATTTCATACTAAGAATACCTACTTTGAAAGTGATCAATATGGGTCCACTTTTTAATGTAGCGCCCTTACAAATGGCTCCCATTTTTATTATTACCCCTCTAGGACCCACAATTTACATCGGAAGTTTATCAAATTTTACATTTTGTATTATATTTCAGCTAAGAAGCCATATTATGAAAGTCATATATAAGGGTATTTTGGTATAACCCCCATACAAATTGGGCCCCCATTCTACTCTATTACATCTTTAGAACCCACATCGTGCATTAGATCTCGATATAATTTGCATATCATGTCATATTTCAACTAAGAATACCTACATTGAAAGAGATCTATATGGAACCACTTTTTAATGTAGCGCCCTTACAAATGGCTCATTTTTATTTTGACCCCTAAAGGACGCAAATTTTACATCGTCTGCCGGAAAATTGGATAATTTTTTTACCATATTTGTTAAATATGACTAAAGATGAATTTATAGTAAACTGTATAATTTATATGAACTACATAAAATTGCTCCCATGAAACTTCTGGGTTTAGTAATAAAAGCGAGGTATATACGCAGGGAGTGGTGTAGGGTATTATATAGTCGGCGCTGCCCGACTTTTGCCTTTCCTTACTTGTTTCTTTATATGACATGTTAATATCAAAATTAATTTAATCTTCAAATTTAAGGAACACGTTGGTTTTAACAATGCGTCATAATAATATAATGAATTTTTGAAAATTTTAATATTCGATTTTCAGATTTTTTGCATATTTCAAGATCAATACCCACATTAGTCGTTCCCTATTTTGCTTTCATTCTCCCTTCTTATTCACTTTTCTAATTTGAAATAGCTTCTAATCATTCGCACTATTTTTAGAAGTTATAAAACTATCAGACAAGTTTGCTTATAACTAACTAACAAATCCTTCAATTGTTTGCTTATTTTAGAAAACGTTTACCTTCGCCTATATAAATATATGTATGCCATCTTATTAAGTCCAATTGTGTTATGCATTTTTTCATTTGCAGTTCCAGTATTCATTACAAACAATGTATGAGAATACATATCTATATACAAATTACATATCTATATATACAAATTTATAAACGCATATACATTAAACTGGGTCGAACTGCATGACAAAAAAATTATGTCATATTAAATTCAACACTTATTTCGTGCGTGTTGATTTAAAAATATATTGTTTGTATTGTGACTAAACAAAATTTTTAATAATTACGATGATTCTTTTGGCATATGAATACTGACTAAATAGGAAAAATTTTTGACAGAATACTTTCATATAGAGAATGTTGAAATAAATGCAATTGCAACAGCGAATTTTATATTTTTGCAACAATTGCAGCTTTTTTCGCGACTCACTACCTGTATGTTGCAAGCATTAATACACATGCAAAAATTCTGGCTGATCCGTTAAATAGACCGCGAAAATGAAAATTTTGAAAAAATATCCAATTTGTGTTTGAACTGGGATATTGTCCTGGCTCAAGACCTTTTTGCATCTATATTTAGTAGAGTGCAAATTTATTTACAAATGTCATGGCGACATTTATTACTTGGCTGCAGACTACCACTTTCATGATTTCGACCATGTCAAAGATCTTTTCAAGTGGCTTCGCAGCGAATTTCAACATCAAACCCGGCCTCTTTAAAGAAATACATCTCACAAACGAACGAGAAGCACAACTCACTTGCCGAATTTGCGTTTAAAAAATCGCACCAAGTAATAAGGTACACATGCCATCTTACAAGCATCTCATTGAGTTGCATATGTAAGTAATAAATATCACCATGCCATTTGTAAATAAATTTGCATTCTATTAAATGTAGATGCAAAATGGTCTAGAGTCAGGACAATATACCAGTTCACAGGGCCGTGCGCAGGGGGGGGGGGGGTTTCAAACCCCCCCCAGAGAGGTTTCGAACATATACTTTTTAAAACCATCTAGACTTTCTGAAGCAATAAAATATAGAATTTTTATTGTCTTTTTAAAATAACTTGTATTAAATGGTAATTTTGTAGTAAAAACACGAAAATTACATAAAAAAATCGTGGACACTTTTTTGAATTTCGGACAAAGGTTATGAAAAATACAAACAAACCAAACGAATTGTGCCAATTTCAAGAATTGTGCTAATTTCGCTAATGGACACCAAATTGTTAGGAAAATTTTCATTCATTCAACCGATACCACTTCTTGACATTCGACTAGAGCTATATCATATGAACTTTTAATTGTGTACTGCAATAAAAGTTTGGAAATTTAATAACAAAATCGTTTAGTAATTTTAAAAAAGTGTAGATAAGAATCACTATGATATCGCAATGAAATCTAAAAATATTCTTAATAAAAGCAAATAATTTGCTTGATGCTTGTAGAGCGCTAAGATGTAACATTTGCGATTGGACATTTTTATGGAGCTGTATCTAAATCTGAACCGACGTGTCCTATTTTAATCACAGATGCAACAACAACGGTTTCTGTTACTTCAAATGTTTTGGGAGTTTGCAATTATAATACAAATCCATTTCGACAAACGAAGAAAACTGTTTGGTATACATAAACTTATTTCTCTTTGTTCATTTACAACAACTGTTGGCATGTTTACCGCAAACAAACTAATTTTTCCCACAAAAGAAACTGAAAAACGATGTTCACGTGTCTAAAATTTCGTTTGTACGAAATGCATTTTTTCTCTGCGTGTAGGTCTCTATTTTAAAATCTACTTTAAAGTTGCGAAACAATAAGAAATGAGTGTTAACTTACTAAAATGTTTGTTATATTTATCACTTATGTCAAATATTTTTCAGAATTAGTATTTTTTTGTATATATGTAACAAGTATTATTCAAAAGAGAAGCAACAAATTCAGCAACTTGGATCTACGTAGGAAACGAAATTTGTTATTTGAATTTATACATATTTAAGATTATAATAATGAAGAAACATTTCCAATTTTTTTATTTAATCGTAATATGCGTATAAAGATTTTGAGTAAACATCCTGTTCCTCATGTCCTATATAAATTAAAAACTCCAAAACACTTTAGACATCCTATTTAGACCCATACATTGTCAAAAAGGATATTCAATTTTCTGCATTTATCATAGAAAAATGAGGGACTGAAGGGTTTATCGCCGAGGAATTTGATCGTTTTTTGTGTAATATTTCTTCAAAATATATATCGAGGGCTTATATCTAAAAGTGGCTATGAACCATTTTCTCGAAAATGAGTTTTTGATGCCAAACTATTCTCAGATTTGGATGTCATCTGTCATATAAATTTAGAAAAGATTTTTTTCTAAACCTTTTTTTTTAATTTTTTGATTTGGATATCCCCTCACACGTTAGTTTGTGACTGCATAAGTGGCTATGAACATAAAAGTAATAGAATAAATAAAATAAAGATTATAATTCGCTACAACGATTTTGTTTAAAACATTTTTCTAGATTTAGGGCATATCGTACAATCTAATTCCATCACTTCGCGTTAATAGCATTTTGATTCCCCAGTTATAAAGCTAAAATAGGAAAAATGGTGGCTGTAAAGTCAAAAATTGTGAAAAGTATATTTAGAAACACTGGCGTAACTTTTTATTATATTGAGAATACCAAAATAATTCTATGGCATGTGATTGCTGACTTCATGGGGAATATTTGTGTATGAAAAGATTCAGAATTATGAATGAAGAACGTTAAAAAATAAGGAATTGCAACGGCGAATTTTGGATTTTTCATCAATTGCAGCGATTTTCGTGACTGGCTACATATATGTTACAAGCGACCAATCTGATGGATGAAGCTGGAATCTTTAATTTCGCTGTGTACATCACAGAAAATGCGTTTTCCATACAACATTAAGGAGAAAATCAGTTTTTCCGCTCTCCTGAAAAGTTATGTTTTTGTTCATAGCCACTTATGAATATAAGCCCTCGATATGTATGTATGTAATTTCAAGCAACTATTTAAAAAAAGTTCTACACTTAGAGAACAAGTCTGTTAATAAAAGAAGAAACAGCTATTACAGCTGTTTTTTGGCATAACAGCAGTTTTCTGCAATCTTACATCACCATTCATATAGATGATAGATGGATTACTGAAATGCAATTTTGCCGACAATGTCTGTCGGACGAATGTATCAAAATATTTCTCGAAGATCCTGGCAATAAAGTATGAGTGGTTTCCAAATGCTCCAGTAAAAATTTCCTAAAAAGTTGGAAAATTAACTAAGTATGAGTAAAATTTCCTTCTTTCAAAGCCATAGTAAATAGTTCATTTACTAGAAAAAGGTTAGTAGATTTACTTAAAATCATTTCTTTGGATCTAATAAAAAATTCTTACAATTGAGTAAATTCAAACTTATTTGGAAGAATATTTCCAAGGTTTTAAGTAAGAAAAAAATCTGAAATTTAAATGTGTTATTTCCTAAAAGTAAGTTAATATGTTTACAGAAATTTATGCCGAGTTCTGCATACATTTAGGTTTTAATGAACTTATAAAAAACATTTGAAATTGTTTAAAAAATTCTTGAATATTAATCTAAGAAGCAATTCTCGTTCGTTTGCAGAGACTTATTTCTATCTTGCCTTCGCAACAATCATGGAGTAATAGCTCAACTCCTTATGTCAGAGGTAACATGAAACTCTTGAGAAATATCTCATGTTGTCATTTTTTGTATCAGTTTTGCTTACTCTGAAGCAAAACTATTTGTTTGGTTTTTTTAGTTAAATTGAACTTATTTTAATTTCACCTTTTTTCCATGTATAAAAAAAAATTCCTCAGTTTAAGTAAAAATTTCCTCGTTTTGAGGAAAAAAATCAGCAAAATTGTCCTCAGTTTGAGTAAATATTAACTTGATTTGATTTTTTTTCTAATATTTAGTAAAAATTTACTTAATTTTAGGAAAATTTCAGCAAAATTTTACTTATATTTAGTAAAAATGTACTTGTTTTCCTAAATTTTAGTTAATTTTAATTCATTATAGGATTAATTTTTTATGAGTGTAGATGAAAACCCCCCCCCATGGGAAAATCCTGCGCACGGGCCTGCCAGTTCAAATCAAATATTGATTACAGACCAAAAAATACAACAATTTGTGATTTAATTTACCGTGCTCTACCGAAATACCCACATTTTTGTCGAAAAAGATCGATCTTCCATAAAACATGGATGAATTTAACTCTAGTAATTTTGTCGTATAAACTTTATTTACAACATTTGTGTCTTCGATGAGCCACACTGAAAATTTCTGACAATTTTTTTCATAGAACATTTTAAGATCTTCCACAAAAATGTTCCTCGTAAAATTCCAGAATATAAAGGGTTGTTAAATTGTAAGGGCCGATGTTGAATGTGAAACACACCCAAACGTCAAGCTTTTTTCTGCATTCCATTTGTCATTTCTCAATTTCAGACTAACTCAATTTGAACCATGGAAAGATACATTATCGAGCAAAGCGCTAAAGTTATTCAGCTTTATTATCAAAACGTGGCCGTTCAAATCAATATGCAAAAATCAATTTTCGAATAGCCAGCAAGAATTCAAGAGCTAAAGGATGAAATAATTCGGCACATTAACGGCATAGAACCTCATTTGGACCATCGGCTGGAGGTGTGCCGCCGAGGTCGCGGCGGTCATTTGGCCTATATTTTGTTCCATACATAATTGAACCATACCTATATTATCATAATAAAAAGAAATTACAATAATTTCCTAAATAATTTGTGTTTTATTCAAAATTAATATCGGCCCTTCAAAATTAACCACCCTTTATAAATCTGGGAATAAGAATTCTCTCAGACATTAACTTACAACACTTTTTTCGCATAGCAAATGCTCCCTTCGGCAAAAAAAATGAAATGGAGATAGACATTTGAAGGCATCTATCGGTATCAGTTTTGAAGTAAGGATTCTCTTCACCGGGAACGTAAGTAATGTAAAGCATCTTTAGTGTATAACGTCGGAAGTACTTTTTTGCTCCTAAAATATATTTACTTCGTTCTACAGGTTTGACGACTTTTTGGCATATGCCAGGCTGGTCACCATTGTACTTTATTTCATACTAGCTGAACCCCCGCCCGCTTCGCCAGGCAGAAAAACAGACGGAAATTAAAATCAGGTTTCATATTGTTTTTTCTTGTGATCGGTAATATATGTACCAATTATAATAAAGGTACTTCCCTGAGATACTATAAAAATGGATATTTTCCATGGAGAATATTGAAGATCAGAATTTTAGTTTACGGCGAAAAAAGGAAGAATTGTCAAAAATCAATTTGATTTTTGGTTGAGTGTGAATCTCCTCCTTTCCATTACCAAAACAAAATACTCCCTAAACTGGAATTGGAATATACTACATTCAAAACACATAGAAAGTGTATTAAAAATGTACACTAATCAAACAACACAAAAACTAAAAAATTAATATAATTTCTCTTTTCTTGACTTTTTTGTAACCTTTCTTTACTATTGTGCTAAGAAAATCCACAGAAAACGTGAAATTTTAAAACATTTAAATCAAAAATTCCCCATCTTTCAAATCCCGCCCACTTTTATCTTTTTTAAGCAGTTTACAACTAAATTAACTCACACAACTATATAGGAATCTCGGTGTCGAATATATTATAAAAGAGGTTTTAATTTCATATGGGAAGGGTCACGCCCACTTTCCGCCCATCTCTGCACAACTATTTACACTTGATCTACTTACACAAATTTTCAGCACTCTTGGTGTTATAGAACTGACAGTATTCGATAATAAGTTTTAACTTCGTATGTGAGGTGCCACGCCCACTTTTCCAATACCGCCCATTTTTGGCACAACTATGCACATTGATGCTAGATGCACTTACACAAAATTACAGCACTCTAGGTGTCATAGAACTGACAATATTTAATAATAGGTTTTAACTTCGTATGGGAGGTGCCACGCCCACTTTTCCAATACCGCCCATTTTTGACACAGCTGTGCGCATTGATGCTAGATGCACTTACACAAAATTACAGCACTCTAGGTGTCATAGAACTGACAATATTGAATAAAAGGTTTTAATTTCGTATGGGAGGTGCCACGCCCACTTTTCCAATACCGCCCATTTTTGGCACTACTATGCACATTGATGCTAGATGCACTTACACAAAATTACAGCACTCTAGGTGTCATAGAACTGACAATATTCAATAATAGGTTTTAACTTCGTATGGGAGGTGCCACGCCCACTTTTCCGATACCGCCCATTTTTGGCACAAAATTTCAGCACTCTAGGTGTCATAGAACTGACAATATTCAATAATAGGTTTAAACTTCGTATGGGAGGTGCCACGCCCACTTTTCCAATACCGCCCTTTTTTGACACAACTGTGCAGACTAATAATTAGTGTACCTTCACAAAAATGCAAGACTCTAGCTGCAACAGTATTCTGAATATGCTAATTTATAAAAAACGCCCACTTAGAATATCAAAAAATTATATAGCCTATTTTCACCACCGGTTCAACATGAACATACTGTGAAAATTTCAAGAAGATCGGTTCAGTAGTTTAGGCTGCTATAAGGAACAAACAAACAAACAAACAAACAAACAAACAAACCAACAAACCAACAAACCAACAAACCAACAAACAAACATACAAACACAGATTCATTTTTATATATATAGATAGATACTAAATTGGATCTATCTTCCATCGTCACTACTGATTTTGTTTTTAAAAGATTTTTACAATAAGTTTAATATTTCCTTTGGAAAAAACATCTCGGAAGCACTCCCATTCAAAAGTGTGATTTTTAATGGCAATTTCGAACATGATCCGACAGTTAAAATTGGATGATTTAGGACGTGTTGACTGGCAGTACAGTGAGATTTAAGGAATATGTGATACTACACTTTATTTCGCTTGAAAAATCTGAATTGTCTACATTGATTTCAGTATTGACATCCATTGATGGAATCAAACACATTTTACATGAACATTGGGGATGACAGAAAAAAATGTTTCGTAAATTGCTTTGATTAGGTTCTCTATGGAGCACAAAATCCCTGGATTCTTCATTTCTGACTAACATCAAAATCCATCCTAATATAAACAAGTAAGGAAAAGCTAAAGTCGGGCGGGGCCGACTTTTCAATTCGATAAAAAGTGAAAACTGGATGGATTTTTGTATCCTGTAAATGTATGTGTTTAACAAAAAATGTTAAATCGGAAAGGAAATTTTATGGGGGTATATTAAAACCTGGAACGAAATAGTAGAAATATATATTAAAAAACGGTTAAACATTTGGGAGCGACATTTGTATTTGGGCTATATATAAATCTGAACCGATCATACCCACTTTCGCTATAGGTGCTTTCAGTTGGATTATAAGATGTTGTGCCAAATTTAAAGAAAATCGGGTACAATAAGTGGTTTCTAGAGCGGAAATTGTCAAATCGGTAGCGAAATTTGTATGGGGACTATATCTAAAACTGAACCGATTTGCCTCAAATTAAATAGCGTTCGTCCTTGATGCATAAAACTTACTTGTGCCAATTTTTGTGAAGATCCGACTATAATTGCTACCTGTAATTTGATTACAACAATAGATGGACAGACAGACGGACATTGCTAAATCGACTCAGAAAGTGATTCTAAGCCGATCTGTATAATAAACGATGGGTTTAACTCGTTTCCTTTTGGGTGTTACAAACAAATGCACAAAGACATAATACTCTCGTGGAGTGTATAAAAATGCATAGCTTGTCGAGGGCAATCAATCATCACTCTCGAAATAAAGATGCCTTATATTATTGAGTGAAGGACTCCTCCTCCGAAGATCGCTCTTATCTAGGTCCAAAAGTGTTTTGGTTGTATTTTGTGAGATAATCGGCCAAAGGGTGAGTCACAAGACTCTAAAGCCTGAGGTATCGGACCATGCATGATTTATGACCTTAGTGTAGAAGTTATCTACCTGACTGAAAAGCTTACTCATTTGAGAGAAAGTCGATATGCATGCCATATCAACACCAAGAGTTAATCATCAGCTGATTCGTTCGCTGAAATATCACAATGCCCAGGAACCCAGCATAAACTAAATCTATCAGCTAAGACTGATTGACTAGCGACTTATATAATAATATACTCTTCCTGTGTTATTTTATGTTGGTGGATCATTTCTGCGGACTCTCAATAGTCAATGATTTCCGCTTTTTAAAACACTGCATTCAATCTATATGAGCAACTCAGATATATTTTTTCTCTGAAATCTTTGCTCCTGAGCATGTATCTATTTTTGATCCGTCGATATAAACTGTAGTAGATGTCTAACCATTTTGATTATATGAATTGAGAAAGTAAATAGTCCGTTTCCATTGCGAGAAGCATGCTCTTACAAAAATATATTATGTTATATAGAATCGATGAATTTTTGGCAATCATTATGAAAGAATCCAAACGTAACTGTCGGCTTTTCATTTTCTTCTACCCACTCTAATGTACATAAAAGTATTTCTAGAAATACAATTTAATTTTACAATCTACACTGATGAATATTAGTTCTTCTTTTATAAGTTCGAAACAAATGCTAGGGTGGTGCGATTGTTATGTTATCGCAACAAAACAAAAAAAAAAACATTTACACTCGCATAACCTTTTTAACATCGACTACTTACAGTTGCTCACAAGGACTCCCTTAGTGTTATTGCCCGCTGGAGTACAGTTGTTGTTTTCTATATTATCGTTCGATTCCTTTTGACAGCGAGATGTTATGTCCGTGGAGGAGGGTCGGATAGCACCACGATAGCCAAAACGGCTGCCAGCGCCTGGCAAACGAACACTGGCACTCCCAACTCCTGCTCCTGCACTGCCAGTTGTTGTAGTTGTATTTGTTGTTGATGTTGTGGCATTAGAGTGCATAGCATTTGCGGCCGCTGCTCCCATTTTATCGAAATGTATGTTGTTCAGTAAATCTACGAGTATTTAATTAAGTATCAATAGCAATGGACGTAAATCAAATAGGAGTAGTGTGCCATGATTCCATAACCACTTACCTGCATTGCCGTTATCATCCTGGTGGACTAGTGTTGTTGCTGTGCCAGTTTTGTTATTTGTGTCTATCACAGTATCGCCTTTATGGCTGAAGCCACCATCACCGCCATCCCTCAATCCCGCCGATCCCCTGCCATCCAGCACATCCGTCGTTCCAGTGCCATCGGGACAAATGTTATTGCATTTGTCCTGTTTCTTTTTGCCATGGTCGCCTTTTAGTAGCTTCTTTAGCTTTTTGGGTGTCGTATTGAGGTTTTTGCGAAATCCAAACGACATGGCCGTACCTTTGGTTTGAATTTCACCCGCATTGTGTTTCTTTGAATGCTTTTTGCTTTCGGCTTGACCCTAAAAGAGGCATAAAACGAAAACGTTTAAAATGCATAATTGAATTAGTTTTGAGCAAATGAGTGTTATGAATGGTCGGACTGAATGCACTTTGCATGCATGTACATATATATATGTGTGTGGGAATATATTAGGGATTTCGATAGAGAATTTGGTTTTGAAAAACCTGTATGGAAATTGCCACAAACAGGTTCCGAGAATGACTGCATTTTTTTATTGGACTATTAAACCGAAAATTCTATAAAGATATACTTATTAACATGTGTGCATACTAATATATATTCAGTTTTACGATTTTTTATATAAAAATCTGTACTTTCTAAATAATATGTACAATGGGAAGATTTTTTTTTTTAAGTTTTTGTTAAAATTTCATACATTTTCCATTTTGACACTATAATCTGATCATGCCGTTTATGCAGAATATTCCTGTATGTAGAATAAGTGGTTTAGGAACAGTCGCCAAAAAAATGAAAAAATATGTATAAATATGTATATAAATATATTTATAAAAAATAGTTTGTTGTTGTAACTAAATATATATATATATATATATATATATACTAGAAAAAATCGCAAAAAAAATTGTTTAATTTTTTTATCCAAAGAAGGAAGCAATACTTGTTTTATTTATCCTTAGAAATTTTTCAAATGACAATTTTTCTTCTCTCGGATGCTATTCAAAAATAAAACAAACTTATTTTCCCGATTTTTTCTATTTTTATGAGTTTTTTCGTGCCAAGAACGTTTTATCGACTTTTTTGTTCCACTTCTTAAAACCACAAAATAAAGGGTGTTTTTTATTGGGGTATAGAACTTTAAGTTGGCATCACTTTTTTAACTGGCGGTCATTTTGTCAGCTGTCAAGTGATTAATATTTAGTTTGGTTTCCCATTTCATCATGAACAGGTTGACAAAAGAACAACGCTTGCAAATCGTGCAAATTTATTTCGAAAGTAATGGTTCAGTTCGCGAAGTTCACCGCAAGCTCCGTCCATTTTATGGTCGACATAATCGTCCATCAGAGCAATTAATTCGGTTAACCATGGATCGTTTTCGCACTACGTTTACTCTATGTGATAATACGCATCCGCAGAGACGTCGAACAGTGCGCACCGAAGAAACAATTGCCGCTGTAGAGCAAATTGTTGAAGAGGACCCGAATGAATCGATTCGCCACCGTGCACAGCAATTGGAGCTTTGTGGAGTGGTTTGGAGTGGTTGAAAATTGGACCTGTAGAATTGGCTATATTCGAGCCAGCCGCGGCGGCCACAAGCCCGAAATCATATTTAAACATTAATGGCATAAAATTATCCTTCCAATAAAGCCAAATTGATGGACATTAAAACGATTTTCTTGTGTTTTATTTCAATTCGAAGTTCTATACCTCAATAAAAAACACCCTATATAATCAGATTACACACAGTGTCCTCTTTCATTTGCTACCAATAATGTACTATTAAGACTAGTAAAAAAATACAAAAAAAATGAATTATATCCTTCAAAACTGGTAATTCTTTTTAAACGCGAATGTATGAATCCCCACACACTAAGGTAGATGGGGGACAGATTAAGCAAGTAAATAAAAATACTGCAAGGAAAATTCGTAAAGCGAGTCCATGTTTTTTGGAAGGACGAGCTTTTTCGACAACAAGTTGATATTTCGTTAGATGACGGTAAATAAAAAGACAAATTTGATAGTTTTGCAAAATTTTCATTTTCGCGGGAGATATGACCAAAATGATTTTGAGGTTTTGCAAAAAATTACATTTTTGGTTTGTGATTTTCTCGCGAACTATCCAACGGAACCGGCTGATTTTTTGCATGTGTATTAAGAACCAATGCCGCTTGTATCATATATGTAGTCAGTCGCGAAAATCGTTGCATTTGTGCCAAAAATCTAAAATTCGCGGATGAAATTGCATATATTTTCACTTTCTCAATATGGGACTATAAAACTGTCCTTCCACAAATATTCCCCATTAAGTTAGCTATTAAATGGAGAAAAAATCTGGTATTCTATGTATGATAAAAAGTTACGTAGGTTTTTCTAGTGGTATTTTTCACTTTTTTTACTTCACACCCAACATATGTCCTATCTATTGATTTTTACCCAATGGACCAAAATATTTATCTGGTCAAGTCAACTTGATGCAGTTGTTATGGTACTCAATTTCGAAAGATTTCGGTATGGAGAATCAGCATCTGGCTTCAGAATAGCCCTATCAATCGCGTTCCTGAGATATGACTGCTAATATTGGAAAATCTTGATTTGTGGATTATTATCAGAAGCTGATCAAAGGTTTTATTTAGAACATATCATCAAGATATAATATAAAATACTAAAAATAGTTAAAATCGTTGACACTTTGCAAAATATTTTTGTATTTTCTTTTTCTTGCATGTAAGTGTTCTAACGGGTGAGCAAAAATTCATTAACATCGATTTATGTCCTCAGAAATTATGATATTTCTTGTCAAGAGAACTAAAACATAAATTTTTGACAATTTTATTATTCTGGCCTTGGTATAACATTTTTCGGAATTACCCATATTTAAACTTCATATTTCTAATAGATTGTATTATATCCAAATTGGAAGATATACCCATTGTTTGTTATGAACTCCAGCTTGTAGAGAATTCATAGTATTGTCAGTAGCGATATTACGTACAAGTATAGTACTTTGATGTTTGTACCTACAAAGATAATGGAGAGAACTAGATTCAACAAAATTCTCAGAGAAATGCGTAGTACGAGGGAAATTATTTAGATGGCATTTTGGAGAGAAAATATCCTTTCTTTTGCAAAAACTGCAATAAATGGAAAATAAAAGCGAAATAAATCAACCAAAGTGTGGTATTTGACATATAGTCATACAAATTAACTTTTACATCATTCGTTTTCGTTCAATTTTCAGTATAATAAACGAAAGGGAGAACAAAATTGAGTGAATTAGAATGTACTTTGAGTGAAATAGAATGTACTTTGTATACATTCGCCACCTAGTGGTGTTTGTTACAACTACAACTATTTTATCTATGTATTTCCATTATCTTTGGAACATATTTCTGATCTGCTTGCCAGATGATTTTAATCCCCAAAATTGTTTTGAAAAAGTCCCCAATTATCCCCTGTATATAAAAAGTTGTCTTATTTTAAAGAATTCGGCCACAACAAGAATAATTTATGAATGAGTTATGGATTCGTCAACATTCTGGGAATATTTTGATCATCATATTTATAAATGCAGTAATTTCGTTTAAGGCAATGAAAAAGTGATATTCTGTTGCAATTGATGCATACGTCATTTTTAAATTTGATACATAAAATTTAGTCAAAATATTTTAGGAGTTTAGGGCGTCATTAATTTAAATTAAATTTTTGTTGATAGTATTAAATACTTTATAACAAATGGATTTCAATGCTCCTTTTTTGTCAATGACATTTTCTTTTTTCATATCATTATTATAATTTCTTTTATGACCCGTGGAAAATGGTCGTCACCGACCAAAATCATGATAAAGTTAGAGCTCAGCCAAATAATAAATTTGTAGACATTTGTAAATAAATTTGCATTCACAGTTAAAATCAAATACTAAGTAATTCGAACATCCCCACAAAATCCCCGAAATATTTTATGAAATCTCCATAAAAATCCCCTGTCCCCAATTCCTATTTTTTGCTTTTTTGATCATCATGGGAACAAATCGCCACATCTGGCTAGCCTGATTTCTGATTTAAAAAATAAGCCTAGTATAAATAACAAAAAATATTGTGTGTGTTGGTAATTCACAATAGTCACAATATTTCGCAATCGAACTCCCTAACTGGTGACAGCTTGTCTCTATAATATTGTATATGAACTAAATTTTTGCTGTGTTATGAATTCATTCAACTACTGCCGAGTAAACATTTTGCTTTTATGCCGATGGAATATTATAATTGCAGTGATTAAAATCGAAAACCGGTTAATCGGATTTTTCCTCATTAAAACACGATATATTGGCAATCAGCCCCAGCAGAAAACGAAAAAACACAAGGTGGTCCATCTTAGACTGACTGATTTAAATGCATATTCGTTTATTATTTGATTTTTTCGCCGGCAACATTCAAATACAAAATATTTTACATGTGACAAGATTAGAACAAATTACAATCCAGAGTACATATCTTGATAATGAGTCAGACCATGCGCTCAGACTGACTAATTTTCAACTAAAAACCACTGGCATACAATAGAGTAAATCTTCAAAAGCCTCGGAACATGAATATGTAAAAGTTGGTTTAACCGGCTGTAACATTCTTAGTTGTTTTGTAAACATCGATTTTACCAACTACCTTTATGATACCTTTCCACTCAAATATCCCTAGTTTGTGAAACAATAATGCTCGAGTTCCTCCGTGACTTGACTTTATAAATAATGATTCGACTTACAAACAGATGTAACTACCACACGGTTACTTGTAATACTACCAATTTTTTATGGCAAGACATATATGTACAATTTTTGCGTATCAAGCAGACTTCTTCCGGTATCTTATTCATCAAATCAATTTTAATTGGTCGCACATTGCAGAGATTTTACCATTTTCCTAGTTCTATATGGTATTACTGAGACGTGGAATAATTCTGTTTAGAGTTTACACATCGGTTTTAACCAACCGAAAACCGGTTTCCACAACATCTATTTCCACCACCCCTCCCTAAATGGGAACAACACATTTCCACACACGTTGAGTGTCTGTATTGACATTTGTATTTAGGGTTAATGCTCGGGTACACAAACACACTTGCATACATACTAGTGCATATGGGTATGCCACTCATGGTTTAAGTGAAGTTTGATTAAGTTATTCTGCCAACTATAAAAGCCACATTACGAACTATGTACATAAATGGATGCCGTATAGCTAGTGTGTACAATAAACGAATACGTTTGAAAAGGTTTATCCCTGGGAGCCCCATTATTTCCACATACGCTTGAGTATGGTTTACATGTTGCCCATTATTAAAGCTATTAGAGGAAAGTTCCATTCATATATAGATGATTCTTGGAGAGGATAAATAGGACAACTAGATTATTTTATTTTTATGAAAACAGTTCATTTTCGGTTTAAATGGAAACACTCTTATATTATAAATATATATATATGCATTTCCTACCAAAAATTTATAGTATAAAAATGGCGTTTTTGGGAAGAGTCCAACTATAAATTGCAATAAAATTGAGATTGCATAATTTAGAACTGCAAATATAACTAATTGTATGTCATTAGTGATTGAATATAATTTGAGGCCCATCGTACCATAAAACACATCAAACAGTGTTTACGGTGCCTCGCGAATCTCTCGTGGATTCTCTTAATGGAAGTGCGACAATTTTCCTTATTGACACATCTATTGAGCAAGAAATGAACCACTGACCGAACGTACGAATTAATTGAAGAATGTATTCATATGGTATATGAATATTAGACTGGGACACGAACAAGATTGTTGCGGTCACCGCCGGTCCTTCCGGTGTTAATCATTAGGCACCATTCCAAAGGTATTAAGTGCAGCTATTTTTTTTACAAAATATTCTAAAAAAATCGAAGTGGTTTTCAAGTGTCATTATGTAAAACCATAAAAAATACTATAAAAGTGCAATAATTGAACCAAATATGTAGGCGAGAAATGAAAACATTTCTCGAACTTGCTTTAAATTCGAAAATGCCACAAGGTTTTCGCAACTGCCTTCTTAGAATAGGGGTTGTCTTTGTACAGGGTCCTTGGCATTGTCAAAGCCCGCTAGTCAATGTAAAATAAGCTCTGCATAAACAAAAACTTAAAGCTAAAAACAAGTAAGGAAAGGCTATCGGAATACAATTCAATTCAATAAAAAAGTGAAAACGGGAAAAAATTTTATGTTTCCTAAACTGACCTGGTCCAACATGTCAAATCGAGAATAATATTTGTATCGGGGCTACATCCAAACATGGAATGAAGTGACTAACTTTCACAATAAGTTCTTCCAGTTGAAGTATAACGTGTTATGCTCAACTTTAAGAAATTCTCTGAAAATACGCGAAATTTGTATGAGAACTATATGTAAATCTGAACCGATGTGACCCATTTTCACCATAGGTGTTCCTAGTTTAAATATAAGATGTTTTGCCAATTTTGAAGAAAATCTGTTAAAATATGAGGATTCTGAAGCGGAAAATTCAAATTGGGAGCGAAATTTGTATGGTAGCTATTATAAATCTGAACCGATCTAATACATTTTTACCACAGGTGTTTCTAGTTGAACTATAAGATGTTTTGAAGAAAATCTGTTGAAATATGTGGTATCTAGAGGGAAAAGGGTCAAATCGGGAGTGAAATTCGTATGGGGACTATATCTAAATCTGAACTGATTTTCTTAAAATTAAATAACGTTCGTCCTTCGTTGTGCAAAGTTTCGTTTGGTTCTGGCTACAATTGCGACCTGTATCGTGATTACAACAATAGATGGACAGAAAGACGGACATACGGACATTGATAAATCGACTCAGAAAGTAATTCTAAGCCGATCGGTATATTTAACAATGGCTCTATCTCCCTTACTTTTGTGTGTTATAAACAAATGCACAAAGACATAATACTCTCGTGGAGTGTATAACAACTAAGGAAAGGCTAATGTCGGGCGGACCAACTATGCGATACCCTACACCACAAACACCATATCTACTGTAGGTTTCCATCATATGACACTTTTGCTAAAGATCCGATTGTGTTCTGAAGCGGCAGAAGAAAGCATGGACTCGTATGATCTATTGTCATGGTGAGTCTTCTTGGTGAAATATAAGATTATAATGCAGTAACAAGGTAAATCGATTCGACATTCCTATAGGAGCTGTATGAAGATGTATTTCAATATGATCTACAAAATTTGATCAAGATCCGATGTAAGATGCTGATTCTAGAGCGGTAGTAGGGTAAATTGTTCGTCCAACATCTCTGTGTTCAATTGGAACTTATAGCCCTATCAAACATACAAAATAAGTCATTTCAATCAATCGGACCTTTTAGCGCAAGGTCCTTTAACTAATACGGATGTTAAAAAACCTGCTTCAAGTGTACTGAAACATCGAGATAGTGTGGAAGATCTGGTTGCTATTGATGATCGCGTTAACAGCTGCGAACAGTATGACGCAGTATTTTAAAATTTATAGCTGAGAATGAAGTCGATGAATCTGATAAAGATATGGGTGAATCGCTTAACCGTAGAAGTGTTACAAAAAACGTTTGTTCAGGAGATTTAACAAATAATGATTAATACGTTTTCATATCTCAGAAATTACCTTAATTATAAATTCTTGAATTTAAAACAAAATCAATGTGTCTTAACTTTGTGCATCCTTTATCACAACTATGTAATATAACTAACAATTGAATTTATATATATAACACTGTTCAACAGCATTTTTGGATCAGAGTACGGACCCTATAATTCTGAAAGGACTGATGAGTAGATAATTTATGTAGAAATTATAGTCCAGCTGCTTTGAGTTTCTTTTTATAGCGGGTGAAATTTTTCATTTTTTGGTCGAAGGGAGCATTATACTAAGCGAAAAAAGTGTTGTAAGTTAATGTCTGAGAGAATTCTTATTGTCAGAACTATATTGTGGAATCTTATGAGGATCATTTTTGAGGAAGATCTTAACCCCCTAGCTCCTCTCTCTATGGGTCAATTTGACCCTTTTTTCGAGAAAATCAAAAATGATTAAAATGTTCTACGAAAAAATTTTTCGGAAAATTCCATTGGGGGTCACCGAAGACACCAATGATGTAAATAAAGCTCTTCACGCTTAAATTGCACGCCAACTTATTCAACAAAATTACTAGGGTTGAATGGGTTCATGTTTTTTGGCAGATCGATCGTTCTCGACAAAAATGCGGGGTTTTCGATAGAGCACGGTAAACAAAAAATAAAATTTAAATATGTTTGCAATATTTTCATTTTTGAGGGACATATGGCTGAAATGATCTATACAACGAATCCGCCTGATTTTTTGCATGTGTATTAAGGTCCAATGCTGCTTGTAACATACATTTAGTAAATCGCATACAAAATAACATACAAAATTCGTAGTTGCAATTGCATTTATTTGAATTTTCTCTATCTGGGCCAAAAATATTTCCAATTTGTTGTTGTTTGTCATCTAATTTTAATAAAGGGCTAAAATTGCATATTCAATAGGATATTATCGCTTTTACGACAATCGACAAAAAATGTTAAATCGGAAAGGTCATTTATATGAGGATATATTGAAACCTGGAACGAAATAGGTGAAATATAAAGTGTATAGTTTGGCCAAAATCGGTTAAACTTTTGGGAGCAACATTTGTATTTGGGCTATATTAAAATTTGAACCGATCTTACCCACTTTCACCATAGGTTTGTTTAGTTGGATTATAAGATGTTGTACCAATTTTAAAGAAAATCGGGTACAATATGTGGTTTCTATAGCGCAAAACTCAAATCGGGAGCAACATTTATATGGGGGCTATTTCTAAATCTGAACCGATCTATCCCGCTTTAGCCACAGTTGTTTTTAGTAAGATTATAAGATATTGTGTCAAATTTAAAGAAAATCGAGCACAATATGTGGCTTTTAAAGCGGCAAAAGTCAAATCGGGAGCGACATTTATATGGGGGCTATATCTAAATCTGAACCGACCTTACCCAATTTCAGCATAGGTGTTTCTAGTTAGAGTATAAGATGTTGTGCAAATTTTAAAGAAAATCGAGTACAATATGTGGTTTCTTGAGCGGAAAATGTCAAATCGGGAGCGACATTTGTATGGGGGCTATATCTATATCTGAAGCGATTTGACCTATATTCACCATGGGTGTTTCTATTGGAAATATAAGATGTTTTACCAAATCTGAAGACAATCTGTTACAATATGTGGTTTCTAGAGCGGAAAAAGTCAAATAGGGAGAGAAATTTGTATGGGAGCTATATATAAATCTGAACCGATCTAACACATTTTTACTACAGGTGTTTCTAGTTGAAATATAAGATGTTTTGCCAATTTTAAAGAAAATCTGTTGTAATATGTGGTATCTAAAGTGAAAAGAGTCAAATCGGGAGTGAAATTCGTATGGGGGCTATATCTAAATCTGAACCGATTTTCTTCAAATTAAATAGCGTTCGTCCTTGTCCCGAAAAACTTCATTGTGCAATGTTTCATTTAGTTATGCCTACAATTGCGACCTGTATCATGATTACAAGAATAGATGGACAGACGGACGGACGGACATTGCTAAATCGACTCATAAAGTGATTCTAAGTCGATCGGAATAATTAACAATGGGTCTATCTTGTTTCCTTTTGGATGTTACCAACAAATGCACAAAGACATAATACTCTCGTGGAGTGTATAAAAAGTACTGAATATATTTTTTTTAATTTGTGGTTTTATTGAAAAGGTTGAACTTTGGAACACAATATCATTCATATGGCTAACACGACTGCCGAGAGTACTTCATCCGATCAACCCAAATTTTCAGTATATGGCCCAGGTCAAAGTAATCAGCAGTTAAAATTTAATTAAATTTAATTTATATTTATTGCGACGGGATAATGCATGAATGACTATCATGCAATATTGTATTAGATCTAGGATCCATTTTTTGATGTTCACTCTATACAAATAAGTCACCAGCTTTCCCGTTAGAGAGTAACTGTGGTCCATGAATATCCACGTTTTGCTATGGGGTTCATAAAATCGTAAACACTTGAAATATGAGTCACTGCTTTCCATACTTTGGATATATTATAAACGAGTACATTTGTTAAGGAACCTTTGCAACAAATAAAGGTCTCACTTTGTCTTTTGTCTAGCTTTGGGTACTGCGGAAAACATCGGTGCAATACAAACCAAAATAAATGACGACAGAATTCGGAAACATATTCTTAGATCGCTATAAAAAAAGCCGAGTCCTTATCACGTCGTTAAGAGTATTAGCAATATTCACACAAACACTATCACTTTACAACCGAGTGTTCAATGGAATATTATTATTCAATCGAATCATTTGCATTCTTAACCCCATTGAACCTGACCTATCCACATCGCGAAATGTTATCGAAATGAATTTCGAAAATATTTCGCAAAAAATACAATTAAAAGTTTACAAATCAATATTCTCTATTACCTCACTTGTATAGACCATTATGCTGATATGTGTGATGCGTTTATTATACAATTCAAGAAAATACTATATGCATATGTATTTATATATAAAACTATATACTCGAAATGTGTGTGCTATCCGTAGACGAAACCGACACTGTGGCGACTCACGTCAATCCCAGCAAAACATTGATGACTAATAGAACGTAAAGCGAAAAGAGTGAACCTGCGAATGGCCTGAACAGATGGTGGAACACATTTGTGGCCACAGCGGCAAAATGCGCCAATAACAACAACAACAACGACAAGCACAACAAGAAAATAAAACAAAACAAAAACGGCCAAAACAAAATACAATCCACTCGAGGTACAAATCAAAACAATGCCAAGATGCGTAGACGGTATTTAAGGGATTATTGCCAGTAGTATGCACTTGACACAATCCACTCACACACACACACATACACACAAGCAGACATCCTTGGAAGTGGATGCCAAGCCAACATCCTTCGTGTGTATACCATGAGAAGGAATCCAATCGAATTGAAACGTCCATGCACCGACGTATAAGGAAAAGGAAAACATATACAAACAGAACAGAAAAAGGAAGAAAATCAAGCCGCCTTAGCCGTAAGGGTACGTGTAACACACTTTTTACGTACGACTACGGGTATCTGTGACAAATGTGTACACTGGGGTAGGTACTTGTTTCAGGGGGAGTGGACTTTACCATTATTTCGTCGTCTGTGTCGAGAGCTGCTGTTAGTTCGAGTAGTTCAACTTCGTTATCATTGATTAGGTGGTGATGCTGCTGCTGCTTTAAGTCGAGCGCCTCGTATTCTTCTAGATCGATGACGAGGTTTTCGCATTCATCCATCTTGTAGTTTGCGTTTTAATTGTGTAGCCCCCTGTGTAGGCGGGCCTGGATGTATTGAATTTTCAACGTTGCCGATTTTTTTCTCTGACAAGCACACAACTTCTTTGGCTACTCTTGTAGAGTTTTGGATGGGATATATTTCTTTTTCAAATTTCACAACAAATTGAATTTGTTTAAATTTCAGAACACATGCACACGTACACACACACAATTGAGCGTTTCCTCGTTTTGCGTTTTACATGCCAAATCACTTTATTGCCAAAGTCCTTGAGCAAAGGACAATTTCCGTTTTCATTGATATTTGCTTTCTTGGTTTCTTTACAAACACTTGCTTGCTCTTGAGCTATTTTGCACTTTTTTGTTTAAATAACTTTTGTTAATTCAATTATCAATTATCAATCACCGAGCAATTAGTTTCATTTGCTTTGGAAAACCTTTTTCTGCAAAATTTTCTTGGTTTTGTTTTTTCTTTCTCTCTTTTTTTCGGTATAACTTTAACGGCAACCGTTCCGTTTGTGTTGGTTGTGTATGAATGAAAAATGTCTATGACACTGGAAATTCTGGGCTTTTCATGGTGCTGCAATGTCTGGTGTGGACTTCGTGTGTTTCCCACGGTACATGCGCACTTCGTAGAAAAACAAACATAAAATTTGTGAAATCGTCAAATGTCATTTGCATTTTGGGGGTTGTTTTCATATCCTCCTGTTTCGTCCTTTCTTTACGTAAAGCGACATCTTTCTAACGTTGTGAGAAGTGTTGAGCGGGTTTATGCCAGTAATAAATCGATTTTAGTCGATAATAATGTTCCAACAGAGTTTGGAAGATTTGTCCAAAACAACCACCACAGGGGTTGCCAGTAGGTAGGATAATCAACCTTTTTCAGAATCATGTTAGGGGTGAGTTTTTTGTTTACAGACTTCCTTTTCTGTGAGCGCGAAACAGATGTTTATAGCCGCTACCACTCTGTTGTACAGTAACCTGTCGTTAGTAACTTCGAAAGGAAAGTGATCTTGACACTAGTCGATTTTTTATTATCATTAATTTGTAATTACAATAATTTCAAAGGACTCTGCGGCATTATGACATTTTTGCGGCAAGAGGGCAACATATTACACCGTGAGACAAAATGGCAAATAATTGTGAAAGCTGACATGAAACATAACAAAACTGTGTACTTCCGTGAATTTTATTCAAGTTAAACCTAATTTATAGAGGTTATTTTGAACGCGTCCAGCTCACGAACGGACAATGATAGAAGCGAAATATTTTCGGAGAACACATAAAACAATCCAGTCTTTCATTTTAGTCGGGAACATCCACTACTTTTATTTTGAAGCCACTCTAATATACATATTCTATTCTAAGACGATCTACCTATGTCCGTCTGTCAGATCGGTTGGAATTGAAAGAGGGTGAAATCGACCAAGAGGGAAAATGTTTCCTGAATGTATTTGAAATTTCTTGCATACATTCCACTCGTAAAAGCTGGTGATGGGCAATCCAGGGATTTTTGGGGAACATCGTTCTCAGTGACCGTGATTTGTAAATCACTGTTCACCGTGACCGTGATCACGGTTTAATCAATAATCTTATTTGAATCAACCAGTAATAGATTTTCTTTACTGACATCAGAAGTCATGTTTTTAGTAATTTAAAAATTTTACTATGGCAATAGTCGGCGGTTTCCAAAATTGATGATAAATTAAAAGAAAGTGGAGAACGAAAAATATCAATTAAAATTAAAGACCAGAGCCGTCAGAAAAAGTTATTATACGCAATAGAGAGTGACAGAAAATATTATTATCTTGTTCTATCTTTTCTAATGATTCTAGTCGAGTGCTGAAGCAGTTGTTTCAGCTAGAGAAAGTGATGTCAGTGATTTTCTGCAAATAGTGAAATATAAAATTGAGCGGTGAAAGAACATTGAAAGAACTACTTTGCAATACTTTGCAATCCTGAGCTTTGGCCCACAGATATAAGGGTACGCTCTTTCGTATATTTTCCAAGGAAAGAAGCACAAACAGGACATCGTTAGTTGATCCCGTTCCTGGCTTTAAAATATATTACCAGAACTTATCTGGAATGCGAACTAAATCTAAAGATGTTTTTGATTTTTCGTCTCAATGTGAATTTGATGTGATTGTTGTGGTTGAATCGTGGCTAAACTCGGCCTTTTTTGATGCGGAGTTTTTTGATGCTGGGCTTTATGATGTTTATCGTAATGATAGGAATGCGAACCTGACGGGTTTTTCTAGACGTGGAGGAGTTCTAGTTGCTGTTAAATGCCAATATAAATCCTCCCTCCTCTTGGTTGATGATGAGGATGGTTTATTAGATCAACTTGCTGTATCTATTCTAGGTATTAACATATCTTTATTATTATGCGTATCTTATATACCTCCGGGAAGTTCAGAAAGACTTTACGCTAAACATATTTCTAATATTTTATTATTAGATGAGAATATTGCAGTAAACTCTAGCATTTGTGTAATGGGGGATTTTAATCTTGAAAGTATTATTTGGTCCAAGTTTGGTGATAATACTTTTTTATCTCCTCATAATGTAAATAAAGAATATGAAATTAATTGCATTGATTCTTTGCTTAGTTTAAACTTGGTTCAAATTAATAATATTCCTAATCGATTACACCGATTTTTGGATCTCATTTTTGTTCCACATGATTGTAACTTCACCTTATATGAGTCTTTACTGCCAATATCCCCATCTAATGTACATCACATACCTTTAGTAATTGAAATAGGATCGTATTGCTTCTTTAAATACTCTCCGTTGCCTAAATATTTAGATTTTAACTTCAACTTGTGTAATTTTGATGTGCTAAATACTATATTGGACTCGGTGGACTGGCTAACAATTTTTGCTGGCAAGGTAACTTCCGTTTGTTATGAACAATTTTTGATTGAAATTTTAGGTGTTTTAAAGGATAATATTCCTATTAAAAAAGATAAGCCTTATAAGCTTCCATGGTATACTAGAGGCCTTAAAAAGCTTAAGAACTTGCGCAATAAATTTAATAAGCGCTTCATAAAGTCGGGTGATGCTGATTGTCAAGCTAAATTTATATATTACCAACGGGAATTTAACTGCTTAAATAAATTTCTTTATAAACAATTTCTTTTGGGGAAAGAGAATGAAATTAGAAGTAACCCCAAATCATTTTGGACCTTTATAAAATCAAAAAAGAAATCTTCCGACATCCCATCTACAGTCAGGTATAATGGATATATATCCCAATCATGTGATGCGGTTAACATGTTCGCTAACTTTTTTAAATCTAATTTTGAGCCTTCGTCCGATAATTGTATAAGGGTTTCAAAATGTTTGTCTATGGTTAATATAGGTAATGTTGTGGTCTCAGAAGATGAAGTATTAGATGGCATAATGGAAATTAAAAATAGTTTCAAATCTGATGTGGATGGTATCTGTGCTCACTTTTTAAAAAAATGCTCATCTGCCATTACGTTTCCTTTAACATACATACTAAATCTCTCCCTTAAAGAAGGCGTTTTTATTGACTGTTGGAAAACGGCTTCGATCACGCCAGTTTTTAAGGATGGAATGAAAGATGATGTAACTTGTTACAGGCCTATTTCAAAGTTATCATGCGTTTCTAAAGTATTTGAGCATGTAATCTATAAAAGAATATTTTTCAAACGAAATCTTATATTTCTCCTAAACAGCATGGTTTCTTCTCTGGAAGATCCACTACGACAAATTTAACAATATTTAGTGAATATTGTACATCTGCCTTAGAATAAGGTAACCAGGTCGAAGCAATTTATACTGATTTTTCGAAAGCTTTTGACAAATTATCGCATAGTATTCTACTTGCGAAATTGCAACAAATTGGTTTTCATTCAAATGTTCTAAAATGGATCAAATCTTATTTGTCAGACAGGGTGTGCTTTGTTCAGATAGAAGGATATGAGTCTAGACCATACATACAAACATCAGGCGTACCACAGGGTAGTATATTAGGACCAATGCTTTTTAACTTATTTATTAATGATATTTCTTCGTGCTTTGGTAACTCAAATTTTCTTTTATATGCTGATGATTTAAAAGTATTTTGTAAAGTTAACTCATTACGTAATGTTTTTGACTTACAAATTGATTTAGATAATTTACTAGAGTGGTGCACGACAAATAAGCTCCATTTAAATCTTACGAAATGTTTTCATATTTCGTTTTTTAGATCTCTTAATCCTATACAAGCTATTTTCAAAATAGGTAGTGATATTTTGCAAACGACTACATCAGTACGTGATCTTGGTGTTATTTTCGATTCCTCTATGTCATTTTTACCGCACATCAATTATATTGTCCCAAAAGCTTACAAAATGCTTGCATTTATAAAAAGAAATTGTTCAGATTTTTCTGATCCTAATACTCTGAAATTGGTTTATACTTCTTTTGCAAGGTCTAAATTGGAATATGCGTCATTAATTTGGAATCCACATTGCGACAAACATATATCTCGCATTGAGAGAGTTCAGCGAATATTTGATAAATTTGCTCTTAGGTCATTCATATTTCCTGATCATACACTTTATAGATCGAAATGTTTATTGTTGGGTTTGCAGACTTTGGAGTATCGAAGGATATTTCAAGCTGCTTTACTAATTTTTGATTTAATAAATGATATTATTGATTGTCCAGATTTGGTTTCTTTGATTCCGTTTTATGTCCCTCCAAGAAATCTGAGGTTCGTTGATGTTTTTAATGTCCCATTGCATCGTACTAATTATGCTCTTAACAGTCCTCTAACCCGCACATTTCTTTATCTAAATTCCGTTAATCTAAATCTTCAAAAAGATTCAAAGCCATGTATAGAATTCTGCACATCAAAAGATAACTTTAAATTATTTCTTGTAACAGTAATAAAATAATTTATAATTATTCATACTTATATTTACTATATAATATTTGTAATCATAATCTGTAAGGAATTTTACTTCCATTGACGGAATAAATGAAATGAAATAACCGTTACTCGCCATATCCAATCACTGTAGTTACCCGTGATTTCTCACTCATGGTGATTGAATCACCTGTACGAGAATATCGCCAATCTCTTGTAAAAGCACCAAAAAGTAAACAAAAACGTAGATACGTAAAATAGAGGGATTTTTCAAAATTCGTACTTCTAAGGGATACAATTGGAAAAGAGGGATACAAATTGTACCAACCAAACCGCTGAAGTTGAAATCATGACATGCGAAACAAAAAGGATGTTTTTAAATTTGTACTTTTAGGCGGAAAATGGAAAGAATGGGTATAAATATGGTACCGACGAAACAACTGCAGATATAATAATGAAATTCGGTGTGTACATTTCTTTGACTGCTTAGATGCGAAAAATTAATAGAGCTTTCGACATTCGTACCTTCAGGATCTAAATGGGATTAAATTTGGCACCAATCAAGCGGTTAAAGCTAGAATGATGATATACAGTATTTGCACTGACTGACATTTGACTGCGTAGACGCGAAAATAATTTTTCTAAATTCGTTCTTTTAGGATCAAAATGGGAAAAGGAGTGACACTGGTACTAAGCGTGCGGCTGTAACTGAATTCATGTCCGATTTTTAATTGCATATTTCGTGCCAGCAAATTTTTCCCCCAATTTTTTGGCGACAGTTTCTAAACCCATGTTTCTATGCGAAATTGACAACAGTGATCGGTCGGGCTTATATTTCAAAAATGAAATTACAAATATTAAAATAAATACTTAAGTAAAAAATTTGAATTTCAGTAAAACAAAATAAAACAAGTAAGGAAAGGCTAAAGTCGGGCGGGGCCGGGGGGCCACTTTCTATCCGAATACAATTCAATTCGGCAACAAATTGAAGACGGGAAGGATTTTTGCATGTTTCCTAATAATGGGCTAATATGACCTGACCCAATTTCTCAAATCGAGAAGAATACTTGTATCGGGGCTGTATCCAAACATGGAATGAATTGACCCACTTTCACAATAGGTTCTTCCTGTTCATTCTCTGAATATACGTGGTTTCTGGGGAGGAAAAAGTCATGCCGGAGCGAAATTTGTATGGGATAATTTTGAACCGATCTCACCCATTTTCACCACAGATGTTTCTAGTTGAAATATAAGATGTTTTGCCAAATTCGAAGACAATCGGACAAAATATGTGGTTTCTAGAGCGGAAAAAGTCAAATTGGGAGCAAAACCTGTATGGGAGCTATATAAAAATCTAATATATAAATCTATGGGGGCTATATCTAAATCTGAACCGATTTTCTTCAAATTAAATAGCGTTCGTCCTAATCCCGAAAAACTGCGTTGTACAATGTTTCATTTGGTTCTGTCTACAATTGTGACCTGTATCGTGATTACAAGAATAGATGGACAAACAGACAGACCGACGGACATTCCTAAATCGATTCAAAAAGTGATTCTAAGTCGATCGGTATACTTAACAATGGGTCTATCTCGCTTCCTTTTGGGTGTTACAAACATATGCACAAAGTCATAATACTCTCGTGGTGTGTATACAAATTATCCAATAAAATTTTTGAATTTCGTTTTCGATTCCAGAAAGTCAAAATATATTAGAAAATATTATACAAAATGTTTATAAACAAGTGTTATACGTCGATCGGCATACTAAACGGTAAATAACGCTTTTCTTTTGGGTGTTATAAATAAATGCATATATATAGAATAATAATCTATTGCGTCAACTTATTCTTTATATTATAAATTAATAAATTAATTTTTAACTAATCAGCACTCATTTAATATCTTTAATTGACTAGTTAAAATCGTTGTCCTTTAGTTTAACTATAAATTCAATTTGTCTTCAAAATAGTGTAAATCAAGTTTATTCCCCATTGCATATCAAGAACTTTTTGTACGAGCACAAGAAAAATAGTTTACTGTTTTCTTTTCTTCAGTTTCGGCAAAACAAACAACGGAAATCCACAGAAATTGTAGTGAAATGGGAAATCTCAGAGCAACAATAAACGGAAATAAGTTTCGAAATAGAACAGCGGATGTGAGTTAACAAACGCAATCTTCATGACTACCTACAAACAGTGCACAAATCACAGACGATTAAAAATCACCAATAAATTTCATTATCTAATCAATACATACATATGTATGGATGTATGTATTTTCCTTTCCATTGCAATTTCTACACTACATACATAAAGAGTGATTTTTTTGAGGTTAGGATTTTCATGCATTAGCATTTGACAGATCACGTGGGATTTCAGACATGGTGTCAAAGAGAAAGATGCTCAGTATGCTTTGACATTTCATCATGAATAGACTTACTAACGAGCAACGCTTGCAAATCATTGAATTTTATTATCAAAATGCGTGCTCTGTTAAGAAAGTTCAGAAAGAAAGAAATTGTGTTCAGCGACGAAGCTCATTTTTGGCTCAATGGGTACGTAAATAGGCAGAATTGTCGATTTTGGAGTGAATATCAGCCAGAAGCATTGCAAGAGCTACCAATGCATCCAGAAAAAGTCACAGTTTGGTGCGGTTTATGGGCTGGTGGCATCATTGGACCGTACTTCTTCAAAGATGATGCGAATCGTAACGTAACTGTGAATGGTGAGCGCTACCGTGAGATGATATCCAACTTTTTTTTGCCCAAAATGGAAGAACTGAACTTGGTTGACATGTGGTTTCAACAAGATGGCGCTACATGCCACACAGCTCGCGATTCTATGGCCATTTTGAGGGAAAACTTCGGAGAACAATTCATCTCAAGAAATGGACCGGTAAGTTGGCCACCAAGATCATGCGATTTGACGCCTTTAGACTATTTTTTGTGGGGCTACGTCAAGTCTAAAGTCTACAGAAATAAGCCAGCAACTATTCCAGCTTTGGAAGACAACATTTCCGAAGAAATTCGGGCTATTCCGGCCGAAATGCTCGAAAAAGTTGCCCAAAATTGGACTTTCCGAATGGACCACCTAAGACGCAGCCGCGGTCAACATTTAAATGAAATTATCTTCAAAAAGTAAATGTCATGGACCAATCTAACGTTTCAAATAAAGAACCGATGAGATTTTGCAAATTTTATGCGTTTTTTTTTAAAAAAAAGTTATCAAGCTCTTAAAAAATCACCCTTTAGTTGTAGATCGGTTGGGATTGAAAGTGGATGAAATCGGGGCTGAGGAAAAAAATTCCCTAAGAAGGACTTAAAGTACCCCCTAATATTTAGAATATTTAAGCAATTTTTTTAAACTTCGACTTCATATGCACTTGAAATTTGTTGCGTACATTCCTCTTGTAGCGTAAAGTGCCAAGATAACAGCAAATCTAATTGCAAATTTGATCTTTTAAGTGATACAAACACAAAAAAAAACTAAAATCAGATTTCAGTTAAAAAAATCGCATATGCAATTAAAAAGTTTATTGATTTCGGACCTATAAACAAAATTCTCAAATTCAATTAAAAAGAATAATGAAATAATTTAATTGCATTTAGTAAAAGTTTGTTAAATTTATTTTTAAATTTCCAATTAAATGCTTTAATTGGATCAATTAATACTTTAATCAAAGTATTTACAAATTTCAATTAAATATTTTAATCGAAATATTTTAAAAATTTCAATTAAATGTTTTAATTGGGCCAATTAATAATTTAATCAAAATATTTATAAATATTTTAAAACGCACAGCGACAAAAAACAATCCTGAACTGCAACTGATTTGATTTGCATCAAAGAACGTGAAAAAACAAGTACAAACGGCGTTAAGTTCGGTCGGGCCGAACTTTATATACCCTTCACCATGGATTGCATTCCACTGAGGTTGTCGGTTTTCGTAGAAGTGCAGTAATATTACAGGAAAATATAAATTTTGTAATATAGCCAAAACAAATACAAATATTGGAAAAATAATTATATAAATAAATATAATATTTTAATTATATCAAACCATTATCTATTTCAAAACAAAAAATAAATATTCGTATATTTATATTTTCAAAAAGCTTTAATACCATAAATAGTGGAAGGTAGTGGGTGCTACAGTTGGTTGTACTTCCATTCTATTTTAATTCCAAAAGTCCAAATTTTGAAAATCCATTACCAGACGTACATGTGCAAAGTGCAAAATAACCTAACTTCATGATTCAACAAATTTTTGCCGTAAAAGAAAAAGTACGAATTTGGAAAAATCTTTTTATTTTGCGTGTCTATGCAGTCAGAGGAATGTATACACCGAATTCCATGATTCCAGACATTTCTACGCAATTAGAATTTCATCATTCTAGCTGTAGTCGTTTAGTTGGTACTATGTTTACCCCCCTGTACCATTGTATCCCCTGAAAGTATGAATTTCGAAAAATCCGTTTATTTTTCGTGTCTACGCAGTCAGATGAATGTATACTCCGAATTGCATGACTCTAGCTGCGGTCATTTGGTTGGTACTATTTGTATCCCCTTTTTTCATTTTAACCCCAAAAAGTACGAATTTCGAAAAATCTGTTTATTTTAAGTGTCCACGCAATCAGAATACACTGAATTTCATTATTCCAGGTGTAGCCGTTTGGTTGCTACCATTTTTATCCCTCCGTACCCATTGTAACCCTTGAAAGTTCGAATTTGGAAAAAAACCTTTTAGTGTTCATGTCTACGTAGTCAGAGGAATGTACACTCCGAATTTCACGACTCTAACTGCGGTCATTTGGTTGGTACTATTTTTATCCCCTTTTTTCTATTTTGACCCCAAAAAGTACGAATTTCGAAAAATCAGTTTATTTTCCGTGTCTACACAGTCAGAGGAATGTATACTCCGAATTTCATGACTCTAGCTGCGGTCTTTAGATTGGTACTATTTTTATCCCATTTTTTTTTCATTTTAACCCCAAAAAGTACGAATTTTAAAAAATCCGTGTATTTTACTTATCTATGCAATCAGAGGAATGTATACACTGAATTCTAGGTACAGCCGATTGGTTGGTACCATTTTATCCCTCTATTCCCTTAAAAGTACGAATTTGGAAAATACTTTTATATTATTTATCTACTCAATTAGAGGAATGCACACACCGAATTTCGTGTTTCTAGCTATTGTCGTTTAATAAGTACCATTTTTATCCCTTTTTTGCCCTATTTCACCCAATACAAATAAGAATCACTTTATGGTGCACGTTTTTGCTATAAGGGGAATGCGCATACCAAATATCAAGCAAATATGAACAGTCATATCCAAAAAACATGCTTAAATACGCTTAAATATTAAGGATTATTATGGGTATTTTTAGTCCTTGTGAGGGAAAAAATTTTGCCTTTGGGCCGATTTCGCCCCATTTCTATCCCAACGGATCTACGACCATAAGACGCATTTATGGAAAATTTAAGCGGACGGACATGGCTAGATCGTCTTAGAATTTTATGACGATCAAGAATATATATACTTTATAGGGTCTCAGGTCGATATTTCAAGGTGTTACAAACGGAATGACAAAGTTAGTATACCCCCATCCTGGAGGTGGAGGGTATAATAAAATAAACAAAGCAAGAGTTGTATACAACACGTGTGTTATGGAAATTCAATTTTTGAGCACCACTGCGGTAAATACAAAAAAAAGCATAACAAACTACACTCTAGGAGTGATCAAACTAAAGTAGCTTTTTACTGTTTTATGTTCATGCAAACCACAAGCAGTGAAAGAAAAAATTCTAGCATTCTCTATATGTTAAAAGGTTACGCGAGTTTTTCTAAAGGCGCTTTTCACAATTTTTGACTTTACAGCCAACATTTATCCTATTTCACTCTTCGTGAAATTCCACTATATAGTTCTGATAATAAGAATTCTTTCAGACATTAACTTATAACCCTTTTTTCAGTTAACATAATGCTCCCATCGACGAAAAAATGAAAACTTTGACCCGCGATAAAAAAAACTCAGACCAGTTGGACTATAAGTTTATTCTACAGAAATGATTTACTCAACAAGCCTTTTCAGAATTATAGGGTCGCTACTCTGTTCCAAAAAAGCTGTCGGACAGTGTTATTTATTTCAATCTCCGCATTAATCGATTGAATTATTTTAATAATTGATTTTACTAGAGTGATCTTTAAGTGACGTTTAATAAATACGTACCGGAATTTTCTTTTGTGTTTCTAGTTAATAACCACAATAATTGAATCGGGGCATTACTTAGAAATGTCAAATATTTTAAGTATCGCAATAATTGAGTCAATTAAAAATTTCGTTAGCTTTGACGTACTATCTCTGATAGTATGTCCTTAGAACCAGTTCCAGTGACTTAATTATAATGGAAAATGCATTTTGGTAATAAAATGAAAATCAAAATATAATTTCTAAACAGACTACATACCTTCGCCAGTAGTGTTACTTTGGCATCCGATTCCAATTCATCCGATGAATTGCATCTTTTTGATTTCTTCAATTTCTTCTTGAATTTGTTCGCCTTTTTCATATCACATTCCTGGATGTCACTTACAATTCCACTGGTATTGTCTGCATGAGGATGTTGTTTGGTTTGATGATAGAAGAGTAGTTGAGCCAAGTATTGTGGTACATCAGCGTAATAATTATTGTTGTCAGTACTTTCGTTATTGTTATGGCCGCTATTATTATTATTGGCAAGGTTATGATGGTCGTGGTGGCTGTGCCGGTGACTGCTATCACCATCATCATCAGCATCAGCATCACTGGTGAAATGTTTATTTTTGCTCTGATTGCTACGGCAGGAATTTGTAGACGTTACAATTGCTATATATTTGTCATCATCTACAAGAGACTCTGTGACGTCTGCATAGTCGTTGTCATCTATTCGAGGAGGAGGAGCAGCAGCCGGAGCTTCATCGTCATCATTATTTTCAACTGCATCATTGCCCTTGTCAGGGCAATTGTTAACGACGATCTTTTGCCGGTGGTGGTGATGCTGATGGTGTACTAGTGCTCGGTTCGCAGCAGTCCAATGGTCCACCGAATGTAAACAAGTGTTTTCTTGGTTAGTTTCTTGCCACTGCCACTGCAACTGCCATTGCTGTTGTTGTTCCTTGTCGTCATATCTTAGTTCACGTTCACAGCAGTATTGTGGTTGTGGCTGTGACTCTGGCTCCGTCTTTTGGCCGTTGCCTCTGGTGGCACTGATGGCAACAACATCGCCGCCGCCGCCACCACCCTGAGCATTGTTGACAGCAAAGTACTCGCATAATTGATTCCTATGCTCGTCCTTAAGTGCAATATACTCTGAACTTTCGGTGAATTTACTTAAAATATCGTTGGCTCTTGCCAAATCTTTTTCAGATAACGCTATCGTTAGAGATGTAGGATTCTTCGATATACACTTGCCCATAGGTGAAGACTGTTTCTATTGCTATTTGGTTGTGGGTATGGGTTTAAGTCTACGGATGTGTGCCTATGTGTGTGTGAGGGGTGGGGGGCAACAACGTTGACGTTACTTCAAAAGAAAACACAAATCGATGGATAATGTTCAAGGTGTCACCTTTGAACGTAACGAGTGGTATAGGTGGATTTGTGGCTGTTGTAAATATAAATTTTTAAGCATACAGTAGGTCCCAAGAACATGTCTCCACTTGGATGTTGAATCTGAAAATACAGGATAAGAGATGTAAATAATAAGTCAATTTTTATTATTTATAATTTTATACTATTTCCAATTATATTGATAGTCAGTGTGGTAAGTAAAGGGTGATTATTAGCTATTATATTATTGTTTCACTGTCAAACATCTTCAGTTTGGTCTATAATTTAACCATGAATCGTCTTACAAACGAACAACGCTTGCAAATTATTGAATTTTATTATCAAAATGCGTGCTCTGTTAAGAAAGTTCATCGCGCGCTTCCATTTTATGGTCAGTTTAATCGACCCACTGAAGCGGCTATTCGGGCTATTGTGACTAAATTTCGCACCAAATTTACATTGTTGGACATTAAACCACCAACACGCTTACGTAGAGTGCGAATTAACACAGCTGTATCGGCCAGTGTTAATGATGACCACCAATTTTCGATTCGTCGCCGTTCGCAGCAATTCGGCCTCTGTTACTCAAAAACGTGGAAATGCCAAAATTGGACTAAGCGGATGGACCATTTGAGGCGCAGTCTAGGTCAACATTAGCATGAAATAATCTTCAAACATTAAATTATATGGACCGTACTATCGATTCAAATAAAGATTTCATGCATTTTTCTGAATTCTATGTGTTTTTTTAAACTTTCCTATAGCTTTTAAAAAATCACCCTTTAGTTACATGGAGAAGCGTGTATCGCATTGAACGAGTGACTTAAGACTCTAAGTATGTTTGGACCAAATCCGTTTTCTGAGGGCACCCCACAAATAATAGCCCAACGGTTGAATAGTTGAAAAAAAAACGTTAGATGGCGGACCCCATGCCAATGTCTCCTATGATTTACTTTTTCCGCTCTAGAAACCACATATTTCAACAAATAACTTTTTTTTTGAAAATGCTATAAAAAAACTACTGAATATTTTCTCAAATTTCTTTTTTTATTTGAAAGTACAATCCTTCCGGTGAATAATGGAAAATAGTTTCATTCAAATGACTGCCTCGGGCACACCACAAATAATAGCCCAACGGTTGAATAGTTGAAACAAAAACGTTAGATGGCGGACCCAATAGTAAATTGCGTTTTCATTTAAATAGTGTTTCTGAATTTGTTTATAATTATTAGGGATGTTGTTCTTCAAGCCTGGATAAAAAGTTGCGATAATGAACACTTTAATGAAAAATACATTTTTTACTCAAAAAGAAAAATTTTTTTTCTAATTGTCGGCAACTACAATATAAATTTTTGTTTTAAATCAAATTTGCAGAAAGAATATTTTATGGACATTTTTGGACTAAGCCATAAATTCCAGTTATGCTGGACAGTTATCCAGGCTAAGTCAACAAATTTTAAAATAAAATTATTTGTATACACTCCACGAGAGTATTATGTCTTTATGCATTTGTCGGGTGTTGCAACCGACTTAGAATTACTTTTTGAATCGATTTAGCGATGACCGGTTCAGATTTAGATATAGCCCCCATACAAATGTCGCTCCCGATTTGATCCTTTTCCGCTCTAGAAACCACATATGTCACTCGATTTGCTTCAAATTTGGCACCTTATATTTGAAATTGGTCCAGATCGGTTCAGATTTAGAAATTTCGTTTTCCATTTAACTTTTTGCGCTCTAGAGATCACATATTTTAACCAATTGTTGCCCAAGTCTTTATATTTGAACTAGAAACATATGTGGTAAAAATGAGTTAGATCGGTTCAGATTTAGATATAGCTCCCATACAAATTTCGCTCCGAGGGACAATTTTTCCCTAACAAGGACTGAAAATTCTTAAATTATTTAAGCATTTTTTTTTTGAAAATTTCTTATTTTTATACATTTGAAATTTTCCTTCCTCTAGTAACGTGTAATCACCAAAAACTACAAAAAAGATTTAGCGGGTGAATTGGGACAAAAGGGATACAAATAGTACCCATGATACGACAATAGCTAGAAACATGAAATTTTGTGTGTACGTCCCTATAATTACGTAATTTTCGAAATTTGTACTTTTAAAGGATACAAATGGAAAAGAGGGATAAAAGTGGTACCAACCAAACCGATGATGTTAAAATCATGAAATTCAGTGTATGCATTTATCTGACTGCGTAGACGCGAAATATAAAGGATTTGTACTTTTATGCGGAAAATGTGGCGGAAGGTATACAAATGGTACCAATCCAAGGGTTGCAGTTAGAATAGTGAAATTCCGTGTGTACACTGCTGTGACTGCGTATTCATACCTTTAGGCAAAATAGAATCATGAAATTCATTGTTTACTCTCGTCTATTTTGGTATACACGTACATTATGAGTATTTCTCCAAAATCGTACTTGTAGGGTCAATATTTAAAAAAATGATAAATAGGTACCAAGCAAACGGTTGTACCTAGAATCATGAAATTAAACGTGTTCATTCCAATATAGACGCGAATCATAACAGATTTTTGAAATTTGTACTTTTCTTATCAAACTGATCAGGGCCGTGCGCAGGGGGGGGGGGGTTTGGGGGATCAAACCCCCCCCCCCCAGATAGGTTTCGAACATATACTTTTTAAAACCTTCTAGACTTTCTGAAGCAATAAAATATAGAATTTTTAAGATTTTTTTTAAATAACTCGACTGAAATGGTACTTTTGCAGTAAAATTATGAAAACACGAAAAATACATAGAAAAATCGTGGTCTCTTTCTTGAATTTCGGACAAAGGTTATGAAAAATACAAACAAACTAAACGAATTGTGCCAATTTCAAGATTGTGTAGAGCTAATTTCGCTAATGGACACCCAATTGTTCGGAATATTTTCATTTTTATTAACTGATACCACTTCTTGACATTCGACTAGAGCTATATCTTATGAACTTTTAATTCTCTACTGCAATAAAAATTTGGAAATTTAATAACAAAATCGTTTAGTAATTTCAAAAAAGTGTAGATAAGAATCATAATGAAATCTAAAATATTCTTAATAAAAGCAAATAATTTTTTTGATGCTTGTAGAGCGCTAGATCGATGTAACATTTGCGATTGGACATTTTTATGGAGCTGTATCTAAATATGAACCGATGTGTCCTATTTTCATCACAGATGCAACAACAACGGTTTCTGTTACTTCCAATGTTTTGGGAGTTTGCAATTATAATACAAATCCATTTCGACAAATGAAGAAATGAGTTTTAACTTACTAAAATGTTTGTTATATTTATCACTTATGTCTAATATTTTTCAGAGTTAGTATTTTTTTGTACATATGTAACAAATATTATTCAAAAGAGAAACAACAAATTCAGTAACTTGGATCTACGTAGGAAAACGAAACTCTAAAATACCAGTTATTTGGTTTTTTGGAATTAATATTTCTAGTTGATTCTTCTTGCATTTCATCGAATACAAAAAACTGTATTTGTTAATTGAATTTATACATGTTTAAGATTATAAAAATGAAGAAACATTTCCAAATATTTTTATTTAATCGGAATATGCGTATAAAGATTTTGTGTAAACATCCTGTTACTCATGTCCTGTATAAATTAAAAACGCCAAAACTCTTTAGACATCCTATTTAGACCCATACTTCGTCAAAAAGCATATCCAATTTTCTGCATTTATCAGAGAAAAAATGTGGGACTGAAGGGTTTATCGCCGAGGAATTTGATCGTTTTTTTCGTAATATTTCTTCAAAATATATATCGAGGGTTTATATTCAAAAGTGGATATGAACCATTTTCTCGAAAATGAGTTTTTGATGCCAAACTATTCTCAGATTTGGATGTCATCTGGAAAATTTGGAAAAGATTTTTTCTAAAGCCATTTCTTTATTTCTGATTTGGCTATCCTCTCGCACGTTAGTTTGTGACTGCATAAGTGGCAATGAACATAAAAATAATAGAAACAAAATATGTCAACAATGGAGAGCATAAAACCGAAGGTTATAATTCGCTACAACGATTTTGTTTAAAACATTTTTCTAGATTTAAGGCATATCTTACTATAAAATTCCATCATTTCGCGTTAATAGCATTTTGATTCCCCAGTTATCAGGCTAAAATAGGAAAAATGGTGGGTGTAAAGTCAAAAATTGTGAAAAGTATATTTAGAAAAACCGCCGTAACTTTTTATTATATTGACAATACCAAAATATTTCTTTGGCATGTTATTGCTGACTTCATGGGGAATATTTGTGTATGAAAAGTTTCAGAATTATGAATGAAGAAAGTTAAAATATAAGGAATTACAACGGCGAATTTTGGATTTTTCATCAATTGCAGCGATTTTCGCGACTGGCAACATATATGTTACAATCGACCAATCTGACGGATGAAGCTGGAATCTTTAAATTCGATGTGTACATCACAGAAAATGCGTTTTCTATACAACATTGTCAAGATTTCATGCAACAAGTTATGAAGTTTACAATAAATCTTATTCTTATTTCAACATTCAATTAGTAATCCTTTTTAGATTAAACTGTAGAAGAGCGATTAATAATTTCTCTTCAAATTAAGGAGAAAATCAGTTTTTTCGCTCTCCTGAAAAGTTATGTTTTTTTCATAGCCACTTATGAATATAAGCCCTCGATATAATAGCAGCGATTGTCTGCTGTCTATCAGCAGGCACTTTCTGCTATTACAGCAGTTTTCTGCAATCTTACATCACCATTCACACTGCTAAAGAGTTTGCAGTCTGCTAAAATTTGCTGTTGTTAATTAAAATATAAAAATAGATAAGCGTTCATAAGCGAGTTTAGCTCGAATTTTCTTTTATATTAGCTTGGGACAAAATGCGCAAATGGCTGTTTACCATCTCAGCAGATACAACTCTGCTGTCTCTTTTTTAACAGCAGAAAATCTGCTCTTTCAGTAGACTTTCTGCTTTCTTTTACTGACATATTCCTTTGAATGTACTGATAGATGGATTACTGAAATGCAATTTTGCCGACAATGAGAAAAGTAAAAAAATCTGAAATATTTTGTATGTAAAAAATTAAAATTTACTTTAACTTAAAAATGTATTTTTTTTTCTAAAATGAAGTTAAAATGTTTACTGAAATTTATGCCGAGTTCTTCATACATTTAAGTATTAATGAACTTATAACAAACATTTGAAATTGTTAAAAAATCTTGAATATTAATCTAAGAAGCAATTCTCGTTCGTTTGCAGAGACTTATTTCTTAAATACTTTATGAATTATTCTAAACAACCACTGCGAAGGCGCCTTTTTTGCCTTCGTAACAATCATGGAGTAATAGCTCAACTCTTTATGGCAGAGGTATCATGAAACTTTTGAGAAATATTTCATGTTGTCATTTTTTGTATCAGTTTTGCATACTCTGAATCAAAACTATTTGTTTGATTTTTTTAGTTAAAAAGAACTTATTTTAATTTCACATTTTTTCTTGTATAAAATAAAATTTTCCTCAGTTTAAGTTAAAAATTTACTCGTTTTGAGGAAAAAATCAGCAAAATTGCCTTCAGTTTGAGTAAAAATTTACTTGATTTGAGTAAACATTTACTAGGTTTTAGGAAATTTTTTTCAGCAAAATTTTACTAAAATTTACTTAGTTTTAGGAAAATTTTGCTTAAATTTAGTAAAAAATTACTTGTTTTTAGGAAAAATATACTTAGATTTAGGAAAATTTCAGCAAAATTCTACTTATTTAGTAAAAATGTACTTGGTTTCCTAAATTTTAGTTAATTTTAATTCATTATAGAGAAATTTTTTTTGAGTGTAGATGAAAACCCCCCCCCAGGGGAAAATCCTGCGCACGGGCCTGAAACTGATACAGTCACTCTGTTTGTATCGGAATCAATAAATTGCAAATGGGAGATTTCAGCACTGAGGAAAATTTTTGCCTCTAATGACTACTGACTAATATAGAGTGATTTTTTTGAGGTTAGGATTTTCATGCATTAGTATTTGACAGATCACGTGGGATTTCAGACATTGTGTCAAAGAGAAAGATGCTCAGTATGCTTTGACATTTCATCATGAGTCGTCTTACAAACGAACAACGCTTGCAAATTATTGAATTTTATTATCAAAATGCGTGCTCTGTTAAGAAAGTTCATTGCGCGCTTCCATTTTATGGTCAGTTTAATCGACCCACTGAAGCGGCTATTCGGGCTATTGTGACTAAATTTCGCACCAAATTTACATTGTTGGACCTTAAACCAACACGCTTACGTAGAGTGCGAACTGAAGAAAATATCGCAGCTGTATCGGCCAGTGTTAATGATGACCACCAATTTTCGATTCGTCGCCGTTCGCACCAATTGGGTCTCTGTTACTCAAAAACGTGGAAATGCCAAAATTGGACTAAGCGGATGGACCACCTAAGACGCAGCCGCGGTCAACATTTAAATGAAATTATCTTCAAAAAGTAAATGTCATGGACCAATCTAACGTTTCAAATAAAGAACCGATGAGATTTTGCAAATATTATGCGTTTTTTTAAAAAAAAAGTTATCAAGCTCTTAAAAAATCACCCTTTATTTAGTGTCCATTTTTCAAGATGGCTGAAAAAATATTTTATTTAAATATATAAATATAAAGGGTGATTTTTTAAGAGCTTGATAACTTTTTTTTAAAAAAAAACGCATAAAATTTGCAAAATCTCATCGGTTCTTTATTTGAAACGTTAGATTGGTCCATGACATTTACTTTTTGAAGATAATTTCATTTAAATGTTGACCGCGGCTGCGTCTTAGGTGGTCCATCCGCTTAGTCCAATTTTGGCATTTCCACGTTTTTGAGTAACAGAGACCCAATTGGTGCGAACGGCGACGAATCGAAAATTGGTGGTCATCATTAACACTGGCCGATACAGCTGCGATATTTTCTTCAGTTCGCACTCTACGTAAGCCTGTTGGTGGTTTAATGTCCAACAATGTAAATTTGGTGCGAAATTTAGTCACAATAGCCCGAATAGCCGCTTCAGTGGGTCGATTAAACTGACCATAAAATGGAAGCGCGCAATGAACTTTCTTAACGCATTTTGATAATAAAATTCAATAATTTGCAAGCGTTGTTCGTTTGTAAGACGATTCATGATGAAATGTCAAAGCATACTGAGCATCTTTCTCTTTGACACCATGTCTGAAATCCCACGTGATCTGTCAAATACTAATGCATGAAAATCCTAACCTCAAAAAAATCACTCTTTATATAAAGGTCGTTCGTCTAGAAACTTTATATTGGAATTATTATATGGGGTCGATATTAAAACATTGTCATTAACTCCACTTTAATTCTAGGTGTTTCTAAAATTTACTGATGAGCTTGGATGATATATAAAGTTTTTGTCAAATGCAACCAACATCGGTTAAAAAATGGTTTAAGGCGGAAAAAGTCAAGTTGAATTTGTTGATATACTTCGAAGTACACAGCACTGGAAAAAACACTTGTACAATGTTTCATTTAGATTGTTTAAGGGGTTACACCACCTAAACATCTCATATACTTTAAAGAATATTTAAGCGTCTCCGCATAACGAAACTCAAGTTATTTCCGAAGTTACAGCGTTTTCAAATCTATTCCCATATGTTTTATTCTGACCCAAAAATATTGTATAATTGATTAGATATTGGGCATGGCTTAATATTTCTTTTTAATTGGAGATATATTTCTGATACCTACTGTATGCATGTGGGGATGGATGTACCCTCAAGATGTTTTATCCAAATCGCTCAATACACTTGTGCTCAAATGTTTGTTTAGGAATTGAACATTGAACATTGAGTATTGAACATGATACGTGTACGTTTTTTGGTTATTGTGGTTGATTTTAAAATGTTTTCTTTTTGGGCTAATAAACTATGGCTCATAAGATGTTATCGCAGCGCATCGGTGGCATCTTGTTGGTGCCGCTGCTGCTCTGGTGTATCACAAAGTTAAGTTTATGTTGTGTTTGTTTGTATGTTGTTGGGTTGGCTATGTATGTTCACAGAAATAATGAAAATGTTATTTCGATCCAAGATGTTGGTTGGTTGGTTGGTTCAATGCTTTACGGCACTGAACAGCTTGAGTTTCGATGGTTGCTGGCTGGCGCCTTGAATGCATTCGTTCGTCGCCTCTGGCCTGAGGTTGTGGCGGCTTTTGCTAGCTGATGCTTTTATTGTGCTTGCGCTTGTTGTTGTTGTTTTTGTTGGTAAAATGATAAGAAATGTATGCTGTTGATATAGTACATCTATATATACGTATATACAATTGCACTTTGTTCCGATATTATTTCATTGTTATTTGCCAAATACTTGGTATTGTTGTTTAATTTGGTATTTTGTTCACATACACTTTGATAAAAATGATTGCTTTCGCAACAAACTCCCCAATATTTAGGTGTAAACAATTCACAATCATTGGAATAATCTGGAAGAAAGAACAGAAGTAGTAGTAGAAGAAGAATAATCATGAAGAAGTTATTGTCAAGGAACAATCCCAAATAAATTAAATTCTCAAGTTATTAAATCTATAGGAATAAATGAGAGCGGTGAATAAGAACCGATGGTAATAACACTAAAAACTGTGTTAGGATCTATCCCAGGCGACAACCCAACACAGTTTCACTAAGTATTACTTTGGTTCTTACATTCAATTATTCCTACGTCAAAAATATTCGATTCTCTGTACATTCGAAAACAAAAAATTTCCATTTGTCCATGGAGCATCCGATTTAAAGATAGGTTTTAGAGTTCCTTCAAAGGGACTGCATTCACCAATGGGTTGATCGCATAGAGATATACGAAAATAAAAAATTTCCACCTTAATTAATATAAAAGTTTTATAGGCAAGGGTCAGTACTTATTCAAATTTATGTGCAAATTTCAATCATATTTTTCATATTTTCAACTTGTCCATGTCACATTCAATCCCGCGATTATAGTTGAAGAAGAGAATTGTGATTACTTTAAGGTCTCATATTTGTATCACAATCATCGCTTGTTAATCTATATATTGTTGTTACTTTGAAACAACAATATATTTTCAAAACATCAATTTCGTAGATTTATGCTGGAATACGATAAAAACAAATTCAAATTGACGATTTTTTGTGCACTGTTCAGTGTACATTAGAGTGGTCCACACAAAAATGCATTCTAAATTGTTGAAGTAGGCTTGGATTGGAAATTCGAAACGAAAATAACAAGAATATATATTTTGGCTTTCTAAACTTAAAAATATTTTAATATGCTTTAATGCAACTCTTACTCAGGTTCGATATCATTTGTTTTCTTAAACAGAAAGCAACGTATTTAAAAAAAGAAGTGTGTGACATTTATTTGGTTCGGTTGCTAGCAGGGCAGACGATCGTTTCAAGGACGCTACTTCCCCTTATCAATGCCCAGTGCAATGCAACAACTACTCTGGCTAATATTTTTTTATTTATTATGAGTTACGATACTGAGTAATAAATATTCTAATTTTGCGTTCATTGATTGAGCCGGGTGACTAGTTATAGCAGTGACAGACAGAGCTTCTGGTGGGTATAAAACTCACAACCACCACTCTGATAGCCGAGCATGCTTCCGATGTAACGGGGAGTTCAAAATACAAAAAAATATTTTCGAAGAATATTAACTTTTATGCTCTCATTGTTATACTCTCTATTAGGCTATTATGTCTTTGTGCATTTGTTTGTAACACCCAAAAGGAAGCGAGATAGGCCTATTGTTAATTATACCGATCGACTTAGAATCACTTTCTGAGTCGATTTAGCCATGTCCGCCCGCCTGCCTGTGCATACATTCTTGTAATCAAAGTACAGGTCGTAATTGTTGTCAGGACCAAATTAAACTCTACACAACGAAGTTTTTCAGAATAAGGCCTAACGCAATTTAATTTGAAGAAAATCGTTTCAGATTTATATATAGCCCAATACGAATTTCACTCCCGATTTTACTCTTTTCACTATATACACCACGTAATTTAACAAATTTTCTTCAAAATTGGCAAAACATCTTTTAAAGGGTGGTTAAATTGTGAGGGCCGATGTTCAATGTGAACCACACATAAACGTCAAGTTTTTTTCTGCATTTCATTTGACATTTCAGACTAACTCAATTTGAACCATGGAATGATAGAAAATCGAGCAACGCCAATTCAATCCAATTCAACGTCAATTTTATCGTCCAAATGTGCGTACAATCAATGCAAAAATTTGAGCAAACCGGGTCTGTAGGAGATGTGAGGTCGCGGCGGCCATTTGACCGATATTTTGTTCCATACATAATTGAACCATACCAATATTATCACAATAAAAATAAATGACAATAATTTCCTAAACAATTTGTGTTTTATTCAAAATCAACATCGGCCTTTAAAATTTAATCACACTTTATTTCAACTAGAAACACCTGTGGTGTAAATGTGTTAGATCGATTCAGACTTATATATAGCTCCCAAACAAATTTCGCCCCCGATTTGACTTTTTCTGCTCCAGAAATCAAATTTTCTAACAGATTTGCTACAAATCTTGGAAAAAGTCTTATATTTCAACTAAGAACACCTTTGGTCAATATAGATTGGTTCAGATTTATATAAATCTCCCATACAAATTTCACCCCTAAATTGCCTATTTCTGCTCTAGAAACCAGATAATTTGACAGGTCTTCTTCAAATTATGCAAAACGTATTGTATTTCAAATAAAAACATCTGCGGCAAAAATGGGCCATATCGGTCAGATTTATGGATACAAATTTCGCTCACGACTTGACATTCGCACGCCTCAAACTACGTCAAAAACAAGAGAGAAACTGAACAAGTCGATCAGACTTTTTATACCCTCCACCTCCATACTAACTTTGTCATTCCGTTTGTAACACCTTGAAATATCGACCTGAGACCCTATAAAGTATATATATTCTTGATCGTCATAAAATTCTAAGACGATCTAGCCATGTCCGTCCGTCCGTCCGTCTGTCCGTCTGTTTAAAGCACGCTAGCATCTAAACGAAAGGAGCTAGAACGTTCAAATTTTCAATAAATGCGTCTTATAGTCGTAGATCGGTTGGGATTGAAATGGGGCGAAATCGGCCCAAAGGGAAAATTTTTTCCCTCACAAGGACTAAAAATACCCATAATAATCCCTAATATTTTAGCGTATTTAAGCATGTGTTTTGAACATGTCTCTTTATATTTGCTTGATATTTGGTATGTGCATTCCCTTTATAGCAAAAACGTGCACAATAAAGTGATTATTATTTGTAGGGGGTGAAATGGGACAAAAAAGGGATAAAAATGGTACATATTAAACGACAACAACTAGAAACACGAAATTCGGTGTGTACATTCCTCTAATTGATTAGATACATAATATAAAAGTATTTTTTCCAAATTCGTACTTTTAAGGGGTAAAATAGGAATAGAGGGATAAAAATGGTACCAACCAAACGGCTGTACCTAGAATAATGAAATTCGGTGTATACATTCCTCTGATTGTATAGATAAGTAAAATACACCGATTTTTTAAAATTCGTCCTTTTTGGGGTAAATGAAAAAAGGGGATAAAAATAGTACCAATCAAACCAACCGCAGCTAGAGTCATGAAATACGGAGTATACATTCCTCTGAGTGTGTAGACAAGGAAAATAAACTGATTTTTCGAAATTCGTACTGTTTGGGGTTAAAATGAAAAAAGGGGATAAAAATAGTACCAACCAAATGACCGCAGCTAGAGTCATGAAATTCGGAGTATACATTCCTCTGAGTGTGTAGACAAGGAAAATAAACTTATTTTTCGAAATTCGTACTTTTTGGGGTTAAAATGAAAAAGGGGATAAAAATAGTACCAATCAAATGACCGCAGCTAGAGTCATGAAATTCGGAGTATATATTCCACTGACTGCGTAGACACGGAAAATAGACGAATTTTTCGAAATTAGTACTTTCAAGGGATACAATGGTACAGAGGGTTAGAAGTAGTACCTACTAAACGACCACAGCTAGAATGATATAATTCTAATTGCGTAGAAACGTCAAGGGGGTAAAAATGGTACCAACCAAATGGACGCAGCTGGAATCATGTATACATTCCTCTGACTGCATAGACACGCAAAATAAAAAGTTTTTTTCCAAATTCGTACTTTTTCTTTTACGGCAAAAATTGGTTGAATCATGAAGTTAGGTTATTGTGCACTATGTACGTCTGATAATGTATTTTCAAAATTTGTACTTTTGGAATTCAAATAGAATGGAAATACAACCAACTGTAGCACCCACTATCTACCAATATTTATGGCTTTGAAAATATTTTTGAAAATATAAATATAAGAATATTTATTTTTTGAATTGACGTATTGGTAGCATGACCTTATAGGCGTGGTTTGAAATAATTAAAATATTATATTTATTTATAAAATTAACTTTTCAGTATTTGTATTTGTTTTGGTTTGGCTATATTAAAAAATTATATTTTCCTTTAATATTACTGCACTTCTACGAAAACCGACAACCTCTGTGGAATGCAATCCATGGTGGAGGGTATATAAAGTTCGGCCCGCCCGAACTTAACGCCGTTTTTACTTGTTCGTGTTCTAAAGCGCTTAAAGAGTACTACGTTTTAAAAATATATCGTCAGTATTTAGTACAAAATTATAAACAATTTTACATTGAAACGGACGCTACAAAAACAGAAGTACTTTTGAAGGTCTTATAGAAATATACAAAGTTCAGCGATTTTTTGAGAACTTTGTTTTTCCTTATATACCTGCAAATGAAGGTCAGATGATGTACTTTGTTCGTACATTTATGAAATATGAGAATTATCTCTTAGATTTTTTCAACTTTTAATAAAAATAAAAGAGAACAAATTAACTTCAAGTTTTATTATAAAAAAAGTGGTCGAAATAAAAAAAATAAAGTTAGATGCTATTAGTGTGGTCTGATTTAATTTTTTTGTAGACCTTTTTTTGGGATATGCCCATATATTAACAGATCTTCTTCAAATCTTATATTTTCAACTAGAAATACCTGGTGGGTCAGATCGGTTCAGATTTATACATAACACCGATTTTCTTCACTTCGTTCCATGTTTGAATATAACCCCAATATAAATATTCTTCTCGACTTGCCTTTCCTTACTTTTTTTGTTAATCTTTTATACACAGAGAAAGAAGGCTTGGTCAGGGCGAAGGTTTATCACTGGCTATCCTTTACACACTAAAAGAACGAATTTTGAAAAATAATCCGTCATATTCTGAAACGGCCCCAAACATTTGAATATATCATTTTACACATTCATTAAAATTAAATTTCTCTCGCCATGTTCGTCTGAGGCCAAATATTTTAAAATGAAAAAAAAAAAAAAACAATCCAAACATTACGAATGTACTTAGAAAAAGTTTCCCTAGTACTTGAGTCACTTTAATATACATCGATAAAATAACATAAATCATGATTGTGAATAGGCTACGAAATTTTGTTTTCTCGCAAACCCAAAAAAATCAGATTAAATGATTATTACTGTTAACAATATTTGCCATGTCACGTAACAGCATCTGAGGTTTGTAGACTAAACAGAAAAAACACTATGTATTTGGGTATATATGTTAGCTTAGTTACGCAGAGACGGATTTCGCAAGTCCTGCAAGGAGGAAATTAGTTAGCAAGCATTTGGTCACATTTACAAAGTATGCGAAGAGTATAATATAAAAAAATGGGAATACCATTTAAATGTTACTTCATTATTTGTACTTATCATCTTGGAATTAAATTTATATGTTCATGTCTCTGAAAAATCAGTTCAATAAGTGGTCGTTCTAAAAAATAAATAACTGTTGTCGAACACAATTTCCCCTATTCTCAAAATTGAACAAATTGCATTGGAAAGATATCCCCTCATAAAGATGAAGTTGAGGAATGATGCTGCAAGATTGGCCTAATGAAATTACAGAAACACTGGGCTAGACCGACCTTGAAAGTGATTGGTATGGATCCTTGTTTTTATATAGCCCCATACCAAATTACTTCAGATTTACTTCAATAGCAGTTTAAAGTGTACATAATATAATACATTGGATAGTGATCAAATCTTTCCATGGCATGGTTTATTTCACTTGAGAATATCTTCTCTAAAATTAGAACATTTTTGGATATTTAGCTTCAACATTGAAGTTTATGACAAACGAACATGATATAAGGCCCTACATTTGATGACCTCCGCCGCTGGCTAACTATTTTAGTTGTGTGAATTTGTTTACAGAGTACAACAGAAAACATTTCTCCGGAAAGTTGATAAGATAAACACTATGCTAATACGGATAATAAATCATTGAGCAATTTTTAACAATAGACACATACAATGTTGATGGCCTCAACAATTGACAACTTTTTGTGTGAAAGGTTTACGATATTGTATTACTCCAGCAGATTGCCTGCGATAAAATTGCTTGAAGATGGTTGGCCTACATAAAATGAGTATTTGTTGATTTTACAATGTTGTTGTTTAAGTCATGTCATTGATTTTAAACTATAAAAGTGGTTATAAATGAATATAACAATCAGGTAAAAACAACAGTTTAGGAACAGTCGCCTAAAATTTGGGGAAAATTGATTAAAAAAACGTTTTTCATTGGCACGAAAATGCCCATAAAATAGAAAAATATTGGAAACAATATTTGGTTCAATTTTTAAATATTCCAAATTCCATTGAAACATGTTTATGAATAAATTTAAATGATATGATCATCTTCGAAAGAGAAATTGAAAAATCGGCGAAGTACATTATATTTCAAATTGGATCAAATCGCTCCATGATGCAAATGTTGCCATATTTGGCTTTGCATTTTATCAATGATGAAGTTAAAGAACTGTGGTCCGGATAGAACAACTTTTTAATATCATTAAACTTCAACTGGGTTTCACAAACATCTTGGATTGGTAATAAAAATGGGACAGAAAGTGGAGTCGGTCCAGCCCGACTTGAGTCTTTCCTTACTTCTATTGTGATACAAATTCGAAATTGATGCAAGAAGAAAACATTCAAACGAGAATAAAATGAATACGGAAAGGCTTTGATTACTGAAGAGAAAAATAGGCCAATCTTGAGGTATATTTTCATTATAAATATTAAAAAAGAACAAAAATAATATAACAGCAACACATAGTACTTACACATAAAGGGTGATTAAATTGTAAGGGCCGATGTTGAATGTGAACCACACCTAAACGTCAAGTTTTTTCTGCATTTCATTTGACATTTCTCAATTTCAGACTAACTGAATTTGAACCATGGAAAGATATACAATCGACCAAAGCGTTTAAGTTATTCAGGCTTTTTGTGAAAATGGGCGTTCAAAATGCATATCGTGCACTTCGTGATTTTTTCGGTCAATTTAATCGTCCAAATGTGCGTACAATCGGAAAATTCGTGCAAAAATCTGAGCAAACCGTACAGCTTGTACTGCAGAAAATATTGTTGCTGTTCGGGATAGTGTGGTTGAAGAGCCATCCATCCAACAATTGCACCTCTCACGATCGTCGTTGATGAACATTATGCATAAAGACTTGCATTTACACGCTTACAAGGTGCAATTGACTCAAGAACTAAAGCCCCTTGACCATGCCAAACGTTGTCAATGGTTAGAATGGTGGCAAGATGAGACACATTTTCACCTCAGTGGATTCGTCAATAAGCAGAATTTCCGCATTTGGCCTAATAATAATCCAAGAGTGATTGTCTAAAAATCAATACACCCACAAAGACTGTTTGGTTCGGTTTATGGGCTGGCGGGCCCTATTTTTTCCAAAATGACTCCGGTCAGGCAGTTACTGTGAATGGTCTTCGCTATCGTGAGATGATAACGAGCGTTTTATGGCCCGAATTGGAAGATATGGATGTGGACCATATGTGGTTTCAACAGGACGGTGCCACTTGCACACAGCTACCAAAACAATGGCTTTTTTGCGCGACTAATTCAATGGCCGTGTTATCTCACGTGGTGGCGATGTCAATTGGCCGTCAAGATCATGTGAGTTGACACCGTTGGACTTCTTTCTTTGGTATCTAAGGAGATAATTCGGCACATTAACGTAGAACCTCAATTATGCCTCAGCGTCATCGAACATTTGGACCATCAGATGGGAGTGTGCCGCCGAGGTCGCAGCGGCCATTTGGGCGATATTTTGTTTAATACATAATAAAAAGAAATAACAATAATTTCATAAATTATTTTTTGTTTTTTTTTTTCAAACTCAACATCGGCCCTTAAAATGTAACCACCCTTTATATTTTTTTATAACTTACTCTATAATTTTTGAACGGAGGGAGCTCAAAAACTAAATTGACTAAATTTCACATGCTTATCGTAGATGATCTGCAAAATTGAGGGTCTCTCGTTGGAATGCAATCCATTGCAATCAATACACCAAAAAAGTGTTTAACTCTGTGTGTACCTCAATTAGTTACAAGTAGGGACTTCGATCGGGACAGAAATTTCCAAATTCCCGGCATTCGGAATTTCCAAATTCACGGTCGTTAGATTTTGGGATCCCGGGATTTACAATTGACTAATTCGATATGAAACGGAACAGTACTTATCATAGGTTCTCCGATTTAAATAAAGGTTAGAAAATTTGTACATCTGAATAAAACTGCATTTCACAGCATTTCAAAAATATGAAATTGTTGACACTAGGGTGAATCGAAAATCGGTATGTTTATCATATGGTAAAAATTCATAACTCTGGTACGAACTAGTAACTTATTTTTTGGCGGATCTTCAAGCAACTTGCTTATAATTTAAAATAAAAATATACGTTTTAAACTTTACGTAAAATATGTTTTTTAATAAAAAATATTTTTTCTTAATTCCCTTTAATTTTTTATTAATTAAAATTTACCCTTCGATTTTTGAAATTTTCTTTTTTTTTATTGATAATAGTGTCAGTAAGACGCTTCAAAAGTTGCATGATGGAGCTCCAAGTACATACTCTAATACAATAACAAGAATAACTGCAGTCGAAATTAAAAATGTTTACTAAAAATAATTAAAACAACTTACTTACTTTAAACTGATTTCAAAACAAATAAGGAAAGGCTAAAGTCGGACTGGGCAGACTATATGATGCACTCCACTTTCTATCGGAATACAATTCAATTCAGTAAAAGAGTGAAAACGGGAAAATTTTTGTATGTTTCCTAATCACAGGTTAATATGACCTAGTCCAATTTGTCAAATCGAGAATAATATTTGTTTCGGGGCTATATCCAAACATGGAATGAAATGACTAACTTTCACAATAAGTTCTTCCAGTTGAAGTATAACGTGCTCAATTTTGAGAAATTCTTTGAAAGTGCGCGGTTTCTGGAAATTTGTATGAGAGCTAAATGTAAATCTGAACCGATGTGACCCATTGTTAAAATATTTGGATTCTAGAGCGGAAAAAATCAAATTGGGAGCGAAATTTGTATGGGAGCTATAAATAAATCTGAACCGATCTTACACATCTTTACCACAGGTGTTTCCAGTTGAAATATAAGGTGTTTTGCGAATTTTGAAGAAAATCTGTTAAAATATGTGGATTCTAGAGCGGAAAAATTCAAATTGGAAACGAAATTTGTATGGGAGCTATATATAAATCTGAACCGATCTAACACATTTTTACCACAGGTGTTTCTAGTTGAACTATAAGATGTTTTGCCAATTTTTTATGGGGGGCTACATCTAAATCTGAAACTATTTTCTTCAAATTAAATAGAGTTCGTCCTTGTCCCGAAAAACTTCGTTGTGCAAAGTTTCGTTTAGTTCTGGCTACAATTGCGACCTGTATCGTGATTACAACAACGTGGACAGACGGACATTGTTAAATCGATTCAAAAATTGATTCTAAGTCGATCGGTATAATTAACAATGGGTCTATCTCGTTTCCTTTTGGGTGTTACAAACAAATGCACAAAGACATAATACTCTTGTGGAGTGTATAAATATAAACGGGTGTGATTGGACCAAAGTGAAAGTTCAAATATTAAAGGTACCTGGGAAAATTTTAATTTTAGTAGTTTTTTAGTACAAGATAATCCATATATTTTTAAATATCTTTTTAGCGTTAAACATATACTTGTTCTGCCCTTTCAATAGTACATATTAAAGTGAAAATGCTACATACCATGGAAGACATATATGTATGACGGCTACTTGCCTACCTTCATAAAGTTATATAGGGCCTTTTAAATCTTAAAATTAGAACCGGCTATTAAAAAAATACTGATTATTTTTTCAAATTTCTGGTTTTATTGGAAAGGTTGAACTTTGTCATTTAATAATGGAACACAATATCATTCAAATGGCTATTACGACTGGCTCTGCAGTACCACATACGATCATCCCAATTTGTCAGTACAGCCCAATATGCACACCAAAAAATGACTGGTTGTGGTTGCATTGGCTTCTCAATAGTCACGTGTGGGTTCTCTGAACCCTATATACTGCAATTTTGCTTAATGACATAGCCACCGGGATGAAAATGAGGCTGAACTGAATACCGATATATTCTCGAAAATTTTCCATGTAAATTTCTTACAGTTTGCGTTAAAGACTCACTATTTTGGTAGTAAGTTTTTAATATTTCCTCATTTTGTTCGCGCGTTTAGCGTCCCATTTGGCAAATATCAAACATAAACCTGGATATATAAAAAATTAATATTATTCTACCTTTCAAAGTCAAAGTAATCGGTGGATATGTAATATGTTTGTACATTTTGGAGGTGACTTCATGTAGAAAAGGGTAAAAGAATCCAGAAATTAATAAGTATAATAATTCAATCATCCGCATCACTAGAATATGATGAATTTTAGAGATAATAATTTAGTTAGATAATTAATCTCGAACCACAAAGTACAGATTGCAAAAGTAATAATATAATTTTATTCACGGACATTGCTGCTAATCGTACATTTTTTCTTCTTATCCACGATTGAAATGAATCAAAATCGTAAGACCTTCGAAAATTTCTCGTTGAATTAACTTGGAATTCCTCATAAGTCCAATTATAAATTTGCATCACGCGTGACATACACGCAAAAAAATTACTAAATCATGATTTTTTTTAGTTTGTAATATTAGATAATTGAGAATTTTCGCGGATATATCCTTGTAATCAAAAATAAAAGTAATAAAAAATAAAAGTCATACTTTGGTTACCGCATCGTTTTGCGTGTCGCGCAGTGTAATCACCTTAAAACCCACATACATACTCGCATACATGCATATGTACATATTTGAGTGGCACTCAGAAGTTGTTGTATCATTCTATGTAGAATGATTTATGTTCGTACTTTTGAAGCGAGTTAAATTGTTTTGCAGTCGTCCACCTCAGTTTTTCGCAGAATTACTGAATGGAAATCTCATTGAAAATGCACATAATGTTGTCAATCTGAAGTATAACGTAATGCTCGCATGTAGGTACCTACGCAACGCAACGCAACACAACATCAAATCAAATGATTAATGGATTTATTTATTTTATGGAAACAACAGCAAATATGTATTTATCACAAATCAGAACTTATTCATCTGTGATTTGGTATTCAGCAAAAAGCCTGTGATTCCTATGGCTCTCTAATGGCCAAGGTAGCATAAATACATCATAACTCTGCTTGAACTTTGAACTCAAGTCATTTACTTGAAGCCCTAAGAGCAGCATGAACTATTTTTAATGCACGTTATTTTCGCAGAGGATTTTTCGGTTTTTGTGCGGTGAGGCATGTTCAGATGGCTGATGCGCGTACATGTTGTTGCAAATACAAGCGTTATATGAGATATTACACCTTAAAGTAACTATAATTTGGATCAAGTTTATATTAAGAAAACATTTTATTTTAATGTCCATGAAACTATGAGAAGATATGTTATTTAAGGAGTTTCGGTGATCCATTTTTTTGAAAAAAAAAAATAATAACCAAGACCTAATAACACTACTCAACAAAATGAAAAAAATTTCATGTACTCCGGATGCGATAATTTTTTCTGTATAGATAACCTTGACATGAGCTCGAAAAACGCAATAAAAAGTTTCGTTTAGTTTTTTTTTTATTATTTTTTTTTTAAATTTTAAAAATTTTTTTTGGTTAATTTGTTTCGTCCGGCATAACTCGGGAACCCCTAGCCCGATTTAATTGAATTAAATTTTAAAAAATTTAAAATTACAATTCCCTTAATCTGTTCATATATTGTTTTCCTATACAAGCAACAGTTTCCAAGTTAAAAATGAATATATAAAGGAAAAAAACTTATTTTTTGCCTAAAGATTTAAATTTTTTTTTTTAATCCATAAAAAATCCAAAATGAAAAAAAATGTCAAATCTTACTTTTACGTAAAGTCACATAACCTATGAGCAAAATGAGACAAAGATCATGAAAATCGATGCACGCGTTTCGCTTTTATTCGCAATTGAGTAAAGGTATGAATTTCAAAAATTTGCTCGACATATGCACAACTTTGTCTATGGTAAGGTTTTTTCTTTTTTTTGATTCTCAGAATTAACAAAACGGAATAAACAAAGGGTTATTTAATTTTTATGATTGCGTAAGCAAAGTAATAAACGCTAATAAATGTGCGTGAACAATTAAAAGGAAAAAAGGAAAGGGGACTTTTTTAATTATTTGGGTTTTCCGTTGGCTACCTGTATTATTTTTTTACAGAAATGCAACCCACATTTAAGGGTGGTCATTATTCGGAAAATTTAAGACTCACACATGGTGAAACAGGTATGTAGCCACCGTAAAAAATATACACCCATTTATAAGTACCTGTCAGTAAAATACTAAACAATACACAGTATAAATAGGTCTTCATTGATCGATTTTACTCATTCAACAAGTGTCGACGAACGCGATAGTTAAAATGAGCAAACGTTCGCGAGGATTTGAATGCAATACCAATCCAAGTAATTTTTGTTACATGTGCGGAGAATACGTTTCTGAAAAAAACAAGCGTTGTTTTTCACCTAAATTGAGAGATTCATTTGAAGAGAGCTTCAATTTAAAGGCCTCAAACATAGATGAGCGGTGGACACCAAGTGCTCTATGTCCAAGGTGCTACGTACAGCTAGCTGACTCAAGGTAAGTGTAGATTACGAAATTCAAGAACATATATAACTTATTATTGAAATTCTTTCAGACGACAGCCGAGAATCGTCATGCCAATGCTTTGGAGAGCTCCGTTTTGCCATGTAACAGATTGCTACTTCTGTCTTAGCAAAAAAACAGGCGTGGGAAAAAATATACGATGGACTTACGCTGCTGTTTCAACAGTGAATTTTCCAGTGCCATTTTCCGAAGAACCAGTGGACCCGCAACCGTCCGTTTCAAGATGGGCATCTAATAATGAGGCGATACATCCAACATCACATCCGGAGACAGTAGAAACCACATCAGAATGCGAGTCAACATATACATTGCATGGAGGTCAACGCTTATGTTCCCAAGCAGAACTGAACGATTGGGTTAGAGAATTGAAACTCTCCAAGGAAGATGCAGAGTTGCATGCATCGCGCATGCAACAGTTCGGTTTCTTGGCTCCTGGTGTGGTGACAACAATCTACAGGAAGCGTCATGAACCATACGCAAGGTACTACACAAAAAAAGACAACATCTGTTTTTGTAAGGACATTCCCGGATTATTTGGTGAACTCGGGTACTCTTACGATCCAGGAGAGTGGCGTCTTTTCATCGACAGCAACAAGCAGAGCCTTAAAGCAATTTTACTGCACAACGGCAACAAGAAACCTTCGATTCCAATTGCTCATGCCGTTGACACCAAGGAAACATACGAAGTCATGGACAATCTACTAAAGTGCCTTAACTATGAGAGGCACGATTGGAAAGTTTGTGCCGACCTTAAGGTTATCGGTATCCTTTGTGGATTACAAGGTGGATTCACAAAGTACTGTTGTTTTCTCTGCCTTTGGGACAGCCGCGATCGTCAACATCATTACCCCAGGAGGAGTTGGACAGAAAGAGTTAACTTCATCCCCGGCAGCGACAACGTGAAATATACACCACTCATAAAAAAGGAAAATGTTTTTCTCCCACCTCTTCACATAAAGCTCGGACTCATAAAAAACTTCGTGAAAGCTATCAACAAAGATGGCGAAGCGTTCGCCTATTTAAAAACCATTTTTCCTCACCTTTCATCGGCAAAGATTAAGGAAGGCGTTTTCGACGGTCCGCAAATTAAAAAGTTGTTGCAAGACCAACAGTTTGAGCACATTTTATCACCAAATGAAGCTGCAGCTTGGAACTCATTTCGGCAAATTGTTTCCGGATTTCTTGGAAACAACAAAAGCTCAAATTACAGAGAGATCGTCGAACAACTACTCCAAAATTATAAAAAAATTAGAGCAAATATGTCGCTTAAGATACATTTTCTACACTCGCACTTGGACTTCTTTCCGGACAACCTGGGCGATGTGAGTGACGAGCATGGCGCACATGTAAATTAAATTAAAATTACTTGGATTGGTATTGCATTCAAATCCTCGCGAACGTTTGCTCATTTTAACTATCGCGTTCGTCGACACTTGTTGAATGAGTAAAATCGATCAATGAAGACCTATTTATACTGTGTATTGTTTAGTATTTTACTGACAGGTACTTATAAATGGGTGTATATTTTTTTACGGTGGCTACATACCTGTTTCACCATGTGTGAGTCATAAATTTTCCGAATAATGACCACCCTTAAATGTGGGTTGCATTTCTGTAAAAAAATAATACAGGTAGCCAACGGAAAACCCAAATAATTAAAAAAGTCCCCTTTCCTTTTTTCCTTTTAATTGTTCACGCACATTTATTAGCGTTTATTACTTTGCTTACGCAATCATAAAAATTAAATAACCCTTTGTTTATTCCGTTTTGTTAATTCTGAGAATCAAAAAAAAGAAAAAACCTTACCATAGACAAAGTTGTGCATATGTCGAGCAAATTTTTGAAATTCATACCTTTACTCAATTGCGAATAAAAGCGAAACGCGTGCATCGATTTTCATGATCTTTGTCTCATTTTGCTCATAGGTTATGTGACTTTACGTAAAAGTAATAAGATTTGACATTTTTTTTCATTTTGGATTTTTTATGGATTTAAAAAAAAAAAAAAAATTAAATCTTTAGGCAAAAAATAAGTTTTTTCCTTTATATATTCATTTTTAACTTGGAAACTGTTGCTTGTATAGGAAAACAATATATGAACAGATTAAGGGAATTGTAATTTTAAATTTTTTAAAATTTAATTCAATTAAATCGGGCTAGTGGTTCCCGAGTTATGCCGGACGAAACAAATTAACCAAAAAAAAATTTTAAATTTTTGAAATTCATACCTTTACTCAATTGCGAATAAAAGCGAAACGCGTGCATCGATTTTCATGATCTTTGTCTCATTTTGCTCATAGGTTATGTGACTTTACGTAAAAGTAATAAGATTTGACATTTTTTTTCATTTTGGATTTTTTATGGATTTAAAAAAAAAAAAAAAATTTAAATCTTTAGGCAAAAAATAAGTTTTTTCCTTTATATATTCATTTTTAACTTGGAAACTGTTGCTTGTATAGGAAAACAATATATGAACAGATTAAGGGAATTGTAATTTTAAATTTTTTAAAATTTAATTCAATTAAATCGGGCTAGTGGTTCCCGAGTTATGCCGGAAGAAACAAATTAACCAAAAAAATTTTTAAAATTTAAAAAAAAAATAATAAAAAAAAACCAAACGAAAAAAAAAATTTTTATTGCGTTTTTCGAGCTCATGTCAAGGTTATCTACACAGAAAAAATTATCGCATCCCGAGTACATTTTGACTGTTGACTAGTGTAATTAGTGAACTTTCACAAAAATGCAAGACTCTAGCTGCAATAGTATTCCGAATATGCTAATTTATAAAAAAACGATAATATCAAAAAATTATATAGCCTATTTTCACTACCGGTTCAGCATGAACATACTGCGAAAATTTCAAGAAGATTTAGGCTGCTATAAAGAACAAAGAAACAAACTTACAAACATAGATTCATTTTTATATATAGATGATTTGTAGTTCATTTTTAAAAATGTCTGATTGAAAAACTTTTTTTATTTTATAACCAAACTCAATTATCCACAGGCCAAGTAAATTCTTAATCGGGGAAGTTTAAACTTGATTACTAATTATTACTTCTAGTAGAATACAAATATTATCTGTAATTCAGAAAATGATATAAAGAGTGATTTTTTTGAGTTTAGGATTTTCATGCATTAGTATTTGACAGATCACGTGGGATTTCAGACATGGTGTCAAAGAGAAAGATGCTCAGTATGCTTTGACATTTCATCATGAATAGACTTACTAACGAGCAACGCTTGCAAATCATTGAATTTTATTATCAAAATGCGTGCTCTGTTAAGAAAGTTCAGAAAGAAAGAAATTGTGTTCAGCGACGAAGCTCATTTTTGGCTCAATGGGTACGTAAATAGGCAGAATTGTCGATTTTGGAGTGAATATCAGCCAGAAGCATTGCAAGAGCTACCAATGCATCCAGAAAAAGTCACAGTTTGGTGCGGTTTATGGGCTGGTGGCATCATTGGACCGTACTTCTTCAAAGATGATGCGAATCGTAACGTAACTGTGAATGGTGAGCGCTACCGTGAGATGATATCCAACTTTTTTTTGCCCAAAATGGAAGAACTGAACTTGGTTGACATGTGGTTTCAACAAGATGGCGCTACATGCCACACAGCTCGCGATTCTATGGCCATTTTAAGGGAAAACTTCGGAGAACAATTCATCTCAAGAAATGGACCGGTAAGTTGGCCACCAAGATCATGCGATTTGACGCCTTTAGACTATTTTTTGTGTCTAAAGTCTACAGAAATAAGCCAGCAACTATTCCAGCTTTGGAAGACAACATTTCAGAAGAAATTCGGGCTATTCCGGCCGAAATGCTCGAAAAAGTTGCCCAAAATTGGACTTTCCGAATGGACCACCTAAGACGCAGCCGCGGTCAACATTTAAATGAAATTATCTTCAAAAAGTAAATGTCATGGACCAATCTAACGTTTCAAATAAAGAACCGATGAGATTTTGCAAATTTTATGCGTTTTTTTTAAAAAAAAAGTTATCAAGCTCTTAAAAAATCACCCTATATAATACAGACATTCATACATATATTTGACATAAATTCTTAGTCTATATAAAAATAAAATGAATCAATTGTAAGATGTCATCAGTTAAAAATATCGCCAATCTTCAGTGAAATCTTGTAAACTACTGCCACGTATATGACCAACTATTGCATCGTGGCACTTTTTTGCGAAATGATCCATATATAGAACGACATATTATTAAATGTACCATGTGTGATTAGAAGGATGACAAATGACATTGTGGCGAAACACAACGTGCATTGTATAAAAGTAAAAAGTCACTTAAGTAACCGCTAACGAGTGAATACGGATATCCGGAGGAGGTAAAGTTCTTCTTCAATAAAAGTTTCTCCAAAAAAGAAAACGCTAAGGAAGCCACAACTACCATCAAAAAAATATGAAAGTTGTACATTATTTCTACAAAAATTTGATATGGGTATAGTTGATAGTTTAAATATGTTCCGAAGTAAAATTTCCTAAATCTTTGACTTGTCGTTCATATCAGCAATTATAAGTCTCGCCAACACGTTAAGTGGTCCAGTAAATTACACTATCACACATTTGTGATTGCTTTGGAAACAATTGTAATGGTTCTGGGATTAATCGACTCACTAGGGGTTATAGATTTGAAGGCAATTTGGGGACACGAACGGATTTAATTTATTATTCCAAAGTTCTTCTTGTGTGTCACCTAACAGTTTTTTCTTTTAAACATTTTTGCTAAACTTCACAACCAAATATGTACGAGTATGTATATGAACAATTTCCTAAATATTACCACTGTTCCATCCACTTTATTTGGTCTCGCATGTAAAAGGGAACAACAAAAAAGAGTTGCTCTGTGACAATGTCCCCGGAGAGAGAACTGATGGACGAAGAACAAAAGAAACTAAACGTTTACAACTAAGTACCCGGAAATACTCAGAAATGTCAAAAAACATTTTAACAAGTTCTCGTTGAAGCAAAAATCAAAACTTTTGTTTTTCTTTTGGATGCTGTTTTAGAGAAAAATATAAAGCAAGACGCAGGCGAAGGCGAAACAACAAGCAGAGCTATCATTGAGATTGGCTGCATCGAAATGCTCTTTACCCTTCATCGGGCAGTACGTTGAGACCATAAATATATATATGTTTTTTTTTTTAATGTTTTTCCAAAGTCGAGGTGGCAAACTTTGGACAGTGGTCCAAACCTAACTTCGTTAACACTTCATGTATTGCTGTGCAAAATTTTACTAAAATTAGATCAGCTATTTAGGTTGGTCGGTTGGACCACTTTCACTTTTCTCTTACTCCAAGATCTGGTAGCTGCCGGTTGAGATACCTTACATTAATTCAGAAGCTGCCGATTTATTTCCATTTTCTCCCATTACACAGTCTGACAGTCCTTAAGAATCATAAGAACTTTAAGTGAAATAGAGTTAACTGGCGTTTTTATACCCTCCACCTCCAGGATGGGGGTATACTAACTTTGTCATTCCGTTTGTAACACCTTGAAATATTGACCTGAGACTCTATAAAGTATATATATTCTTGATCGTCAAAAATTCTAAGACGATCTAGCCATTTTAGTCTGTCTGTCCGTTTGTTGAAAGCACGCTAGCAAATAAATGGTAATAAGCCTTGACATATTTTTCCGTTTTGAATTTTTTATGATTTTTAAAAACAAAAAATTTAAATTTTTTAGGGATTTTTTTTTTCATAAATTTATTTTTATCTGCGAAACTGTTTAAAATATCGAGAAAGAGCATAGGAATAGATTAAAGGAATTATAATTCTTAATTTTTCAACATTTATTTCACCTAAATCGGGACAGCCGTTCTCGAGTTATGACAAACAAAAGACCATAAGATAACAAAAGTGGGTGGGGGGAGCGCGCCAGGGCGTCCCGCGAAAACGGGTACCTCAGGAAAAAAAATCCTTTAGGCAATCGTCATCATTTTGGATACACTAACGAACCGTCATAGTGGTGCTTGAATTGCAGAGATTAAACTGCAACTTGTCGCACTGTGTAATTTATTGATATTTGGTATGCGTATTCCCTTTATAACAAAAACGTCCAACATAAAGTGATTCATATGTGTAGGGGGAGAAATGGGACAAAAAGGGATCAAAATGGTACCTACAAACGACAACGGCTAAAAACTCGTAAAATAAAAGGATTTTTGGAAATTCGTACTTTTAGTGGGTAAAAGGTGATAAAAATGGTACAAACGAAATGGCCGCAGCTCGAATCATGAAATTCGGAGTATACACGAATAATAAAAGTTTTTTTTTCAAATTTGTACTTTCTAAGGATACAATAGGTACAGAGGGATAAAAAAGTACCAACTAAAAGACTGCAATTAGAATGATGAAATTCGGTGTGTACATCCCTCTAATTACGTAGACACATAAAATAAAGAGATTTTAGAAAGTCGTACACTTAAGTGGGTAAAATAGGAAAAAGGTGATTAAAATGGTACCAATCAATTGGCCGCAGCTATAATCATGGAATTAGGTGTATAGATTCCTCTGACTGCATAGATACGCAAAATAAAAAGATTTTTCCAATTTTTTTTTTTAATTTTTTCGTTTGCATTTTTTTTTGGTCTGTAATCAATATTTGATTTGGCTCAAGACCATTTTGCATCTATATTTAATAGAATGCAAATTTATTTACAAATGGCATGGTGACATTTATTACTTGGCTGCAGACTACCACGAGCATGATTTCGACCATGTCAAAAGTCTTTCCAAGTGGCTTCGCAGCGACTTTTCAACATCAAACCCGGCCTCTATAAGGAGATGATTCTCACAAACGAACGAGAAGCACAACTCACTTGCCGAATTTGCGTTTAAAAAATCGCACCAAGTAATAAAGCGCACATGCCATCTTACAAGCATCTCATTGAGTTGCATATGTAAGTATGTGTATATGCAGGTATAGTTACCCAACAATACTTCTGCCGTGCCAACGCTCATTTGTTTTAGTTCTTTCGTTTGCATTTTTTTGGTCTGTAATCAATATTTGATTTGAGCTGGGATATTGTCCTGGCTCAAGACCATTTTGCATCTACATTTAATAGAATGCAAATTTATTTACAAATGGCATGGTGACATTTATTACTTGGCTGCAGACTACAACGATCATGATTTCGGCCATGTCAAAAGTCTTTTCAAGTGGCTTCGCAGCGACTTTTAAACATCAAACCCGGCCTCTATAAGGAGATGATTCTCACAAACGAACGAGAAGCACAACTCACCATGCCATTTGTAAATAAATTTGCATTCTATTAAATATAGATGCAAAATGGTCTTGAGCCTTATTTAAATATAAATATGAGAATATTTATTTTTTGAATTGAAGTATTATTTCGATTATTATAGTGTAAACGTATTGGTAGCCTTGCCTTATAAGCGTGGTTTGAAATAATTAAATTATTATATTTATTTATAAAATAATTTTTTCAATATATATGCAAAACAAAATATATATTTCCTATAAGAATACTGCACTTCTACGAATAGCCTCTACGACAGCCTCTGTGGAATGCAATCCATGGTGGAGGATATATAAAATTCAGCACGGCTTAATTTATCGCCGTTTTTACTTGTTTTTTCACCTGTTGTCCCTTAAATCGACTACAAATTTCCAAAGGATAGACTTTTCAAAAATTATGTGTAATACTTATTCGATCCCTATGTCACCGTCATAAATGTTATATCAAAGAAGAGAATATGTGCTAAAAATACCTTAAATTTCAAGTCTCTAGCTGTGTTAGTTTATTATTAATATCCATTTGAAAAGTTGTCTCTTAAAAATAAAGATATGAATAAACTAGAAAAACTAAGGTGTACATTTGAAATAGATGTTAGCGCTGAACTAAAATAGATAGAAGCATGATATTTGATGTATTTTTAATAGATATTCTCCGCTTTAATTTGACACTAATAACGTTATTATAGGGTGAGAACATGTATATAAAATAATTTTTTGAAAAATTGTATCCTTTGGAATTTTGTATTCCTGTGAAGGGGCAACAGGATGAGGAATTGAAAAACTAAGAGCGCCTAGTAACTCCATATTGTCTACAGTTTCAAACGCATATCATCCGGTTCTAGTGTAACGACTATTTTTTTAAATTGACGTACGGTGTTATCGCCATCGTGCCTTGTTTGATCCCCCCCAAAAAAAAAACTTCTTTTTCATGGCGACGTTACAAAGGAAGTGGAAATCTCAACATGCACAACCAACACACTACAGATTGCAGGCAGTGCTGGAAGAAACGACAAAAGCAACAAACTTGAGTAATGATTTCTTTTAACAATCAAACAGAGCCAGAAAAACACCAACTTTTTCATAATTTCTCACAAGACACATACAACGTATACAATTTTTATAATTTGAGTGACATTTTAAGTTTATTTAAAAAGTTAGATTTTGTTGCCCTCCAACGCCACATGAACACTACTCCCATGAACCAAAAACCCCTCCTAACACACAAAGAAATGTATCTGTGTGTATGTGTTTGGATGTGATAAAAAAGACACAGGCATAAGCATGATACCACAATTTTGCGGCTTTGGTAGCAGCAGAAAAAACGAGAGACGAAACAGCCGAAAAAGCCATGCACCAACGAATTTGGCTTTATGACTTCTTTAATATCTCCAAATGAAATGTATTTCGATGCCACACGCAACAAATTCGTGGCAGCGCCTAAGACGAGGATGGGGGCAGACGGTATGTGTGCATATGCTATTCGTGTGGATACGTCTGTGTATATGTATCCCATGTAAGTCTTACAATAATCACGTTAGCGAATTGTTTCATTGGAATATGGCGAATACTTTAAAAACCAATTCTCTAATGGTTCATTACATGATAATACATGTAAATATTAATCATTGGCTAAGGTGGCCATATGCAAATTTGAAAAAAGGACCCTATTGAACTAAACAAAATGATTGAGGCCAATAGTGATTTAAAATTAATTTGCGACAAAAATGGTGTCATTTTTGGCCGCCATCTAAACTTAGATATCAGAAGATCAAGCCAAAAGCTTGAATGAACAAAACTTTTTTGAGAAAAGTAGTATTTTTTCACTGTGAAATTGGTCATAAATCGCGATAAAAAGATTTCAATTTTTTTACGTATACAATATTTTTATGAGCAGAATACATACACAAACAATCGCTGCTATCGAGGTCAAAAACCGTACCGCTTGACATCTTAATCCTAACCTCATTGGTTGAGTATAAGAGAGTAGGGACCTTAAAATTTGATTATAGTGTATTCAGAACTAATTTCTGCATGAATTGCGAAGGGGATACTATGAATGTTTCGCTCTTTGAGGGGCTACTGTATGCAGCCCAAAAGTTTTTCTACCTTCAAAAAATCTCTCGACAATTTGATGAGGAGGTTTTATGATTTTTTATGAATAGATGGCTACTTTGAAATGTGTATTCAGCTAGTAGTGATTTTGGTATCGCCTGAAAACGTTTCACCGAATATGAGAGACATGTATACATGTTCTTGTAGTTCCAAAAATAAAAAATATAAAAACCATTGAATGTCCTAATACCATATCAGTCACAGGCCTGACTTAAAATAAATTATTTGTTTACTGGAGCGGAAAATCCAAATTTGGTAGGATTTTAGAATTTTTGATATTTTTATGAATAACGTCGGGCAAACTGTTATTTTAATAACTGTAGAGAAATCGCACAGGTGGTATGTACTAATTTACTATTTACTAATAATTAAAAAACTTATCCATAAAATCTAAGGTAACAACACTGGCAATATTACCGCCTTGAAACATAAATGTAGGGTTTCGAAGCTACAGGAAATAAATTATTAAAAATTAATAGTACGTCTGTCGAATGTGCAATATCATTTTCTATTCTCCAATAAAATGTCTTACGAGTAAATAAATGCATTGCCTTTAAGAATTTTTTTGTATTAAAAAAACTGTTAATTAAAATTAATTAATAATAAATTTTATTGAAATTGAATTGATATTATATTTTATTTTTTATAAATTCAATTTGTATGTGAAACAAAATAATTTACTTTAAAAAGTTCGATTCTTTTATTCGAAAAAAAAAAAAAACAAAAATAAGTTCGATATTGGTATATCGTAAATAATGGTCTTCAGGCTGTTGTAAATAAACAATTTTAGCGCTACGTGGTATTAAAACTGGGTAAAATTAGCCTAGAAGAAAAAAAATCACCTTTAAAGTACTAAAACAACACCGAGGATATTAATTCAATATATGTCGTCGCAGACAAACACCTCTATGAATGATGTTCCCAATATAACCGAGAATGAGCACGAAGTCGCATCATTGGCCACCCTAAACGAAAACGCAAAAAATAATGCTCCGAATAAGATCATGACTGTCTGCATGTGTAGGTTTACATATATTCAAAATGATAGCGCTGTTGCTCGCTATTATTGTTGTTGGTGGTGGTGGTGTGACGGTGCGGTGCGCTGCGTTTTCTTCTCCGTTGGTTAACTATGGTCCTGTATCCATTACGTTAAATAAAAGAAAAGTCATAAAACCTAATTGAAAAGTCATCAACATTTATGTTTGTATATATTTTGCAACAGCACTCACTTAAGCTGACAAACATAATACCCAAAGGATTTACTCTGGCCACATAACACAAACACACACACACACACACACATGTACATGCATGCCAGGATACATTGGCTCGTCCTGTATAGTGGTGATGCTTGCACGGACATACACATGCACACACACATACATGCGAATAAGTATTCGTCGTTTTTAAGCTTACATGCTTCAATGAAGAAAGTAAAATTGAAGTGTGTGTGCCTTCGGCACCAAACAAGTAAACAAAAGCCAACCATTGCCATCATCTTCATCATCGATGCAAAGGCGTACATACACACACCCCAACACACATACACACACTCATACACCTATGTGTACAGTCAGAATCAAATATGAGTGTTCGTCCTTCAATGTACAGTATTTTTTGAGATAGAGCAGAAAATTTTAGAAGTGCATTTTTGGCTGCAGAAAGTTTCTTTCTAAAAAATAAATAAATATTTTTCAAATAGATCTTGGATACCGGAATATTTTGATATTTATAAAATTTAACCTAAATGGTTTTAAGCTCCTTTCCAAAATTTACAAAAGAATGATCTTGTTGTCCTCTGATCAGCTTGGTCGGTTTTTATGATATGTTATCCAGAAATAACAAGAGTTCGAAAAACAAAAAAAAATCCCGAAGTGCATGTCCTATATATCCAATATACGCCTTTTAGCAGCATAATTTCGTAATTGGTGGTACGAACTGATTTGAAAAATAATTCAATCGTCGCACAGTGGTCCAGGATCAAAATCCATCGGCCAAAATTCAATAACATTTGTTCTAGTAGACATTTTTAAGTTCTGTTTATCTGCGTACCTACTTTTCAGATGTTAATGAGACAAAAATGACTACAAAAATGGGGAACCCTTCAACCTTTCAAAATATGTACATACAGGGGTTTTCAACAAGAGGTGGAGAGGTATTCTTCGACAGTTGACAAGTAGAATAAAAATGGAATAGTACAGGGACAGGGAATTATTTTTTCGATTTCCCGGGATCCAGGGACAGGACGGGAAATCGTCAACATATTGTTCTCTATATAAAAATTATTTTTTCCGAATAAAACATTCGAACTTTAATAAAGTAAATTATTATATTTCTGTATTACAAACATTTGGCGTGAAACTAACTTAATCCACGAAATGATGTAGAGTATGAAATGTAGGCATCTTTTTTAAATTAACAGGTTTTTTGAAATATAAAAATTTTTAAAGTAGCCAACCCATTTGAAGACTCATAAGACTTATTTCTAATTTTATTGGAGAAAGTGGGCGCGATAGGGAATGATATTATATACTCGAGAGTTGTATTGTTAGTAAATCGTTAATTATCAGTTCCCTTTCCTGTAGCTTCGAAAACCTATATTTATATTTTGAGTAATATAGCCATTTTTAATCCATAATTGTTACTTTACATTGTAATATATATTTTTAATTTATTATTTATTTATTTTATTATTATATATATGTATTATTATATATATGTATATAAAATGTGCGAGAAATAGGTAAAACTTGTTGCTGAATTCCCGCGAGAATCCCGTACAAATTTCCCTGGATACCGGTAATCCCGGGATGCAAGCCCTAAATGGTTCTGACTAAAAATGGAACGATACACGCTTCAACAACACATTGAAATTATTAAAATTCATGGATGAAAATGATCCGGAATTCCATCGAAAAATCATCTTGACTGATGAGGCCCATTTCCACATCGGTGGCTACGTCAACAAGCAAAATTGTCGCATCTGGGGCTCGGAAAACCCAAGAATCATTGTTCAGAAGCCTATCCATCCTCATCGTGTGTCTGTTTGGTGCGGTTTATGTTCCGGCGGGGTCATTGGACCGTACTTTTACGTAAATGACTGTTGGATCAACAGTTACGGTGAATGGATTGCGCTATCGAGAGATAATTAATGATTTTTTATGGTCGAAGTTGGATGGTATTGATCTGGACAACGTTTACTTCCAGCAAGACGGCGCTACGTGCCACACAAGCAACGAAAGGTGAAAAGTTTCCGGATCGTGTTATCTCTCCAAGATGTGATCGCAATTGGCCACCGAGATCTTGTGATTTAACACCTTGCGACTTCTTCCTTTGGGGCCACGTGAAAGATAAGGTCTACGCGAACAGCTCAACGTCGATTCAAAACCTCAATGATAGAATTCGTGAGGCTATCGAGGACATAGGGCAGCCACTTTGCGATTTGGTTATGGAAAATTTCATGAAATGGATATGGTCCTGTAAGCGTGGTCGTGGTGGACATTTGGCTGATGTAGTTTTTCATTATTAGGTATGCCGTTAATAATGAAAAACTACATCCTCTTTATTATGAAATAAACATCCGATCATTTATCTCAAAAAATTGAATTTATCTTTGAATACCAAAATAACACCTCTTATTGGAAAATCCTGTATTTCGTTTTGAAGGAAAAAAGTTGTGTTGGTCCAAAGTCAGACATTTGTTCAAAAAGGATATTTTACAATATTCATTACAACCAAACTATATTTGGCGCAAACATAGTTTTGGTGTCATAATATAGCTATGAAACCACAATTTCTAATAAAAATGATTGAGTGAAAAATCTCTTAAAATATGTTAGAAACAGTTCGACAAAGTCAAAAAAAGAAATTACGTTTTTTTTTTCAATTCTCATAATATAAAAAACGTGAAAATCTGTAATACAAAAAAAAATATTTTTTTTCTGCACATTATTAACAAATACGTAAAAATATGTTAAAAAACCATAAAAACAAAAAATTTTAATTTTCTTTAAAATCGAAAAATATGAATAGTAGTCAACTTTTGGTCGATTTCTGAAATGTAGACGTTTGTTTTTAATGTTAATATCTCAATATTTGGGTCCTTGTCTATATTTGATTTTTACAGAACTCAAAAATGTCTACTAGAACAAAAGTTATTGAATTTCGGCCGATGGATTTTGATTCTGAACCACTGTGCGTCGTACTTCACTTTGGGATTTAAAGATTTTTAAATACTACCTTCACAAAGAGCGATTTCCCCGGGAATTCAGAAATTTTTGTTGCTTTCCCGGGGGAAATGTAAAAATCGAACAAAAAAAAATTGAAGCAGCATTTATATTTCCCAATTTTAGTTTCGAGGTGTGCATTTATTTTTGATTTTCGCTGTAGCCATGCGGATGGGGTAGCAGTCCTTTTATGTCCTTCCGTTACACTTGCCGTTGTCGAAGCCTGTTGTTGCTGTTGCCATTGATGCTGCGTAAATGCCACCAGCACCAGCAGCAACACAATGTTCGCACGAGAGAACAGAAAGAAAAAATCTAAAACTTAAGGAATGTAAAATTATTGACACCAACATCACATAATAACACATATACAAATGTGAATAGCAGCTCATAAATATTTTTCTTTCTTTTTTCTTTTGCTTCCTCTTCTCCGTATTGCTGTTGCCTTCTCTCAATACATTTGCACACCAATGCTCGCCCACACACACACATCCACGCACTCCCAGGCATAGAAACGCACATATCCTTGCTACTCGTACATACGTTTTTATTATGGGCCGACTCCATTAACCACAAAAGACAAAAAATGTGTAGCTATATAAAAAAGGATATTACAAAGAACAACAACGTCAATAAGCACAAAAATGTCCTCACATAAAATCCTTTTAACATGCCCACCCCCATCCCGCACATACCGACAGATGTGAGCGAACTTAACTCTTTTCTTGGCTGTAGTGGCACATTCACACACACAGCTGCTGGCCAAAGTGTTCGGCAATATAAATATTCGCATGCTGCTGCATACACTGGCCTACACAAACTTCATATCTTTAAGTATTGCGTTCTAGTTCTCAGGTCCAATTACAATATAGGACCAAATGTGTTGACATAGGAACTAATGACAAGTTTACGCTTCACTGTCGCGTAACTTAAGAAATTTAGTTTAATCGCCCACAGTCGGCTATGGAATGATCAGAATACGATATCATATTTCCAAAATTTAATGTTAGGTGATTCCAACGAAATCGACACAGTTACGGACACGAGGTTCTCCAAGTTTTATAAAGCCATCCAGTTTTTTTTCAGATTTTCGATCCGATTTCTATTTGAAAGGGCTCGTTGATGAGGTATTGATCGCTAATTGTGATTTTTGGAATTTCCTAATTCATTACGGGCCAAAACATTTTTTTATTTTGGCCCTCAAGGGACCAACAGGACCACTGAAGATCCCATCCTGAAGTTTTACAGGTTTTGTAGAAAATTGTGAGCTATTTTCTGACATATTTTGCAAAAATCTAAATTTTGATATATAAATATTCAAGAAATAATAATAAATTTTGAACATCCTAGATTCGCAAGGACAATTTACTATATCGTTTTAAATCAGCCGTCAAGAGCTTTAATGCTACGCTAATACTCTAGCTTTCATAATTCGACGATGCATGCGAACAGCAATTTATCAGCCTTATTCATAAAAACTTAAAACAGAATAAATTAGTGATGTGTAAAAAATCATAACAACTCGGAAATATACAATCAATATTCGATTACTTTTGAAGCATAACAAGGTGAAATAACACATTTTATTGTGCTTTCATTTATTTCCAACAATTTATTTTCTCATTATTTATAAAATGGAATAAAAGGTATATGAAAACAAATTTAATTCTCATTATGATAGCATAGATAATTTTGTATGTGGTTATCGGTTTAATATTGGAGTAATTTTATGCATCACTGCAGACGTATTCATATACAGTGTTGCCACAAGAACACTAAAATCTTTGTTAGCAATAGCACTGATAAAGTACGTTTATGTATAGCGTTTCTTAAAAATCGTTTATTAGCGTTATAGTGTACTTTAAAGCTAATATAACATATTTTTATACCCTTCCACCTCCAGTATACCCCATACTAATTTTGTCATTCCGTTTGTAACACCTTGAAATATCGACCTGAGACCCTTATAAAGTATATATATTCTTGATCGTCATAAAATTCTAAGACGATCTAGCCATGTCCGTCCGTCCGTCCGTCTGCCCGTCTGTTGAAAGCACGCTAGCATATAAACATAAGGAGCTAAAACGTTCAAATTTTCCATAAATGCGTCTTATAGTCGTAGATCGGTTGGGATTGAAATGGGACGACATCGGCCCAAAGGGAAAAATTTTTCCCTCACAAGGACTAAAAATACCCATAATAATCCTAATATTTAGCGTATTTAAACATGTTTTTTGAATATGTCTGTTTATATTTGCTTGATATTTGGTATGCACATTCCCCTTATAGCAAAAACGTGCACCATAAAGTGATTCTTATTTGTAGGGGGTGAAATGGGGCAAAAAAGGGATAAAAATGGTACCTATCAAACGACAACAGCTAGAAACACGAAATTAGGTGTGTACATTCCTCTAATTGAGTAGATACATATGTAATATAAAAGTATTTTTTCCAAATTCGTACTTTTAAGGGGCAAAATAGGAATAGAGGGATAAAAATGGTACCAACCAAACGGCTGTACCTAGAATAATGAAATTCGGTGTATACATTCCTCTAATTGCATAGATAATTAAAATACACGGATTTTTCAAAACTCGTACTTTTTGGGGTTAAAATGAAAAAAGGGGATAAAAATAGTACCAATCTAATGACCGCAGCTAGAGTCATGAAATTCGGAGTATACATTCCTCTGAGTGTATAGACACGGAAAATAAACTGATTTTTCGAAATTCGTACTTTTTGGGGTTAAAATGAAAAAAGGGGATAAAAATAGTACCAATCAAATGACCGCAGCTAGAGTCATGAAATTCGGAGTATACATTCCTCTCACTGCGTAGACACGGAAAATAGACGAATTTTTCTAAATTAGTACTTTCAAGGGATACAATGGTACAGAGGGATAAAAATAGTACCAACTAAACGACTACAGCTAGAATGATAAAATTCTAATTGCGTAGAAACGTCAAGGGGGTAAAAATGGTACCAACCAAATGGACGCATGGAATTCGGTGTATACATTCCTCTGACTGCATAGACACGCAAAATATTTTTTTTTTACAAATTCGTACTTTTTTCTTTTACGGCATAAATTGGTTGAATCATGAAATTAGGTTATTTTGCACTATGTACGTCTGATAATGGATTTTCAAAATTTGTACTTTTGGAATTCAAATAGAATGGAAATACAACCAACTGTAGCACCCACTATCTACCAATATTTATGGCTTTGAAAATATTTTTGAAAATATAAATATAAGAATATTTATTTTTTGAATTGACGTTTTGGAAGCATTACCTTAAAAGCGTGGTTTGAAATAATTAAAATATTATATTTATTTATAAAATTAATTTTTCAATATTTGTATTTGTTTTGGTACTAATATCGAAATATATCTTTATTTTTAATGTCTACGCCTAAAAGTACAAATTTCGAAAAAATCCTTTATGTTTCAAGAATTAAATAATTTTATCTACAGCAGTTTGGTTGGTACCATTTTTTATCCCTCTTTTCCAATTGTATCCCTTAAAAGTACAAATTTCGATAGGGATGTACACACCGAATTTCATGTTTCTAGATGTTGTCGTAACATTGGTACCATTTTTATCCCTTTTGTCCCATTTTACACGCTAAATCTTTCTTGTACTTTTTGATGAATACACGTTACTAGAGGAAAGTACGAAACAGATTTCAAATGTATAATAATAAATAATTAAAATTGTGACAGCACGCCCTAATGTTGAAACAAAAATTAATCTTCTTCGACACTTGTTGTCTTTGGCCCGACCAGCTTTCGAAACTGGGTTGCACGTCCGTTGGGCGGACATGCTGTGCTTCGCACCACGGCGTGATCATAAGTTGATGGCGAATATAAGGACACATGAGATGAAAAGGGAAGTAACAACTTCAACAAATCATCTCCAAAGAATTTTCACCACTCATTGTTGTTGAGGGTGGTTGTTTAATAAGTTCGTGGGGAAAAAGCTGTATCGTGTTGAAAATACATCAGCCTACAGCAAAATGGTAATGAGAAAAGGTTTTAGGTAGAATAATGCTCTTCAAAACGCTTTGCGGTGAGGTTTTCGGGTGTATAAATATAATACGCAGGTGTGATTTTCATATAACGTAGATATATATACAACTTATGACTTCATGTTAACGCAAGCACTCCATACAGAAGGATCACTGATGAGTTGTCTCTACACAGGACAACGAAATACGTATATGGTCAAATGTGTGTATGGTTGAGTGTGGTTCTCCTCCTTTCCATTACCAAAAACAAAGATTTCCTTCTTAAGAAGAAATTACTTGATCGAATAAGCTGAAATTCGAATGTATTACATTCAAAACTCATAGAAATTAAATAATCGATCACTAATCAAAACACAAAAACTAATAATTAAAATCGGAAATTTTCAAAAAGAGTCCTTATTAGGGAAAATATTTTCCCTCTTGGCCGATTTTGCCCACTTTCAATCTCAACTGATCAGCAACCATAAGACACATTTGCGGAAATTTTCAATCTCCTAGCTCATTTTGGACATGGCTAAATCGTCTTAGAATATTACCAGGATACAGAATATATATACTTTATGTTGTCTCCGATGAATATTTCAAGGTGTTACAAGGAAATGACAAAGTGAATATACCCCCATCCTGGAGTTGGAGGGTATAAAATTGTTGATGTGTAAATTCCTCTGACAGTGTAGAAGCGCAATATATATGAGCGAGACAAATAGAAATAAAAATAGTACTAACCAAAGTATTATAGCTACAATCGTGTACTTTCCCCCGACCCCGTAGAATTGCAACATAAATTGTTTTTTTGGAATTTAAACTTTTAAGGAGTGAGCATGACAAAAAGGGATATACATGGTACCAACTAAAGTATTACAATATTATGCAAATACCGCATAGATTCGCAATATTAAAGCATTTTTGCACTTTTAAGGGGCGAGTGGGAAAAAAGGGATAAAAATGGTACCAACTAAAGTATTGCAGCTAGAAACGTGAAATTTGGCATGTTAATTCCAAGTAGAAGTGCTGTAAAATTTGTACTTTGACGGGGTGCGCGGGACAAAGTAATAAAATTTGTTCACAGCCCTTTTAAATACGTAAACGCGGAACATAAAATGTTGTACTTATGGGGAGAATGCGGAACGAAAAGGGATAAACGTGGTACCAAATAAAGTACATGCTTTTAGGGAAGGAGCGAGAACACATGTTACCTATAGTGATTTTTCAAAGTGTGTACTTTTTGTGAAAGAGGAGAAAAAGTTATAAAATGACCAGCTGCATCATCATACTTTTTTGTTAATAATTTCTAAAAACTAAATAAAGGTGTCCAGAATAATTATAATTTGAGTCATATAGAGAAGCAAAAAGTCAAATCAGGTATGGAGGATATGCCAAAACATGAACCGATGTGATACTCTTTCAAATTTGAAGTATAGATGCAGATTTCTGTGTCAAATTCGACCAGAATTGAAACGAGATGTGGTTTTTAGAAATAGGGACTGCTTTCAACGGTGTCTATAGCGACTGCAAAAACACGGAGCACGAAGTAGATCAAATCCTCGCCAATTTGTCTGCTCGTCAATTTCCATAGAATTCTTTATGTTTACCAGTTGCCACTCGAGAGTTGATTTGTTTTAAATGTTCAAATTATTTGATTTGTTTTGCATTGTGACTTTTATATCAAATATTTAGATGTTTTTTGTATACTTATCCATGTAACAAATTATTCTCTTCATGAACCCATTAAGCGGGCATTAAAATCTGCAAATTCAATAATAGTGATTTAATTTAATCACTTTAATTAAATTTAATATATTTTTAGTTTTATGTTGAAAATTGTTCTTTCCATATACTGCATTGAATGAATAAAAGGAACGCCAAACACTGCAGCCTAGTGTAAATGCCCAAACCATTAGAGGCTTACTCGTCCGGTCGTAGTCATTGCTGTACTCATGACTCGTAAGTACATTTTGATCAAATCTACCCCTACCGGCTGTCCAACTCAACCTCCTCGGGATGCCATGTATGGTCTGATGGCTGCTGACCATTTGTGCTCTTTGACAGTTTGACAATTTTTTTTAAATCTTACCCATGTTTAGATTGTCAATTATAGTTTAAGAACTGTTTTGTACTCGTGTGTTCGCACACAAAGAACAAAGAATGAAAATTGTTTTCAATGAGAACATTTCCACGGAATTTTTCCCTTTACTTCACGGTTTGTCATATATGTATGTATGTACGTTTGTAACCTATGGGGTATTTGTATTAGGACAACAGCTATGATTTCCCAGGTTGTCAACACATACACTGGGAAAGTTATAAAACAAATTATGTGTGTACACACATTGACATACGTACATTTGTATCAGTTTTTTTATATGTATGGACATGGTTATTGAACGGGTAAATTGTATTTATATATAAGTAAAAAAAGTTATTGCCAATCAAAAACTGGCGGTTCACCAGGCACAGTGAGAAGACTGTTTTGAGAAGACAGCCAGAAAGGCAAATTTTTTTACACTGCAGTGAACTGGTTTAAAATCTAAATCATCTCAATATAATCAATGTTGATTTAAATTTATTACTTCTGGAACGATACATGCTTCAACAACACATTGAAATTATTAAAATTCATAAAAGAATATGATCCGGAATTCCACCGAAAAATCCCATTTCCATTCGGTGGCTACGCCAACAAGCCAAATTGTCGCATCTGGGGCTCGATACACCCAAGAGTTATTGTTGAGTGACTGATTGGTGCGGTTTTTTGGCCGGCGGGTCATTGTACCTCACTTTTTCGAAATGAGGTTGGATCAACAGTTACGGTGAATGAATTGCGCTATCGAGAGATGATTAATGATTTTTTATGGTCGAAGTTGGATGGTATCGATCTGGACAACGTTTAATTTCAACAAGACGGCGCTACGTGCCACACAAGCAACGAAACCATTGCTCTTTTACGGAAAAAGTTTCCGGACCGTGTTATCTCTCGAAGAGGTGATCACAATTGGCCACCTTGCGACTTCTTCCTTTGGGGCAACGTGAAATATAAGGTCTACGCCAAGACCTCAAAGATAGAATTCATGAGGCTATCGAGGACATAGGGCAGCCACTTTGCGATTTGGTTATGGACAATTTCATGAAAATGATATGGTCCTGTAAGCGTGGTCGTGGTGGCAATTTGGCTGATGTTATTTTTCATAATTAACGACATACCTTCCTCTTTATTATGAAATAAACATCCGATTATTTATCTAAAAAAATTGCAAAATAATACCTCTTGTTGGAAAACCCTGTACATACTTCTTCGGCATTTTCTATTAAATTAAATTTCGATTCCAAAAAATCAATAATCGATTCCAGTGTAAAGTTGGACGCGTGTAATCGAAAGAATCGGTTTTGAACTCCTAAAAGCGATTCTCGATAAGAACAGACTGTTCTGTTAGAGGTAAGTCCGACTACAGTGCGTATGAGTGATATTATCCTTAATCAACAGTAAGTATACGCTAACTTCACATTTCGATTTCGACCTTAAAGATGAAGTTTTTTATTTTCACAATTTTTGTTCTTTATGACAAGAGGTAAAGGGTGATTTTTTAGCTATTATCTTTTTGGCAACACTGGTTTAAACAGCTGACACACGTTTCGTGTTTTGTTTCACTGTCAAACATCTTCAGTTTGGTCTATAATTTAACCATAAATCGTCTTACAAACGAACAACGCTTGAAAATTATTGAATTGTATTATCAAAATGCGTGCTCTGTTAAGAAAGTTCATCGCGCGCTTCCATTTTATGGTCAGTTTAATCGACGCACTGAAGCGGCTATTCGGGCTATTGTGACTAAATTTCGCACCAAATTTACATTGTTGGACATTAAACCACCAACACGCTTACGTAGAGTGCGAACTGAAGAAAATATCGCAGCTGTATCGGCCAGTGTTAATGATGACCATCAATTATCAATCCGTCGCCGTTCGTTCAAAAACGTGAAAATGCCAAAATTTGACTAGGCGGATGGACCATTTTAGGCACAGTCAAGGTCAACATTTGCATGAAATAATCTTCAAATATTAAATTATATGGACCGCACTATCGATTCAAATAAAGATTTCATGCATTTTTCTGAATTTTATGTGTTCTTTTTTCCTATTCCTAACGGTTTGCAAGATATGAGTCTGACAAATGATCACTTTTTAGCAAAAATGACACCGAGGCCCCAAATCTTTGGGGTCCATTAAAAAATGCATGACTTTGGGTCATTTGGTCTTAGGTCTTTTTTGGTCTTTTATCACGTAGTGGTGACCGTATATGGTTATATTTCCATGACTTAAAAAATTACACACAGTGTATTATATACGATGGATCTAATTCGTTTAAATAGTTCTAGTTTCACAAAGCCTGTGAAACGTTCAACTTTCTCTGGCTCAAAAAAAGTATAAAGTTAACAGAAAGTATAAAGTTAACAGAGAGCTCATAATATTTCTTTAATTCCGTAATATTGGTACTCCAAAAGTTTTCTCGAATACTGCTCACTGTGCGGCACAAATTGTCGCAGTTCATATCAAATCAATTGTTGAATTTTCCATTAAATTAAAATTAAGTCTTCCTAAAAGAGTTTATTACCGGAAAATGTGTATGTTATTGTGAACATTATTTTGACAATAAGAAATTCCCTGCTAAGATTTCATAAAAGAAGTATTATGACCGTACTTTCTAAACATTAAGGTAAGTTTAAAATGAAAGGTCAACGTACTTTTTCTAATTTATATATATATGTTCCCGTGGTTCCTAAGAGGAGCATAGTGCCGTAACAAACTCATTCCACTTATTATTTCATGGGCAGTATAACCCCAATATCAGCTTAGCTAAATACTTTGCTAAACGCATGCCTGGATGCTTAGCCAACAGTCCTGGCACCAGATTCGGACGCAGTGGACTAATCATCATCCCGCCTTAAAACCCACATGATACGAAACCGAATCAAAATCAAATTCAAAGAAACTTTTTCTGATTTACTTATCAAAATATAGGAACATATTTATACCCTTCGCTGGGGTATTATGTCTTTGTACATTCGTCTGTAACATCCAACAGGGTTTGAAATAGACCCATTGACTTTGAATTACTTTTTGAATCGATTTTGCCATGTCCGTCCGTCCATCTATTCTTGCGACCAAAGTACAGGTCGCATTTATTGTCCGATCCTAAATTGGCACAAGTAAGTTTTACCGCCCAAGGACCAACTAATCAGTTCAGTTTTTGTTATAACCTCCATTCAAAATTCACTCCCGATTTGACTTTTTCCACTTTAGAAACCACATTTTCTACTAGATATGCTTTAAACTTGGCACAGTACCTTAGAATTGAACTAGAAATATCTGTGGTGAAAATGGATCGGATCGGTTCAGATTTAGATATAGGATATATATACCCATACAAGTTTTTTCTCCGTTTATCGTTTTGCCCTCAAGTGATAACATATTTTTACCGATTTTCTTCAAATTTGGCACAACAGCTTATAATCCAACTAGAAACACCTATGGCGAAAGCGAGTAAGATTGGTTCAGATTTAGATACAGCCCAAGTACAAATGACACTCCCGATATGACGTTTTCGATCTAGAAACCTGATATTTTAGTCCATTTTCCCCCAAAAATTTCCCATGGAATTTTTATACCCTCCACCTCCAGGATGGAGGTATACTAACTTTGTCATTCCGTTTACAACACCTTGAAATATCGACATGAGACCCTATAAAGTATATATATTCTTGATCGTTATAAAATTCTACGGCACGCTAGCATATAAACGATAAAAGTTAGGACGTCCAAACTTTACATAAATGCGTCTTATAGTGGTAGATCTGTTGGAATAGAAATCGGTTGGCGAAATTGGCCCAAGGGGAAAAAATTCCATACCCATAATATTCCCTATTATCTTAGAGTATTTAAGCACATTTTTTAATATGTCTGCTTGTACTTACATGATATTGGGTGTGCGCATTCCCCCTATAACAAAAACGTGCACCACAGTATTTTTTATTCGTAGGGGGTGAAATGGGGCAAAAATGGAAAAAAATGGTACCTTTCAAACGGCAACAGCTAGAAACACTAAATTCGGCATGTACATTAGGGCGTACCCCAAAAAAAAAGTTCGCCGTACACCTTCGAATATGAAGTATTATTGAAAGGTAGTTTCAAAAAAAAAATTTTTATTTTTTTATGCCGAACGTAGGGGTCGCGCTTTTACATTTTTCTATATAACTTGTATTTATAAACGGATTTTAAAGTGTGATACATCGATGTTTTTGTCTCGACGAGGCCGATTTTTTTGTCTTTGAAGTCATTGAGCTCAAGCACCCCCTTCTGGTACTTACCCATCATTTCTCAGTTGCTACTACCCTAATGTACCACTCTAATAATCGAAAATTAAAGCTCGCATAAAATCATGAATCATGTTTGAGCTCAATGACTTCAAAGACAAAAAAATCGGACAAAAACATCGATGTATCACACTTTAAAATCCGTTTATAAATGCAGAAGTTATATAGAAAAATGTAAAAGCGCGACCCCTACGTTCGGCATAAAAAAATAAAAAAAATTTTTTTGAAACTACCTTTCAATAATACTTCATATTCGAAGGTGTACGGCGAACTTTTTTTTTTTTACTTGTAACCTGGTACGCTCTAATGTACATTCCTCTAATTGAGTAGATACGTAATATAAAAGTATTTTTCCAAATTCGTACTTTTAAGGGGTAAAATGGGAATAGAGGGATAAAATTGTACCAACCAAACGGCTGTACCTAGAATAATGAAATTCGGTGTATACATTCCTCTGATTGCGTAGACACGTAAAATAAATGGATTTTGCGGAATTCGTACTTTTTGGGGTTGAAATGAAAAAAGGGATAAAAATAGTACCAACCAAAAAGCTAGAGTCATGAAATTCGGAATATACATTCCTCTGACTGTGTAGATACGAAAAATAGAAGGTTTCTTCCAAATTCGTACCTTCATGGGATACAATAGGTACAGAGGGATGACCGTAGTACCAGCTAAACGACTTACTAGAATGATGAAGTTCGGTGTGTACATCCCTCTTATAGCGTAGACACGTAATAAATAGAATTTAGAAGGTCGTACTCTTAAGGGTGTAAACTAGGACAAAGGGGATAAAAATGTTACCAAACAAATGGCCGCAGCAAGAATCATAGAATTCGGTGTATACATTCCTCTGACTGCATAGACACGCAAAGTAAAAGGTTTTTCCAAATTCGTACTTTTTACTTTTACGACAAAAATTGGTAGAATCATGAAGTTAGATTATTTTTAACTATGTACGTGAGATAATGGATTTTCAAAATTTGTACGTTTGGAATTAAACTAAAATGGAAATACACCTAATTGTAGCACCCACTATCTACCAATATTTATGGTATTTAAACTTTTTTGAAAATATATATATAAGAATATTTATTTTTTGGATTGACTTGAAGTATTATTTAGATATATATAGTCTAAAGCTATTTGTAGCCTTGCCTTGTAAGCGTGCTTTGAAATAATAAAAATATTATATTTATTTTTAAAATTATTTGTTCAATATTTGTATTTGTTTTGGTTTGGTTATATTAAAAAAAATATTTTCCTGTGATATTACTGCACTTCTACGAAAATCGACATCCTCTGTGGAATGCAATCCATGGTGGAGGGTATATAAACTTCGGCCCGGCCGAACTTAATGTCGTTTTTACTTGTTTATTTTAGGAATGTCCAATATGGTTTAAAATATCAACATTTAGTAACTGATGTGCTTTTGTAACCCATTAACGCCCACCGTATACGTCCGCGTACACCTTTTAAAGGTTTTCGTACTTTTCAATATGACTACGATTCCTGATTCTTAAACTTTATGGCACAACTGATCGAGAAGAACAAAATAAAATCATAATAATAATCTAAAAATAAATATTTTTTTATTATTGTGGTGGTTAATACGAAAATAATATGTAATAAATGAAATTAACAATGGGCGTTAATTTGTTAAAGTACTGACATATTACATATTATAAACGAATGTTTTTGTTAGAATACTTTAGAAATTATTTTTCATTTTACAAACAATTTACTCTAGACAAATCGTCAGACTTGAAATAGATGTAATATTGGACATTTAAATCACAAGCGACTGAACAATTTAAAAAAATTAAATTAAAAAAATGTTTAAGGAAACAAAGAACGTCTTTAATTTAAAAGATTCATTCGTCTAGATAGAAAAATATTTTACAGATACAGTGGGAAAATATTCTGAACTTTAAAATCAATGTTAATATTAATAAAATAAATTCATAAAAATAAAACAAGTAAGGAAAGGCTAAAGTCGGACGGGGCCGACTATATAATACCCTACACCACTCCCTGCATATATACATCGCTTTGATTACTAAACCCAGGTATTCCATGGGAGCAATTTTATGTAGTTCATATAAATTATACAGTTACTATCAATTCATCTTTAGTCAAATTTAATGAATATGTTAAATAATAATAAGTAATTGATCCAATTTTCCAGCAGATATTCCGAGTAAAGTAAATATAACATGATATGGAAAAATTGATCAAGATCCATAGGTTTTTTTAGTTGGATTTTTAGATGTTATGCCAATTTTAAAGAAAATCGGGTACAATATGTGGTTTCTAAAACGGATAAAGTGAAATCGGAAGCGACGTTTGTATGGGGGCTATATCTAAACCTGAACCGATTTAACCCGCTTTCGCCACAGGTATTTCTAGTTTGATTATTAGGTGTTAAGCCAAATTTGAAGAAAATCGGGTACTATATGTGCTTTATAGGGCGGAAAAAGTCAAATCGCGAGCGACATTTGTATGGGGGCTATATCTAAATCTGAACCGATTTCCAAATTCAGTACCGATGGTCCTTGGCCAGAAAAAATAACTTCTGCCAAGTTTCATGACAATCGGACAACAGTTGCGACCTGTAGAGTGCGAACAAGCTTAGATGGACAGTAGACGGACGGACGGACAGACAGACATCGTTCAATCGACTCAGCTGGTGATTCCAAGCCGATCCGTATACTTAAAGGTGGGTCTAGCTCGATTATTTCTTGGTGTTACAAACATTTGGCGCGAAACTAACTTATAATACCCTAGCCCACGAAGTGGTGTAGGGTATAAACATGGAAATAGTGCAGTCATTAGTTCTCACAAAGGATCATTTAAATATACCGTAGGGTATATTTCTATTCATATTAGAATTCTCTTGAAAGTTTACAGGTGAACAATTTTAATTGTATCCCAATTTTGATACAATTTCTTGCTTCTTACAAAACAAGAAATTTGAAGCTAAACCATATAGCATGAGTGGTTATCTATTTGCACAGTCATAGTATTGCCAGTATAATATATTTTTTCACAATAAAAATCCTGCAAATATCCTCACAATAAGTTTGTATTCCCTAGCTGAAATTGTTATTATTATTGTCAGTAATGTGATTATATGAAATACACCTACAATTTCCCACTTATATAGTAAAACTAATTTAATAAGCAAAATAATCAATAAAACATTTTTTAATATTTCCGCTACGAAGCCACTTGAAAAGACTTTTGACAAATTTCGAAATCATGATCGTGGTAGTCTGCAGCGAAGTAATAAATGTCATCATGTGATTTGTAAATAAATTTGCATTCTATTAAATATAGATGCAAAATGGTCTTGAGCCAGGACAATATCCAGTTCAAATCAAATATTGATTACAGATAAAAAAATACAAACGAAAAAACTAAAACAAATGAGAGTTGACAGAAAGAAGTATTGCTGGGTAACTATACCTGCATATACACATACTTACATATGCAAGTCAATGAGATGCTTGTAAGACGGCTTTATTACTTGGTGTGATTTTTTAAACGCAAATTCGGCAAGTGAGTTATGCTTCTCGTTAGTTTGTGAGAATCATTTCCTTGTAGAGGCCGGGTTTGATGTTGAAAAGTCGCTGCGAAGCCACTTGAAAATACTTTTGACAAATGTCGAAATCATGATCGTGGTAGTCTGCAGCCAAGTAATAAATTTCACCATGCCATTTGTTTTTTACAAATTTGCATTCTATTAAATATAGATGCAAAATGGTCTTGAGTCAGGACAATATCCTAGTTGAAATCCAATATTGATTACAGACAAAAAAAAATCCCGTAAATTTAAAATCTCGACTCGGGAATTCCCGGACCCCAAACCCTAGTCGCAATGGTCCATGATTAGGACCAATACAAAAATCCTTCCCGATTACACTTTTTCGCCGAATTGAATTGGAATGGGGTAGAAATATTTGAGCTGAGTACCATCGGTCTCCTACACTTTACTTGATCTTCTCTATACAGAGATCAATTACCAATGCATGATTTTATAAAATAACAGGGTATTATAGAAAATGAAATTTAATCTCAAGCTTCATGTACAATGTGCCAAAGATTAAACCAGAAAATGCGGAAGAGCACTATTTCACTTATTGAATATCAGGCTTGCTTTCTGAATTAAAGCTGAGCTTTCTTGAAGTCTTTAACCAAAATAATTCTTAACTCACTCTTTAAGATTCATTTCTACGGGGCGAAGAAAAGTTCAGATCTTTAAGCTTTCAGACAATAAGAAATTGTATTGTATCATCGAAATCAGATCAAGCATACATGTTTAAAATGTTTCGTATTTGAAAGGTAAGAGAGTTAGCAAGGCAGCGAAAGAAAAAATAATATATAAAAACATTCGCCTTTTTAAGCAACGTGACTCCATGACTTTTAATTCGTATTGGATACATACAAAAGTATAAAATTCAAAATTTGTAGCATGCGTTCTACATGCACGCATACAATTTCCATGCCAATGGCGTATCTTATTGACGAACATTTGTATGTCTGCTTCGACGTTTTTGCAATAAATGTAATTAATTACATAAACAATTCCCCCGGGTACTGTCTTAGATACATTTCAAATCCATATTGAATGCGGTCATCGTACTCGTACAAAGCAGACGCAAATGCTATTATTATTACATGAAGGTCATTCAGAAGAAAAGAAAATAAAATAAGACATAATCGTCTCTGCAATAGACTGCTAATCTATATATATAAAAGAGTTGCGTGATTGAGTGACTGAGTGACTGAGTTACTGAGTGACTGACTGATCACTCCCCAGACCAAACGACTAGAGCTAGAATCATGAAATTTGGTGTGTACATCTCTCTTACAGTGTAGAGGTGTGATAAGACGGGATTTTTCGAAATTCGTACTTTTAAGGGGTAAAACGGGGTAAAAAGGGATAAAAATGGTACCACTGCAATGACCAAACGGTTGTGCCTAGAATCTTGAAATTTGGTATGGATATTCCTCTTGCTGCATGAAGACAACCCAAAAAGTGACATTTTAAAAATTTGTACTTTTGGGGGGTTAAATAGTACAAAAAGGGACAAAAATGGTACCTACAACATGGTTGAAGCTAGAATAATGAAATTTGGTATGTACATTTCCCTTACAGTGAAGAAATCAGATTTGAAGGGAGTTTTTCGTAATTCGTACTTTTAAAGGGTAATATGGGGTAAAGAGGGATAAAAATTGTACCACCGCAATGACTAAACGGCTGGGACTAGAATCTTGAAATTTGGTACAAAAATTTCTCTTATAGCTTCAACGCGCCTAAGAAAATATTTTTCAAAATTCGTACTTTTTGGGGGTGAAATCGGGAAAAAGGGATAAAAATAGTACCACGGCAATGACCAAACGGCTGGGCCTAGAATCTTGAAATTTGGTGTGGACATTTCTCTTATAGCATGAAGACATCCCAAAAAATGTCATTTGTAAAATTCGTACCTTTGGGGGGTCAAATGGGACAAAAAGGGACAAAAATTGTACTAACAACATGGCTGAAGCTAAAATCATGAAATTTGGTATGTACATTTCTCTTACAGAGAAGAAATCAGATTTGAAGGGAGTTTTTCGTAATTCGTACTTTTAAGTGGTAAAATGGGGTAAAGAGGGATAAAAACTGTACCACCGCAATGACCAAACGGCTGGGACTAGAATCTTGAAATTTGGTACAAAAATTTCTCTTATAGCTTCAACGCGCCCATGAAAATATTTTTAAAAATTCGTACTTTTTGGGGGTGAAATCGGGAAAAAAGGGATAAAAATAGTACCACCGCAATGACCAAACGGCTGGGCCTAGAATCTTGTAATTGTGTACAAAAATTCCTCTTATAGCTTCAACGCGCCCAAGAAAATATTTTTTAAAATTCGTACTATTTGGGGGTGAAATCGGGTAAAAAGGGATACAAATAGTACCACTGCAAGGACCAAAGGGCTGGGCCTACAATCTTGAAATTTGGTATGGACATTCCTCTTGCAGCATGAAGACATCCCAAAAAATGTAATTTGCAAAATTCGTACCTTTGGGGGGTCAAATGGGACAAAAAGGGACAAAAAATGTACCAACAACATGGCTGAAGCTAGAATAATGAAATTTGGTATGTTTTGTATATTTCTCTTACAGCGAAGAGATCAGATTTGAAGATAGTTTTTCGTAATTCGTACTATTAAGGGGTAAAATGGGTTAAAGAGGGATAAAAATTGTACCACTGCAATGACCAAACGGTTGGGACTAGAATCTTGAAATTTGGTATGGAAATTCCTCTTGCGGCATGAAAGCATCCCAAAAAGTGGCATTTGCAAAATTCGTACTTTTGGGGGGTAAAATGGGGCAAAAAGGGACAAAAATTGTACCAACAATACGGCTGAAGCTAGAATCATGATATTTGGTATGTACATTTCTCTTACAGCGTATATATCAGACTTGAAGGGATTTTTTCGTAATTCGTGCTTTTTGGGGGTGAAATTGGGTAGAAAGGGATAAAAATAGTACCACCGCAATTACCAAACGGCTTGGCCTAGAATCTTGAAATTTTGTGTGGACATTCCTCTTGCAGCATGAAGACATCCCAAAAAATGTTATTTGCAAAATTCGTATCTTTGGGGAGTCAAATGGGACAAAAAGGGAAAAAAAATACCAACATCATGGCTGAAGCTAGAATCATGAAATTTTGTTTTTTACATTTCTCTTACAGCGAAGAAATCAGATTTGAAAGGAGTTTTTCGTAATTCATACTTTTAAGGGGTAAAATGGGTTAAAGAGGGATAAAAAGAAGAATCTTAAAATTTGGTAAAAAAAAATCCTTTATAGTTGAAGCTCAAGAATTTTTTTTTCAAAATTCGTACTTTTTGGCAGTGAATTCGGGTAAAAAGGGATAAAAATAGTACCAATTAAATGGATGGAGCTGAAACAATAAAATTCGGTATGTACATCCCTCAAAATGTTTAGAATCGCAAAATGAAGGAATTTTTCGAAATTTGTACTTTTAAAGGGAAAAGGGGATAAAAAAGGTACCAACAACACGGATGACGCTACAATAATGAAATTCGGTGTGTATATTCGTTTTACAGCGCAGATCACTAATAAGAAAGCCTTTTTCGAAATTTGTATCTTTAAGGGATTAAATGGGATAAAGATTGTATCAACGCCCTGACTAAACGGCTGGGCCTAGAATCTTGAAATTTGGAACGGGCATTACTTTTATAGCACGAATGCGACCAAGAAAATATTTTTCAAAATTCGTACTTTTTGTGGGTGATATCGGGTAAAAAGGGATAAAAATGGTACCAATCAAACGGATGGAGCTGGAATAATAAAATTCGGTGTGTACATACCTCAAAACCCTCAGAAACGCAAAATGACCGAATTTTTTTTAATAGGTAAACGGGGAAAAAAGGTTAAAAATGGTACCAATTAAATTTATGGAGTAGTATATTCCTCTGACCGTGTAGACGCGAAGCATCACTTAATTTGTAAATGTATACTTTAAAATACAGAAGTATTGCATCAAAATGTGTACATTAAAGGTGGAAGCGGATCAAAAGTGATAAATCGAACAAACCAAATTGGGAAAATTAAGATAAAGATGGTACTAATCAAAGTTTTCAACTGGAATCTGACAAGAATGTTAGAAATTTGGTGTGTACATTTCTCCGAGTACGTAGATGCGCAACATAAAATAATATTTCTAAATGTGTACATTTAAGGGCGGCACAAAAAGTGGTAAAAATGGCACCCACATAAAAAAGGATACAAATAGTACCTACCAAAATATGGCAATAGAATAGAAGTATAGAAGTTATATGTAAAGTATTTAATTTGACAAAGGGCGTGGCAAAGCATACAAGTGATTATAAAAACATTTTTAAACCTAAAATGGCAACTGATTTCGACTATCCGTATGGAAGTTTTATCAGTTTTACGTTGACCAAAGGTGTGTGCAGCGATGGTGGCAAAGATTCCGATCATCCGTATAGAATTTATAAAATGTTTAATTTTACGTATGAAGTCGTAATTTGTGTGGCAGGTACAAAAAGGAACACTGCAAATTCATGGATATTTCGTACACTCAAAGTGATTATAAAAACTTTATCAAATATCAAAATACAACTGGTTCCGAATATTTTACTAGGAATATGGACTATATGTGTGGGGGTACCATAACAGGTATATCAATTTCATCCATCTCCGAATTTAAACTAAGTCTGAGAAAAATAATACTTTGTTCACAGTTTGAATAAATTACTTAACTCCCTTCGAGAGTTATGCAGCAAGCCAGACAGGCAGACGGACGTGAAAGGGATTTATTACATACTTAGGGTATTAAATCACTCTGAGTTACATTTTTTCTATCCCAAATGCATATATCTACTCCGTAGAGTGAGGGTATAACTATCTCGATTTTTTTAAGAAAATTGTTTCAATTTAAATTAATCACTTGACTGTGTATAAATTGATGGCACAATATAAATTACTTTTTGTTTAATTTGTACAAGGGGGACAAAAATTCGGTGTATAAATTCCTCCAGCTACGTAGGATCTGGAATCGAGAATTTGGTGGGAATACGTAGTTGGGAAACATCAAATTTTGTGAGCATATACAAGCGATTTACCCTGAAATAAATATCCTTACACCGCATACGAAGTAGCGGGTATTTGCTAGTAGTCCATAAAAAAGACTTATGTCTGTAAATATAAATGTATTGAATGTTAACAATGAAAAGTTAGCAGACATGCAACGGTGGACAATGGAAATTGGTAAAAAAATATAATCTTAAAAGTGTGACTCGGCCTTTTAAATTCCTAATTTTTAGTTAGTCAAACCTTTTGAGCCACCTGAACTCCAGATTACCAAAATAGAACATCGAGGTGTTACATTCATAATGTATATTCTTTCTATAGTGAAAGGTATATTTTGAAACAAAACAAGTAAAAACGGCATTAAGTTCGGCCGGACCGAACTTTTTATACCCTCCACCATGGATTGCATTCCACAGAGGCGATTTTCGTAGCAGTGCAGTAATATTACAGGAAAATATAATTTTTTTAAATATAGCCAAACCAAACCAAACAAATAAAATATTGAAAACATAATTTTATAAATAAATATAATATTTTTATTATTTCAAACAGCGCTTATAAGGCAACGCTACGAATACGTTTGTACTATATATATCGAAATAATGCTTCAGGTCAATTCAAAAAGTAAATATAAGACAGAAATCTTCAACAAAGCTTAAACACCACAAATATTGGTAGGTAATGGGTGCTGCAGTTGGTTGTATTTCCATTCTATTTAAATCCATAATTACAAATTTTGAAAATCCATTATCTGACGTACCTAGGGCAAAAATTTCATCATTCTAGCTGTAACCGTTTAGTTGGTACCATTTTTACCCCCCTACTCCCATTTTATACCTTAGCAGTACGAATTTGGAAACGCAATTTATTTTTCGTGTCTACGGAATGTGTCAGAGAAATGTATACACCGAATTTCATTATTTTGAGTGCAGCCGTTTGGTTGGTACCATTTTTATCCCCCTACTCCCATTCTATCCCTTTAACCGTTAAATCTACTCAATTAGAGTAGTACACACCATGTTGTGTTTCTAACTGTTTTCGTTTGATATGTACCATTTTTATCCCTTTTTGTCCCATTTCACCCCTACGAATAAGAATCACTTTATGGTGCACGTTTTTGTTATAAGGGGAATACTCATACCCAATATCAAGTAAGTATAAGAAGACATATTGAAAAAGCATTCTTAAATACTCTAAAATATATGGAGTTATTATGGGTATTTTCAGTCCTTGTGAGGGAAAAATTTTTCCCACTGGTCCGGTTTCGCCCAATTATAATCCCAACCGATCTACGACTGTAATACGCATTTATCGGAAATTTGGACGTACTAGCTCCTTTCGTTTAGATGCTATCGTGCTTTCAACAGACGGACGGACATGGCTAGATCGTCTTAGAATTTTATGACGAAGGTGTTACAAACGGAATGACAAAGTTAATATGCACCCATCCTGCAGGGTATAAAAATATTCCACAGATATAATTATTAACACATTTAACTTTCAATTTAAAAAAAAAATATTTTAATGGAAATTTCTAGGGAAAGAAAAATTCAGCCAATTCTGGGAGCGTGGAAGACAGGTAATTTCATTAATGGAAAATGCAGCACGTTACACAAACATTCAATCGAATTAGTACTTCCAACTTCAAGTAGGCATACATACATACACCTTGTTCATCACTAAATCACAGTTAATTTTTGCAATATTTGCCGAGATTGCACCGACACATCCCTCAATCATACGTGTAAGTATAAGAAGAATAAATATGCAACACTAATACAAACAGTGCACACGAGATATCTGTTCAATAGTGTGGCCCAACACTGTACTCGAAAACACTTATACATTGCAAATACATCCGATAAAAAAGTTCAGTGCAAAACCTCGGACATATGCTCGGTCAAATGTGTGTATATGAGTCATATCAAATCGGATAGATTTGAATATACACTTGTCAGCAGGACTTACAATTTCTGTGGAAATTGCAATGCGAATAAAATTGTGAGCCTGTTTCCTTAAACACGTAAAAAATATTTTTTAAAGACGAATGTTTCCTGAGACTTTCAGAAAAATGAAAAGTTCACTTTGACATGTAACAGAACAAATGGTTTCATATATGGCCATCTTCACAACGAATTTACACCACACCTTATGGATCTATTTCTTTATTTTTTCGATTACCAATCGAAATCAATAGAATCTGAAATATTCAGATATTCGCGCACCTTGTATTTTCGGGCAACCCTAGTGTACATACATACTTACGCATACATTATGTAACATAGCAGACATACATACATAAAGCATTAATCCTTGTTATTTATGTGCATAATTTCAATATTTGCATGCATTTCATATGCAACATTCAGGATGCCATCTGTGGGTGAGTGTGCCGTTGCACGTGGATGTGTGGAAGGATATCTTCGCATGTGTAGGTGACTGCATGATGTTCACATTTCTACGAAAGAAAGTGCACGTGGGTGTATTCGGGGCCGGTTCAGAGGCGTGTCCCTTTTAGCACTCTGTACTATAATAAGATCTTTATAAAATAGAATCTTTAAGGGGTAAAATGGGAACGGAGGGATAAAAATGGTACCGAACAAATGGCTGCACATAAAATAATGAAATTCGGTGTATTCATTCCTCTGATTGCGTAGACACGTAAAATAAAGGGATTTTTCGAAATTCGTTTTTTTGGGGTTAGAATAGAAAAAGGGAATAAAAATTGTACCAATCAAATGACTGCAGCTAGAGTCATTAAATTCGGAATATACATACCTTTGACAGCGTAGATACGAAAAAGAAAAGGTTCTTCCAAATTCGTACTTTCAAGGGATACAATGGGAACAGAGGGATACAAATGGTACCACCGAAACGGCTACAGCTAGAATGATGAAGTTCGGTGTACATCCCTCTAATTGCGTAGACGCGCAAAATAAAGAGATTTTAGAAAAAAGGAATAAAAATGGTACCAACCAACCGCAGTTAGAATCATGGCATTCGGTGCATACATTCATCTGACGGCATAGACACGCAAAATAAAAAGATTTGTCCAAAAAATTGGTTGAATCAAGATGTTAGGTTATCTTGCTCTGTGGACGTGAGAGATAATGGATTTTCAAAATTTGTACTTTAGGAATGAAAAAAGGATGGTAATACAACCAACTGTAGCACTCACTATGTACCTATATTTAAGGTATTTAAGTTTTTTTTGAAAATTACTGTCTTATATTTTCTTTTTGAATTGACTTGAAATATTGTTTGGACATATATAGTATAAGCGTATTAGTAACCTTGCCTTGTAAGCGTGGTTTGAAATAATACTAATCTTATATTTATTTACATATATGTTTTTTTAATATTTTTATTTGTTTTGGTTTTGGTACTTAAAAAAATGACATTTTCCTGTAATGTTACTGCACTTCTACGAAGATCGACAGAATCTGTTGAATACAATCAATGATGATGATGGGGTATAGTTCGGACCGGCCGAACTTAACCCCTTTTTATTTGTTTATTTTAATGTTTTTGAAAAGTGCCTAAGATGGCATATTTAACTCGTTAGTAAAATACGAATTTATTTTTTTGCTGATTTTTTCTTAGTTAATTTAAAGATACTTTAAGAATTTATGAAAGGGCAAAGGGGTGGTACCTCCCGCACAAACAATATTTTAAAAATAACCAGAATTACTAATTTTATCGTCCAAAGCCTACAAAGTAGTGGAACCCGTGCAACGCCAGTTACAAAATACTAGTGTTATATAAAAATCAGTAACATTTTTGAAGTCAGCACATCATAATCCATTCTGGAAATTAAGTTTCATTGCATTCTGAAAACTCCTTTTAAACTCCTTTTAATTTTTCCAATGCTAGTATGGGAACGGAGCAGTGTGTGATGCCTGCTTTGGTGTAGTCCATACTTAGGAGTTTGCTATTTCCCCAAATTTGCCGTATTAGAGTATATGTATATACTATACATAACAATGTAGGTTCAAAGTCAAATCTGTAGTGGTCCGATCGACCACTCAAAAATATACGCCGCAATTTATTGGGGCTTGTCCATAAATATAGACTTTTCATTTTTTATTCACTCCACGAGAGTATTATGTCTTTGTGCATTTGTTTGTAACACCCAAATCGAAGGGAGATAGACCCATTGTTAAGTATACCGATCGACTTAGAATCACTTTTTGAATCGATTTAGCAATGTCCGTCCGTCCGTCTGTCTGTCCATCTATTCTTGTAATCACGATACAGGTCGCAATTTTAAACATAACTAAATGAAACTTTGCACTATGAAGTTCTTCGCGACAAGGACGAACGCAATTTAATTTGAAGAAAATCGGTTCAGATTTAGATATAGCCCCCATACAAATTTCTCTCCCGACTTGACTTTTTCCGCTCTAGAAACCACATATTGTATCAGATTGTCTTCAGATTTGGTAAAACATCTTATATTTTCACTAAAAACACCCATGGTGATTATAGTTCAGATCGGTTCAGATGTATATATAGCTCCCATACAAATTTCGCTCCCGATTTGACTTTTTCTGCTCTAGAAACCACATATTGTATCAGATTGTCTTCAGATTTGGCAAAACATCTTATATTTAAACTAGGAATATCTACGGTGAAAATAGGTCAAATCGGTTCAGATTTAGATATGGCCCCCATACAAATGTCGCTCCCGATTTGACATTTTCCGCTCTAGAAACAACATATTGTACTCGATTTTCATTAAATTTGGCACAAGATCTTAGAATCTAACTAGAAACACCTATGCTGAAATTGGGTAAGATCGGTTCAGATTTAGATATATCCCCCATATAAATGTCGCTCCCGGTTTGACTTTTTCCGCTTTAAATGCCACATATTGTACTCGATTTTCTTTAAATTTGGCACAACATCTTATAATCTAACTAGAAACAATTATGCAGAAATTTGGTAAGATCGGTTTAGATTTAGATATAGCCCCATGCAAATGACGCTCCCGATTTTTCCGCTCTAGAAACCACATATTGTACTCCATTTTCTTTAAATTTGGCACAACATCTTATAATCAGATATAAATATATATACAAATGTTGCTCCCAAAAGTTTAACCGATTTTGGACAAACTATACACTTTATATGCCATGTATTTCGTTCCAGGTTTCAATATATCCTCATACAAATGTCCTTTCCGATTTAACATTTTTTGTCAAATACATACATTTACAGGATACAAAAAACCTTCCCGTTTTCACTCTTTCACCGAATTGAATTGTATTCGGATAGAAAGTGAAGTGTATCATAGAGTCGGCCCGCCCGACTTTAGCCTTTCCTTACTTGTTTAAAGTCTACGACTTTGTTGAGAAACGATCAAAAACACTAAAACATAACTCATGGACAAATCAAAACAATTGGGGTCTACTACGCTGGGTCGGAACTAGCTGCTTGTGACTACTGACAGTTCTTAATTGAATTATCCAACTAGAAATAGCTGAACACTGTGCGCCCCTTAGTTTGGCAGATCCAGCCCTGTAATTAATGTCGACTTTTTCGTTTGTAACCATTTAATTGAATATCAGAATAACTCAATGGAGTAAATAGTTTTATGCAAAGTACACGCAACGTTCTTTGTGTGTCGAACGAATTTCATTAAATTTGTTAAAGTGTTTTTTTAACCTGCCGATATGCCTAGACTACATACATATGAAAGTAGACCTATACAAAGTTTGCTTAAATTTGCAGCCTAAATGAACCCTTATTTGTAAAGGGATAACAAAAATTCTAACTGAAAAAATCGAGAATATGCTAAAACAACAACATGGGAAAACGGAAAAATTGCAATATTCGGTTTGGTTTTTTTGCAGCTTTTGCTTTTCTGCCGGAAGTTCCAATTACATAACAAAAGGACAAATGACTTCCTCTGGCTCTAATTGAGAAGCTTGTAGCTAGCTGACTGCAGCGACTATGCTGCACGAATTTCACAATTGCTGAGGTCTACAGTTTGCAGTAACTGGCAAACAACTACGTCAGCGGCTTGAAGTAACCGCCCGCCCGCCTGCTTGTACAACGTGAGCATCATCATCGTGCCCATGATGACTCTGGCAATAGCGACTTGATGGCAAGGATGACACAAAGTTTTCTGATGACATTTCGTTGAATGAATTGTTGTTGAGAAAATCAACTAAAAAATGCAATGCAAAATGTTAATGCACTAACAAACAATAGACCGAGTGGGGGAGGGGGCGTTTGGCTGAAATGCCATAGGTTTGTTTAATTTGAGTTGAACATTCGTCATCTGAATATTGAATTTAAACAACGCCGAAAACAAACATTTCCAACTTCTTATGTTTGTTGAGTGAGCTATGGATGCATTTCAATTCGGTGACTTTGGGAAGCACGTCATCTGGAGGGAGTAATAGGAAGTAAAATATACTAATAAGGTCGGTAAGTTCAACCGCGCAGTACCATGAGTTGAGAAGATGGATGAAAATCTACAAGCAGCGACTTTAAAACCAATTAACTCGTAATGTATAGCAAATACTTAAATCCGTATTCAAAGCAGGTTCATCAAAATTAAAATAATGCTTAAAATATATTCAGAAACCCAATGTGTAGATATATCAAAAAAAAAAAAAAACTAAATATTCAAGGTTATTGGGGGTATTTTCAGTTCATGTTAGGGTACTATTTTTATAGGGATTGTCACATTTTAAAATAGTATTTTTTATTTTGCCGTCTTATATAAACATACCCTAAAATATTCTATTTATAGGGTGCGTTGGTTATCATGATTTCTATGCAAATACAAGAGTATGAGAATAAAATAATAAAATAAAAAAATCTAATTAAAAGCATCATCTCTGTGCGTCGTAACCGTAGTAATTCCATGACAAGTCATTCATTCATTCTTTCATACATCCAAGTGCCGACGTTCACGAGCCATGACATATTATTTTCTAATTTTAAACATCTTTTGATTTGTTACCTGCAATAGCTTGTGGAAATAAAGATAATTTCTGTATTTCGATTTCTGTATTACATCTGTGATTTGTATTGATATGAACGAAGTTGACTGGCATGGCGTAAAGAAAAATGTATATGTATTTCTTCCATGTGTCTTATTAATATACATACAAATATAAGATGTACTTCGTTAGGAGAAAATTGTTGTCGAGTGGGAGAACGAATGTTGTCACCCCAAATTGTTATCATGATACACCTCGACCGCAAAAGTATGCACTCGAACGTTAAGGCGCCTCACTGTCCATGACAAATTATGTAAATTGATAACTATAATTAAACTATAAAATCCCAGCAAAAATAGAGCACCCAAAGAAGTGAAAAAGATGTTCATCTTGTGATTTGAAAGTAGTGAAAATTGCGATCTTCACCAATGAATTTAACATGGAGTTGTCGTAGGAGGGATGTCCTTTATTTTGAAAGACTTAAAAGTTGTTTTCTATTCTCTGTTGTGAGTGCTGAATAATGAAATTAAACCATTTTGTTCGTTAGAACTGACAACAGGAAATAAAATATTTATTTAGTATGAATTAATATATAACGCAATTAAATATTAAATTAAAATTAAATAAATTTACACTACTCAATTTTACTGATATAATGTGGATTTAATAGTTTATAAAACATTGAATATTTGGAGTACGTTAATATAGCCATAAATTTGTGTGTTTCTTAATCAAAATTTGTATACACTCCACGAGAGTATTATGTCTTTGTGCATTTGTTTGTAACACCCAAAAGGAAGTGAGATAGACCCATTGTTATTTATACCGATCGTCTTAGAATCACTTTTTGAATCGATTTAGCAATGTCCGTCTGTCTGTCCATCTATTCTTGTAATCACATTTGAGGTCGCAATTGTAGCCAGAACCAAATGAAACTTTGCACAAGGTAGTTTTTCGGGACAAGGACGAACGCTATTTAATTTGCAGAAAATTGGTTCAGATTTAGATATAGCCCCCATACGAATTTCACTATCGATTTACTCTTTTCATTCTAGATACCACATACTACAACAGATTTTCTTCAAAATTGGCAAAACATATTATATTTCAACTAGAAACACCTGTGGCGAAAATGTGTTAGATCGGTTCAGATTTATATATAGATCCCATATAAATTTCGCTTCCGATTTGAATATTTCCGCTCTAGAAATCCGCTCTAAAATCCACATATTTTCTTCAAAATTGGCAAAACACCTTATATTTCAACTGGAAACACCTGTGGTGAATATGTTAGATCGGTTCAGATTAACATATAGCTCCCATACAAATTTCGCACCCGGATTGACTTTTTCCACCCCTGAAACCACGTATTTTCACCGAATTTCTTCAAAATGAGCATAACACTTTGACTTGAAATGAAAAAACTTATTGTGAAAGTTAGTCACTTCATTCCCTGTTTGGATATAGCCGCGATACAAATATTTCTCTCGATTTGACAAATTTGGTCAGGTCATATTTGACTATGATTAGGAAACATACAACAAGCCTACCCGTTTTCACTTTTTTACCGAATTGAATTGTGTTCGGATAGAAAGTGGAGTGTATCATATAGTCGGCCCCAACCGACTTTAGCCTTTCCTTACTTGTTTTAAATTGTTAAAATTATACAAAATTAAATATTGTTTAGTCATAAAAGTAATAAAAAACAAAAAAATTGTCCCTGTGCCACGATTCGAACCCGAGACCTTCTGGGTGCAAAGGGGACACCATACTAAAAATTCGTTTCCATTCACTTGTGAAAATGCTATTCATAAAATATTACGGGATAATAACATAGTATCTAGTTCTTTTGGAAGTGAATTCATAAAATCAATACCAATCATTTTTATATCATCCACCATAGGATGGGGGTATACTATACTATAGCCCTGAGCTTCTATGTATTCTTGATCGTCATAAAATTCTAAAACGATGCCCGTCCGTCTGTTGAAAGCCCGACAGAAAAGTGTTGTTTTAAAGTGTTGCGAAGGACCCACTTTTTCACTAGTTTCCATTTCTTTTTTAAAAAAATCCGCCTCTACCGGGGTAGAACAGCGAACCTTCTGGCTGCTACTACGGTACTCGAACCATCTTAGCTGTCCTCTGTTCTATTTTCTTCGTTAGAACTGACTTAACAAAATTAAATTAACACTGCTTAACTTTACTGATATTATGTAGTATTAATAATGAAATATTTGAAGTACATTAAGAATTAGTATTTTTTTAAGCAAACATTTTTAAATTGTTAAAATAATACAGAATTAAACATTGTTTATTTATAAAAGTCATAATAAAAGTTTTTTCCGAACCACGATTCGAACCAGACACCTTCTGTGTACAAAGCGGACACCTTACCTCTGTGACCCCATACTAAAAATGCATTGCGGAAATGCAAATGCGGAAGAGTCAAGCCAGGAGCGAAATTTGTATGGGAGCTATATACAAATCTGAACCGATCTGACCCATTTTCACCATGGGTGTTTCTAGTTGAAATATAAGATATTTTGCAAGATTTGAAGAAGATGAACCGATCTAACACATTTTCACCACAGGTGTTTCTAGTTGAAATATAAGAAGTTTAGCCGATTTTGAAGAAAATCTGTTGCAATATGTGGTATGTAGAGTGAAAAAAATCAAATCGGGAGTGAAATCGGGAGTGAAATTCGTATGGGGCTATATCTAAATCCGAACCGATTTTCTTCCCATTAAATAGCATTCGTCCTTATCCCGAAAACTTCATTGTGCAAAGATTCATTTGGTTCTGGCTACAATTGCGACCTGTATCGTGATTACAAGAATAGATGGACAGATAGACAGACAGGCGGTTATTGCTAAAACGATTCAAAAAGTAATTAAAAAAAGTAAGTAAAGTAAAAATCTCCCTTCCTTTTGGGTGTAACAAACAAATGCACAAATATATAATACTCTCGTGGAGTGTATAATGAATTAATGTTGTCTAGTTGTAAGTTTTTTTGTCGGTACTTATAAAAAATCCTGATTTTGTTCAAACATTATTTTGACTCTACAAAGTGGAACATAACTCTTACATTTATAATAATAATAACTAGTAAGGAAAGACTAAAGTTGGGCGGGGCCGACTATATGATACACTCCACTTACTATCCGAATACAATTCAATTCGGTAAAAAAGTGAAAATTTGAAGAATTTTTGTATGCCAATATGACCTGAACTAATTGGTCAAATCGAGAAGAATATTTGTATCGGGGCTATATCCAAAAATGGAATGAAGTGACCCACTTACACAATGAGTTCTTCAAGTTCAAGTACAACGTATTATGCTCAATTTGAAGAAATTCGGTGAAAATACGTGGTTTCTGGGGCGTAAAAATCAAGCTGCGAGCTATATATAAATCTGAGCCGATCTTACTCATTTTCACCCTGGTTGTTTCTAGTGGAAATATAAGCTATTTTGCAAATTTGAAGAAAATATGTGGTTTCTAGAGCGGTAAAAGTCAAATTGAGAGCGAAATTTGTATGAGAGCTATATATAAATCTGAACCGATCTGACCTATTTTCGCCATGGGCGTTTCTAGTTGAAATATAGGATGGTTTACCAATTTTGAAGAAAATCTGTTAAAATATGTGGTATCTAGAGTGAAAAGAGTAAAATCGAGAGTGAAATTCGTATGGGGGCTATATCTAAATCTGAATCGATTTTCTTCAAATTAAATAGCGTTCGTCCTTATCCCGAAAAACTTCGTTGTGCAAAGTTTGGTTCCGGCTTCAAGATTATAAGAATACATAGATTCAAAAAGAGATTCTAAGTCGATCGGTATAATTAACAATGGGTCTATCTCGCTTCTTTTTGGGTGTTACAAACAAATTCAGAAAGACATAATACTCTCGTGGAGTGTATAATAATTTTAAAATATTTTTCTTAGTTTTTGGAGACTGTCATTAACTACTGTCTCAATTGAAACATTACACTTAACTGAAAATATAAGCTGTAGTGGTTCCAAAATGTGATTGAGATTTAATGAGTACAAATATTAAAGGTATATATATTATTTGTTGATTTTGTGGGTCATAGTGTGGTGCATAATATGATATAGCCCCTATTTCTTTTATTTAGATAAAAATAAATTCAACAAACATTTTGTGAAAATGGAACACAAATTGTATTTGTTTTTAATAATAGCCCAAGATTTTGGTTAGCTTAAAGTTCAAGCAAAATATAAACATTTTAGTATTCTCTGGAAATCATTTTAAATTATTATCAATTTTTACGTGAGCCGTCCTAATGTAGATTACTGTCGGTTCATGAGAGTTTATATAAAATACTTATTTATATATTTATTTAAAGCAATCTGTATGTATTTATTAAATTAAGCACACTTGAATGGATGTAAATAATTATATCATACTTGTTTATCCATTGTACCTTATCAAAAGATATACAAGTCCTGACTGAATATGGATATTAACAAGTCTTTTGTCTTAAAAAAAGAGTCAGAAAAATGCAATGCCGCTAACACATGCATACACACTTGAGTATAAACACTTAAGTGGGAACAAATAAAAAGGATGTTATGTTCGGTCGGTTCGAATCGTATATACCCTGCATCTGGGTATGTAGATCACGAAGGCGGAAATTATAATATCTGTATGTGAAATTTGTGGTATTTATATTCTATTTCCAACTACCAACTTCACATTCTAAATTATAATATCACTTTGAACATTTTAATCATGTTTATTAAAATGACTACAAAGAGGGGTGGAAGAAATTTAATACACTTATGTTTATATAGTCTACATATTTTTTGCTTTTAAGGATATTTTAGTCCTGGCTAGGAAAATTTTTCTCTGGACCCATTAATCAAGCACACATTTAATATCATCAACATAGAACTATTAAACGTGGGGGTATACAAATAGTGAGTATATAGGACTAGCCATTTTTTATGCACCATCTAGAACTATTCATCGGATAAGCTACCTAGTAAGGACCTTATTACAAAGAAAACTAAGAAAAATATGACGGGACTAAAGTGAAGGAACTCCATTAATTATTCGTGATAGTTTAGTGTATCATGTTTGCCGACCATGTTCATCTTCAGCATTTCATTAATCGCAACAAAATGCTCACGATGTTCGTGTAGTGTATAGCCAAACATACTAGATGAGTGCCTTATGGTCCAACACTTATTACGCGAATACAGTGACTTGTCGGGGCATACTTCATTCCTACCCCACTATGTTGCACGTTTAATACTTTCAGCGAATATCGCTCATATCGCAATAAGTATCTTACCCATTATTACTTCATTATGTGTGCGAAAAAAATACAAGCGGGAAACAAGTAACCGTTTATTAAGGAGTCGAAATGTATGAAATGATGTTTCACTTGAGCAACATCCTAAGCGTACTCGTACGAGTTAATTGAATATGAAAATGAGAAGAGTTCCTCGGCTGGTATAGCGAGTGTATGTGCAATAAACTGGGTTGCGCTAAATATAACAGAATTCCTAATGAGAAATTCTATGGATAAATGTAGAAACTATGACAATTTTTGTGGAAGTAAGAGAATTTAAAATACTCATGTTATATATTTTTGAATTATTTTCTCATTCTATGGTGCTTTTTCCAACGAGCAAACTACGATATAAAGAGTGATTTTTTTGAGGTTAGGATTTTCATGCATTAGTATTTGACAGATCACGTGGGATTTCAGACATGGTGTCAAAGAGAAAGATGCTCAGTATGCTTTGACATTTCATCATGAATCGTCTTACAAACGAACAACGCTTGCAAATTATTGAATTTTATTATCAAAATGCGTGCTCTGTTAAGAAAGTTCATTGCGCGCTTCCATTTTATGGTCAGTTTAATCGACCCACTGAAGCGGCTATTCGGGCTATTGTGACTAAATTTCGCACCAAATTTACATTGTTGGACATTAAACCACCAACACGCTTACGTAGAGTGCGAACTGAAGAAAATATCGCAGCTGTATCGGCCAGTGTTAATGATGACCACCAATTTTCGATTCGTCGCCGTTCGCACCAATTGGGTCTCTGTTACTCAAAAACGTGGAAATGCCAAAATTGGACTAAGCGGATGGACCACCTAAGACGCAGCCGCGGTCAACATTTAAATGAAATTATCTTCAAAAAGTAAATGTCATGGACCAATCTAACGTTTCAAATAAAGAACCGATGAGATTTTGCAAATTTTATGCGTTTTTTTTTTAAAAAAAAGTTATCAAGCTCTTAAAAAATCACCCTTTAAAAAAAGCCATAATAATCGGAAAATAATAATATTTTCAAGACTCTAATACATATATTAAAGGTACATTCGACCAAAAATGGAATTTTAATAAAAATTATAAAAAATATCAGTAAAAACAAGTAAGGAAAGGCTAATGTCGGGCGAGATATGATACACTCCACATTACAATTCAGTTCGGTAAAAAGGGAAAACGGGAAGGCTTTTTGTATATTTCCTAATAAAGGCTAATATGACCTGGCCCTATTTGTCAAATCGAGAAGAATATTTGTATCGGGGATATATCCATACATGGAATGAAGTGACCAACTTTCACAATAAATTCTTCCAGTTCAAGTATAACGTGTTATGCTCAATTTGAAGAAATTCGGTGAAAATACGTTGTTTCTGGGGAGGAAATTTGTATGGGAGCTATATATAAATCTGAACCGATCTAAACCATTTGCGCTATGGGTGTTTCTAGTTGAAATATAAGATATTTTGCAAGATTTGAGGAAGATCTGTTAAAATATGCGGTTTATAGAGTGGAAAAATCAAATCGGGAGTAAAATTTATGTGGGAGCTATATATAAATCTGAACCGATCTGAACCATTTTAACCAAGGGTGTTTCTAGTGCAAATATGAAGACGATCTGTTAAAATATGTGGTTTCTAGAGCAGAAAAAGTCAAATCGGGCGCGAAACTTGGAGCTATATATAAATCTGAACAGATTTGACCCATTTTCACCATAGCTCTTTCTAGTTGAAATATAAGATATTTTGCTAGATTTGACGAAGCTATGTTTAAATATGTGGTTTATAGAGTGAACAAAATCAAATCGGGAGTAAAATTTATGTGGGAGCTGTACATAACTCTTAACCGATCTGAACCATTTTCACTAAGGATGTTTCTAGTGCATATATAAGATATTTCGCCAAATTTGAAGAAGATCTGTTAAAATATGTGGTTACCTGAGCGGAAAGAGTCAAATCGGGACCGAAATTTGTATGGGAGCTATATACATATCTGAACCGATCTAACCCATTTTCACCATAGTTATTTCTAGTTGAAATATATGATATGTCGCCAAATGTGAAGAGGATCTGTTGAAATATGTGGTTTCTAGAGAGGCAAAAGTCAAATTAGGAGCTAAATTTGTATGGATGCTATATAAAAAATCTGAACCGATCTGCCTATTTTCACCACAGGTGTTTCTAGTTGAAATATAAGATGTTTTGCCAATTTTGAAGAAAATCTGTAAACATTGTGGTATCTAGAATGAAACGAGTCAAATCCGCAGTAAAATTCGTATGGGGTATATATAAATCTGATCCGATTTTCTTCAAATTAAATAGGGCTCGTCCTTATCCCGATAAACTTCGTTGTGCAAAGTTTCGTTTGGGTCTGGCTACATTTGTGACCTGTACTCTGATTACAAGTACATATGGACAGACAGACGGACAGGCAGACAGACAGACAGACAGACAGACAGACAGACAGACAGACAGACAGACAGACAGACAGACAGACAAACAGACAGACAGACAGACAGACAGACAGACGGACATTGCTAAATCAATTCAAAAAGTGATTCTAAGTCGATCGGTATCATTAACAATGGGTCTATCTCGTTTCCTTTTGGGTGTTACAAACAAATACATAATACTCTCGTGTAGTGCATAAATATTAATGTAGGTTTCGAGTTTAGAGCACCAAAATACATCAGAAAATGTTATAAAAGGCGCTTCGACAAAATGGTTATAAACTATTGTTATTGGAAATTCCATCACTCATTTGCACCATCAATTTCAATTGAATCTCGCTAAGACTTCGTTATATGACACTTGGGTTTGTTTCTGTTGTGTTCCAAAATATAAAAGTGGGAAAGTCTGAATTTTTCTATTTGGGTTCGAAAGCAGTTTTGTTTCTAACAAAACGAAACAACAACATAAAATGAACTGGACGGACGTTTTGAACTTACCAATTTAATCTCATCAATGGTTTTGCAACGATTATTCCAAACCCAAGTCGTTCTTCAATTTTTGCAGATTAAATAATGCATTAAATACTTACATAAAAATATTTACTTGTTTTAGTTTTTTCGTTTGAATTTTTAAATAATTTGATTTGAACTGGGATATTGTCCTGGCTCAAGACAATTTTGCATCTATATTTAATAGAATGCAAATTTATTTACAAATGGCATGGTGACATTTATTACTTGGCTGCAGAATACCACTATCATGATTTCCACCCTGTCTAAAGGTTTCATTCAGGTGGCTTCGCAGCGACTTTCCAACATCAAACCCGGCCTCTATAAGGAGATGATTCTCACAAACGAACGAGAATCACAACTCACTTGCCGAATTTGCGTTTAAAAAATCGCACCAAGTAATAAAGCACACATGCCATCTTACAAGCATCTCATTGAGTTGCATATGTAAGTATGTGTATATGCAGGTATAGTTACCCAGCAATACTTCTGCCGTGCCAACGCTCATTTGTTTTAGTTTTTTCGTTTGTATTTTTTTTGGTCTGTAATCAATATTTGATTACAATATTTGATTAAATATAGATGCAAAATGGTCTTGAGCCAGGACAATATCCCAGTTCAAATCAAATATGAAACCTTTAGACAGGGTGGAAATCATGATAGTGGTAGTCTGCAGCCAAGTAATAAATGTCACCATGCCATTTGTAAATAAATTTGCATTCTATTAAATATAGATGCAAAATGGTCTTGAGCCAGGACAATATCCCAGTTCAAATCAAATATTGATTACAGACCAAAAAAAAACAAACGAAAAATTTTTTAAATAATTTTTAAATAAATTTGCATTCTATTAAATATAGATGCAAAATGGTCTTGAGCCAGGACAATTTCCCAGTTTAAATCAAATATTTATTACAGACCTAAAAAAATACAAACGATAAACTAAAACAAATGAGCGGTGGCACGGCAGAATTATTGCTGGGTAACAATACCTGCATATACACATACTTAAATATGCAACTCAATGAGATGCTTGTCAGATGGCATGTGTACTTTATTACTTGCTGCGATTTTTTAAACTCAAATTCGGCAAGTGAGTTGTGCTTCTCGTTCGTTTGTGAGAATCACTTCCTTATACAGGCCGGGTTTGATTTTGAAAAGTCGCTGCGAAGCCACTTGAAAAGACGTTTGACATTTTCGAAATCATGATCGTGGTAGTCTGCAGGCAAGTGATAAATGTCACCATGCGATTTGTAAATAAATTTGCATTCTATTAAATATAGATGCAAAATGGTCTTGAGCCAGGACAATATCTCTGTTCAAATCAAATATTTATTTTGTTTAAACTTAAAGATCTTTACCTTTGGTTACAATTAGTTTTATATAAAATGCTTGTATCAAATATTAAAATGTTTTCATGGAAACATATTTCAATAAGCTTTTCTCCGAGTATATTAGCTATTTTCATTGTCATTCGCCGAATTTGGCTTTCTAGTTATTATTTTAAAGACTTTGATTGTCTAATAGTTTTATTCTTTGTCATACGAAAATATTAGGTATCACCTTTCAGCTACAAACGCCCAAGTTTAATTTTGGGTGGTAACTGCAACAACGATTGCGTAACCTTCTCTAATGTCCGTTCATACATAAGGACCTCCAAAGACGCTTTCAACACTTTTTTCACACGTGCGCGTATATGTTGCACAGCAATGTAACCTATGTTACAAGTGAAGAAGAAACAAGCATACCACACAGTAGACGGAATAAATATATGTTTTCTGTCGTAATTAAAATTTTAGTCTATACCAAGCTAATGTTGTATGCGGCGATGGTATGGTACGGTAGCTATTATGTGCGCTGACAATCCAGGTTCTACTCCCGACTAGACCAGCAGATTTTATTCAGTGAACTATCAACTATTGTTGAATAAATGGTAGCAATTTTACAGAATAATTATCCAACCAAAAATCCATACTAAACAGTGACACATTTGACACGTTGATGAATTTGCATTTTGTATTTGTATATTTCAAGAAAAATTACACTATCTTTCATGTAGGAATTGTCGAGTAAAACGAGTATATGTGTGAGAAATTTCCCAGATACCTCCTTAATCGTGGGTTACGTGTAAAAAAACCGGTTTTATGTACCTCTATCCACTTATAAGATTATAACTTAATTCATTATCTATCGATTTTCGATTTCTCGCCGGAAAAAACTACATAAAATTCATCAAAACCGATAAAAATATGAAAAAACTAGATTTGCAAATTTTAATTTTTGCAAAAAAGCAATTCCCAAAGTGGGGCAAATGTGTTCCAAAATTAGGGATATTTTACTACAATTCTCGTCATGCATTTATTGATGACTAGCAGTACCCGCTGCTTCGCACGCGAAGGAGCCAGTTATTTGTTATTAGTTTTATCCGTCTCTGTTTTTAGATAGTATTTAATTGATTTTCTTTTGGCGGATATACATAAATCTAAAATAGTAATTTGAAAATCTCCTATTAGATAGCAATCACATACAGTCCAAGGCTTTTCGATGTGCACTATTTTAGCTGACCTCCCTTCGTATGTATAATTTTTATAATTTTCTACCCAGTTTTGAACAAGAAAATACAACCGCAGAGCATTTTACTTCATTTATAACTTTTTGCACCTCTTTCCCAAAAATACACATTATGAATAATCACTATAGGTAACATGTGCTTTAGCATCCCCTAAAAACATGTACTTTATTTGGTACCACATTTCTCTCCCTTGTCGTCCCGCATCCTTCCTATAAGTACAAACTTTGTAATATTCATTTATGTTCCGTGTTTACGTAATTAAAGGGTTGCACACCATTTTTATCCCTTTTTGTCCCGCGCACCACTTAAAGGTACAAATTTCGACAAATCTAATTAGACATGGTCAGAGGAATTTACATATCAAATTTCACGATTCTAGTTACAATACTTTAGTTGGCACCATTTTTATCCCTTTGTGCCGTGCAGCCCTTAAAAGTACAAACATAAATTTATATTGCTCTTTTATATGGTGAGAGGAATTTACATACCAAATTTCACGATTCTAGCTATAATAATTTAGTTGGCACCATTTTTATCCCTTTTTGTCCCGTTCGCCTCTTATAAGAAAACAATTCGAAAAATCCCTTAGATTGTGCTTCTACGTTGTCAGAGGAATTTACACGCCAATTTTCACAATTCTAGTTGCAATACTTTAGTTTGTACCATTTTTATCCCTTTGTGACCCGCTCACCCCTTATAAGTACAAATTTCGAAAAATCCATTTAATTTGCAAGTCTACGTTGTCAGAGAAATGTAAATACCGATTTTCACGATTCTAGCTGCACGATTTTTGTCTCTTTCCTCTCTTAAAAGTACAAATTTCGGAAAATCCCTATTTGTAGCTCGTCTGCATGGTCATTGCAAGGGACACACCGAATTGCATGTTTCTAGCTACTGCCGTTTAGTCAGGACGTAGGTTGGATGTTTATCCCTTTTTGTCCCATTTTACCCCCTAAAAGTACGAATTTCTTAGTCGACGTCTACGTCATATTTGGGAACTACCCTGAAAATATCATGACTCTGGCTTCAGCCGTTTGGTCTGGGGGCTGGTCAATGATAAGTCAGTCAGTAACGCAACTCATTTAAATATATATATATTTAAATGAGTTGCATTCAATACCAGCATTAAATCCATCATCATCTACGACTGTGAAACCTGGAATGCAGCAAAGAATTTCAGGCACTACACGTCTTAGTCAACCGGACTATACAAAAACATGTATCCCTCTGATCTCCCATCACTGTTTGTATTTCCATATAGAATATATGAATTAACTGGAATGTAATGGGTTCTGAAAGGGTAATAAAGCAAATCGAAGAATAGTTGTGTAGAGGCTAATTTTTACTACAATGTCCAAACAAATGAGGGCCTTAAGCTGCTAGTCCCTGAGAAAAAAAGAGAATGTGTATTTTTATAAGCGTTAAACTTTTATTTACATTTTTTTGTCTCAAAAATTACATAGAATAATTTTGATCCAACTCGATTTTTTAAATATATAAATAATTGCTTCTAGTAACAATTGCTTTGATATATTTGAGTTTTAGTTGGTTTAAAGCTTTAAAGGAAATTTGCTGAATTGTTGAAAATGTTGTTAACCGTCGATTTTTTTCAAAATACTTAAGTTGCTGCGAAAATTCACCACAAATAATTGGGTGTTTTGGCATAATTATTGGGCAATGTTTTTATATGTATCTATTGATAGCAGTGCTTGGACATACCCCAGAGGAGAAAATATTTAAGCACGGCCGAAGGCCTGTAATGTAGGAAATCATTACTCCGCATAACCCGATTTAGACATACCCCAGATGAGATATATTTTTTAGGCGATTTTTCACTGGGGTATTTTGGATAATTTTTCTTTTTTATGATTTGGTCTAATTTCGATTATATTTTAAGAAATCAATTTAAAATTAACAATTTTTGAGTGTTTTAGTGAAAAAAATTCCGACTGGGAAAGCTTACTAATCATACATACATATACTTCATCGTCAAGAAGAGTTGATGCTAATTATATTAAAATAAATACTCTTATGCTTGAGTCTTTCAAAAATCGTATGTGGGGTTCTACTGGGTATTTTTATACCCTCCATGGGTATGGCAGTATATTCACTTTGTCATTCCCTTTGTTTGTTTTCTTTCTGTCTGTCTTTTGAAAGCACGCTAGCTGCCGAACGAGACGAGCTAAGAGGTTCAAATTTTCCGTAAATCTGTCTTATGGCTGTAGATCGGTTGGGATTGAAAGTGGGCAAATTCGGCCGAGAGGGAAACATTTTTCCTTCACAAGGACTGAAAATACCACTAATATTTATAGTATTTCAGCATTTTATTGAATATGTCTGCTTATATTTAATTGACATTTGGAATAGCAATAAAGCGCAACATACAGTGATTTTTATTTGTAGGGCTTGAAATTGGGCAAAAGGGGATAGAAATGGTACGGATGTGCCTAGAATAATGAAACTCGGTGTATACATTCCTATGATAGCGTGGATACATAAAAAGGGATTTTTCGAAATTTGTACTTTTAGGGGGTAAAATCGGAAAAGGGGATATAAATGGTACCAACCAAATGATCACAACTAGAGTCATGAAATTCGGAGTATACATTCCTCTGACTACGTAAAAGGTTTTTCCAAATTCGTACTTTCAAGGGATACAATGGGGACAGAGGGATAAAAATGGTACCAACTAAACAGTTACAGCTAGAATGATGAAATTTGGTGCGTGCATCCCCCTAATTACATAAACACGTATTATCTGGTATTGTGTACGTGAGAGATAATTCAAAATTTTTACCTTTGGACTTAAGAAATGATGGAAATACAACCAACCAAACGACTGTAGCTGAAAATGCAACCACTATCCCCCAATATTTATGGCTTTTAAGTTTTTTTGTAGATTGCTGCCTTATATTTACTTTTTTAATTCACTTGAAGTATTATTTCGATATATATATGGTATACAAATATCGTTAGCCTTTTCTTAAAAGCGTGTTTTAAAATAATTATTTTTTTATTTATTTGTTTTTGTTTGGCTGTATTAAGAAAATTAACATTTTCCTGTAATCTTACTGCATCGGCAGCCTCTGTGGAATGCAATCTTGGTGGAGGGTATGTAAAATTCGGCCCATTCGAACGCCGTTTTTACTTGTTTTCTATCAAATACCAAATATAATAATTTTCTATTTTCCCACTAACAATAGGAGGGTTCATAGAATGTAGCCCTGATAATAATAAACAAGTAAGAAGGCGTTAAGTTCGGCCGGGCCGAATCTTATATACCCTCCACCACGGAGTGCATTCCACAGTATTACCAGTAGATTAAAGAATGTCGAGGGAATGCGAATTGCAAATATCAAGTAAATACAAGCTAATATGTTCAAAAAACATGCAGAAATACTCTAAATATTAGGGGTATTTTCAGTACTTGTGAGGGAAAAAGTTTTCCCTCTGGACCGATTTCGTCCACTTTCAATCCCAAGCGATCTACAACCATAAGACACATTTAGGAAAAATTTGAACCTTCTAGCTCATTTCGTTCGGCCGCTATCGTGCTTTCAACAGACAGACGGACAGACGGACATGGCTATATCGTCTTAGAATTTTACCACGACCCAGAATATATATACTTTATGGGGTCTCCGATAAATATTTCAAGGTGTTACAAACGGAATGACAAAGTGAATATACCCCCATCCTGGAGGTGGAGGGTATAAAAATTAATAATACAGTCTACCCTTTATTCAACTGCAGTTTATTATTTAATAAACAATCGTGAACTAATATTTATTTCGTCTACTGTAGTGCAAACACACATACACACACGCCACATGCACATTGGTGTAAAGCAATTAAATTCGCTTTTAATTTAGCATATGCTTTGCCTAAGAATCTTTTGTAAACAATCTATATGCCACATTATTCATACTAATTACACATGTACGAGGAGTTCAGGAGCCTGCCTTCCATCCATCCTTTTGTAGCGACGAAATATTACGGTTGTGTATGTGTATGTGTTAGTATGCATGCATGTGTGTGCGATATTTATGGCTCATGGATGGATATGCGAGCGATGTAGTTAGTGGATGCATGTAACGTTCAATGCGTGCTCCTTCAAGGAGCAAGGAGTGTATCAAGTGGAAAGATTCAACAAATGTTGCATAATTATGACTTTAATTAATTTTTTGTTCCACCATGTGTTTACGTGGATCCGAGTGAGCGTGTATGTGTGTGTCTGTGCGAGAGTGTTTGATATGTGCAATAAGGAAATGGTTATGTTCCCGTTTCAAAGGGAAGTGTTTTGCTTTGTGGCAGCTCGATTGACGGAAACTTGACTTTTTGTACGATTTTAATTACAGCGTAACTTGTACAGACATTTTTTTGGCCACGTAAAGTGAATGCAATCCTTGTCTCAAAATATAATATTTATTATATATATGTTCGTATCCGAATATAATGTGATACGCTTCAGAAAGTAATGCGTTGAGTTCGCCGTTTTTACAAATTGTCCATAAAAAGTCTTCCCATTTCCAAAAAATCGCAAATATTAATGACATTCGCCAAATTGCATCAACATCGGAAGACCTTCGCCAAATGTTCATTGGTTTAACAAGAAAGCTCGATAGCTTAAATGAAACAAGTAAAAACGGCGTTAAGTAGGCCGGGTCGAACTTTATATACCTTCTACCATGGATTGAATTCCACAAAGGCTGTCGATTTTCGTAGAAGTGCAGTAATATTACAGGAAAATATAATTCTCAATGACTTCAAAGACAAAAAAATCGGCCTCGTCGAGACAAAAACATCGATGTATCACACTTTAAAATCCGTTTATAAATGCAGAAGTTATATAGAAAAATGTAAAAGCGCGACCCCTACGTTCGGCATAAAAAAATAAAAAAAAAATTTTTGAAACTACCTTTCAATAATACTTCATATTCGAAGGTGTACGGCGAACTTTTTTTTGAGGTACGCCCTAATGTACACACCGAATTTCATCATTCTAGCTGTCGCCGTTTAGTTGGTACTATTTTTATCCCCTGTACCCATTGTATCCCTTGATTTATTTTTTATTTTTCGAGTCTACGTAGTCAGAAGAATGTATATTCCGAATTTCATGACTCTAGCTGCGTTCACTTGGTTGGTACTATTTTTATCCCCTTTGAACCCCAAAAAGTACGAATTTCGAAATCAGAGGAATGTATACACCGAATTGCATTATTCTAGGCGCAGCCGTTTGGTTGGTACCATTTTCATCCCTCTATTCCCATTTTATCCCTTAAAAGTACGAATTTGAAAAAAAAAATAATTTCATATTATGTATCTACTCAATTAGATGAATGTACACAGCGAATTTCGTATGTCCAGCTGTTGTCGTTTTATATGTACCATTTTTATCCCTTTCTGTCCCATTTCACCCCCTATGAATAAAAATAGTTTTATGGTGCACGTTTTTGTTATCGGGAGAATGAGCATGCCCAATATCAAATAAGTACAAGCAGATATATTGCAAAAATGTGCTTAAATACTCTAAAATATAACGGGTTATTATGGGGTTTTTCAGGGAAACATTTTTCCCTTTAGGCCTATTTCGCCCAGTTTCAATCATAACCGATCTACGACTATAAGACGTATTTATGCTAAATTTGGACCTCCTAGGTCCTTTCGTTTAGATGCTAGCGTGCTTTCAACAGACGGACGGACGGGCATGGCTAGATCGTCTTAGAATTTTATGACGAACAAGAATATTTATACTTTACAGGGTCTCAAGTTGATATCTCAAGGTGCTACAAACGGAATGACAAAGTTAGTATACCCCGCAGGAGGTATAAGTGGAGTGTATAAAAATCCCTATATTTGTTTGTATGTGTAGGTAAATTAAAAAATCTTTTAAAAATATATCCATAAAAATTAATGTTAATTTTATTGAACAATATAGCTCAATTTGTACAAAAAATAATATTTTGGTCCTAGATACAATATTTTTTAGTTTCATAGTGTTTTTGCTCTTCTGCACATCTTCAAAATCATTGACATTTAGTCGGTGTAACACCGATACTATTTGTCTGCGATTACCATTTAGTTAGTGCGGTGGCGGCTTTATGCCCACCGCAGTAAATCGATCTATCATCATAAATATAAGCATCAGGCCAAGTTTCATGTTTGTGGTAACCTGGTTGCGGCGGCTGTCCCAAAGTTCAATGACACTGAGATACATCTTAATGATATCGAATGCTCGTATATTTAATGATTGGTCAAAATAATGTACATTTCACTTCCGTCCAGAGACAACATTTCATAATTATATAAACAATAGAATTGCAAACATTCACAATAATACGATACATCAGCCGATTTGCTTATTTGATGAACAAATGATACCATTTGATCACTTCATCAATGACAAATACATGAACAATCTAAGAATGTAAAAATGAAAAACGTGTTATTCGCATTTACATAGTTTGTGCTCGTAGTTGCAATTTGTAAACTGAAGACGGAATAAAATGTGAACGTAAATACATTCCATAAACATATTTAACTATATATGTATATATATGTATGTGTCCACAGAAATATATCTATATACAAAAAACCCGTATCTACAATACATCTAGCATTTGTATCGCCAACTATACAGCCAGAGAAATAATTTCGTTAAATATCTCTTTCAGCTCAGGATGAAAATATGGCGACACGAGGAAGCATCAATCGGGGAAACTGAAAAATGGCATTAGTTTATAAACATTTCTCGAAGAACTGAGCTCAGAAAAAAGTGAATCCTATAACGAGTTAAAATGAACTAAAATTTAGGAAAATTTAACTTCGTATAGCTCTAAAACAATATTGCCTCATATCAAGTTCAAACTTTTCCTTGAAAGTTGAATATGCCTTGAAATTGATTCTAGTTAAATTTTACTCAAACCAAGTAAATATTTACTAAAACTGAGAGAAATTTTGCAGACATTTTCCTAAATAAATGTAAATTTTTCCTAAAAACAAGTAATTTTTTTACTAAATTTAAGAAGTATTTTTTTCTAAATCCTTTACTTATTTTCATTTACTCAAATCAGGTACATATTTACTTAAACTGAGGAAAAGTTTGCTTCCTTAGCACAAGGAAAAAAGTGAACTTAAAATAAGTTAAATTTAACTAAAAGTAATTGAAACAAACGAGTTTGCTTCAGATTGTGCAGAATTAATACAAAAAATGACAACATGAAATATTTCATGACATCATGATTGCTGCGAAGGCAAAATAGACGCCGTCAAAGTTGTTGTTTAGAATAATACTTGAAGTATTTAAGAAATAAGTCTCTGCAAACGAACGAGAATTGCTTCGTAGATTAATATTCAAGAATTTTCTACACATTTTGAAGTGATAAGTTCATTAATACCTAAATGTATGAAGAACTCGGCATAAATGAAGTAAATAAGTAAACACATTAACTTAGTTTTAAGAAAAAAAAAACATATTTTCTATCCAAAATTTCCTAAATGGATTTTTTCCATACAAAAAATAGTACTATTTTTCTTTATTAAAACATTGGAAATTTTCTTCCACACAAGTACGAATTTACTCAATTGTAAGAATTATTTATTAGATCCAATGAAAAGTTTTTAAACAAATTTACTACTCTATTTCTAGTAAATGAACTATTTACTACAACTTTGAAATAAGGAAGCTTAACTCATACTTAATCACTTTTCCCACTTTCAAGGAAATTTTAACTAACTTGGAGTAAAATTGTTGAACTAAACTGGAGTATCGATTTTAGGAATAGAAATGATATTTTCCGAGTGTGGGTAAAACGTTTTCTACATTTTATGTTGAAACTCCAAAAAGCCATTAAAATATTTATGGCAAAGTTTTTTTATTAATTTCTACGAAGGTGCTTTTCATGTTTAAAGTATAATTTTAGGAGTATAAGTCCATTAACACCCATTTTGATCATTCATGAATTCTTCTGATAAAAATTTCGCCTGTAACTCTTATAGTCTTTAGAGTTTTTACCAATTTATTTCTTTAATTTTGTTTTTTTTTTTCGAAATGATTAACTTAATTGATACCTTTGAAATTTTATAAAAGTGTCTTTAAATTGGTCATAAATTGTGAAAATGGTTTTTTTTTTTTTTTTAAATACGTACAAAATATGTTTATGAGAAGAATACATATGTACACTATTTTTAAAAACAATCCATGCTATCGAGGTCAAAAATCGTACCGCTTGGCATGGAGTGACTCAAATGCGATTTTTGTTTAATGAATTGTTATGTTTCATTATTATAAATTTAAAGTAAAATTTATTAATTAATTAAAAAGTCAACAACAAAGTATAGGACGTGTCTACAAATATTTTTGTTAATGCTTGACAGTTCTTGAATATATATTAAAGTAAAACTTCGACCCTAAAAGTACGAGTATCGAAAGATTGCATTATATCGAATATTCAAAGATATTATCTAGTCCAACTACTGTGGTTTGATTGGTACCAATTTTATACCCGTTTCCCATAAAAGCACATATTTCATATTTTGTTGACTTTACATGTCTTATACAGTCATAAGAATGTACAGTAGGACGGAGGGAAAACAATATTTTTTCGAATTTAATAACGTCATAGCCAGAAAAAGTTTATCTGGCATTACATAAGTTCAACAGGAAAATATTGCAATTCTATCATCGCGACTTGGGTTGCCTCATCCACAAAGAGTCCCAAAATTGCCTCGGAGTTGCCCTCAGACGGGTTTAATGTAACCGATCACCATTAATCTTCCACACTCCTTAAGGGGCTCCCATACAAAAAAAAAATAATAAAAAATTTCAACCCCCACATTTTATCAGAACATACCTACCTCTATCTCCAAACCTTAAGGTGGTCCCAATTTTTATGGTTCCTCTAAAATTTTTCCGAACACACATATCTCTATCCCTAGAAGATCGCCCTACGAAAACTATTGTTTTATAAAATTTGCTCCCATCACACTAACTGCTTCAAGAAGGCCAAAAAGGGGGGTTAAATGTATGACCAATCTCCAATTTTTGTTCAGTCCCAATATTTTCTCAGAACATATCTAACCTCTACCTTCAAAAATGAAGGTGACGCCATACTTTGAACATATCTACCCCCCTATTTCTATACTAATACAAAACTAACTGTATCAAGGAGCACCTCTCTCGGCTGCGATTTTTACAACATGCAATTTACGCAATATTTCTGGAGATTTATGGTAGTCCCTGCCTTAGTTTAAAGATAAAACATACAGTCCCAAATAGAATACGATAGAGTCGCAGTCAAAATATCAGTTCAAATCTAAATGTATATCAAGTAATTGTGCTTGTCTCAATTGAACGAAAAACCCAAGGAAGACTACACGGAATTCATTAAAATCGTTTTATTGTTGCATGGTGAAAATATTACTAGGACCAACCAGGCATGCTCGATGGATGGCAACAATTTTGTATCGTAATACTTTATGTGAAAGCTTGGTTTAGCACCACCAGAGCAACAGAAGCTCAAAATAATGATGTGAATTTTTGAAAACGATTGCTGATGCCGCTTCAACAAGGTATTACATACGGAATGAAAAAACCTTGTATACCCTCATCCTAAGGTAGAATATATAATGCAATATAAAAATTTACTTGGAACAGAAAATTTACAGAATTTTGAAATATTTAAAACAATGCGACAATTAGGACAATTTTTGATAAAATATGTCATCGAGCCGTTAAAACTAATATATCATCGAGCCATTAAAATGGCATAATTTCTTTCAAATAAGCAACACGTTTTTTGAGTTTCTTAATGACACCTTTTTTAGAAATGGTGCTTAAGATTCGTAGATGCATATTTATTTTAATTCCTTACTTACTCCACCAACACCAGTAATTTTTCAAACATTTTTTTCTGAGCATAGAAACAAAATATATTTTGAAGTTACCGAAGTGTGCAATATTAATAACAATTGAGATATTTTTCAACAAAATATAAACAAAAATATTATTTTACATTTAACACTTGACGTACGAAAAAATAGGAAATTAAAAATGAGATTTTAAAAGATTGTATTTATTGTATGCACTCCTCCAAATTGAATGGCGGAGACGTACACTGTGTGTACGCCAAAGATTCGGACACAAATTGCAAAGTAATTGCTGACAACTTGAAATACAATCTCTATAATTGTGTATAATTATGATTATCTCTCTTGATGTGAATTTATGCACATACATATACTATTAAGCGTTGAACAGAGTCGAGTGGAATGTGCGCTGCTGTGAAGTAATAGACTCACAAGTTATTAAACTTTTCAATAGGACGAGAGGAAGTCGTATTAACAAAATTGATATAACGCTAGCCAATAGTCACATGTTGTTTTAACATTTTGCTATTCATAAACATGTACATCTCAGTCGGTGTAAAATAATGTTTGTTCCATTGTTGACAAAGAGCCGACCTCATGTACATATCTCTTCCAAGGAAGTTCTTAAGAATATTGTGAACTATCTGCAGATAAATCTCTTGGTTATCTAATCTTCCCATACGCAATTTTTGCTACAACCAAACGAATATAAATATGTGTTTTAAAATAGTCTCCACATATTTGCGAAACCACATTTATATCGTAGCTTTATTCATGTTTGATGAGACACTCTCGTTTTCGTTTTAATTGCCTATAATGAGAGAGGTAATTGTCCGCAATTAGCTGTTACTGAGTTTAAAATTGGCAAAACATTGTTTCTAAATTTAATTATAGAACACTATTCAACAAATTGAAAAAAATTTCATGTACTCCGGATGCGATAATTTTTTCTGTGTAGATAACCTTGACATGAGCTCGAAAAACGCAATAAAATTTTTTTTTTTCGTTTGGTTTTTTTTTTATTTTTTTTTTTTAAATTTTAAAAATTTTTTTTTGGTTAATTTGTTTCGTCCGGCATAACTCGGGAACCACTAGCCCGATTTAATTGAATTAAATTTTAAAAAATTTAAAATTACAATTCCCTTAATCTGTTCATATATTGTTTTCCTATACAAGCAACAGTTTCCAAGTTAAAAATGAATATATAAAGGAAAAAACTTATTTTTTGCCTAAAGATGTAATTTTTTTTTTTTTAAATCCATAAAAAATCCAAAATGAAAAAAAATGTCAAATCTTATTACTTTTACGTAAAGTCACATAACCTATGAGCAAAATGAGACAAAGATCATGAAAATCGATGCACGCGTTTCGCTTTTATTCGCAATTTAGTAAAGGTATGAATTTCAAAAATTTAAAAAAATTTTTTTTGGTTAATTTGTTTCGTCCGGCATAACTCGGGAACCACTAGCCCGATTTAATTGAATTAAATTTTAAAAAATTTAAAATTACAATTCCCTTAATCTGTTCTTATATTGTTTTCCTATACAAGCAACAGTTTCCAAGTTAAAAATGAATATATAAAGGAAAAAACTTATTTTTTGCCTAAAGATTTAAATTTTTTTTTTTTTTAAATCCATAAAAAATCCAAAATGAAAAAAAATGTCAAATCTTATTACTTTTACGTAAAGTCACATAACCTATGAGCAAAATGAGACAAAGATCATGAAAATCGATGCACGCGTTTCGCTTTTATTCGCAATTGAGTAAAGGTATGAATTTCAAAAATTTGCTCGACATATGCACAACTTTGTCTATGGTAAGGTTTTTTCTTTTTTATTACAAAAAAAAAATTAAAATTTGTTGGGTGACAAAAATATATGACTTTAAATTAAAAAACAATTCGATATATGTACAAGAAATTATCCTAAGGATATCAACATTAATTAATTATAAAAAAGTTTTAAAAAAAAATATCTAAACACAAAAATAAAAACCTTCAAATTAAAAATAATTATGTGCTTTTGTCTTTCTTTTATATTGTTGTGGGTCTGTTTCTCTTATCAGCAACCAGATATAGTCCCCCATCATAGCTTCGTTCCAAAATCCTTGGTATCGGTGCTCAATTTCTTTCATTTGCTGATGAAAACGCTCACCATGCTCGTCACTCACATCGCCCAGGTTGTCCGGAAAGAAGTCCAAGTGCGAGTGTAGAAAATGTATCTTAAGCGACATATTTGCTCTAATTTTTTTATAATTTTGGAGTAGTTGTTCGACGATCTCTCTGTAATTTGAGCTTTTGTTGTTTCCAAGAAATCCGGAAACAATTTGCCGAAATGAGTTCCAAGCTGCAGCTTCATTTGGTGATACAATGTGCTCAAACTGTTGGTCTTGCAACAACTTTTTAATTTGCGGACCGTCGAAAACGCCTTCCTTAATCTTTGCCGATGAAAGGTGAGGAAAAATGGTTTTTAAATAGGCGAACGCTTCGCCATCTTTGTTGATAGCTTTCACGAAGTTTTTTATGAGTCCGAGCTTTATGTGAAGAGGTGGGAGAAAAACATTTTCCTTTTTTATGAGTGGTGTATATTTCACGTTGTCGCTGCCGGGGATGAAGTTAACTCTTTCTGTCCAACTCCTCCTGGTGTAATGATGTTGACGATCGCGGCTGTCCCAAAGGCAGAGAAAACAACAGTACTTTGTGAATCCACCTTGTAATCCACAAAACCTTAAGGTCGGCACAAACTTTCCAATCGTGCCTTTCATAGTTAAGGCACTTTAGTAGATTGTCCATGACGTCGTATGTTTCCTTGGTGTCAACGGCAAGCGCAATTGGAATCGAAGGTTTCTCGTTGCCGTTGTGCAGTAAAATTGCTTTAAGGCTCTGCTTGTTGCTGTCGATGAAAAGACGCCACTCTCCTGGATCGTAAGAGTACCCGAGTTCACCAAATAATCCGGGAATGTCCTTACAAAAACAGATGTTGTCTTTTTTTGTGTAGTACCTTGCGTATGGTTCATGACGCTTCCTGTAGATTGTTGTCACCACACCAGGAGCCAAGAAACCGAACTGTTGCATGCGCGATGCATGCAACTCTGCATCTTCCTTGGAGAGTTTCAATTCTCTAACCCAATCGTTCAGTTCTGCTTGGGAACATAAGCGTTGACCTCCATGCAATGTATATGTTGACTCGCATTCTGATGTGGTTTCTACTGTCTCCGGATCTGATGTTGGATGTATCGCCTCATTATTAGATGCCCATCTTGAAACGGACGGTTGCGGGTCCACTGGTTCTTCGGAAAATGGCACTGGAAAATTCACTGTTGAAACAGCAGCGTAAGTCCATCGTATATTTTTTCCCATGCCTGTTTTTTTGCTAAGACAGAAGTAGCAATCTGTTACATGGCAAAGCGGAGCTCTCCAAAGCATTGGCATGATGATTCTCGGCTGTCGTCTGAAAGAATTTCAATAATAAGTTATATATGTTCTTGAATTTCGTAATCTACACTTACCTTGAGTCAGATAGCTGTACGTAGCACCTTGGACATAGAGTACTTGGTGTCCACCGCTCATCTATGTTTAAGACCTTTAAATTGAAGCTCTCTTCAAATGAATCTCTCAATTTAGGTGAAAAACAACGCTTGTTTTTTTCAGAAACGTATTCTCCGCACATGTAACAAAAATTACTTGGATTGGTATTGCATTCAAATCCTCGCGAACGTTTGCTCATTTTAACTATCGCGTTCGTCGACACTTGTTGAATGAGTAAAATCGATCAATGAAGACCTATTTATACTGTGTATTGTTTAGTATTTTACTGACAGGTACTTATAAATGGGTGTATATTTTTTTACGGTGGCTACATACCTGTTTCACCATGTGTGAGTCTTAAATTTTCCGAATAATGACCACCCTTAAATTTGGGTTGCATTTCTGTAAAAAAATCATACAGGTAGCCAACGGAAAACCCAAATAATTAAAAAAGTCCCCTTTCCTTTTTTCCTTTTAATTGTTCACGCACATTTATTAGCGTTTATTACTTTGCTTACGCAATCATAAAAATTAAATAACCCTTTGTTTATTCCGTTTTGTTAATTCTGAGAATCAAAAAAAAAAGAAAAAACCTTACCATAGACAAAGTTGTGCATATGTCGAGCAAATTTTTGAAATTCATACCTTTACTCAATTGCGAATAAAAGCGAAACGCGTGCATCGATTTTCATGATCTTTGTCTCATTTTGCTCATAGGTTATGTGACTTTACGTAAAAGTAATAAGATTTGACATTTTTTTTCATTTTGGATTTTTTATGGATTTAAAAAAAAAAAATAAATCTTTAGGCAAAAAATAAGTTTTTTCCTTTATATATTCATTTTTAACTTGGAAACTGTTGCTTGTATAGGAAAACAATATATGAACAGATTAAGGGAATTGTAATTTTAAATTTTTTAAAATTTAATTCAATTAAATCGGGCTAGTGGTTCCCGAGTTATGCCGGACGAAACAAATTAACCAAAAAAATTTTTTTTAAATTTTTGAAATTCATACCTTTACTAAATTGCGAATAAAAGCGAAACGCGTGCATCGATTTTCATGATCTTTGTCTCATTTTGCTCATAGGTTATGTGACTTTACGTAAAAGTAATAAGATTTGACATTTTTTTTCATTTTGGATTTTTTATGGATTAAAAAAAAAAAAAAATTAAATCTTTAGGCAAAAAATAAGTTTTTTCCTTTATATATTCATTTTTAACTTGGAAACTGTTGCTTGTATAGGAAAACAATATATGAACAGATTAAGGGAATTGTAATTTTAAATTTTTTTAAAATTTAATTCAATTAAATCGTGCTAGTGGTTCCCGAGTTATGCCGGACGAAACAAATTAACCAAAAAAAAATTTTTAAAATTAAAAAAAAAAATAATAAAAAACAAGTAAAAACGGCGTTAAGTTCGGCCGGGCCGAACTTTATATACCCTCCACCATGGATTGCATTCCACAGAGGTTGTCGGTTTTCGTAGAAGTGCAGTAATATTACAGGAAAATATAATTTTTTTAAATAGCCAAACCAAAACAAATACAAATATTGAAAAAATAATTTTATAAATAAATATAATATTTTAATTATTTCAAACCATTATTTATTTCAAATCAAAAAATAAATATTCTTATATTTATATTTTCAAAAAGCTTACCATACTATAAATATTGGTAGATAGTGGGAGCTACAGTTGGTTGTATTTTCATTCTATGAAAAAGTACAAAAAAATCCATTATGAGACGTACATAGTGCAAAATAACCTAACTTCATTACTCAACAAATTTTTGCCATAATAAAAAAAGGTACAAATTTGGAACAAAAAACTTTTTATTTTGCGTATCTATGCAGGCAGAGGAATGTATACACCGAATTCCATAATTCCAGCTGCGACCATGTGGTTGGTACCATTTTTACCCCCTTGACGTTTCTACGCAATTAGAATTTCATCATTCTAGCTGTAGTCATTTAGTTGGTACTATTTGTGTCCCTCTGTACCATTGTATCCCTTGAAAGTACGAATTTCGAAAAATTCGTTTATTTTCCGATTCCTACTCAATCAGAGGAATGTATACTCCGAATTGCATGACTCTAGCTGCGGTAATATGGTTGGTACTATTTGTATCCCCTTTTTCAATTTTAACTCCAAAATTCAAATTCGTCTATTTTCCGTGTCTACGCAGTCAGAGGAATGTATACTCAGAATTTCATGACTCTAGCTCATTTAATTGGTATTTTTTTATCCCTTTTTTCATTTTAACCCCAAAAGTACGAATTTCGAAAAACCTATTTATTTTAAGTGTCTACGCAATCAGAGGAATGCATACACCGAATTTCATTATTTAAGGTGTAGCCGTTTGGTTGGTACCATTTTTATCCTTCCGTACCCATTGTATCCCTTGAAAGTACGAATTTGGAAAAAACCTTTTATTTTTCATGTCTACGTAGTCAAAGGAATGTATACTTCGAATTTCATGACTCTAGCTGCGGTCATTTGGTTGGTACTATTTTTATCCCCTTTTTCTATTTTGTCCCCAAAAAGTACGAATTTCGAAAAATCCGTATATTTTCCGTGTATACACAGTCATGTCTACGTAGTCAGAGGAATGTATACTTCGAATTTCATGACTCTAGCTGCGGTCATTTGGTTGGTACTATTTTATCCCCTTTTTCTATTTTGTCCCCAAAAGTACGAATTTCGAAAAATCAGTTTATTTTCCGTGTGTACACAGTCAGAGGAATGTATACTCCGAATTTCATGACTCTAGCTGCGGTCATTTGATTGGTACTATTTTTATCCCCTTTTTTCATATTAACCCCAAAAAGTACGAATTTTGAAAAATCCGCGTATTTTACTTGTCTATGCAATCAGAGGAATGTATACACCGAATTTCATTATTCAACCTAACGGCTGTAAGGTTGGTACCATTTTTATCCCTCTTTTCCCATTTTACCCCTTAAAAGTACGAATTTGAAAAAATACTTTTATATCATGTATCTACTCAATTAGAGGAATGTACACACCGAATTTCGAGTTTCTAGCTGTTGTCGTTTAATGTGTACCATTTTTATCCCTTTTTTGCCCCATTTCACCCCCTACAAATAAGAATCACTTTATGGTGCAGTTTTTTGCTATAAGGGTAATACGCATACCAAATATCAAGCAAATATAAACAGACATATTCAAAAAACATGCTTAAATACGCTAAAATAGTAGGGATTATTATGGGTATTTTTAGTCCTTGTGAGGGAAAAATTTTTCCCTTTGGGCCGATTTCGCCCCATTTCAATCCCAACCGATCTACGACTATAAGACGCATTTATGGAAAATTTTGACTTCCTAGCTCCTTTCGTTTAGATGCTAGCGTGCTTTCAACAGACGGACAGACGGACAGACGGACGGACGGACGGACATGGCTAGATCGTCTTAGAATTTTATGACGATCAAGAATATATATACTTTATAGGGTCTCAGGTCAATATTTCAAGGTGTTACAAACGGAATGACAAAGTTAGTATACCCCCATCCTGGAGGTGGAGGGTATAAAAAACCAAACGAAAAAAAAAAAATTTATTGCGTTTTTCGAGCTCATGTCAAGGTTATCTACACAGAAAAAATTATCGCATCCCGAGTACATTTTGACTGTTGACTAGTGGAATTAGTAAAACTCATAAGGCAAGACAATGCGAGCTTGTGTTCCACCCATATCGTCATGGAATAATAAAGAGAAGTGTGATCAGATCATCAGTATCGGATATTGCATGCTGTTAAACCAACCCTATTTAAAGATGTAATTTTTTATAGAATAGATGAAATGAGACAGTGAAAATAGAAATTAGTTTTAAGCACTCAGAGTTAAATATATGTAAATACTCAATAATTTTTGACTAAAGATAAACATGGGAATCCCAGACAAACCAATGAAATTGAGATAATAAAGTATAAACAAGTAAAAACGCCATTAAGTTCGGCCGGGTCGAATTTATATACCCTCCACCATGGATTGCATTCCACAGAGGCTGACGATTTTCGTAGACGTGCAGTAATATTACAGGAAAAAATAATTTTATAAATAAATATAATATTTTTATTATTTCAAGCCACGCTTATAAGACAAAGTTACTACTACGTTATATATATATATATATATTTGAAGTCAATTCAAAAAATAAATGTTATTATATTTATATTTACAAAAATTCTTAAACGCCATAAATATTGGTAGGTAGTGGGTGCTAAAGTTCGTTGTATTTACATTCTATTTTAATTCCAAAAGTACAAATTTTGAAAATCCAGTATCTGACGTACATAGTGCAAAATAACTTAACTTCACGATTCAACCAATTTTTGCCGTAAAGGTAAAAAATACGAAAATCTTTTTATTTTGCGTGTCTATGCAGTCAGAGGAATGTATTCACCGAATTCCATGATTCTAGCTGCGGCCATTTGGTTGGTACCATTTTTACCCCCTTTTTCCAATTTTACCCTCAAAAGTACGACTATGTAAAATCTCTTTATTTTACGTGTCTACACAATTAGAGGGATGTACACACCGATTTTCATCATTCTAGCTGTATTCGTTGAGTTGGTACTATTTTTAACCCCTGTATACCATTGTATACCTTGAAAGTTCGAATTTGGAAAAAATCTTTTATTTTTCGTGTCTACGCAGTCAGAGGAATGTATACTCCGAATTTCATGACTCTATCTGCGGTCATTTGGTTGGTACTATTTGTATCCCCTTTTTCCATTTGAACCCCAAAAAGTACGATTTTTTTAAAAATCCTTCTATTTTACGTGTCTACACAATCAGAGGAATATATACACCGAATTTCATTATTCTAGGTGCAGCCGTTTGGTTGGTACCATTTTTATCCCTCTATTCCCATTTTATCCCTTAAAAGTACGAATTTGAAAAAAAAAATAATTTCATATTATGTATCTACTCAATTAGAGGAATTTACACAGTGAATTTAGTGTTTCTAGCTGTTGTCGTTTGATATGTACCATTTTTATCCCTTTTTGCCCCATTTCACCCCCTACGAATAAAAATCGTTTTATGGTGCACGTAATATCAAATAAGTTCAAACAGATATATTGAAAAAATATGCTTAAATACTATAAAATAGGGTTATTATGGGTTTTTTCAGTCCTTGTGAGGGAAAAAATTTTCCCTTTGGTCCGATTTTGCCGATCTACGACTATAAGACGTATTTATGCAAAATTTGGATCTCCTAGCTACTTTCATTTAGATGCTAGCGTGCTTTTAACATACGGACGGACGGGCAAAATACTTTATTTATGATACCAAGACACCTCAAAATCTTCACTCACTTACACTCAAAGGAATTTGTCAGTAAAAGAAACCAAAAAGTCTGCTGTAAGAGCAGATTTTCTGCTGAAAAAGAGATGGCAGATTTGTATTTGCTGAAATAACAAACAGCTGTTTGCTGTTTTTAGCAAAAAGAAAAAACTTTTCTTGAAACTTTAAGCATATGTACAAAAAAATATAGCCTGTTAACAATTTTATTAACCGGATTTATTTCGCCGGATTTAAAAATGATGAAGAAAAAATTACTATATACGGAAATTTTGAATTAAAAAAATAATTTCCAAATGTTTTACTCATTTTATCTGCATTGATGATTTTTTTTGATATTTTGATTGGACCTGAAATCCGTAAAATATTGACTTAATAAAAACTTCAATCAATTACCGACGGAATTTTAAAAACAAAGTGGTGTTTAATTCCTTTTTGTATTTACTTTAAATCCACAAATGATAAGGTCATCCTACGAATATGAAAAAGTAGCAAAAAATCTCGTAGGATTTCTTAAATAAAATGAAACTGAATATTACTAACTGAAACTGAATATTACTCCTCCAGAGTTTCCCAACAAGAGGTGTTATTTTGAATCACCTGGTATTTCGGTAGCTGTATTTACTTTAAATCCACAAATGATAAGGTCATCCTACGAATATGAAAAAGTAGCAAAAAATCTCTTAGGATTTCTTAAATAAAATGAAACTGAATATTACTAAGTGAAACTGAATATTACTCCTCCAGAGGTGTTATTTTGAATCACCTGGTATTTCGGTAGCTCTCACTTTTAAAGCTTTCATTCTTTTACATTTGACAAGTAGAAACTACGCCATTACTAAAAATGGAACGATACAAGCATCAATGCATTGAAATTATTAAAATTCGCTACAAAAATTATCCGGAATTCCATCGAAAAATCATATTGACTGATGAGGCCCATTTCCACCTCGGTGGCTACGTCAACAAGCAAAATTGTCGCAATTGGGGCTCGGAAAAACCAAGAAGTATTGTTGAGAAGCCTCTCCATCCTCATCGTGTGACTGTTTGGTGCGGTTTATGGTCCGGTGGGGTCATTGGACCTTACTTTTTCGAAAATTAGGTTGGATCAAAATAATGATTTTTTATGGTCGGAGTTGGATGGTATTGATCTGGACAACGTTTACTTTCAACAAGACGGCGCTGCGTGCCACACACGCAACGAAACAATTGCTCTTTTACGGGAAAAGTTTCCGAACCGTGATATCTCTCGAAGAGGTGATCACAATTGGCCACCGAGATCTTGTGATTTAACACCTTGCGACTTCTTCCTTTAGGGCCACGTGAAAGATAAGGTCTACGTCAACAGCCCAGCATCGATTCAAGACCTCAAAGATGGAATTCGTGAGGCTATCGAGGACATAGGGCAGCCACTTTGCGATTTGGTTATGGAAAATTTCATGAAAAGGATATGGTCCTGTAAGCGTGGTCGTGGTGGTTTTTACACTTTTACTTTTTTTTGTTTTCGCAAATCATATTGTTTTGCTACATTTTATTTATTATTATTATTAATTATTACTATTATTAATTAGTGATATCACTTTTTCGTGTTTACCCACCTATGAAATTGGAATTTTTCCGACTTTATCTAATCATTTGCAGCAAATTGAAAATATTTGCATAACTAGAAAGATAAACGCGGCATACAAAGTCTGTTCACTGTTTCACTGGTATTCGCTTAATTAAATTATAATTAATGAGTAAATCTCATGTTGTAAAAGGAATTATTCATGGAGGTACTTAGACACACTTGGAGGTGAATTATTTTACTTTAGCTTTGTTTTGATTTTTTTTTGTATTCTTGTATTACTTTGTTTTGATTTTATTCACTCTTGGCCTATTTGCCTTTGTTTTGATTTAAACAGAACAGAAACACAGAACACGGTGTGTGTTAAATTTCTTCAAGTATTTCATTACAAACATTTGCTCAGAACTCGGAATATTCTTTAAATAAAACACACAATTTATTTTATAGAAAAATCATCAACTCTAAAACGTCAACTGATTCACAGACATACATCCATATATATAGACTGTATGTAATGTTACTATGTGTGATTGTAGGTTTGTCCGCATGCCGCAACGGATGAGTAACTACGTGTATATCCGGAGGCTATTACTTGTCAGCGCAAAACATATGGTTACCGCAGCTCATCTAGTTGCGAGTACTATCCGAGTTTAACTATTCCGCTGTTTTGGTTGGCACAGTGATCGCCGCTCCGCGTCTCTATGGTGTTGTGATCGTGGTTTGGTGTCGCTGTTGCTGTCGCTATCGTTGGTGGCGTTGTTGCGGCTGTTGTTGTCATCAAGGTAAAACAATTAAGAGTTCACAACACGTTCGTGAAGCGTAAGAGAGTAGAAAACGTCTACAATTACTTTGACGTTTGTTGGTTTCTTTTGTTCTCTTATACACATTAGCAGTGTTCCCCTATGATTTTTTTAGAAACTTACAAAAATTAATCACTCACGGTTAAACATAGTTTTAGTATTATCTACACAGTTGTTGAAATGTATTAGTATATATGCTATAAATTAAGTACAAATGTTAGTCGTAAGATTATACTCAAATGTTTAAGTTTATTGAAATTAATAAAATCCGAATCTGAATTTGAATCACAAAGGCCCGACCGAATTATATATAGTTTTTATGTCATTAGTTTATTTCATACCGACAGACGGACGGATATGGCTAGAATTTTTTCAAATAGAGGTGCATATTTATAGGATTTTAAGAAAATTTTATCATAATAAAACAATAAAAATAATATGGGAACAAACCTATTGCCCGTGCATACATATTTATTGAGATTGTGACTGTGACGTCTGAATGTATTGTTGACATTTTCAGTTAACATTCTCAGCAAGCACTCACACTGTATTTGCGGTTAGATAATTTGTTTGCTTTTTCATACTTCTCAACTGAGAATTGATAACACTGAAGAAGTATGTATGGATGTATATGGGTAAACACTGACACAGTTGCACCCTCATGTTCTTGACCATTTATAATCAAACAAACAAGCCTTCTATGTAATACCCACCATTACACCGGACACACGGTGCACAGTGGATTCCAATCAAATTCATCGCCCAAAATTCAATAGCTTCTGTTCTACACTGAGAAAAAAATCATTCTTAAATCTTAGTAAAGTTCATACTCCCAAATTTACTCCAGTTTAGTTAAAATTTCTTACGATAAGGTATATTAAGTAGATATGAGTACAGTTTCCTTATTTCAAAGACTTGGAGTTTTCTTTGTTTTTATACCCTCCACCTCCACCTTAAAATATTCATCGGAGACCCCGTAAAGTATATATATTTTGGGTCGTGGTAAAATTCTAAGACGATATAGCCATGCCCGTCTGTCTGTTGAAAGCACGATAGCGGCAGAACGAAATGAGCTAGGAGGTTCAAATTTTCCCTAAATGTGTCTTATGGTTGCAGATCGGATTGAAAGTGGGCGAAATCGGACCAAAATTTTTTCCCTCACAAGGACTGAAAATACCCCTAATATTTAGAGTATTTCAGCATGTTTGAACACATTAGCTTATATTCACTTGATATTTGCAATTTGCATTCCCTTTATAGCATAAAAGGACAACATAGAGTGAGTTTTATTTGTAGGGGACGAAATGGGACAACAAGGGATAAAAAATGGTACCTATCAAACGACAACAGATAAAGGGTGAATTTTTAAGAGCTTGATAACTTTTTTTTTTAAAAAAACGCATAAAATTTGCAAAATCTCATCGGTTCTTTATTTGAAACGTTAGATTGGTCCATGACATTTACTTTTTGAAGATAATTTCATTTAAATGTTGACCGCGGCTGCGTCTTAGGTGGTCCATCCGCTTAGTCCAATTTTGGCATTTCCACGTTTTTGAGTAACAGAGACCCAATTGGTGCGAACGGCGACGAATCGAAAATTGGTGGTCATCATTAACACTGGCCGATACAGCTGCGATATTTTCTTCAGTTCGCACTCTACGTAAGCGTGTTGGTGGTTTAATGTCCAACAATGTAAATTTGGTGCGAAATTTAGTCACAATAGCCCGAATAGCCGCTTCAGTGGGTCGATTAAACTGACCATAAAATGGAAGCGCGCAATGAACTTTCTTAACAGAGCACGCATTTTGATAATAAAATTCAATAATTTGCAAGCGTTGTTCGTTTGTAAGACGATTCATGATGAAATGTCAAAGCATACTGAGCATCTTTCTCTTTGACACCATGTCTGAAATCCCACGTGATCTGTCAAATACTAATGCATGAAAATCCTAACCTCAAAAAAATCACTCTTTAGAAACACGAAATTTGGCGTGTACATTCCTCTAATAGAGTATATACATAATATAAAAGTATTTTTTCTAAATTCGTACCTTTAAGCGGTTAAATGGGGATAGAGGGATGAAAATAGTACCAAAAAAACGGCTGCACCTATAATAATGAAATTCGGTGTATATTCCTCTGATTGCGTAAACACATAAAATAAAGGAAATTTTCGAAATTCGTACTTTTAGGGTGTAAAATGGAAAAAGGGGATACAAATTTTACCAAACAAATGGATGCAGCTAGAACCAGGAAATTCGCTGTATACATTCCTATGACAGAGTAGACACGAAGGATTTTCCAAATTCGTACTTTCAAGGGATTCGATGGGAGCAGAGGTATAGAAATGGTCGTGCTACCAACAAAATGGCAGCAGATAGTATAATGGAATTCGGAGTATACATTCCTTTGAGTGCATACCCACGTAAAAAAAATTGTTTTCTAAATTCGTACTATATTTTGTTACTTTTACGACAAAAAATGGTAGTATCATGAAGTGGTATTATACTGCGTACGTGAGAGATAAGGTCTTTTCCAAAATTAATCCTTTTGAAATTAAATTAGGATGGAAATACAACCAACCAAACCACTGTAGCTGAAAATACACTCTCTGTCCCCCAATATTTAGGGTATTTATGATTGCTGCCTTATATTTACTTTATGAATTGAAGTATTATTTCCATTCTATATATACATAGTATAAAATATTAATAGCCCTGGTTTATTAATTAAATTTCTGATTTTCATACATTTGAAATTTCTTGAGGACATTCCTCTTGTAGCTTGGAAGCACCACAAAGAAAATTAAAGTTTTAGTGGGAGAAATGGGATAAAATATGGTACCAATGATAATGATGGGCGGAGAATGGGGCGAATGGGGATATCTTTAAAATGTGCACTTTTCTCATCAAAATAATACAGTCACTTTGTCTGTATCTGAAAATGCTTCTCCCGACTGACAATCACCTCATATTTAGGCATGTTCACTTTCACAATTACAACATTGTATTTATTTATAGTAGTAGATTTTACACAGTGCGCATAAGTAATGTGCACAAAAATATCACAATTTTCGTAATATGGTACTGTACTTCTATGTAAAGTCGACATTCTTTAATCTGCTGGTAATACTGTGGACTGCAATCCGAGGTGGAGGGTATATAAGATTCGGCCCGGCCGAACTTAACGCCTTCTGACTTGTTATATCTTGTTTTAATCGACTAATGAAAAAATTATCATTCTGATGATTTTCACTGCAACTCTGGTCGATTTTGCAAAAATAAAATTGGAAAAAAATAAAATTTTAGTCAGGCTGGGTACTAATTAATAACACTGTCCAACGAGTTGAGTAGATCATTTTTGTAGAGTGAACTTATAGTCCAGGAGGTCTGAGTTTGTTTATATATATATCTATATATATATCTAAATCTGAACCGATCATACACACTTTCACCATATGTGTTTTTAGTTCGATTTGAAAACCTTGTGCCAATTGTGGTTTCTAAAGCGGTGTTTCTATTAGAAATATAAGATATTTTGTCAATTTTGAAGAAAATCCACTAAAATATGTGCTATTTAGAGTGAAAAGAGTCAAATCGGGAGTGACATTTGTATGGGGGCTATATCTAAAACTGAAATGATCTTACCTGCTTTCGACATAGGTGTTTTTAGTTAGATTATGAGATGTTGTGCAGAATTAAAAAAAAAATCGGGCACAATATGTGGTTTCTAAAACGAAAATAGTCAAATCGGGAGCGACATTTGTATGAGGGCTGTATCTAAATCTGAACCGATCTAACCCGCTTTCGCCATAACAGTTTCTAGTTATATTATAAGGTGTTAAGCCAAATTTGAAGAAAATCGGGTACTATATGTGCTTTATAGAGCATTTGTATGGAAACTTTAAATCTGAACCGTTTCGCCACATCTGTTTATAGTTTTGGCAAATTTAATTTGAGGCAAATCGGTTCAGATTTAGATATAACCCCCATACAAATGTCGCTACCGAATTGACATTTTCCGCTGTAGAAACGACATATTGTACCCGATTTTCTTTCAATTTGCCACAACATCTTATAATCCAACTAGAAACACGTATGCAAAAATTGGGTAAGATCGGTTCAGATTTAGATATAACCCCCATACAAATGTCGCTACCGAATTGACATTTTCCGCTGTAGAAACGACATATTGTACCTGATTTTATTCAAATTTAGCTTAAAACCTTATAATCCAACTAGAAATACTTATACAGAAAGTGGGTAAGATCGGTTCAGATTTAGATATAGCCCCCATACAAATGTCGCTCCCGATTTGACTGTTGCCGCTCTAGAAATTACATATCTTATAACTCAATTAAAAAAACCTATGGTGAACGTGGGTAAAATCGGTTCAGATTTAGATATAGCCCAAATACAAATGTTGCTCCCAATTATACATATGGGCATTTCCACAGAAAGGTCCACCAAGACAAACAAATTAAAAGTTCTTGTAAACATTTTCTTTTATCATATTTTCATAGAGAAATAAACAAATTTAACTAATGTAAACTAATTTTATATTAATTCATATCCTATCTTGAGATATTCGAATCCAAAGTCGGTCAAGTGCAACATTACTCTTATGAATATTTTTTTCGCATGTTTTGTTTTGATCAAAGTTCTTAAATAGAGGCATTACGCATTGACTTTTGGTGTCTAAAATCTTTCAAGGAGTACAAAGAGTCAAAAAAGAAAGGATACGGAGTTATACGACTGCTATAAACTGTAACTTTTTGCTTTGTATTATCGCATATTTCGATGTCACGTTTGACATGGAAAAACAACATTTGATGTTACCGTGTCTAAAGTACATGCAGAAAGATCATCAAATTTTGAATACAAACAGAGATTTTTATACAATTAAAATCAAAAAAAAATCTTACTGGAATATAAGAAAATTTGTGACCTTGGCACTTCTATAAAGTTGGTCACGTTTAAACACATCTTAAGTGTGAAAATTAAAAAAAATTCTTACATAAATAATTTATTTATGTAAAAAATGCTTATTTTTAGATGGGCAGAAACGGAGGCCAAAAATAAAGTTAAAAATATATTAAAAATATATTTAGATTATAACATGTTGGTCCGACTTTAAAGAAAATCGGGTGGTTTTTTTTTTTTAGATGTACAAACGGATAGTGGACAGACAGACGGACGGACATTTCTACATCGACTCAGAAAGTGATTCTAAGCCGATCTGTATAATAAACGACGGGTCTAACTCGTTTCGTTTTGGGTGTTACAAACAAACGCACAAAGACATAATACTCTCGTGGAGTGTAGAAAAATACTATGGTTAAAATCGGTCGATGTGTTTTGGAAGATCGACCTTTTTCTAGAAAAAAATACAAATTCTATATTTTTGCCAAATTTTATTTTCGCGGGAGATATGGCTAAAATGATTTGCATTCTCTGGTTAAAAAACAACTGAACAATTAACATTAATAAATTATACTTTTCTCCTTTTTGAAGCAGTTTATAATATTGTCTTCATATATCATAATCTGTCTTCATATATCAATGTCACCTAAATATTAGGTGATTGTTTTTCTTTAAGCCGTGATAACAAGCTGCAATAACAAAAACGTTAATAAAAATTTAATTTTTTGCTCAAATTAAAAAATTATTTTTTTACATTGTCGCCAACTACAATATAAATATATGTATCAAAAGAAATTTTCAAAAAATATTTTGTGTCGACTTTATTGGACTTAGTCTCGATATCTATCATTTTGACTTAATATGATTATCCAGGCTAAGTCAAAAATTTTTAACATGAAATTATTTTTTTGATTTGAACTGGGATATTCCACCCTGTCTAAAGGTTTCGTTCAGGTGGCTTCGCAGCGACTTTTCAACATCAAACTAATATATTTGCATTCTATTAAATATAGATGCAAAATGATCTTGAGCCAGGACAATATCCCAGTTCAAATCAAATATTGATTACAGACCAAAAAAATACAAACGAAAAAACTAAAATAAAATTATTTTTTCAAAATTTGTTTTCACACACACATTGATATTGCTTTTGGCGACAATTTTAAAAACAGAATTTTTTATTTTGAGTGCAATTTTAACATTTTATTTAGATTTTTGTTTTCGCAGCTTAGTTATCGAGTCTTCATTATTATTTCAGGCATTTTAAATGGAAAGAAAAAAAATCTCAATGAAAGCATATAGAATGCATTTTGAAAAATCTGTTTTAGAAGAAAAGTCAATGCATACATTCATTCAAAAAGACTGTTTTCGGTCGACTACTTTTGATTTTTTAATATTTCTCTATACATGGTTTGTTTATAATCTTCTGGAATACATCTAATTTTTTCAGATTTTAAGTTGGAGTTTTCATAGTAAAAACCACAAAATTACCTTTAAAATAATACTTCATTCTTTGAATTGTACCTTCGCTACATTTTCACACGATACCATTTTCAATGTCCTAACTCGGACCTTTTATCTTGATTTTACTAATTCTCAATTAGTCATATCTTTTAAACAATTGTTGTTGTTTCGTCCCATATAAAACTAATATTTTATAGAGTGCAGTTATCCTAAAGAAAGAAGGTGGAAATGGCATGACATGAAATAAACGATATAAGAAATTTGTTCGCAGATATACGACTTGCATACAAATATATTTCTCTACAAAGTAACGCCAATGCAATAACATAAGAGGACATATTTCATAAAATATTCTAAAATTAGCCAAGCAAGTCGCCAACTTTTTCATATATCACCAAAATATCGCCATGTCGCCAAATCGAAACTAAAATACCCAAATATACAATATATATAAAATTCGCCAGGATTGGCGAGAAATCACCATATCTGATAACCCTGGAACAGACGGGCATTGCTAAATCTACTCAGAAAGTGATTCTAAGCTGATCTGTATAATAAATGATGGGTCTATCTCGTTTCCTTTTGGGTGTTACAAACAAATGCAAAAAGACATAATACCCTAGTGGAGGATATACAAACTATGTGCTGTCGCTCAGAAAAATTTATAGAAAACTTAAAATTCTCTAAAGCGACAACGCCGCTGCAGCATTCATTTCCATTGAATTGCTTTGTATGGCATAAGTGAGTTGTATCTAGTCTACACTTTTTAAATGTGTTCAATTGCATTTTCATTAGGTAGGCGACAACTATGAAAGCATTCATTTATGATGTTAAATTTACTGCAATTAAACCCCTTTTCAGGAATTGTATTCGTTTTTCGTAGTAAATATCTTCAGTGAGTGTGTAAATGCATAATTAGGGCCCGCCTTAACCATTTTATTGCTGTATTGTTCGTCAACAAGGAAAAATCACCCAAGTGTATTTTTTTAACTTAACGCCATGATTTAGTCATTCCTACGATTTTAGTGCAATTTTAATTTTATTTATTAACAAATTACAAAAATAGTATTTTTAAGATTTGATAATTCTCTATAAAACTAGATGCAATTTTCTTTTCAAATTTCCTAATTTCCATCCACTCTAGTGTCTACGATGAAATATTTTTTTAAATCGGTAAATGCAGCTTTATTTTTCTTATTCTGGATTACAAATTTGATTACTTTCATTAAAATCTGAGAACCCAGAGCATTCTTACGAATGCTTTAGAATGAATTAGATCTTTAGGTAAAGTCAAAAAATATTATGACTTGAATCTTAAGCTATTAGGAAAAATAGTTATTTTAAACAATCTTTTACAAATATTCATTATGTATGATACAGATTGCTGATTTCGATTTGACTTCTTGACGCTATGTTTCCATAAATCTTCATTAAAATATACGCCCTGGAAAATAATCATTCCTTTAACATAGATACAACCCACTATGCCCTGTGCCTCTTGATTTGCTATATCTTGACATAAGGTAGCGGCGATGTAGTTAAAGAAAAATAAACCTGTCATCCTCTTTCCATATTTTGGATTTGGCATCTCTAACCAAGAGTACGCACTCAACTGTATTGGTTTAAACGTGATGTGCATGAATGCTATGATTCTTTCAATGAATTACTTTTAATTAGGTGTTATTTTGTGCAAAAAACGAAAGGAAAAAGGAAGCATGGCAACACATCCCTATTTTGCAACACACACACACACACACACACTTATAAACCTATTTCTATAGAAGACCGAGATGTGGAGTTTTTAATAAACATTTTCCCGGAACAGATTTTAATGTCATTCACACCGTACCAGCTAAAGATCAAATCTGTCATATATGTATGTCATTGAGTGTGTATGAAACAAATGCAAATGAGCATAACTTGCAAAAATAATAAACGGTTGATTAATTGAATTCTTTCAAACATTTAATATATATATGCGAATTATAGAGCAACAGTGTTCTGACAAAAAAAAAAAGAAAACAGAAAATTGACCCTGCCATTTTTATACACTCCACGAGAGTATTATGTCTTTGTGCATTTGTTTGTAACACCCAAAAGGAAACGAGATAGACCCATTGTTAATTATACCGATCGACTTAGAATCACTTTTTGAACCGATTTAACAATGTCCGTCTGTCTGTCCGTCCGTCCGTCGGTCTGTCCATATATTCTTGTAATCACGATACAGGACGCAATTTTAGCCAGAACCAAATGAAACTTTGCACAACGAAGTTTTTCGGACAAGGACGAACCCTATTTAATTTGAAGAAAATCGGTTCAGATTTAGATATAGCACCCATACGAATTTCACTCCCGATTTGACTCTTTTCACGCTGGATACCACATATTAAAACAGATTTTCTTCAAACTTGGCAAAACATCTTACATTTCAACTAGAAACACCTATGGTGAAAATTGGTCAGATCGGTTCAGATTTAGATATAGCCCCCATACGAATTTCACTCCCGATTTGACTTTTTCTGCTGTAGAAACCACATATTTTAAGAGATGTGCTTCAAAAATGGCAAAACATATTATATTTCACCTAGAAACACCCACGGTGAAAATGAGCCAGATCGGTTCAGATTTAGATATAGCCCACATACGAATTTCACTCCCGATTAGAGTTTTTCCGCTCCAGAAACCACATATTTTAACAGATTTTCTTCAAATTTGGCAAAATATCTTATATTTGCATGAGAAACACCCAGGATGAAAATGAGTCAGATCGGTTCAGATTTATATATAGCTCCTATAAAAATTTTGCTCCCGGCTTGATTTTTCCGCCCCAGAAACCACGTATTTTCATCCAATTACTTTAAATTGAGAACTGGAAGAACCTATTCTGACATGAGTCACTTCATCCCATGTTTGGATATAGCCCTGATACAAATATTCTTCTCGATTTGACAAATTGAACCAGGACATATTAGCCTATGATTAGGAAACATACAAAAATTCTTCCCGTTTTCATTTTTTTTGAATTGAATTGTGTTCTGATAGAAATTGGAGTGTATCATATAGTCGGGCCCGCCCGATTTTAGCCTTTCCTTACTGGTTTATAATTGATTTTTATCGATTAGAATTTGTCCGGAAAAAATAACATTTTAGAAGAATTACTATGGAATGCAACTGTAGTTAAAGGCTCATTAATTAAGAATCAGTTACTCGTAATTGCGAATTACTTTTTATTACGATGATAAATAAATTCAGCCGAATTTTAAACTATGACAAAATTCCTCATTTTTCGATCCACTCTAGTGCCTACAGTGACATACATATTTTTTGAAATAGATTTTTTTGAAATTGATTTATTTGTCCTATTCTGAATAACAAATTTGCAAACTTTTATTAAAATCAGAGAGGCCAAGGCATTTGTGTTCCGTTTCATATGAAATTATTCAGCTTTTATCACAGCCCTAATAATTTCCGGAAATTTTTTTATTTTTCTGGTGGTAATTTCCATAAATCTCAATTTCAACGATCATAAATATATTCAGCTGAATTTTAAACTATTCTAACTCATTTCGAAAGCAAGCTGGTTTGTCCATTCTTGCTATAAATTCTCGTGATTATTTTATTTTGTTAGCTAAGTTCAGTTGTATTTTAGTCATCAGTACGTATGTGCTCTCATCACAGTGGGTTACAATATTAATGCATCGTTGATTTTGAAACCAGCCATATATTGTTAACCAAAGTTCAGATTTATATTAGGAAAAGTCGAGTATGAAACAGCTAAATACGGACATGGCAGAATAACGAACCGTTAGCGAAGAATTGCTGCCTGAGACAAAAACACAAAGTTTAAATCAATACGTGTCTACGCAATCAGAAGAATGTATACACCGAAGTGTAGCCGTTTGGTTGGTACCATTTTTATCCCTCTATTCCCATTTTACCCCTTAATAATACGAATATGGAAAAAATACTTTTATATTAAATATCTGCTCAATTAGATGAATGACACAACGAATTTCGTGTTTCTAGCTGTTGTCGTTTGTTAGGTACCATTTTTATCCCTTTTTGCCCTAGGATAGAGAAAATTGTGTCTGAGGTACAAGAAGGGGCGTGGCTAAAGCGTAAATATTTTTAAAGTGCTTATAGAGAAATTTCCAACTATCAAATTGCAAATGATTTTGTCTACCCTTATGGATGTTACGTCGGTTTTATTGTAACCAAAGTTTATGTCACTTTGTGTGGGAGGTACCAGAAGGGGTGTGACAATATCGCCCATATCCTATGCGAATGTAACCACTAAAAAACATTGCTAAATATAAAATGTTCACAGTATTCCGATCATAAGTATAGAAGTTATAACAGCTTTAATTTTCCGTAGTTTTGTGTGTGAGGTCCTGATAATGTTCGAAGTCTTTTTACAAAAATGAGCGCTGCAGCGTCAATTTCATTCCGATGTTCATCATTTAGGCATCATTCGAAACGTATTTACTGCCGTTATTTATTTTTTATAAAATAAAGAGTGATTTTTTTAAATCTATAGGAAAGTTTTTCAAAAAAACACATAAAATTCTGAAATATTCACGAAATCATTATTTGAATCGATAGTACGGCCCATATAATTTAAAGTTTGAAGATTATTTCACGCAGATGTTGACCTTGACTGCGCCTCAAATGGTCCATCCGTTTAGTCCAATTTTGGCATTTCCAATTGCTGCGAACGGCGACGAATCGATAATTGATGGTCATCATTAACACTGGCCGATACAGCTGCCTTATTTTCTTCAATTCGCACTCTACGTAAGCGTGTTTGTTGGTGGTTTAATGTCCAACAATGTAAATTTGGTGCGAAATTTAGTCACAATAGCCCGAATAGCCGCTTCAGAGGGTCGATTAAACTGACCATAAAATGGAAGCGCGCGATGAACTTTCTTAACACAGCACGCATTTCGATAATAAAATTCAGTAATTTGATGAATTCATGATTAAATTATAGACAAACTGAAGATGTTTGACAGTGAAACAAAACACGAAACGTGCGTCAGCTGTTTAAACCAGTGTTGTCAAAAAGATAATAGCTAAAAAATCACCCTTTACTTACACCAAATACGAAAAAGTTTTCAGTAGTCACTGTGAAAATTACTATAAACGTCCAATAATTCGACCAATAAGTTACTCTAAAACAAGAATCAAAATTTTTATTTAAAGTGCTTTCAAGGGTCTATTATTACAGAAAAAAATTGTGAAGAAATGTAACACAAAAAATACACACAAAAACATGATTTTTAGGGTTATTTTCAGGAGCATTTAGATCACAGATTGCTTGATCTAGGAACGAATTTTTTTGCAAATCATCTTTAAACAATTCAACCTTTATTTTCTTGGGGTGACTGGAACTTGTTTTTCCATTTGTATGGACGGCGACCGAGCCTACTATATATGTGGTCTCTAGAGCGGAAAAACTCAAATCCGGAGCGAAATTTGTATGAGAGCCATTTATTACTCTGAACAGATATGACTCCCTTTCACCGTATCTACCTGAAATATAAAGAGTAATAGAGGAGTTGTAGAAAATCGTTTGAAATGTCGAATAGAGTCACATGTAAGTTAGTTATATATAAATCTGAACCGATCTGACTCACTTTCACCATATGTATGATGTTTCTAGTTGAAATATAAGGTTCTGTGGCAAATTTGTAGAAAATCGCTTAAAATATCAGAAAAGAAAAATGTCAAATCCAGAGCGAAATTTGTATGACAGAAATATATCAATCTGAACCGATAGACTTCACACAAATGCGACTTGACTTCTTGCCGCCTAGAGCCCACAAATTTCATATTTTTCACATTTTAAACAATGTGTGCTATATATTCAATGTAATTTCATCTTATTCAGGTTTGGTAATTAAACCATGTAAAGATATTGCGAGTAGAGGGTATCATAAAGTCGGCTTTGGTCGACTGTAGCCTTTTCTTACTTGTTTAACCCCCCATTCAAATGTTCATCACAAATTGCTTTGGCATTATATGCAAAAGACTTTGTTTCTAGCCCTTCCTTGTTACACTGTGCAGTGTTTTCTGTAAAACTTATGTGTCGTAGACATGTATCAGGTATTGAAAAAGAAGATCTTGAATAAACTAACATTGTTATTAGCCTACTTTACACATTATACCGCTCTGAACGGGTTAGGAATGATGCGGCGGGGTATTTTACTCATAAAAACTCATACAAGTCGAATCGTATGTACGCTCTTCAGAAGTAAGAATCCTCCCGGCTTAGAGTGGGTGTAAATCGATTTATTTTGGAAAACTAATTTTATGAAATTTATTTGCCATATTCGAGATGGGGGTCTGAAGATGTCCACTCGGAAGTAAATTGTCGCTAAATCATTTTCATGCTATTTGGATAATATTATACTTTTTTAAAGTGTTACCTCTTCAACTGTTAGATTTATAAGAAAGGACGTTAATAGTGAAAGTAGAGTTCCAATCACAAGTAATAAATGTAAGCCCACTTTAACTGCATTTAGATTTTAAAATTAAATATGATTGAGTAGCACATTTGTTCACTAGTGAACTACCCCTGTAATAGTGTCTACCTCTCATACGACTTCTCCAATTTTTAACGATTATCCGAGAATGATTAATTTCTGTTCTTGGGATTTTCAAATTATATGTAGTCATGCACAGTAGGTCAGTCTTGTCATATATAAACTGTTGTCCAAAATATACCAATGGAATTAAATGTTTTTTTTGCGATATGTAGCTTCACAACATGTAGGGTGTTACTATCTAGAAATCTACGTACCAGTACCAGTACACATAGAAATTTGAATGCAATCAGGTCCTTACCTCACTGCATTCATATTAACAAGAGTATAGGACACATACTATGCACCAGTATGTGTAGAATACAAAACTGTCTGCGAAGGTTGTTCACAATTAAAAATTCAATAGGATGCTTTTCGTGCACAGAGCCTGTGAAGTGAGATAATTCTTAACAACAACCAACAGCAAGGATATTCTAAGGCTCCCAACGTCACACACAAACCTTCCACATATGCAGACACACCATCACACACACACTCTTCGAGCAATGAGAAAATGGTTTTAAGATTGTTTGCCTAGGTATTGCAATTTGTATGCAGAGAATCCTTAAGATTAAGGATGTGCACATACACTCGGTTCTTTATTTGTTTGTGTATGTGTGTGAATGCACTCATACACGCAACACACACACACGTACAGGGTATGATTATTATTTTATTCCTCCACAAAATACGAGTATGGAGGCGCCACAAACCAATAAAGTTCCCTGCAACGAGAATGACAGAATGCAATTTGAAACGCGAAACTGAAAAAACTAAGAAGAAAAACTATAGCAATGGGAGAAGGGCGAAAGCAGAAATGCATTTCTTATAATGATAAAAAATATTCATATTTAATGGTGAAATAAGATCTGAGTTTATTATCTGTCATTGGAAAAAGTCAGTAAAGTCAGGATAATAAAATAATGATTGCTAATTGAGTCTTTTGTTACATCTGTCTTGAGCAGGAAAACTGCTTTCGCTAAAAATCAATTGTTGTCAGATCCTAATGATATAAAAAATAAATGTCATTGAAATAATCGCTGAGAGTAGGGAGTCTTTTCGCATAATAATTCAAATATTCGTAGTTTATCCATCAAATTGCTGCAAATGCAAGTTTTTTTTTAGTCTGCAGGTGAATGGAAACTTAAACTGTAAAGGCCGATTTCTATTCATACGCAATATTTTGGGATTTTATACCCTCCACTTGCAATACCTTTAAATAGTCATGGAATACCACGCAGATATATTTGGGGCAACCAAAAAAACTCATACAAAAATGGGCTTTATTTCCTAATGAAAAATCATCTAAAACTCAAACATGAAATATCGCCCATTGGTGATATTTGCCTGGCAACGCAGAATTCTTTTACTTTAGGGGTATTCTAACTTTGTTATTCCGTTTGTAACACCTTGAAATATCGACCTGAGATCCTATAGAGTATATATATGCTTGATCTCCATAAAATTCTAAGACGATCTGGCCATGTCCGTCCATCCGCACGTCTGTTGAAAGCACGCTAGCATCTAAACGAAAGGAGCTAGGACGTGCAAATTTTCCATAAATGTATCTTATAGTCGTAGATCGGTTGGGATTGAAACTGGGCGAATCGGCCCAAAGGGAAAGTCCCTCACAAGGACTAAAAATACCCATAAAAACCCCTAATATTTTATAGTATTTAAGCACATTTTTTCAATATGTCTGCTTGAACTAACTTGATATTGAGTATGCGCATTCCCCATATAACAAAAACGTGTACCGAAATTCGGTGTGTACATTCCTTTAATTGAGTATAATAATATAAAAGTTATTTTTCCAAATTCGTACGTTTAAGGGGTAAAATGGAAATAGAGGGATAAAAATGGTACCAACCGCTGCATCTAGAATAATGAAATTCGGTGTATACATTCCTCTGATTGCGTAGACACGTAAAATAAAGGGATTTATCGAAATTCGTATATTTTCATAATCAGTACATTTGGAATTAAAATATAACGGAAATACAACCAACTATAGCATCCACTATCAATATTTATGGTATGTAAGCTTTTTTGAAAATATAAATATAAGAATATTTATTTTTTAATTGACTTGAAGTATTATTTCGTTATATATATTCCAAACCTTTTAATAGCCTTTCCTAATGAGCGTGGTTTGAAATAATAAAAATATTATATTTATTTATAAAATAATTTTTTCTACATTTTTATTTGTTTTGTTTTGGCTGTATAAAAAAATTATTTTTTTCCTGTAATATTACAGCACTTCTATGAAAGCCTCTGTGGAATGCAAGGATATAAAAAGTTCGGCGCGGCCGAACTTAACGTTTTTACTTGTTTACTCTTTAACTCTATAGAATTGTGGGCAATGTGCCCATTATCATCACTATTTTAAGCTAAATATTATGTTTCTTTGTCAAATTTGCCACTAATTTAATTAAATAAATGTTAAAGTTTACCCACAATAATAGGGAAATGATAACAAAACCATGTATATATAGTATTTGGCTTAATATACGAATATTCCACGAAGTATATTAAATTATTGCATATAAGGCACAAATCATACAAAAAGCCTTTGTGTTCTCCAAAAAGACATTAATTTAGAGCTACTGTCAGTTCTTGTGGATAAACTTTTTTCTTCTGGATCAATAAAAAAATATATAAAACAACTTCGAACCTCTTGGTTTAGTTCGTTCGTAACCTATCGTACTTTCAACCAATAGAAGAACGCTTCATTCTATGGCCGAGGGTATAAAAATACACTTATTTGTGCATCAATATATTGATAGTCCTATCTAAAACATTTATAAATATATCTTACATTATCTGACAGTTTTTGCCTAAATGCGTAAACTGTCGCTTACGATAAAATTGCTTTCTTTGAAAATGTGAGCAGCGACTTACGATAAAATCTTAGCCCCATTTTTTATATAAACGTTAACAATTTTGATATTTTGACAATCTTTATTTATATAGCAGCCCAAAAAATTTTAAATTCAACAATAAAAAATATTTTCAGAAAATGCAGCTTACGATAATTTCGCGCTAAGGGCTCGATATGTTAGGCCCAAGTTTTGAAATGGGATAAAATCATTCCAACACAGTGTTTTCAAATCGATTTTTTTTTAATTAGTTCTATTACTATTAAATGGAAAAAGATATCTCGACGAAATTTCATATGGTCATATGGATATGGCAGAGTACAGCACGAATCTGTATTTGAAATTTGCCAGACACCTCCAAAATCTTGAGTTACGGATAAAAATCGGATTTATAAGCCTGAAAGAAGAAACCTGAAGCTTTTGATCAATATCTATATATTGATATATATATAAGAAAACTTAAGAAATCAGTGTGCTTTTGTCTAGCAAACACATTTTTAATCAATTTTTACCAATTTTTCAAGTTTGACAATGTTTTTGCACATATTTTTTGGTAACCGTTTATGTGTATTCGCTGAGAGAAGCCACCAAAAACAGTTTAGATGAAAACCGTAACTGCGACATAAAAATCCATAATGTTTTTAAATTCACCGTATCATGAAATGAAGTTTCATGGTATTCTAATTTTGTCCAATGCTAGTATGAGGACGGTGCATTAAACCGATTGCTAGACGGATTGATTGATTACAGCTGCGGATATGGTTCAAACAACCGACTTACCTTTCAACTTAAATTAACTTCTGAAGTATCTAAAATGCAGAAGTATTAGAGAAAAATATCAACAGCATCTTCTGTCTCTTTCATAACACTACGAGAGGGTGCAATGATCTATTTTAAATTTTGCCTGTAACATCCGTTTTCTGTGTAGGTTGAAGATTTTCGATATGGATTTTTATTTCAAAAATTTCAATGACTTTCTATCATTACCAGCATTCAAGTGTGTACTTGCACTGCACTCCATGTAAAAATAAAAACATATTTTTCGTTGCAGTTTTTGAATTTAAAATCATTTGGCTGTCGCATGTTGTCTTGAAAATAATTTACAAGTTTTTTTGAAAAGAAAATTAAATTAACATAAGTTATTTATAATACGTTACATTAAAATTAAATAAAAAGAATTATGATTTTTCTACCCCTCACATTAGAAAGAGGCTGTTCCAAATTTTGTCATTAATATATATTTTTGATTGTCAAAAAATTTTAAAATGATCTAGTCATGTCGGTCTATCGCATCTAAGCGAAAAGTGTTAGTAGGTCCAAAGGTCGGGTTGTAGTTGTATAGTTGTAGATCAGTTAGGATTGCAAACTGACTTGGCTGTCTAGACGTTCAAAATAATGAGACATTTACAAATTCGTACGGTTGGGCTAAAAATGGGAAAAATGGGAAAAGGGGGGTAAATATGGTACTTAAGTATTACGGCTACAAATATATAGTGTTTACCATGTAACAGTTTAAATTTGAACTACCGATTATTTTGACTTTGAAAGGTATTTATTTTTATTTTCATGTTTATGTTTCACAATTGCAAAATGGGACGCTATACGCTCGAACAAAATTGGGAAATATTAAAAATTAAGTTCCAAAGTAGTGAGACTTTAACGCAAACTGTTAGAAATTTACGTGGAAAACTTTCGCGTTTTCAGATAAAGCTCATTTCATATGTCAATAAGCAAAATTGATTTCACAATTCTTAAGATTTCCGGAAATTCTCACAATCCACCATTAAGATAATTCAAAATTTAAATTTAATATTTATATATAATTTAATCATTACCTTCATATGGAACAACCGATATGCGGGATGACTTTGAATAGAATAATAATGAATAGAATTGCGGAACACATTAACTAAACAAGAACGTTTTCAAAGTAAGCATGTATGAATGAGTTTACGCACAAGTCAATGGCAGTGTTGCCATATTCTCTTGATATATCGAAAGAGACTTGTGCATTAGTGCAGTTGTTTATAATGTTAGGTTTGTTACACCTAATTAACACAGACCTACATACGCACATCGACGACTAGTTTGCAAGATGGCTATGGTGTGTTTTGTTACTTGATGTAGTTGTTATATACTGACATTCGAAAAGTGAGTTGTGGTTCTCATTCCTTAGGAAGACCTGATTTAAGTAGTAGGTAAGCTTACTGAGGACAATCGTAACGGACCACAGTTCCACTAGTCATTAGTAAATAAAGATGCATTCTAAAGAAGATGGAAAATGATCTTGTACGAACAGAATGTCCGAATTCAAATCAAATTGTTCCTGAATGCAATTGTCTTGCACTAGCTTCTATACGAATCTCGCGAACGCATTTTGGATTCATATCCGAGCGTAAAAAAATATAATCCTTATTTAGAAACCACTGCTGGTATCTCTGCTTGTCTATATAGGATGTCTACATGTGACTACGTATGTATGTGAGTGTAAGAGTAATCTGTACCCTGTGTATTCACACAACTATTCCATCCATAGAACATGTTTACTTCTCGCACGCCAGTATTCTTGAGTGTAGTAGTGAACATTTGCAGGTGTGTGAGTGTTCATTTGATTGTTTGCTTCCTTTCAGCAACATGCAATTCTATGGCTGAATACTTGTGAATGGATGCTTCAGTGTTGTCAATTTAGTGCTTTTGGCACAGATTTTGTAGGAGAACACATAAAAACAAAATCAAACATTGTGTATCATATAAATGAAGTGAAACAAGGGTTTATCGACACTCTTCACTTTACAATTGCTCAGCCGGTAGGACTGTCAGAAGGTGAGAGCAGAACAAGTAAGTAAGCTTCAGTCGGTTAAACTGAATTATAAATTTATACCCTCACTTTCAGATAACATTTGTATGGAAGTTATAAGGACATACATTTCACTTAGGGCCGGGTAATTGGTGTAGAATGTACTAGAAGGTTCGCGGGACATGTTCCCTCCTTCCACATTAATAAACATAAACAAATATCAAATCATTGTGGACTCCAGGCACAAATATAGAAATTATAAAGGATTTAATATTAGCTAGGAGAGGGGAGATACTAGAAGGGGCGTGGTAAAATCATAAATACATATGTTATAGGTTTGAAGTAATTATAAAAACGTTTTCAAATATAAACTTGCAGCTGTTTTCGACCAGAGCTTATGCCAAATTGTGTGCGAAGTATCTGAAGGGGTGTGGCAATATCGCTCACTTTCCAGATGAACTCAAGGTTTATAAAAACATTGCCAAAGGTCAAATTTCAGAGTATTCCGATCATCCGTATAGAAGTTATAACAAATTTAATATTAGGTTGTTTAGGGTTATTTGTGTGGGAGGTACTACAAGGGACATGGCAAACACCGCCATTTTTTGTAGATCTAAAGTGATTGTAAGAGCATTATTAAATACAAAAATGTAGCTGATTCCGAACATCCGCTTGCAAGCTACATTGGTTTTAATTGAACACAAGAATATAGTTAATTTGAGTGGGAACTTCAACTAAGCTTGTAAAAAATATTACCTATCTCCCAGGGGCCCGGACGAGACATTCGCACGCCTTAAACTACGCCAAAAACAAGAAATAAACTGAAAAAGACGATCAGACTTATTAATCTTCTAAAGAGCTTAAAGAGTACTACATTTTAATAATATATCGTTAGGATTTAATAAAAAATAGTACAAATTTATAAACAATTTTACATTACAGAAGTACTTAAAGCGGTTTGTTGAGAACTTTGTTTTTCCATATATACATGTAAATGAAGATCAGACAGAGGATATATTTTGTTCGTAGATCTATGAAATATGATAATTAAGTCTTAGATTTTTAAATTGGGTTTTGCAATTTTCGTTATAACACTTCAACTTTTAATAAAAATAAAAGAGAGCAAGTTAACTTCAAGTTTCATAATAAAAAAATTTGTCGAAATAAGGAGAAAACAAGTAAAAAGTCGGCGTTAAGTTCAGCCGGGACGAACTTTATATACCCTCCGCCATGGATTGCATTCCACAGAGGCTGTCGATTTTTGTGGAAGTGCAGTAATATTACAGTAAATATATTTTTTTAATATAGCCAAACCAAAACAATAATTTTATAAATAAATATAATATTTTTTGTCATTTATTTTTTTGTTCAAGACCAAAGGTTGTGCTGAAGTCTTCAGCAGAACCCAAACTTAGCAAAAAGGCAAAGTGAGACCTTTATTGTTGCAGCTAAAAGTTGACTGCGCAGTTTCTGCTGAAGACTTCAGCACAACCTTTGGTCTTAAACCAAAATAAATTAACACACATACAAAATAGCAGACCAACAATACATAAAGGGTGTTTTTTATTGAGGTATTGAACTTCGAATTGAAATAAAACACAAGAAAATCGTTTTAATGTCCATCAATTTGGCTTTATTGGAAGGATAATTTTATGTCATTAATGTTTAAATATGATTTCGGGCATGTGGCCGCCGCGGCTGGCTCGAATATAGCCAGCATATGGGGCCGAAAGTTGGCAAAACCGCCACGAATGTTGACTTCCAAGTCCCCTAACGTTTCTGGTTTGTTGGCGTAGACGAGCGACTTCACATATCCCCAAAGAAAATAATCCAATGGTGTCAAATCACACGATCTTGGTGGCCAATTGACAGGTCCATTCCGCGAAATTATGCGGTTAACCGAATTAATTGCTCTGATGGACGATTATGTCGACCATAAAATGGACGGAGCTTGCGGTGAACTTCGCGAACTGAACCAATACTTTCGAAATAAATTTGCACGATTTGCAAGCGTTGTTCTTTTGTCAACCTGTTCATGATGAAATGGCAAACCAAAATAAATATTAATCACTTGACAGCTGACAAAATGGCCGCCAGTTAAAAAAGTGATGCCAACTTAAAGCTCTATACCCCAATAAAAAACACCCTATACAAACAACAACAATACACACGAGGTACAGTGAAGATGGGACATACCGTAAAACAACAACATTTGCATTGTTGCGAGCGATGCGAGCACATGCATAACATTGAATTGGCAAAGAGAGATTTTTAGTGTGTCGACTTGGTTCGGTGGAATATTTTGTTTATCAGCGCTTCTCATTTGTCATATGTGACCGCTGGTGCTAATATGAACCCTGATTTAAGTCAAAGACATACATTCGTTGCGAAAGTTCTGACGAGATGGGGTAGCGGCCATCGAAACTGCGCAGTCAACTTTTAGCTGCAACAATAAAGGTCTCACTTTGCCTTTTTGCTAAGTTTGGGTTCTGCTGAAGACTTCAGCAAAACCTTTGGTCTTGAACCAAAATAAATGACAACACATACAACATAGCATACCAACAACACATACAAACAACATAAATATAATATTTTTATTATTTCAAACCACGCTTATAAGAAGAGGTTACCAATACGATTACACTATATATATATATATATATATATATATATATATATATATATATATATATATATATAGAAATTATACTTCAAGGCAATTAAAAAAATTAGTATTTTTTTATTTATATTTTCAAAAAAGCTTATCTACCATAAATATTGGTAAATTGTGGTGCTACAGTTGGTTGTATTTCCATTCTATTTTAATTCCAAAAGTACAAATTTTGAAAATCCATTATCTCACGTACATAGTGCAAAATAACCTAACTTCATGATTCAACCAATTTTTGCCGTAAAGGTAAAAAGTACGAATTTGGAAAAATGTTTTTATTTTACGTGTCTATGCAGTCAGAGGAATGTATGCGGCCATGTGGTTGGTACCATTTTTATCCCCTTTTTTCCATTTTAACCCCTCAAGAGTACGACTTTCTAAAATTTCTTCATTTTACGTGGCTATGCACTAAAAGGGTTGTACACACCGAATTTCATCATTCTAGCTGTAGTAGTTTAGTTGGTACTATTTTTATCCCTCTGTATTCATTGTATCCCTTAAAAGCACGAATTTGGAAAAAATATCTTTATGTATACTCCGAATTTCATGACACTAGCTGCGGTCATTTGGTTGGTACTATTTTTATCCCCTTTTTCCATTTTAACCCCAAAAAGAACGAGTTTCGAAAAATCCGTTTATTTGTCGTGTCTACACAATCAGAGGAATGTTTACACCGAATTTTATTATTCTAGGTGCAGCCGTTTGGTTGGTACCATTTTTATTCCTCTATTCCCATTTTACCCCTTAAAAGTACGAATTTGGAAAAAATAATTTCATATTATGTATCTACTCAATTAGAGGAATGTACACACCAAATTTCGTGTTTCTAGCTATTATTTTTTAATATTAACCATTTTTATCCCTTGTTGTCCCATTTCACACCCTACGAACAAGAATCACTTTAAGGTGCACATTTTTGTTATACCCAATATCAAGTAAGTACAATCAGACATATTGAAAAAATAAGCTTAAATGCTCTAAAAAATTAGGGATTATTATGGGTATTTTTAGTCCTTGTGAGGGATAAATGTTTCCCTTTGGGCCGATTTCGTCCAGTTTCAAACCCGATCTACGACTATAAGACGAATTTATGGCAAATTTGGACGTCCTAGCTTCTTTCGTTAGATGCTAGCTTTTAACAGACGTCTTAGAATTTTATGACGATCAAGAATATATATACTTTATAGGGTATCAGGTCGAATTTTATAATTATAGTTGCTGTCGTTCTGTCGGTACTAATTTTATCCCTTTTCCACATCTTGACACAAGTGTGAATATCGAAAGATCTTTTTGTTTTGTGCGTCTACGTGGTAATTAGTCTGAAGCCATTTGGTTTGTTATCTCCTTTCGGAACGTTTCCCTCCATTTGTTTGGTACCATTTTTGTCCCCTTTCATCCCGTTTCTCATTTGAAAGTAGGAATTTTTACAAACAGCTTTCCTTTTAGTCTATGTAATTAATGTTTCTAGCTGCCGTCGTTTGGTTGGTACCGTTTTTATCCCTTTTACCCTATTTCACCCCGTTCTATGATCATTATTACGATAATTCTGTGTGCAGTTTCCACTCTTTTTCAAAAGTTGGCATCACTGTCTATGTCTGCAGAGGTGGTGGAATGTCTCCACCATTGGCGTTAAGATTGAAAATGCATTCATGGCCAGAGTGTGAAATATTGTATTTGGCAACATAGCAACAACATAATAAACATCACACATAGGGATGAGGTGGGATGGGTCAGATGGTGCTGTTGCATGTCTGTTGCCTTTGATTCACCGTCCAAAGATGATGAATGCATTTATGTGTGGCCCACACATATTAGTACCAATGCTGATGGTGGTGGTGGAGAGTTACAACAGCTTCTTGTGTTTCTGATGTGTTGATGAAGAAGAAGAACAACAACACCATCATTGTAAATTACAAGTAATGCATGTAATAACAAGCGTTTCCTTATGTTTGTTTTTCTCTTCCATATAAATTATATTTTTTTCAAGAAATTGCTATTACATTTATAAGGAAATATAATAATAACTTTTCGTCCAAGGTAATACATAATGAGAAAAGTTGCACGAAACTATTTTCTTATTATTTTTCAAACGCAAAGGCATGTTTGGTAGTTCAACAAAATAACCAAGGTCTTCTGGTAATATAACATGATTAACACTAAGTAACGCCATATATGACAAACATCTGTTTCATCGAAAAACAACTTTAGTTTTTAGTTTGCAAAATTTGCGACAGGTCTTTTTGGACCTGAACAGTACCATATACATATGAAACTAGAGATAATATGTAGAAAAACTGTGTACTCAGTTTTTCATTTGGCTATATTTTCTTCATTTTACAGAACTTCTAATTTAAAAAGGATATATTTGTCTTAATAATTTATTGTCATGCATATGGGACCAACTGAAAGAGAAGAATGTGTGTTAAAAATACTAAAATTTCCATGGCTCTATCTGTATTACTTCAGCATTAAAAACCATAAATAGTAAAAGATGAATAAAGTAAACGTGAAATTGTTGTTAATACTAAACTGATACAGATAGAATCATTCTAATTAAAATATTTTTAATAGATATTCTTCTCTATCATTTGATATACATATCGCATTTGTATGGCAAGTTAAAGTATAAAAATAAATTATTTAAACTTCTATATCCTTTGGAATTTAAAGTCAAGTAAAAACAAGTAATGAAAGGACGGACGGAGCCGACTATATGATACAATCCACTTCCTATCTCATTAAAATTCAATTCTGCAAAAAAGTGAAATCGGGAAGGATTTTTGTATCCTGTAAATTTATGTGTTTGACAAAAAATGTTAAATCGGAAAGGACATCTGCATGGGGGTATGTTGAAACATGGAACGATGTGTCCCGCTTTCGCCTTGCATGTTTATAGATTAAATATAATATGTAAAAATTGGCCTAAATTGGTTAATCATTTGGGAGCAACATTTGTAAATCAGAAGCGATCTGACCCACTTTCACCATAGCTATTTCTACTTCAATTATATGGTACTATGCCAAATTTGAAGCAAATCGAGTGAAATATGTGGTTTCTAGAGCGCAAAAAGTCAAATCGGGAGTGCTATATCTAAATGTGAACCGATTTACTTCAAATTAAATAGCGTTCGTCCTTGATCCACAAAACTTATTTGTGCCAATTTTTGTTAAGATTGCGACCTGTAATTTGATTACAACAATAGATGGACAGACGGACTGACAGACGGACATTGCTAAATCGACTCAGAAAGTGATTCTAAGGCTATCTGTATAATAAACCATGGGTCTAACTCGTTTCCTTTTGGGTGTTACAAACAAATGCACAAAGACATAATACTCCCGTGGAGTGTATAAACAGTATATTGTCTAGTTACACATGCATATTGTCTTGCTCAGGACCAATAAAATGAATGTAAAATTGTCGCACGGTGTAATCGTACAACCACAACTGATGAAAGGAGAGATAATAATAACATAACCTTTTTCTCCTGTTCATGACCATAGGTAGCAAACCGTTCGAAATTCCAGAAAACAATCAACTAAAAAATGTACCTAAGATCTCAATAAATAACTTTCTAGAACATATGAACTACCTCGGAATGATTCTTAACACCGTTTAGTTCGAAAAAATATATATCTTGCTGGACTGTTTCTGTTAATGACCAGCCCGACTACAGTGCGTATGAGTGATATTATCCTTAATTAACAGCACGTATACGCTACCTGCACACACTACAGCCTATACGATTTGTTCGACGACATTTGCGATTTTGACCTTGAAGATGATGTTATATGTTCACAATTTTTGTTCTTTATGACAAGAGCTACAACTTTGTCACAGAGAGTAAATCAAAATTCCAAACGGTTTGCAAGATATGAGCCTGAGAAAATGATCACATTTTTGCAAAAATGACACCGAGGCCCCAAGTCTTTGAGGGCCCATAAAAACTATACTTTTACTACTACGACTACAGTAATTTTCGCTTATAACGAACCCGCTTAAAACGAAATTTCGCCTAAAACGAACCAATTTCAAAAGCACTTGCTTTATTTCTAATAAACCATGAAATTTTTGTCGCTTATTACGAACCCGTTTAAAGCGAACTTTCGGTTATAACAAACTTTATTTGCATTCAATTTTTTTTTTATTTTTCGGTTAAAACGAACCCATTTGTTTATTTTTCGGTTAAAAGGAACCCATAAGTGGCGCTATGAATAAAACATGATATTTTTGCGCTGGCAACACTGTATTACGCAGTGTTTTAGTTTTCCTATGTTCTCGAATCAGGGGATTTCCCTAAGTTTAATGTTTGTTTGTGTGAAGGCGATGTGCAGACAGCAGTTGAAAATTACAAAGCTAGAAGATGGACGTAGTAGCAGTTGGAAAGCAAAGAAAGTGTTTTTCTTTAAAAGAGAAGTATGAAATAATTAAACGATTACAACAAGGTGTAAAATAAAAGCAAATATGCCAAGAAATGGGCCTCAGCAAGTCAACAATTGCTACAATTTGGAAAAATAAGGACTTGGTGCTAAATAATTTTGAGCAAAACTCGTCAAATGTAAAGAAGGTTAAAACCCCTTCTTTCATGGAACTGGACCATTGCCTACTAAAATGGTTTACTCAGAAAAGAGCCAATAATATGACTATAACCAATGCCGTTTCACAAGCTAAAGCACAAGAATTTGGAAAAAAGCTTAACTACTGCGATTTTAAGTGCAGCGAAAGTTGGATTGTTCGATTTAAAAGACGCCACAACATCACTAGTGGAAAAATTGTTGGAGAGGCGGCTGAAGTCAATGTTGATGTGGTCAATGATTGCTTGCAAAATAAGTGGCCAGATATAAGAACAAATTATAAAGATAAGGACATATTTAACGGCGATGAAACTGGTTTATTTTATAAACTCACTCACAATAATACACTGCGATTCAAAGGTGAGACTTGTGCAGGTGGTAAAATATCAAAGGAACGGCTAACAGTGCTCGTAGTAGCTAATATGACGGGTACAGAGAAACGAAAACTTTTAGTAATCGGAAAATCAAAAAGTCCCAGGTGCTTTAAAAACATTAAAAAATTGCCAGTTAATTACCAGGCTAATAAAAATGCTTGGATGACATCCGAAATTTTCACCAGCGAATTAAGAGAATGGGACTATAATTTACGCCGTGCGAATCGAAAAATGATACTTCTGGTAGACAACTGCACAGCTCATCCAGATACAAAGAACTTAGAGTGCATTAAATTAGTGTTTATGCCTCCAATTACAAGCTCAGTTTTACAACCTATGGACCAAGGTGTCATTCACGCATTGAAAAGTAAATATCGCCATTTGCCAATGTGTATGTATTATACATATGTATTAAAATATCCCAAAATTGTCTTTAATAAATAAATGCATGTGCACTTACATACATAAATTGTTTTCTTTGACTTTTTTTTGACTTTTCCAAAGCATTTGACTTGGTCCATCATGATATTTTGCTAAGCAAGTTAAGTAATATTGGAATTACGGTTGAAACCCTAGCATTATTTAAGGATTACCTACAAAGTAGATTGCAGTACGTCCAAGTTGGGTCGTCGAGTAGTTCCATGTTGCCAGTTGCACATGGTGTCCCTCAGGGGAGCGTTTTAGGTCCATTGTTATTTAAGATTTATATAAATGACTTAAAAAATATAAATTTTAATGGAAAGCTATAAGTACAAATACGAAAAAGTTCTTCAAACCCAAATCGAGTACGATGCTGCAATTTTGGCTGAATTTTCTCGCATTAATAAATTAGTTCTAAATGCCGGAAAAAAACAATTTTTAAGATTCAAGCCTTACATTAGCTCAAATGATGGTGAAATGGTAATTCATGTGGAGGGAACACCAATTGCTGAGTCCCAGAGCGTGAAATATTTGGGCACGCATTTAAATCATAATTTGTTATGGGATCTTCATATAAAGGACATTAATGCAAAGATATCATCAGCTGTAGGAATTCTGCATAAATTTAAACATAAGTTGAGTACTGGCGTTAAGATGATTATATATCAATCACTTGTTCACTCGCATCTTACATACTTGCCTATGATATATGGATCTGCATCTCACAACTCATTGAAATCCTTACAATCAGCTCAAAACAAAGCCTTAAAGATAGTACATAATTTGCCTGTGCGTTACTCATCAATTGACCTATACAAATATAAAGCAAAACAGACATTGCCGGTCCGTGGTTTGTATAAACAACACATTTTGATGTACATGTTTAAGTGTCTAAGAGGCATAGGTGCAAGAACAATTACATTTAATAGAAATATAGTCCGAACTGGACGGAATACTAGACAGTCGGAAAACATTCAGGTCTCAAGATGCCGATTGGAATTGACTAAGCAACGCATTACGTACGCTGGACCATTTGAATACAATCGGTTGCCTGCCTATTTAAGAAATATATCAACAATTTCGACTTTTAAACAAGAGCTAAAACTTTACCTTTTGCAAAATATAGAAACACTTCTAATATTAACAAATCTAAATTACTATAAATGTAATCTTAATTTTGAAATGTACGTAATGTAAATAATTAATATTGATTGTTATTAAGTTGCCTTTTTAGCCTCTATAAAGCCTACAAGGCGCTGGGGCTTCTAATGTATATAATTGTGTATAAAAACTTGAAATAAACAATATAATTAAAAAAAAAAAAAGTCTTCATTTAAACCGAACTTCGTTTAAAACGAACTAGTTTACCCAGTCCCTTGAAGTTCGCTTTAAGCGAAAAATAGTGTATATGATAACTTACACTTTCTATCCTACTACAATTCTATTCGGTGATAAGAAGTGAAATCTAGAGGGTTTTTCATATGAATCGGATAAAAAATTTTAAAAACTGTCTTCTACGTAAAAAATTTCAGATGTTTAAATACAAAATTTGTGAAATTTTCACAATCTTTCAGGTTTATGGGGGAAAGGTATCATTGCTTTTTCAGCGGTAATTGAATATAATGGACGGTAATATACAATATTTTTAAATTTTTCCAAAAACTAAGATAACGTATAACACGATTATTCGAGTTTTGACTTCCAAACTGAGATAGTGTCCTGGCTTCAGACCTTTTTGTATCGATATAGATATATAGAATAAAAATTATTTTATTATTTATAAATCAACCACTTTTTTCAAATATTACAAAAGCGTCAATATTTTAAACGTCCATTAGTTCTTCTGAAGGACTTTTTTCTCTGAACCAATTGCCAATCCTAAGCGAACTGTAATCAATAGACACATATGGAAAATGGTCAGGTATACGTACATTGAAATATCATCTTAGAATCTTGTTGATTTTCTGAGTTGTCAGTGAAATGACTAAATTAAAGTACGCTCAAAGCGCCGTTCTGTTTCTGATATTACCCAGGGAAATTGGTAGTACTTCGGTAGGTCGTCCTTAGGAGTGAAAAAGTTCTCATTTGTCGCACGGTGTAATATGTCAATATTTTGTAATATTCTACGAAGAGCATTTTCATAAGTGAATTGGAAAGAATATTGGGTCACTGAGATAAGATGCCAGCTTTGAACCCAGATGGCTTTGGTTTCGATATGTAAATAAAATAAGATTGAAATGAAAACTATGCAAATATGCATCAGTTGAGCTGCGGAAGAATAACTTTTAAGCTTTCATTATGAAGGGACTCCTATGACTACTCTATTATCATAGATTCATGATCATTCAAATATTCACAACTTCTGTATCCAAATATCAGGGTACCTTTCAATTCGGGACTCTCTTTATACCCTACACCACTTCGTGGACTTGGGTATTATAAGTTAGTTTTCCGCCAAATGTTTGTAACACCAAGAAATAATCGAGCTAGACCCACCTTTAAGTATACGGATCGGCTTAGAATCACCAGCTGAATCGATTTAACGATGTCTGTCTGTCCGTCCGTCCGTCTGCTGGCCATCTAAGCTTGTTCGCACTCTACAGGTCGCAATTGTTGACCGATTATCATGAAATTTGATAGAAGTTACTTTTTTGGGCTAAGGTATTGAAAGTAGGTGAGATCGGTTCAGATTTAGATATAGCCCCCTACAAATGTCGCTCCCGATTTCACTTTTTCCGCTCTAGAAACCACATATTGTACCAGATTTTCTTTAAAATTGGCACAACATTTTATAATAGAACTAGAAACACCTATGCTGAAAGTGGGTGATTTACATATAGCCCCCCTACAAATGTCGCTCCCGATTTCACTTTTTCCATCCTAAAATCCACATATTGTACCCGAATTTCTTTAAAATTGGCACAATATTTTATAATCGAACTAGAAACACCTATGCTGAAAGTAGGTGAGATCGGTTCAGATTTAGATATAGCCGCCCTACAAATGTCGCTCCCGATTTCACTTTTTCCGCTCTAAAATCCACATATTGTACCCGATTTTCTTAAAATTTAGCACAAAACCTTATATTTGAACTAGAAACTTATGTGGTTAGAGTGGGTCAGATCAGTTCAGATTTAGATATAGCTCCATACAAAAATCGGCCACAATATAACTTTTTACGATCTTGATACCACATAGTTTAACCGATTTTCTTCCAGTTTGGCAATAAATCTTATATTTGAACTGAAATACAAATATCCATTTTACTTTTTGGGTTCTAGAAACCACAAATTTTATTGATTTTCTTCAAATTTGCAACTTGTATATATAGGCCTGTCGCCCCCGATTTTATCATATATTTTTTATCGATGTTGTTCTAGAAAAATCTATAGTGAAAGTTGGCCACATATTTCCGGATCTTAATACAACACTCATACAAATGTTCTTCCCGATTTAACTATTTTCTCTCAAGGTATTACAGATTTTGATTTATTGTAAGTATTGGAGGGTATCATATAGTCGGCCCAGACCGAGTTTAGCCTTTCCTTACTTGTTTGCTTATAGTTAAATAAATTGTGATGTTTCATTATTATAATTTTGACTATATATATCAAATTAATTCAAAGAAATTTATAAATAGAATTTCATGATTCTAGCTGCAGCCATTTGTATAACCTCTTGCTCCATTTTCGCTAAAAGAACAAATTTCCGAAAAATCATATATTTGCTCGTCTACGGAATGCGCACACCGAACTTCATGATTAGCTATCTGCAGCAGTTTGGTAGGCACCAATTATATCCCATTTTAGACAAAAAGTACGAGTATAGAGAAATCATATCGAGCCCTTAGCGCGGAATGATCGCAAGCGCCAAAACACACATTTTACAGGAGAAGGTTTTTATTGATTATTTTGAAATATTTGCATAAAATGAAATATGTTTAAATGCAAAATGTTTTAATTACGCCGTACCCAACGAATTATTATTAAAAATTGATCATTTGTTTACAACATACGGTACTTTTGGCGCTTGCGATACAAATATTGTACTTGCGGCTACAAATAGTGAAAAAACTGTGGCGCTTACGATATAAGTTTTTTTCGATTAAACCTCGAAATTTTAGTAAAAACACACTTTTTATTATAAAAAATGTATTAAATCAAAATAATAAAATAGATAACAATACTTTTATAAAGGGAAAATGAACAGTAAAGTAATTCAAACCGTTAATAAAAAACAATTTTAGACACATTTGAATTCCTATGATTAATAGTTAAATTTCATATAAAAGTTTTTAGGTAATATCGATATTGAATTTTTCTTTGAACAAATAATTAAATTAATATTCATTTCATCCACCCTACTATCTGCAAAATATCCATATTTAAATTTTGCGCAAAATCACAGTTTTTCAAACAATTAAATTTTATTTTAATGTATGGCGGTAGAAATGCTGTAGAAAATGAATTCCAGTCCTTAAAATCTAAATGATTTAGTAAAATACTTTCATAACACTTCGGTATCGTGCGGGAATTTGTAATTATGGTCGGCCACTCTGAAGTGGCCCACATTATTCTTCCTTTACAAAATGATTCAATTGTATAGTGTTTAGAATCAACTGGCATCATTGTATGACCGGAAAGCATAAACGTTATGTTAACATTCTTAACGAAATCTGAAGTTTTTATACCCTCCACCTCCAGGATGGGGGTATACTAACTTTGTCATTCCGTTTGTAACACCTTGAAATATCGACCTGAGACCCTATAAAGTATATATATTCTTGGTCGTCATAAAATTCTAAGACGATCTGGCCATGTCCGTCCATCCGTCCGTCTGTTGAAAGCACGCTAGCAAAAATAAAGGTATTTTTCGAAATTCGTACTTTTTGGGGTTAAAATGGTAAAAGGGGATAAAAATAGTACCAACAAAATAACCGCAGCTGGAGTCATGAAATTCGGAGTATACATTCCTCTGACTGTGCAGACACGAAAATGGGTATAGAGGGAAAGTCGCACTCTTAAGGGGGTAAAATACGTAAAGGGGGATAAAAATGGTACCAACCAAATGACCTAAGCTAGAATCATGGAATTCGGTGTATACATTGCTCTGCAAAATAAAAAGTTGGTGGAATCATTGTTTTGCACCATGCTATGTGAGATAACGGATTTTCATAATTTATACATTAAAATATGCTACAGTTGGTTGTATTTCCAAACCAACTGTAGCATCCACTAACAATATTTATGGTATGTAAGCTTTTTTGAAAATATAAATATAAGAACATTTATTTTTTAAATTGACTTGAAGTATTACTTCGTTATATATAGTGTAAACGTGTTGGTAGCCTTGCCTTGTAAGCGTGGTTTGAAATAATAAAAATATTATATTTATTTATAAAATTATTTTTTCTATATTTTTATTTATTGGCTATATTAAAAAATTATATTTTCCTGTAATATTACTACACTTCTACGAAAATCGAAAGCCTCTGCGGAATGCAATCCATGGTGGAGGTTATATAAAGTTCGTTCCGGACGCCGTTTTTACTTGTTTACTCTCTAACTCTATATAATTGTGGGCAATGTGCCCATTTTGATCACTATTTTAAGCTAAATATTATGTTTCTTTTGCCGAATTTACCACTATTTGAATTAAATAAATGTTAACGTTTACCCACAATAATAGGGAAATGATGCCAAAACCATCTATATAGTATTTGGCTTAATATACGAATAGTCCAAGAAGTATATTAAATTATTGTATATAAGGAACAAATCATACAAAAAGGCTTTGTGTTCTCCAAAAAGATAATAATTTAGAGCTACTTTCAGTTCTTGTGGGTAAACTTTTTTCTTCTGGATCGATAAAAAAATATATAAACTACGAACCTCTTAGCTTAGTTCGTTCGTAAACTATCGTACTTTCAACCAACAGACGAACACTTCATTCTATGGTCGAGGGTATAAAAATACACTTATTATTGCATCAATATATTGATAGACCTATCTAAAACATTTATAAATACCTCTTACATTATCTGACAGTTTTTACCTAAATTCATGAACTGTCGCTTACGATAAAATTGCTTTCTTTGAAAATGTGAGCATCGACTTACGATAAAATCTTAGCCCCATTTTTTATATAAACGTTAACAATTTTGACATTTTGACAATTTTTATTTATGTATCAGCCCATAAAATTTTAAATTCAACAATAAAAAATATTATCAGAAAATGTCGCTTACGATCATTCCGCGCTAAGGGCTCGATATTGTATTTCGAATCTAGGCAATCTGAGCGAAATATACACCGATTTTTATTATTATATAGGCTGCTGTTCAGTTGTTACCAATTTTAGCCCTTTCTCTCATCCTTTCCCCATAAAAGTAAAAATTTTGAATTTTTTTTTTGATTTTGAACAGTCTATACAGTCATGGGAATACATACCGAATTTCGTTATTCTAGCTGCAGCCAATTTTATCCCATTTTTCTATATTTCTCCGTAAAAGTACGAATTTTGCACACGCTATTAGAAGGACGAACACACCATATATATATATATATATATATCTAACTGCAGTCGTTTTGTTGGAACCATTTATATCCCTCTATTCCCATTTCATCAACTTACGCTTTATGGTGTACGTTTATGATATATATCAAGTAAATATAAACAGATATATTCTAAAAACATGTTTACATACTCAAAATATTAGGAACATTTTTTGTTTCCCTATTGGCCGATTTCGCCTCTCTCAAACGGATCTACAACTATTACACGCATTCGTGGAAAATTTGGACGTCCTGGCTCCTTTCGTTTAGTTGCTAGCGTGCTTTCAGCAGACGGACGGACGAACATGGCCACATCATCTTAGAATTGTATGACGATCAAGATTATATATACTTTATTATATTTTGGACCTATCTGATTAAGTTTTCAAAAATCTAATTGATTTCCAAGTCCTATGACTTCGACTTCGATACTCTATCGTTTTCATCTAACAATGAGGCTTTTTCCACCATCTCAACGTCCAGTGAGGTCTTGATAAAGAACATGCTCTATGCTGGCAGAAGAGGTAGGCAACAATAAGGGCGCCAGTGTCAAACTTTCATTCACATGTTTTATTGGCAGCTTTTTCATACTGACCGAACCATTATAATTTGACACGGACACACACTCGCACACATCACGTCTATTAAACTTGGACTCGCTGTTAGTCAAACAAACTTTTCCAAAAGAAACACGTTGGCGGATTTGTTACAAAGGCCAGTCGGAAGTAGAACAACATCAATGTTTGTAACGAGTGCAAGGACAGAAGAATATTTTCGAAACGACTAAAAATTTACCGAAATTTCGCGCATATTTCACCACAATCAAGCGTAACTAGTCCACCCAAACACTGCGGTCTATGTTGTTGGTGTTGTTGTTGTTTTGCACAAACGTTCAAACGTCCGTATGTATATCTTTAAATAATGGTGAACCAACAAAATCTCAGTTGGCCCGTTCCCACACTTACGCATTCGGTTTGAACTCATACGGAAATAACAACACACTCGTAGCACTGTGTTTCTAAATGCCAAAAATTGGTAACTATTGCAAAATGTTGGTGGTAAAAATGCAAATAATATTATATTCTAATGAGGAATTTAATCAGAATAGGATAAATCTGGTATACTGGAAGAGGATTTTCTGGTATGATTAAACGGTCACAAAGTTTGCTAAATGGACACTGGAACTAAACTCGCTGTTTCATCGCAGTATTCTGTTTAGTGATGAGGCTCAGTTTTGACTCAATGAAGGTGTCAATATTTAAATTTCCCATATAGTTTAAAGAGAATACACGAGAATTGACTCACTGTTTGGTGTGTTTTTTAGCCGGTGGAATCGTTGGTCCATATTAAAACTCTCTACACTGAAAAAATTATGTTCATAATATTTATGATATTGTCTTATCCTCAGGAAACATTTTCATTGAAAAGTCGCCAAAGCAAAAAATTTCATAAAATGTATGAAACATTTTTCATAAAACACAAATCAATGAAAAGTGTCATAGAATTTATGAAACATTTCTTAGAAACTATGAAATACAGTTCTTCATTGGCTGAACTTTAGTCATACAAAAATTCATTATTTTTCATAATATGATTTATGATAATTTTCATAGATTTTATAAAAAAAATTTAATTAATTTTATGATTTATAAATATTTAAATTTTATGTTTTATATAATATACATTTTATGTTTTATAAATATTAATAAGTTATACTGAAGTTTCCAATATAAACAAAAAAGCAAAAAACGGTCTGACTTGTTAACTAACCAATCAACACAATCCATCATTGCGAGATTCTTTGCAATGAATATGTCTTTGACCAAAATCAGTGTAAATACTTATGTCAGAGTTAACAGAGGACCGATGAGAATTACTAGTATTCAACGAATAAAGTAGGCACACTAAAAATGTAGTTGTAAGTTATGAAACGTTTCATAAAATCTTTGAAATCCTTCATTATATTTATGAAGACATGTCATATTACATGCCATATTTTATTGGTTATGACATATTTCATAATATTTAAGAATTGTTTCGTTAATACAATGAAATCTTTCTTTGGCCGATTGAAACTAAGTTTCACTAATTTAATAATTTTAATTTATGAAACATGAAATGTTTATGAAAAAAATGTGTGAAAGTTTTCATTTTATTTCTGAATTTTTCGATTTTCGTAGAAGTGCAGTAATATTACAGGAAAATATAAATATTTTAATATAACCAAACCAAAACAAAAAAATATCTAAAAAATAATACTCTCGTGGAGTGTATTATAATTTTATAAATAAATATTATATTTTTATTATTTCAAACCACGCTTTTTTGGCAAGGCTACCAATAAGTCTATTCAAAAAATAAACTTTCTTATATTTATATTTTAAAAAGCTTAAATACCATAAATATTGGTAGATAGTGGGTGCTACAGTTGGTTGTCTTTTCATTCTATTTTAATTCCAAAAGTACAAATTTTGAAAATCCGTTATCAGACGCACATAGTGCAAAATAACCTAACTTCATGATTCATCAAATTTAGCCGTAAAAGAAAAAATACTAATTTGGAAAAAACTTTTTATGTAGCGTGTCTATGCAGTTAGAGGAATGTATACACCGATTTCCATGATTCCAGCTACGACCATTTGGTTGGTACCATTTTTACCCCCTTAAGAGTACGACTATCTAAAATTTCTTTATTTGACGTTTCTACGCAATTAAAATTTCATCATTCTAGCTGTTGGCGTTTAATATGTACCATTTATTTGCCCCCATTTCACACCCTACAAATAAGACTCTCTTTATGGTACACCTTTTTGCTATAAGGGGAATGCGCATACCAAATATCAAACAAATATAAACAGACATATTTGTGAGGGAAAAATTTTTCCCTTTGGGGCGATTTCGCCCCGTTTCAATCCCAACCGATATACGACTATAAGACGCATTTATGGAAAATTTGAACGTTTGAGCTCCTTTCGTTTAGATGCTAACAGGACGGACGGACATGGCTAGATCGTTTTAGAATTTTATGACGATCAAGAATATATATACTTTATAGGGTCTCAGTTCGGTATTTCAAGGTGTTACAAACGGAATAACAAAGTTAGTATACCCCCATCCTGGTGGTGGAGGGTATAAAAATACTAATGACATACAATTATCTTTTTAATAAAGTAAAATTTCAATCTGAATTTAATTAATCTCAAAATACTATTTCAATTTAAAGTTCTAGCAAAAAATCGGATAACTTGGTAAGCGTGTACATCTCATTGAAATTTAATATCAGGAAATTACATCGTATTATCTTATCTTGAAGTAATCAAATTAATAACTAACGATTTACTAATATTTGCAAAATGTCTGTAAAATGCTAAATAATGAAGTATTCTGAAGAATATGTGCATTGAGGATGCTGAGAGTTATACCTTTATGTATAATTGTATATCAAGGCCAAAGCATTACCATTCATAATGCCAGGAAATTACAACATATTACCCTAATGATTACTTCCCATTAATTACTAACGACTTGCTAATAAACGTAAAGTCTCATTGCAAAAAAGAGAATAATGAACTACTCTGAAGTAAATATATGTGAATGGAGAATAATTCATATGAATGTGAATTTACCTAAAGGTAAGATTGTATACCCAGGGCAAAACTTGATAAGAAAATCCATCTCATTAGAATTTACAATACCAAGAATGATACTCTTACTCTTATAATCCAATTGATATATACAGAGTTACAACGGCTTAAATAAGTAGAGTAGTATTATGGTTATTTGACTTCCGTGAATCATTTGCTTAAATAGGGTATGATGTTGAAATGTTCCTGCGAAGCCACATGGGGAAACCTTTCACAGGATGGAAATCATTATAGTCCCAGCAAAAAAAATGGAAGCATTTCCGTAGGCAGCACAAATCCAATCCAAATGTGCATTTTCCCCCTTTTGAGGAAGTTCTTAAAACAACTTCCAAAAAGTCGATAATATGTTAATATCCCGTAACATTTTACGAATTGCATTTTCACAAGTGAATGGGTACGAATCGTGGTTCGGGAAAAAAATTGTTTTTATTTTTTTATATTAATTTCATAAATAAACAATTTTTAATTTTGTATAATTTCAATAATTTATTTTGTTTTGCTTAAAAATACAAATTGTTTTATTAATGTACTTCATTAATAAAACCCCCGGTAGTGCGGATTTTTTTAAACAAAAATCGAAACTAATGAAAAATAGAAGCAAAATGGTCTTGAGCCAGGAGAATATCCCGGTTGAAATCAAATATTGTTTACAGACAAAAATAAAACAAACGAAAAACCAAAATAAATATAATATTTTAATTATTTTAAACATACAAGTCAAGGCCACCCGTATATTTTGTACTATATATATCAAAATAATACTTCAAGTCAATTGATAAAGTAAATAACGGAATGTATACTTCCGATTTCATAACTCTAGCTGGTGCCATTTGGTTGGTACAATTTTCATCCCCTTTTTCCATTCTACCCACTAAAAGTACGAATTTCGAAAAATCCCCTCATTTTACGTGTCTTTGCAATCAGAGTAATATGTTCACCAAATTTCTTTATTCAAGGTGCAGCCTTTTGGTTGGTACCATTTTTATCCCTCTATTCCGATTTTACGGACGGATATGGCTAGATCGTCTTAGAATTTTATGACGATCGAGAATATATATAGTGTGTGAGGTCGATATTTCAAGGTGTTACATCCTGTGGTTGAGGGTATAAAAAATCACTATAGTAAGTTGCACTGTCGAGCAACAATATGAAACTAAAAAAACAAGGAAGTAAACTATAGTCGGTTAAATCGACTTACACACTCTCAGAGAGCATCTGTATGGATTTATAAGAACTTCAGTGTTACTTTCTTTTTTCAAATTGCGAAACACGTACCCGCTGCTTATTTTCCATTTGACACAATATCAGAAATATCAAATATTATTTCGATCGGATAACGATAGCCAGTGACGACTTGAAGTTATTTTATTTTTGGTGAATAAAAAATGCTGCAGATATCTTATATAAAAATAATTGTAGCCAAATATAGTAACTAAATATGTTTTCAAATAAATAAATTTGGATGTGATTCCAGCAATTGTTTTTCAGAATTTGGCTACATCTGTGATCTAAAAACTCTAAATTTCAGAGTTTGGGTTTCAGAAGTTTCAGATATACTAACAAAATGCATAAATACTCATTTGTTTTTATAACCTACACCACTCCGAGGCATAGGGTATTATAATACAGTTACAAGCCAAATGTTTGTAACACAATTGCCACAAAAATGCTGTTTGGTTGCTGCAACAATTCTATTTCGGAAATATTCATTATTGAAATAAAATTTTCATTAAATGTTGTTTCGTTGCAACAACTACATTTTTCGTTGCAGTAACGAACACCGACGTTTGTTACTTCCTTGATAACCACCGGGTGTGGACTAGGAAGTGATTGTTCGGAATAGCACATCAACTACTTTAGCGGGTATTAGACGGCCATACATGTCTGTAGACATGTGTGATTTGGTATGCCATCACAAATGTCTACAGACATGTATGCCCGTCTAATACCCGCTTTAAGATTAAGGCAAAGTGCACATTTCGCGAAATTACAACGCTGTACGCATAATTATTCCTTATAGAAATAGGAATGAAATTCGTGGCACACTGGTTCCAAATCCATTTTTTATGGCATATAGTCGAAAAATAAAGATATCATCTCGTAATTTTGCACACTTGCTAGACATAACATACTTAAAAAATAAAATTGGACCGATCGGACCACGATGAGTTTATATGGGCGGTGGTAGTGGTATCATATAGTCGGCCACGGCCGAATTTAACCTTTGTTTGTTTTAACGTTTGTTTTATTTCGGTCTGTGACAAATATTTAATTTGATATGGAATAATGTCCGGTCCATGACGACATTCTTCATGAAGCTTGTTATCGATTTTTCAATCAAATACGCGGACTCTTTAATGCTGCTCCAAAAATTAATTAGCTCTGCAGCACATTACTTTCACATCTTTTGTTTCGAAACACTGTGCCTAGTTAGATAAGTGTGCTCATAAGCAGGTACATGGTTGGTTTTATACATATCCTTGGTACGTACTGCGAGTATGTATTACCAACAAACTGCGAGTATGTATTACCAAGATATATACACATATGTATGTATGTACATTAAAACTGCGAAGAAGCTGTGCTACATTTATGCAATAACATTTGATGCATTGCAGTTTTTACTCTGCAAACTCTTTGTTAAGGCCTGCGTGCTGCATATTTGGCGAGTACACATTCCTACACACGTAGACACACATCATGTAGGTATGTCTGTATATATATGTACGTATATATGAACTTTAGCGGCGGAATGGCTGCAAGGCTTCGGTAGCAAGTCGGCAATGCCGTTCGGTAGCTTTGTTGGCATTAAGGAAATGTGCATTAAAAATTGGCAGTAAATTTTACGAGTTGTTACAATTTAAGTAAATATTGTGCAACTTTTGTCTATGCCCACATACTACTGGCATATGTGAATATATGTATGTATATATATATACATTGGTGTGAGCATGTTTGCGCCTCCTCGGGTCGTACTTTAAGACTTCAAAGTTACTGTGATTGCTTTGAAACATTCATAATGTTTAGGCCTTTCTTTATCCATACTCAGTGACACAAACATGCAGTGACTTTGGCCAGGGGCGGAAAACTTCAGACTATTCTGAGGCTCCCGGCAAAAATCTGATGAAGATTCCTATATCTTAGGGGTTGGGAAACAAGTAGAGTAATGCATGCCCAGGGGGAAATACTGGGGAAGTGATTCTATATCGATCAATTATAATTAACGCTGGATCTCTGCAAAAAAAATTAATATACAGTGGAGAGTATACTAGAGCAGACTTTATAAATATTATGGCACATCTGTTTCAGATCTAGCCCCCAGTGGTAACTTTAGAAGATTTCTCTCATATCTAAGAGGCATACAATTCGTCGGCGTTGCAAGCCCTTCCTTCCGCCACTGGATGGCGTAGCAGGCATGTAATTCATGTGTTACTTCCCAGTGCAACACAGTGGCACATATGTTTTATGCTTGGCTCCATGAAGGTTTGTTTGTTTGTTTGCCTACAGCGAATGACTGCAATGTCTGTCCCGGCCTGGCCTGGTCGGCTACCGACAATGTCTGTCCATGTGGGTAGGCGCCGCCACCTTTAGTCTAGTTTGTTTGTTTGTCAGTTAGTTAGTGTTGTCTCTGCGAATATATGTACATACGTATGTAGCTGACATTTTGATAAATTTCCTAAGTGGCAATGTTGAATTGCAGTGCATTTCAGTTTTGTTTTCAATTCGCTGGTTTCGTTACCACTCTGTTAAGTTACTTAGGACTCGCACATAGTACATCTTAATATAATGCACGTGCTCCTGTTCCTGTTGCTGATGCTGAAGCTGTTGCCGGTATATGACAGTGTATATGTGTGTGTGATTGTTTGTGTTAAAGTTAATTTCCAGGGGGAATTCGTTCATATATGTGGATGCCATAACTCCGAATGGTAGTGATCAGGGCCGACTGTGGCATAAAACAAAGCCAAACGTTTGGCTTGAGAAGCAGGAGCGATGGGTCGTATTTTTAACGCTTTATTGGTGTACAAGGAAGCCGTTTAGAAATGTAAGTTTCCGCAAATATAAATTAAACGCGGAAATGTTATTGGAGTGACAAAGAAAATTAGTGGAATTTAATTCAAATATAAATGTTGCTTTATGGGGAAAGTATTTAATTAGCACATTGTTTGGTCCAACTCAAGAATGGTTCTTGGCACAATATTCTTGAAGTATGTAGATTTCATACAACTAATTTTGGTTCAATTCAAGGAAAACTCTTTGGGAGTGTCTTGATGTATGAGTTTAGATTTTTTCATTTCAAATATAAGTATATATCTCAAATCGATAAAAATAATCTGGTGTACATTTTTTTTATCAGGGCTAATAGCTATTAGACCAGGAGGGAGTGTGATATTTTTTTGATAAGTTGCGACTATCTAGATTCAACATACGTACTTGTGAATGTGAAAAAAATGTTTTTGTGTGTAAAGGACGCAAGGCACTCCTCACCTTTTATTATCTGGCTCTCGAACTAAATTTGCAAATGACTTTATTTGAGCACAATTGTCCCTTAAACTAAGTTTGGGAAAAATATTACCATGTGCAATGTTTGAATTGATTCCTTACCTCCTTTTGAGAGTTATCGTGCACACAAACCAGTCAGACTGACGGACGGACATTGTTCAAACAGCTTAAAAAGTCATGAAACGGATTTATTACAAACATACGAAGGGTCACTCCATCAATGCGTTACACTTTTTGTCTGACCCTTCTACCCTGTAGGGTGAGGTATACCCTCATAAGAGTGGGCTTTTCAGTAGTTTCTGATTTTATTTTTATACCCTCCACCTCCAGGATGGGGGTATACTAACTTTGTCATTCCGTTTGTAACACCTTGAAATATCGACCTGAGACCCTATAAAGTATATATATTCTCGATCGCCATAAAATTCTAAGACGATCTAGCCATGTCCGTCCTTTCGTTCGTCCGTCTTTTGAAAGCACGCTAGCACGCTGCGTCTTATAGTCGTAGATCGGTTGGGATTGAAACTGGGCGAAATCAGACCAAAAGGGAAACTTTTTTCCAACCCATAAAGTATATATATTCTGGGTCGTGGTAAAATTCTAAGACGATATAGCCATGTCCGTCTGTCTGTCTGCTGAAAGCACGATAGCGGCCGAACGAAATGAGCTAGGATGTTCAAATTTTTCCTAAATGTGTCTTATGGTTGCAGATCGGTTGGGATTGAAAGTGGGCGAAATCGAAATCCCTCACAAGGACTGAAAATACCCCTAATATTTATGTATTGTATTATTGTATTTACTTGATATTTGCAATTCGCATTCCCTTTATAGCATAAAAGGGCACCATAGAGTGATTTTTATTTGTAGGGGGCGAAATGGGACGAAAAGGGATAAAAATAGTACCTAGCAAACGACAAAAGATAGAAACACGAAATTTGGCGTGTACATACCTCTAATAGAGTAGATACATAATATACAAGTATTTTTTTCTAAATTTGTACTTTGAAGGGGTTAAATGGGGATAGAAGGATAAAAATAGTACCAACCAAACGGCTGCACCTATAATAATGAAATTCGCGGTATATATTCCTCTGATTGCGTACACACATAAAATAAAGGAAATTTTCGAAATACGTACTTTTAGGGTGTAAAATGGAAAAAGGGGATACAAATTGTACCAAACAAATTGATGAAGCTATAACCATGAAATTCGCGGTATACATTCCTCTGACTGAGTGACACGAAAAAAAACGTTTTTCCAAATTCGTACTTTCAAGGGATTCAATGGGAGCAGAGGGATAAAAATTGTACCAACTAAAAGGCTACAGCTAGAATGATGAAATTTTCGAAAGTCGTACTTTTAAGGAGTGAAATGCGAAAAAGGGGATAAAAATGGTACCATAAAAATGGCCGCAGATAGTATCGTGGAATTGGGTATATACATTCCTCTGAGTGCGTAGCCACGTAAAATATTTTTTTCCCAAATTCGTACTTTATTTTGTTGCTTTTAGGTCAAAAAATGGTAGAATCATGATGTTGTCTTATACTGCGTATTTATTTTCATTTTATACTTTTGTATTTTCAAAATTTATACTTTTGAAATTAAAATAGGATGCAAATACAACCAACCAAACGACTGTAGCTGAAAATACACTCTCTATCCCCCAATATTTAGGGTATTTATGATTGCTCCCTTATATTTACTTTATGAATTGATGTATTATATCCAATATATATATATAATATACAAATATTGGTAGCCTTGGCTTATTAATTAAATTTCTTAATTTTCATACATTTGAAATTTGTTGTGGACATTCCTCTTGTAGCTTGGATGCACCACAAGAAAATAAAAGTTTTAGCGGGCGAAATGGGACAAGATGGGATGAAATATGGTATCAATGATACGACAACAGCTAGAATCATGAAATTCGGTGTGTACTTCCCTAATTGCATAGACTCGTAAAATAGAGGGATTTTTCGAAATTCGTACTTTTAAGGGATATAATTAAAAAGAGGGTAAAAATAGGACCTGCCAAACCGCTGAAGTTGAAATCATGAAATTCGATGTATACGTTCTGACTATGAAGACTCGAAAAAGAGTTTTTTCGAAATTTGTACATTTGGGCGGAGAATGGGGATATCTTTAAAATTTATACCTTTCTTATCACTTTGTCTGTATATTTCTAATGGCGACTGACAATCGCCTAATATTTAGGCATGTTCACTTTCACAATTTCAGCATTTTATTTATATATAGTAGTCGATTTTAAACAGTGCGCATAAGTATACATTATAGTTTGAAATAGTAAACAAATATAGTAATCTGCATAAAAATATCACAATTTTCGTAATATGGTACTGTGCTTCTATGTAAAGTCGACATCCTTTAATCTGCTGGTAATACTGTGGAATGCACTCCGTGGTGGAGGTTATATAAGATTCGGCCCGGCCGAACTTAACGCCTTCTTACTTGTTTTATATTAGTATTTGTCTCGGTTTGGTTATATGAAAATATATGGCTATATGAAAGTAATTATATTTTCCTGTAATATTACTGCACTTCTATGAAAATCGACAGGCTCTGTGGAATGCGATCCATGGTGGATGGTATATAAAGTTCGGCCCGGCCAAACTTAACGTCATTTTAACTTGTTTTTATATTTCTTATGATTTTTCGTGTCAGCAAAAATAGCTTTTTTTTTTTTGAAAAAAAAAAATGAGACTGTTCTTAAACCTTTCCTATTTTATATAAACATTTTGTTGATAACCCTGTCCATATATTGTAATCCAGGAGGTGTTCATATCTGTGCTGCCAGGTCTGGGTTGTTTTATCTTAAGGACCGGCGCAGAATATTGCTTGAAAATCAACGACTGGTTTTGAAACTGTAAATGGTTTTACAAATGGTTTCTTGATTAATTTAAATCAGTTTCAATATCAAAAGAGACACCCTACCAAGCGACGACTGATAAAGTTGACTGATGACTCGTTTTGGCGCCTTGGTACAGTTCACATGCTTCATTAGACCATATTGTCTGTTAAATTGTTCGAGGATGTTGCTTGAAAATCTACGACAGGTTTTGGAACTGTTAATGGCTTCACAAATGGTTTCTTGGTAAATTTAAGTCAGTTTCAATATCAAAAGAGACACCCTACACACACAGTTCACATGCTTCATTAGACCATATTGTCTGTTAAATTGTTCGAGGATGGATCTTTCTCCAGCTATCGAACGTCTTTAAGTGTCTAATTTTTGTTCTAATACTTTTAATTTATTTTACAGAAATTGCTTATTCCACATTGACACACAAACATAAAGTTACACTTTCCGATCAATAGAATTAAAAGAGCAAAATCACATGACAAATCAGGGTATTTGTATAAGACACTTCTTGTTTGCAACCACTGTGCTTTGTTTCAATTTAATGGTTTGCTATTACAAAATCACATCAACATATAGACGACACATGTAACTACCAGTTTGTTAATCTACTTTCGCAGTTTAAATTAGTTGGGCTTTAAACCCTTCTAATGCCATGTGAGATATTTCAATTTATTTTACAACATTCATACATATGTATATATGTATGTGTGACATTGATTTGGTTTTCAGACATTAACAAGAGATTAACAATAATTTATAGAGTCGAGGCGGCGGCAAACTCATTTTGGCCACAAAGGCGTAGAGGAGTCCCGGGGGAAATGCTAATGTCTGTGGGCTCATGTTCACCAAAGCAAGTGCCTGTTACAGGGGTATTAGCCAACACACAGTGGTGATGAGAGGTGTGTGTGTATGTGTATGTGTGGGGGATCAAAAGGTTATTTGAAGAAGGAATAAGAAAAACGAAAGCCCATCGTTTATTACAGCAATCGATTTAGCGAGTTCATTTGCATGCAAATTTCGATTGGAACGTTAGGGATGTTGTTGGCATGTTTCTGGGAGATGGGCAGTGATTGACGTAATTTCATGGTGGTCATAGGCAGAATTCGCATACATGCGGGGTCGTACTGCAATATTTTGTTTCCTATTGTTCAGTGAATTTAATCCTTCCTTCGATTCTTTCCCACTCGACAATATTTTAAAAATGTATTCCATGAAGTCCTATATATTTGTCACACATACTTGGAATCAATACCACCCTCCCTCACATCGTTGCATCACCTTGCCTTACCAGCATGCATTTCGTATTTATGAATCCTTGTTATTGCCACACAAAATCAATGAATCGAATCTAAAGTTCAAAATCTTGTTTCACTAAAAACTTAATTCGAACTGCATGCGAGCAGCATATGATAGATGGGGTACACAGTTCCCAGTTACAACAAGCTTTTACAATTTATGTATAAACTCAATTCCAAGAAGACTGGGAAGAAGAAGAAAAAACTATTTCCTTTGTGAAAAAAATGGCAACAAGAAAATTCAATTATTCATAAAATAAAACACACCAAAAACAACCACACAAACAAGACAGGAGCCAGGGGGTTTGCAATGGGGGCAAACAAATAGAAAAGGTGGAAATGAATGTACATGACATTACACAGAATTAAAGTGTTTGCTGACAATGAATACTGATTCCCGAAGTGCTGCAATTCATGCTGTTCACGTGGAGTCCTGATTCAGGTATTTCACAATGTATTTTACACTTTAGTTTATGAGTACTTCCAGGTGAAGTGTTGTTAATAATGTTGGTTTTGCTTCCGGTGGCGGAAGTCAAAGAAATAAAATTTAAAGAAGTTTTTTTTGGGGGAGGTGGAGGGGCAGCGACAATATATAAAGAAAATCAATGAATATAAAGAAAATCAATCTCCAATAGTTATAATACATTCACTAAATTTTTAAAACACTCTGGTTTGATATTGAAAATATCATAATGGAGTAGAGGGCGTAAAATAATCGCCCAAAAGCAAAATTGAAAAATTTTCCAAAAAATTGTGAGTGATTGCCATAATGAAAAATCTACACAGAAAGTGTGAAAAAACTAAAATTTAAAAATTACCCAAGAATGTTGTTTGTATGTATAGTTGGTCTGTAATGTTGTCTGTGCTGTCATTTATTTTGGTTTAAGACCAAAGGTTGTGCTGAAGTCTTCAGCAGAACCCAAAATTAGCAAAAAGGCAGGTAATAGTTGACTTAGTTCGCTTCTCATTTGTAATATGTCAGCGTTCACATATTAGTAGGGTTTGCATCCCGGTATTTCCCGCGGGAAAAATCCCGGGAATTTTCATATTTTCAGTTTCCCGTATCCCGGGAAATTTGTACGGGATTCCCACGGGAATTCAGCAGAAAGTTTTACCTTTTTCGTGCACATACTTTCACAAAGTTTTCACTATAAAATTGTAAAAGGTACCAAAATAATTTAACAAATATACTTTTAATTAGATATGTGCCAGCTAGGCGATACAAATATTCTACCTTGAATATGGTAATTTACTATATCGATTGCAATTTGACAAAAAGACGTAAGCGCAATCAACAAAATTATACAGGAGAAGTTTTTTAATTACCATATTAGGTATAAAATCTAAACATATATTTTGGTCGAATTTCATCAAAAGAAGGAAAATTAAAAATGATGGCGCTTACGTATTTTTGCTAAATAGGTCTCGATATATGATTGATACGAAGTGAATATAACATAATAAAAGGCTACAAATAATGTTAGTAATATTTATAGATAATTCAATTTCAGAATTTTTGATATCTTTGTGAATAAAGTTCGATAAACTGTTCTCCTGATATACTAATATCTGTGGAGAAATAGTACAGGGGTTATATAATTTTACTAATACATAAAAAATACTCATACAATCTAAAGTAAAAACTATGTATTGAAAAAACAAGTAAGGAAAGGCTAAAGTCGGGCGGGCCGACTATATATATGGGGGGTATATCTAAATCTGAACCGATTTTCTTCAAATATCAAATAGATGGGCAGACAGACAGACGGACATTGCTAAATCGATTCAAAAAGTGATTCTAAGATTAATAACTTTTTTATGAGATTATTGTAAGATACATTTTTATTTAGCTATTAGTGTCAGTAAAACGCCCAATATGCTTTATAAGCTTTAAAACAAGTAAGGAAAGGCTAAAGTCGGGCGGGGCCGACTCTATGATACACTCCACTTTCTATCCGAATACAATTCAATTCGGTGAAAAAGTGAAAACGGGAAAGTTTTTTGTATCCTGTAAATGTATGCGTCTGACAAAGAATGTTAAATCGGTAAGGACATTTGAATGAGGATATATTGAAACCTGGAACGAAATAGGTGAAATATAAAATGTATAGTTTGGCCAAAATCGGTTAAACTTTTGGGAGCATCATTTGTATTTGGGCTATATTTAAATCTGAACCGATCATACCCACTTTCACCATAGTTTTGTTTAGTTGGATAATATATTGTGCCAATTTTAAAGAAAATCGGGTACAATATGTGGTTTCTATAGCGCAAAAGTCAAATCGGGAGCGACATTTATATGGGGGCTATATCTAAATCTGAACCGATCTTACCCAATTTCTGCATAGGTGTTTCTAGTTAGATTATAAGATGTTGTGCCAAATTTAAAGAAAATCGAGTACAATATGTGGGTTCTAGAGCAGAAAATGTCAAATCGGGGCGTCGTTTGTTTGGGGGCTATATCTAAATCTGAACCGATCTCTCTTGTCCCAAATTTAAAGAAAATCGGGTTCAATATGTGGTTTCTAGAGCGGAAAATGTCAAATCGGGAGCGACATTTGTATGGTGGCTATATCTAATTCTTAACCGATCTTACCCAATTTCTGCATAGGTGTTTCTAGTTAGATTATAAGATGTTGTGCCAAATTTAAAGAAAATCGAGTACAATATGTGGCATTTAAAGCGGAAAAAGTCAAATCGGGAGCGACATTTATATGGGGGCTATATCTAAATCTGAACCGATCTTACCCAATTTCTGCATAGGTGTTTCTAGTTAGATTATAAGATGTTGTGCCAAATTTAAAGAAAATCGAGTACAATATGTGGAATTTAAAGCGTAAAAAGTCAAATCAGGAGCGACATTTATATGGGGGCTATATCTAAATCTGAACCGATCTTACCCAATTTCTGCATTGGTGTTTCTAGTGATATTATAAGATGTTGTGCCAAATTAAAAAAAAATCGAGTACAATATGTGGTTTCTAGAGTGCAAAATTCAAATCGGGAGCGACATTTGGATTGGGCTTATATCTAAATCTGAATCGATCTTACCCAATTTCTGCATAGGTGTTTCTAGTTAGATTATAAGATGTTGTGTCAAATTTAAAGAAAATCTAGTACAATATGTGGTTTCTAGAGCGGAAAATATCAAATCGGGAGCGTCATTTGCATGGGGGCTATATCTAAATCTGAACCGATTTGACCTATTTTCACCATAGATGTTCCTAGTTTAAATATAAGATGTTTGGCCAATTTTAAAGAAAATCTGTTGTAATATGTGGTAGAGTGAAAAGAGTCAAATCGGGAGTGAAATTCGTATGGGGCTATATCTAAATCTGAACCGATTTTCTTCAAATTAAATTGCGTTCGTCCTTGTCCCGAAAACCTTCATTGTGCAAAGTTTCATTTAGTTATGTCTACAATTGCGACCTGTATCGTGATCGCAAGAATAGATGGAGAGACGGACGGACATTGCTAAATCGACTCAAAGAGTTACAGTTTGGGTGTTACAAACAAATGCACAAAGACATAATACTCTCGTGGAGTGTATAAATATATAGTATAAATATTTAACTTACTTTAAAAACAAATTCTACATGTACTGAACTAAAATTAATTATTCATTTTTTACTCTTCAAAGGGTTAAATTTATAGCAAAATCAAAAAGTGGTATTTAAAGTGATTTATTTTATGAAAAAATTTAATTAAATGTGATTCAATGATGTCTTCATCATACGGTAAATATCTAAACAATTCTAATGTATCTGACTTTATCTGCTGAACAATATACAAACTAAATTGAATAATATCGATAAGTCGAACATTTTGATCAAGTGATTTGATTTTATGATTTTTCATTATTCCTACAAATATTTGATACGGTCGTGTCCATCCTGAATACTGAATACTTGTATGAGTTTCAGGGTTTTATGGATAAAGGTTTCGGGAAATCCTTATAGGACAGTGTTCTGATTAATGTTTCTACGAATTTAAACGTGATATGTAAAATGTACACAATACCAGACTACATTTATGGTCGTGCAGTGTAATTAATATGATGTTAATAAATAAAAAATTAGATGAAGTGGATGAACACACACATGTTTCTTATGTTTTGCTTGAAGAGTGTTGCTAACAAATTTTATTATAGTACTCTCCCTACACTCCGAAATTATACCCTGTCTGCTTTCTATGAACAAAATTACACACACTTCGCGTCTAAGCACAAAAGTACACGACGATATTCATCGAATCATGGTAAAGGACTATTTTCAATGAAATTATACATACATATGTCGGTCAATAATTATTAGTTACTGTCTCTCCAACAATATATGTTGGTTTAATTGAATGTTTTGTGGGTTAAGTGCAGTTTAGACCATATCCATTTTTCAGTGCATGCTTTTGTCATTTCGATTTAACTCCTTTATCAATTGTCATTTCACCTTTTACACCTTTATTCGATGGAATATGCTTAAAGTATATGTTGTTTCGAATTAACTCATTTTGCCTCATAAATGGTTTTCAATAAAGGGAACATTATTGCTTGCCATAGTTTACACAAATTATTAGAAAGTATAGAGTTTTTAGAAGTTTAAGAAGAGATATACGATATTGGACTACCCAGCTCTAATAAACCCACGGCAGAGGACTTTTGGGAAGCAATTACAGCCTGACATTGGCGAGTTATCGGAAATCGATATTAGAAATCTAATCAAATATCTGAAGCTTTCAGGCCGCATATAACATACATTTACGAGGCACCCTTTTGGAAGGGTTTTTAAGGAACTACTTGGCGATCCCGCGAAAAATGCTACTTAGTCCAGCCAAACAAGGCGATATTAGTATCAAACAAGTAAAAACGCCGGGCCGAACTTTATACAGAGGATGTCGAAAGAAGTCCGTAACATTTCAGGAAAATATTTGAAAAAAAAAAAATAATTATATAAATAAATAAATTTTAATTATTTTAAACCAAGGCTACAAATATATATATAATACTTCAAGTAAATTCAAGAGGTAAATATAAGGCATCAACCATCCAAAAAAAGCTTAAATACCATAAATATTGGGGAATTTTCATCTACAGCCGCTTGGTTAGTTGTATTTCCATTATATTTTTATTCCAAAAGTACAAATTTTGAAAATATATTATCTCTCACGTACGCAGTACAAGATAACCTAACTTCATGATTCTATCCAATTTACCGCAAGAGTCAAAAGTACAAATTTGGAAAATCTTTTTATTTTTCGAGTCTATGCAGTCAGATGAATATATATACCGATTTCATGATTCTAGATGAGGTCATTTGGTATGTACCATTTTTATCCCCTTTTTCCCATTTTACCCTATATTTTATTTCATCATTCTAGCTGTAGTCGTTCCCATTGTATCCCTTGAAAGTAAAAATTTGGAAATTTTTTACTTTCACCCCATGAATATACTCCCATCCACCTTACGATGGCAGGGCCGTGCGCAGGGGGGGGGGGGGGGTTTGGGGGTTCAAACCCCCCCCTGAGAGGTTTCGAACATATACTTTTTAAAACCTTCTAGACTTTCTGAAGCAATAAAATATAGAATTTTTAAGATTTTTTTAAAATAACTCGTCTGAAATGGTAATTTTGCAGTAAAATCATGAAAACACGAAAATTACATAGAAAAATCGTGGACACTTTCTTGAATTTCGGACAAAGGTTATGAAAAATACAAACAAACTAAACGAATTGTGCCAATTTCAAGATTGTGTAGTGCTAATTTCGTTAATGGACACCCAATTGTTCGGAAAATTTTCATTTTTATTAACCGATACCACTTCTTGACATTCGACTAGAGCTATATCTTATGAACTTTTAATTATGTACAGGAATACAAGTTTGGAAATTTAATAACAAAATCGTTTAGTAATTTTAAAAAAGTGTAGATAAGAATCACAATGAAATCTAAAATATTCTTAATAAAAGCAAATAATTTTTTTAATGCTTGTAGAGCGCTAAGATGTAACATTTGCGATTGGACATTTTTATGGAGCTGTATCTAAATATGAACCGATGTGTCCTATTTTCATCATAGATACAACAACAACGGTTTCTGTTACTTCCAATGTTTTGGGAGTTTGCAATTATAATACAAATCCATTTCGACAAATGAAGAAATGAGTTTTAACTTACTAAAATTTTTGTTATATTTATCACTTATGTAAACATATTTTTCAGAGTTAGTATTTTTGTGTACATATGTAACAAATATTATTCAAAAGAGAAACAACAAATTCAGTAACTTGGATCTACGTACGAAAACGAAACTCTAAAATACCAGTTATTTGGTTTTTTGGAATTAAAATTTCTAGTTGTTTCTTCTTGCATTTCATCGAATACAAAAAACTGTATTTGTTAATTGAATTTATACACATTTATGATTTTAAAAATGAAGAAACATTTCCAAATATTTTTTATTTAATCGGAATATGCGTATAAAGATATTGAGTAAACATTCTGTTACGCATGTCCTGTATAAATTAAAAACCCCAAAACTCTTTAGACATCCTATTTAAACCCATACTTTGTCAAAAAGCATATCAAATTTTCTGCATTTATCATAGGAAAAATGCGGGACTGAAGGGTTTATCGCCGAGGAATTTGATCGTTTTTTGTGTAATATTTCTTCAAAATATATTTCGAGGGCTTATATTCAAAAGTGGATATGAACCATTTTCTCGAAAATGAGTTTTTGATGCCAAACTATTCTCAGATTTGGATGTCATCTGGAAAAGTTGGAAAAGATTTTTTCTAAAACCATTTTTTTAATTTTCTGATTTGGCTATCCTCTCGCACGTTAGTTTGTGACTGCATAAGTGGCAATGAACTTAAAAATAATAGAAACAAAATATTTCAACAAAGGAGAACATAAAACCGAAGGTTATAATTCGCTACAACGATTTTGCTCAAAAAATTTTTCAAGATTTAGGGCATATCGTACTATCAAATTCCATCATTTCGCGTTAAAGCATTTTGATTCCCCAGTTATCAGGCTAAAATAGGAAAAATGGTGGCTGTAAAGTCAAAAATTGTGAAAAGTATATTTAGAAAAAACGGCGTAACTTTTTATTATATTGAGAATACCAAAATATTTCTTTGGCATGTGATTGCTGACTTCATGGGGAATATTTGTGTATGAAAAGTTTCAGAATTATGAATGAAGAAAGTTGAAATATAAGGAATTGCAACGGCGAATTTTGGATTTTTCATCAATTGCAGCTATTTTTCGCGACTGGCTACATATATGATACAAGCGACCAATCTGACGGATGAAGCTGGAATCTCTAAATTCGCTGTGTACATCACAGAAAATGCGTTTTCTATACAACATTGCCAAGATTTCATGAAAAAAGTTATGGAGTTTACAATAAATCTTATTCTTATTTCAACATTCATAGTGTTCAATTTTAAACATACAAAAGTGGCTATGAACCATGGAAACGCGAATAATAGGAAATTTCGAAAACTTTTTAATCGTAGCAATTAGTAATCCTTTTTAGATTAAACTGTAGAAGAACGATTAATAATTTCTCTTCAAATTAAGGAGAAAATCAGTTTTTTCGCTCTCCTGAAAAGTTTTGTTTTTTTTCATAGCCACTTATGAATATAAGCCCTCGATATGTATGTATGTAATTTCAAGCAACTAATTAAAAAAAGTTGTACACTTAGAGAACAAGTCTGTTAATAATAGCAGCGATTGTCTGCTGTCTATCAGCAGGCACTTTCTGCTATTACAGCAGTTTTTTTGCATAACAGCAGTTTTCTGCAATCTTACATCACCATTCACACTGCTAAAGAGTTTGCAGTCTGCCAAAATTGGCTGTTGTTAATTAAAATATAAAAAGATAAGCGTTCATAAGCGAGTTTAGCTCGAATTTTCTTTTATATTAGCTTGGGACAAAATGCCTATCACATATATTTGCTAAAAACAGCAAACAGCTGTTTACCATCTCAGCAGATACAAATCTGCTCTCTCTTTTTTAACAGCAGAAAATCTGTTCTTTCAGTGGACTTTCTGCTTTCTTTTACTGACATATTCCTTTGAATGTACTGATAGATGGATTACTGAAATGCAATTTTGCCGACAATGAGAAAAGTAAAAAAAATCTGAAACTTTTTGTATGGAAAAAATTAAAATTTACTTTAACTTAAAAATTTATTTTTTCCTAAAATGAAGTTAAAATGTTTACTGAAATTTATGCCGAGTTCTTCATAAATTTAAGTATTAATGAACTTATAAAAAACATTTGAAATTGTTAAGAAAATCTTCAATATTAATCTAAGAAGCAATTCTCGTTCGTTTGCAGAGACTTATTTCTTAAATACTTTATTAATTATTCTAAACAACCACTGTGAAGGCGTCTATCTTGCCTTCGTAGCAATCATGGAGTAATAGCTCAACTCTTTATGGCAGATGTATCATGAAACTTTTGAGAAATATTTCATGTTGTCATTTTTTGTATCAGTTTTGATTTTTTAGTTAAAAAGAACTTATTTTAATTTCACCTTTTTTCTTGTATAAAATAAAATTTTCCTCAGTTTAAGTAAAAATTTGCTCGTTTTGAGGAAAAAATAAGCAAAATTGTCCTCAGTTTGAGTAAAAATTTACTTGATTTGAATAAACATTCACTTAGTTTTAGGAAATTTTTTTTCAGCTAAATTTTACAAAAATTTACTTAGTTTTAGGAAAATTTTACTTGTTTTTAGGAAAAATTTACTTAGATTTAGGAAAATTTCAGCAAAATTCTACTTATTTAGTAAAAATGTACTTGGTTTCCTAAATTTTAACTCATTATAGGGAAAATTGTTTTGAGTGTAGATGAAAACCCCCCCCCAGGGGAAAATCCTGCGCGCGGGCCTGTACGATGGGGATATGTCCACTTTGTCATTCCGTTTGTAACACCTTGAAATATTCAACGGAGACCCTATAAGTAAAAGAGGTAAAATTTAAAGACGATGTCCGTATGTCTGTTCGTCTCTCTGTCCGTCCGTCTGTCTGTTGAAAGCACGCTAGCTTTTGAACGAAATGAGCTAAGAGTTTCAAATTTCCGTAAAGTTATCTTATGGTTGTAGATCGTTTGGGATTGAAAGTGGGCGAAATCGGCCCAAGGGGAGAATTTTTCTCTGGCAAGGACTGAAAATACCCCCTAATATTTAGATTATTTAAACATTTTTTTAAATTTCTGCTTTATATGCACTTGAAATTTGTTGCGTACATTCCTTTTGAAGCCTGAGAATATGAAAAAGTAATTAAAATTTTTAAATTGGTACCAATGATAGGACAATGGTAGAGACAAGAAATTTAGAATGTACATCCCACTAATTGCGTAGATACTTAAAATAGAAAGATTTTTCAAAATTCGTACTTTTAAGGGACACATTTGGAAAAGGGAGATAAAAATGGTACCAACCCAACCGCTTCAACCCGGCGCTTCTCATTTGTCATATGTGACCGCTGGTACTAATATGAACCCTGATTTAAGTCAAAGACATACATTCGTTGCGAAAGTTCTGACGAGATGGGGTATCTCCCATCGAAACTGCGCAGTCAACTTTTAGCTGCAACAATAAAGGTCTCACATTGCCTTTTTGCTAATTTTGGGTTCTGCTGAAGACTTCAGCACAACCTTTGGTCTTAAACCAAAATTAATGACAACACATACAACATAACAGAAAAACTATACATACAAACAACAACAATACACACGAGGTACAGTGAAGACGGTACATACCGTACAACAACAACCTTTGCATTGTTGCGAGCGATGCGTGCACATGCATAAATTGAATTGGCAAAGTGAGATTTTTAGTGTGTCGACTTAGTTCGGTGGAATATTTTGTTTCTCAGCGCTTCTCATTTGTCATATGTGACCGCTGGTACTAATATGAAACCTGATTTAAGTTAAAGACATACATTCGTTGCGAAAGTTCTGACGAGATGGGGTAGCGCCCATCGAAATTGCGCAGTCAACTTTTAGCTGCAACAGTAAAAGATCTCACTTTGCCTTTTTGCTAATTTTGGGTTCTGCTGAAGACTTCAAAGTGGCACAAATTTTTCTAAATTCTTACTTTTAAGGTAAAAATAGAAAAAGGAGTGAAACTGGTATCAATCAAAAAGCTGTAGCTAAAATCATGAAATTAGGTGTGTATATTCCACTATTGGATCTTCAATATTAGAACTTTTCCTATCAAAGTTCAAATGTCAGAGGTCAGACATTTAAGCTGCAGTTGGGATCAAGAAATTGCAAATGGCGAAAATTGGCCTTGAGCGAAATTGTTTCTACCTAATAACATTTTTGAAAATTGCTGCTCAATGTTCGGTTTTTGATTCCACTTGAATTGATATATAGTAGAGGACTATTAATATTATAATAATGAAGCATCACAGTTTTCCTAATATGCACTTCTATCTAGTAGAATTTCCATTGCCAAGTCTTAGCATCTTACTTGGCCTGTCTTAAAAGCAATCACCAGTTACAATTTCTGCTAATTCCACTTCACTTTGTATAAATACTTAATACATTTCACTGTGCGTAACAAATTCAATAGATACTGTTTAAGCTTCATTAAATATTACGTAGCGTTGTTGATTTCAAATCCAAAACATGAAATGTTTAGTTTCCATTCGCACATACTTCACTCATAAAATCAGTGGGGGCGGTGTTGGACAATGGGTGTACTGAACAGTCAGAACGAAATGTTATAAATTTAGATACACGCTATAATTAATGGAATGATGTGGAATGGAATAGAATGAGCGATAACCAAAAAATCGAGAATAACTCACGAAAATTACAACACAGAGAAATCAAACACACTTGTACGAATCCTGATGAGTCCTGACAAGAAACACATGCACAAAATTAATTGACATTTTGACAAACGATGAAATGGTGTGTGGTGCCGCAAGATTTATATCGTGCTAATGTAAATGTGACATGACAATTGTCACTTAATTATCTACTAAATAATAATTATTATGTGCACATACTTTGTAGGATTCGGGCTGTATGAACATACATACTTATATGAACATTAAATTGGGTCATGTGTTGCACTAAAGTAAGAAAAATTGGCGTTTAAATCAAAATATAATGTTTGCATTTTTTACGCGCTTTTTCTTTAATCTGCTCTAAACCTAATGAAGGATTGTAGCTTAAAAATCGCCAATTTTTAATTTTTGAATTCAAACTGTTGTGACCTTATTCAATTAGAATATTGTTCTTTTGTCTTTTTGATATTTCATGTTTAGTATGATATGTTTATTATTAATAAACATTTGGAAATATTTGTGTGGAATTAAAAGGGGTACATCTCATAATATATCAGGATGTATTCGAGTTAATCTTAAAAGTGCAAACCTATTTTTATAGGTCTGTACTATACAACAATAAAATAAATTTTTAGTCCAAAAACTGAAATTTAATGTGTGAAATGAGGCATGCTGATTCATAAAATCAACAGGAAAAAGTTATGGATATATTCCGATTTTAATGAAAGTTTTCCAAATTTTTACTTCTGAATAAAGCAAAAAAAGCTGCATTTCCCGATTTTCAAAAATACGAAATTATAGAAACTATTATTACTATATTATTTAAATCCAATAGTTTCTCAAAAATTTAAAAAAATCGTAACTTGTTGGTGGTAAAATATTAAAATATATTTTTTTTTATCGATTTTCAAGCAAGTTGCCATTATATTTTTAATTCCCTATAATTTTTTAATAAACAAAAAAGTACCTCCTCGATCATTTAAAATAATTTTTTATTAAAACTTTATAGTGTCAGTAAGTATTTACTCTACAACAATTATAAACGTGGCTACAGTCGAAATTCAAAATATTTAATAGAAATAATTAAAACAACTTTCTTTAAAGCTGGATTGTTTAATCTTTCGATTTTATCACTGACCATTCGTGACAGTTTCTTACTATTTTAGTGCTATAGCATCCTATACAACAGCGCCACTGATGATTAATCCACACACGGGATATGAAATGAGTATATGAGCCCCCCAAAAAAGCTTATATCCATCTAATGGTGGAGAGTATAAAATATATTTTAATATCATTGTCATTCCGAAATTATCAACCCGAACCCCTATAAAGTATATATTCTTAATCGCCATAAAATTCTAAGACGATCCAGCCGTGCCCGTCTGTCTGTCCTTCTTTCCGTCCGTTCATCTTTCTGTCTGTTGAAAGAACCATAGAATCTAAACGAAAGGGATATGTCGAATAGTTTTAGATCGGTTGAGATTGTGCGAAATCGGTCCAGAGGGAAAATGTTTGGCCCTACCAAGGACATGGAAACTCCCAATAATCCATAATATTTCGATTATTTATAAACACTTTGCCTTGAATTTGCTTGGTTTTGGGAAGTTCAATCCTTTTATAGCATGAACGCACGCCATAAAGTGATCCATACTTTCAGGGAGAGAATTTGAGCAAAAAGGTATAAAAAAGATACCAATCAAACTACAATAGCTGGTAACGTGAAATTTGGCGCGTATATCTCTCATATCTTATGAGATTTGTAAAATAAAGAGATTTATTGAAATCTGTAGCAAATGCTTGCAGCTAGAATCATAAAATTCGGTGTGTACATTCCTCTGAGCGCACTATATAGGAATTTTGGAAACTTGTAATTTTAGAAAAAATTGGGCAAAAGGGATAAAAATTGTACCAAAAAACTACTACAAACAAAAAGCAAAACAAATTTATAATTTCCCTAATATTTTACTTTACTTCAACATGAAAAAGAATGCTCTCCATGATGGCGGGAATATAATCTTCGACCTCAACATAACTCCTTTTACTTGTTTATTTTCCAATAGCTGACACTCTAACAAAGAAAACAAGACTAATTTGAAATTATAGAAATTATGTGGATAAATATGGAGAAGAACTATCACTCCTACAGAAGATACAGAAATTCACAAAATCATGCTCCATGTGTTTTGATTTTTATACCCTCCACTAGTGTATTATGTATTTGTGCATTTGTTTGTAACACGCAAAAGGAAACGAGTTAGACACATCGTTTATTATACAGATCGGCTTAGAATCCCTTTCTGAGTCGATTTAACAATGCCCGTCTGTCTGACCATCTATTGTTGTAATCAAAGAACAGGTCGCAATTATCTTAACAAAAATTGACACAAGGTCGCTATTTAATTTGAAGCAAATCGGTTCAGATTTAGATATAGCCCCACACAAATGTCTCTCCCGATTTGACTTTTTCCGCTTTAGAATCCACATATTTTACTGAATTTTCTTTTAATTTGGCACAACACCATATAATCCAACTAAAAATACCTATGATGAAAGTGAGTAAGATCGGTTCAGATTTATATATAGCCCCCTACAAATGTTACTCCCAAATAATTATCTGATTATATTTTACCTTGAAACATACATTATGCGTGTGGGTCATAATGGTGCATGATTAGGACCTATACAAAAATCCTTCCCGATTTCACTTTTTTACTTTCAATTTTTTTGGCGCCTGTTCCTAAACCTCTGTTTCTACGTGATAGTGATATTCAAATGATTTTTAGTCATTACCGTCTATATTCCTGCTCGAAAGATAGTACAAACATTAAATTAGAATTTTAATAAAAAATAAAAAAGGGATTTATAAATATTGTACTCAGTCCTTTCCATTAACCTCTCTTCTTTCTTGTCGTTATAGCGTTGGCATTTTTCATGACCCACTTGAATGTCCTCAGACACGCTTGCATGTGTGACCATGCGGTGAAGTTATGGCGCAAACCGTGGTTATTATGGCGATGACTGCTAAATAAACGTCTCGATTTAATTATTTTTCAACGAATGGTGTGTCTGGCATCGGAACCGTAATTAATGAATAAGAAGTAATTGTTTTTAGCATCTCCATCATCGCAGTCACTAGCCACAGAGGGAGAAATTCACATTTTACAGATTACCCTAATTGGAGACGAATAAATCATTTGATAATTGAGTCAAGGCTCAACTTTCAGTGTCTTCAGATCATGTGCAGATTTTTTGTAGAATAATTAAATGTTCCAAATGTTACAAATGTTCCAAAATATAATAGGACTGTTTACTTATCAAAGGAGGTTTAACAAATTATAACATATGTTTAATATATGTTCTATAAATTATATATTGTCCCTATCCAACAACCATGAATGTTTTAAATTTATTTTAAAGCTCTTACAATCGCCTCGAAATAGAATTCTAAAAAGTTTTGTTTTATTATGCCCCCCAAACTAACATGAGTTTTTGGTCGGGTCGCAAAATTTAATAATGTCTAGCTACAGAATGCTCGAGTGTCGACTGCAAGTGGTATTCATTTTCACTCCCGTATATCACTTAAAAAATAATAACGAACTTACGACAATTGCGGGAGAGCAAATATCAGCAAAAAACAATTTAAAAATGATTTTGTTGAATGACCCTTAACTCTCATGTAATAAATATTATTGCATTCTATTATGGCTTGTCTTTTTCCCCCTTCATCGTTAGGGCATTCATCATAAAATGGTTCATGTTTTGGTGGTGCCCTACATCCTTTGAGTCGGTCAGTCCATGCTCATGGCCCATACAATAGGTGGAAATAAAAATGTAATTAAATTCAGAATATAAGAGAAACATTTTTAAAATATTGCAAATTACACTTTCACAAATAAACGCAAAGGACCTGTCTTAAAAAATTGCGAAAAATTGACCTTCTTAATCTTTTATTGTTAGCTCGAAAAAAAATCATAAAAAATAGTAAAAAAGGTTTTGTTATATTTTGTAACGGATAACATTCTAGCGTTGAAAACAGTGCCCATATGATAAGATCTATGGATAAATGTAGATGTCATGACACTCTTTGTAGACGCAAAATAATTAAAACAAGTAAGGAGGCGTTAAGTTCGGCCGGGCCGAATCTTATATACCCTCCACCACGGAGTGCATTCCACAGTATTACCAGTAGATTAAAGAATGTCGAGGGAATGCGAATTGCAAATATCAAGCAAATACAAGCTAATATGTTCAAAAAACATGCTGAAATACTCTAAATATTAGGGGTATTTTCAGTACTTGTGAGGGAAAAATTTTTCCCTCTGGACCGATTTCGTCCACTTTCAATCCCAAGCGATCTACAACCATAAGACACATTTAGGAAAAATTTGAACCTTCTAGCTCATTTCGTTCGGCCGCTATCGTGCTTTCAACAGACAGACGGACAGACGGACAGACGGACATGGCTATATCGTCTTAGAATTTTACCACGACCCAGAATATATATACTTTATGGGGTCTCCGATAAATATTTCAAGGTTACAAACGGAATGACAAAGTGAATATACCCCCATCCTGGAGGTGGAGGGTATAAAAATATGATTTATTTGTTTATAAATAGCACGAACACCACTTTTACAATTCAGTTAAAAAAATATTTTATTTTGTTTGTGTTTCATTATACCCTCCACCTCCTAACTTTGTCATTCCGTTTGTAACACCCTGAAATATCGACCTGAGACCCTATATAGTACATCGAGGGCTTATATTCATAAGTGGCTATGAACCATTTTCTCGAAAATGAGTTTTTGATGCCAAACTATTCCCACTATTTGGTTGTCATCTGTCATATAAATTTGGAGAAGACAAATTTTTCCTAAAGCTATTTTTTTAAATTTGTCTGATTTTGGCTATCTACTCACACATTAATTTGTGATTTAGATTTAGGGCATATCGTACTATCAATATAATAGCATTTTGGTTCCCAAGTTATCAGGCTAAAATTGGATAAATAGTGGATGTAAAGTCAAAAATTGTGAAAAGTATCTTTAGAAAAACCCGCGAAACTTTTTATCATATAGAGAATATCAAAATATTTTTATAGCTTATGATTGCTGACTTCATTCGGAATATTTGTGTCAGAAAAGTTTCAGAATCCTGAACAGAGAAAGTTTAAATATAAGCAATTGCAACCGCAAATTTTGGATTTTTCAACAATTGTAGCGATTTTCGCACTGGTTACATATATGTCATACGCAAACTGCCCTACCTCAATATCCACTTTTTCCATCTGACTGATGAAGCTGGAATCTTTTAATTCGCTGTGTACATCCCAGAAAACGTGTTTTCTGTACGACATTGCCAACGTTTCATTAAAAAAAGTTATCGCGTTTAAAATAAGTCTTGTTTATATATTTGAGCAATAATGGCTGTGTGCTTATTTCAAAATTCATAGTGCTCAATTTTAAACGTGCAAAAGTGGTTATGAACCATAAAACCGCGAATAATACGAAATTTCGAAAACTTTTTAATTGTAGCACTTAGTAATCCTCTTTAGATTTAACTGTAGAAGAATGATTCATAATTACTCTTAAAATTAAGGAGTAAATAAGTTTTTTCGCTCTCCTGAAAAGTTGTGTTTTTGTTCATAGCCACTTATGAATATAAGCCCTTGATATATATTCTTGATCGTCATAAAATTCTAAGACGAACAAGCCATGTCCGCCCGTCTGTTAAAGGCACGCTAACATCTAAACGAAAGGAGATAAGACTTTTAAATTTTCCATAAATGTGTCTTGTAGTCGTAGATCGGTTGGGATTGAAACTGGGCGAAATCGATCCAAAGGGAAAAAATTTTCCTTCACGAAAATATCCATAATAACCTATAATATTTTAGAGTATTTATAATAATTTATTTAAATAATGAAAATCGGTGTACATATTCCTCTGATTGCATAGACAAGCCAAATAAAGGTTTTTTTTTTTCGAAATTCGTATTTTTTTGGTTAAAATGGGAAAAAGGGGATAAAAATTGTACCAAACAAATGACCACAGCTAGAGTCATGAATTCCGGAGTATACATTACTCTGACTGCGGAGACAAGAAAAATGTTTTTCCAAATTCGTACTTTCTATATATGCAATGGGAACAGAGGGATAAAAATGGTACCAACTATAGGCCAAATGACCCATGACACCGGGAGCAACATTTGTATGGGGGCTATATCTAAATCTGAACTGATCTTACCCACTTTCTGCATAGGTGTTTCTAGTTGTATTATAAGATGTTGTGCCAAATTTACAGAAATTCGGATTCAATATGTAGTTTCTAGAGCGGAAAAAGTCAAATCGGGAGCGACATTTGTATGGGGGCTATATCTAAATCTGAACCGATCTTACCCACTTTCTGCATAGGTGCTTCTAGTTGTAGTTAGGGTTTGGGGTCCGGGAATTCCCGAATCGTTTTTCCCGGGAATTCCCGAAAAATTTTGGACGGGAATTCCCGGGAAAAAATTTTAAATTTCCCGGGAATACGGGAAATATTAAAAAATATTTTTGTTGTTTATTTTGAACACTAATTTAGTTTTAATATATAAGTGGGAAATAGTAGATATATATCAAATGCATATATTTAAATTACTGACAATAATAATGGCCAATTGATACTATGGCTGACCAGTGCCAGTACGTAACCCCTCCTGATATCTTGTTTAACTTGATTTCCACGAAAAATCGAAGGTGAAAATCTTCTCAAAGACGAATTTACTTTATATGAGAAACCATTAAGAAATGATCTAAAAATAGGAATAAAAATAATATTGACACCCGGAACCTTCCAAGAGAAATATAATATAAACGATATATTTAAATTACCCTTTGTAAGAACTAATGACTTCAATGTTTTTATTTTTATGAATTTATTTAATAAAAATTAACATTTTTTAATATTTATATTACATTCACAATTTAGAATATTTTCCCCCAGTTTCTGTAAAACATTTTCCTCTCTAGAGTCTAGACGAATGAAATTTCTAAATTGAAGACGCCATAACATTCTTTGTTTCTTTAAATATTTATTTAATTTTGAATCTAGTGTTCGTGTCGTTTACTTGTGATTACAATGTCCAATATTATTCTGACTATTTGTCTAGAGTAAACTATTTGTAAAATGAAAAATAATTTCTAAAATATTTTACCAAAAACATTCGTTTTTAATCTCATTCATTTCTTATATTATTATATTATTTTCTTAATAATAACTACAATAATAAAAAATATTTAGTTTTAGATTATTATTATTTCTTCCCGATCACTTGTACCATATAGTTTAATAATCAAGAATTGCATTCATATTGAAAATGATCAAAAAATTACGAAAACCTTGCAATAGTTTACACGGACGTGTACGGTGGGCGTTAATGGGTTAAACAAAATTACACCTGTTACTAAATGTTGATATTTAAACCATATTGGACATACCTAAAATAAATTATTTTTTTCCCGGGAATTCCCGGGATTCCCGGGAATAAACATTTTCATTCCCGTTTTCCCGGGAAATGAAAAAAGTCCGGGAAACCCCAAACCCTAGTTGTAGTATAAGATCTTGTGTTAAATTTAAAAAAAATCGGGTGCAATATGTGGTTTATAGAGCGGAAAATGTCAAATCAGGAGCGATATTTGTATGGGGGCTATATCTAAATCTGAACCGATCTTACCCACTTTCTGCATAGGTGTTTCTAGGTGGATTATAAGATGTTGTGCCAAATTTAAAGAAATTCGACTACAATATGGGGTTTCTAGAGCGGAAAATGTCAAATCGGGAGCGACATTTGTATGGGGGCTATATCTAAATCTGAACCGATCTTACCGAATTTCTGCATAGGTGTCTCCAGTTGGATTATAAGATGTTGTGCCAAATTTAAAAAAATTGGGTACAATATGTGGTTTCTAGAGAGGAAAATGTCAAATCGGGAGCGACATTTGTATGGGGGCTATTTCTAAATCTGAACCGATTTGCCTCAAATTAAATAGCGTTCGTCCTTGATCCACAAAACTTACTTGTGCCAATTTTTGTTAAGATCGGACTATAATTGCGACCTGTAGTTTGATTACAACAATAGATGGACAGACAGACAGACGGACATTGCTAAATCGACTCACAGAGTGATTCTAAGTCGATCGGTATACTTAACAATGGTTCTATCCCGCTTCCTTTTGGGTGTTACAGACAAATGCACAAAGCCATAATACTCTCGTGGAGTGTATAAACATTTGAAATTTGTCTTGGTGTGTAAAAAAATTGAAGAAGTTCAGTGCAGCCTTAGAGTGATTATAGTTAATTGCAAATATAGTAAATTTGTAATCTTTCAAAAAGTTGGCCAGTTTCGGAACGAAAATGTAAAACGGAAAATAAAATGTCGATTTTTTATGAATGTATTTAACCACATGTGGATTTCCACTTCTGCGCCCTTTTGGTTAGCGATGGAATTGAAGTGGGACTTCTCAGTCTATACTATGCCAATATCCTAAAAGACTTGCAATTAGAAAACGATTTAGACTTACGTTAATACATTATATGTAAGCAAAGCAACTAAATCAGGCTAAAGTAGGGTAGAACTGACCATATGATACACCATTCCACCCACACATAGACCTATATCTAAATTAATAGTAGGTCATCTTGATGAAAATAAGAGTAATGTGTCAAATTTGACCAGAATGGGTGAAATTTATATGGGGGATATATCTAAATCTGAACCGATTGCTTTTTTTATTAAAAATTCAATAATGTTACAATGTAACAAGAGTCATATATCACAATCTATATTCGAATTGTTTTCATATTTTTTCGTCTTCCTTATGTATGTAACTTTGTATGCTCGCAATATTTGTTTTGTAAATTTTTACTTCTGTAAATTAGTTAAAATTAATACTTATTTATTTAAATAAATAAGTTACATTTTTAAAATATAAAAACTTCATGAAAATTTATGTAATTTTTTCAGTGTTTCTTATAAGAAAATGAAACATTTATTAGAGAGTTAATTAATTATGGTAATTATTTCTAAGAATGTATTTTGTGTCTATTAGTTAAGTTAGTCAGTATTTCATTGGAGTGCTTCGGGATACATAATATTTATAATTGTTCAACCTTGTTCAAGTACATTAAAGTTTTTGGGCTCGAGAGCACATATAACTGACCATGTGAAAAACATGGATTTTCCAGATTCAATCCACAAACTTCAAGTGATTGTCCCTGTGCTTTGTTTATAGTCATCGAAAATGCTAGGCGAATCAGAAACTGTAGTCGTTTGAAATCGAATGGTATATCGGTGGGAATCATCGGAACGCGTGGTATAAGGACATCTTTTCCCTTTGATTTTGCATTTAAAATCGTTGCTTCAATGACGTTGGGCATTAGTCGCTTTACAGAAATTCTAGTACAAATGCACAATAGAGGAGGACTAACATTCCTTAGGAGAATTATAGGTGAACCAATTTTAAAAGATAACATTTGCGGCGGATTTCCTGGAAGGTCCAAAGAATTTAGAAATTCAATTCGATAGTTGACAACTTCATCCGCATTCATGATACTGTCTATCGATTTGTAATGTGTGCAATCACCTATAAATTTGTTCCACAATTATATTATTGATAGTATTAACATCGTTGTTTTTTTTTTGCAGCCAATATAGCACGGACGTAAAACCACTCTTTGTTTCCATAGTTGGTGGTAATTTGTGGGAAGACTTTCTCGATTAATTGCTGAATTGTTTCCTGAATGACATTTTTTGAAAAAGTAATACTCCGTTTCACTGCATCAACTGATACTTTTCCATTACCAACATCCAGTAGATGTTTCGAAAATATAGCTGCTGAGTCATCGTGATGCAGATGTACTCCCATATTGGTGGTCAGATTAATTTTTTGTACATATCGCCTGATTTTGGAATTACTAGTAAAATAAGAGTATAGTAAAATAAGAGTTCTGCCGAATGGTTTTGTATTTGATATTAAATCTTGAAGTGTCCAACTAAGCGCTTGTAGGGATTTCTTATGCATCATGGAGCAGTCACCCCACACAATCAGCATGCATGTTTTCAGCATTTTCGCCATGCCTTAACTTTTGGCAGTACTACAGGTTGGAGAATCGACAAATTGCATATTCCATGGCAATTTCAATGCTGAATGTGCCTTTCTTCCTCAATCCAATAATGTAGCAGCAATACCGGGGAAGCAACAGCTAAAGCTATCCCATCTTGAGAGTGGATGTACGCTATTACCAAACTGATGAGAAAGTTTTTAACTGTGCTTCCTGATGCATCATTTGTTACTGCGGTTATAATTTTGTCAAAGGACACTTATTGCTTTGCAATTAATAGAGGTTTTTTGTTCAGACAAACAAACGCAAGTCTTCAACATTGAATTGCCGTTCTCTTAGCAAATCTCGATCAGTAATGTCAATGGTAGAACGTTCAGGCACTACCATTCCAAGTTGATTAAGAGTTTTGTTGCTGATGGCTAGGCATATGTCTTTTTATCAGCGTATCGTTGAAAATGTTAATCGCAAATGATATAGAATCGTAACGGTGTGATAAGGATGCAAAATGTCCTGACTCATACCCTCTTTGAATTTTTCCCACAGGTCTTTTGGGTTAGATGGCGAGTAAGTTCTTAATATTATCGCAAACAAAGTTCGTATCTGGAGAGGATGACAGCTGACAGAAGCATACATTGATGTGGTCTCCCAGTTTCTGACACTCCTCTCTCAACTGTTCTTAAATTTGAAACTGAAGTGGGTCCTCTCACGTTAACTAATAACATTCTCAAATAATAACATTCTGCGTTGATTGGGTGTACGGTATAAACACGGCTCAATTAAACATTTGGATACCCTTCTACTGGAACACCTTGCTTGGTTCGAGTATGAGGAGACGCGCCATACCATATACCATGATCTCTTATATTCAAGAACCAAACACTTACCTGAACGTATCGGCAGACAAAAAATCGGCACGTGTTACTTTATAATATTGTTGTTTGGGTGGAGACGCGTCGCATTTTGTAGCATGACTTTTTTATAGTCAAGGGTCATCCTCTGTTCGTTACAATAAAATATTCAAGTGAATCAATGTATTTTGTTATAGTTTTAAAATGTAGTTTTTGTGAGCGGTGTCATATGCATTTGTCGTGTCTTCTCCTAATATAGCCAAAAAACATCCCCTTTCCACAGGCTAGATACAGTAAAATTTTCTAGAGAATCCGCCATTCGTTACGTGTTTTGTGATAATACAGTCTCACGTCCATTTGTATGATGACCATTGTATAGTCACCATTCAGAAACTATCTTATGTTCAGATGTTTGTCACAATAATTTTTTCAAGAAAATATAGTTTGTGTGGGCGGTGCCAAGCCTCTTTTTCGTATAATGACCTAGTATATCCTGGAACTATCCCTTGTCCAGAAGTAAAATTATCGAGCGAATCCACCCATCGGTATGCCTGTTGTGATAGTTTTAAAATATTTTTTGTGTGGGAGGTACCACCCCCTTAGTCCTATCATGACCTAGACTATCCAGGAACCATCCTCTGTCCAGAAGATAGATACAGTAAAATTTGCAGGCGAATCGGTTCACCGGTTTGGTGTCCTGATTTATATATATATATATATATGTAGATAGATGAGATACGATTTTTTCTAAATTCGTACTTTTTGGGTCGAAATGGAAGATGGAGTAAAACTGGTACGAATAAAGCGGCTGTAGCTAAAATCATGAAATTGGATGTGTACATTCCACTCTGAAACATATTGGATCTTAAATATTACAACTTTTCCTTTAGGCTGTAGATGGAATCAAAAAATTGCAAATGGGGAAAATCGGGCGTGTTTCTACCTAATAATATTTAGGTCATATTTTTGAAGATTTCTGGCTAATAATTATATTAATATTTAAATATTAGCGGACTATTTATTTTATAATAATGAAGAATCACAATTTTCCTAATATGGTAGTGCACTTCTATCTAATGTCGACAGCATCTAATCTACCGATAATACTGTGGAATACACTCTGTGTATAAGATTCGGCCCGACTTTCAACTTTTTTTGTTTATCGGATCAAGCTACCTGTGAAACATTGTAGTTGGGACATAGGGTATTCTCGAAATCATTATGACCAAATTAACTTCGTATGTCTGTGTTCTCAGTTTGTAACATACACTTGAGTCACACTTTTACACTTGAGTCACACATTTACGTCTTGTTTACTGCTCTGTTGCTCTTTTTTGTGGCTTCGAGGAGTATTGCCACAATGTACATTTGTTTCAGCATTTCTTCTTTATATTAGATTTAAGCAAAAACAGTTTGAATTTGAGGCAGACAGCATTTTTGAAAATATGGTGGGTTGTGGTGGGCAAAACCAACCAAAAATAAACACAAAAGTATTCTGGATTACATGGGAAGACAAAAATTGCACACTTCCAGAGAGGGCGGGAAATGAACACAAAACAAATAAAATATATTTTAATAGTGAACGCAATGGACATTGTAGACAGTGAGTTTATTTGAGAAGTTTCAAATATTTCTACAGAGTGGATTCGAGTTACATTTTTCAAATCAATGTATTTGCTGTTACTCATGTGTAATGGCTCGAAAAGTGTTGTAGTATTCATGTAACCTAGATATTACTTGCAATGTTATTATTTTAGTTTTCCTGTCATAGACAATTACTACAATCTTGATTATAATTATTTAATTCCTTGGATCTGTTACAGTTTCATATGTGACTGTTATATGATAATAGAAGAGATGAGAATCCCATCCTTCACGCCTAGAAAACGTCCATAAAAACCTACTAAAAAGTAACATCAAATCATTATCTCTGATCCTCTATGGGAATAAATTGTATTTGTAGTTCAAGGATTCCAAAAACTTTACATACGGAAAGAATGTACCTTCGTGCTGACAGCAAACACCACAGTGTATATTATGCATGAGCGAATATATGGTATGGTTTTATGTGGTGACGTGAATTGGCCACCAAGATCGTGTGATTTGATCCCGCTACAAATTGTCTTATTGTTTTATCCAAAGGAACTGCCAATCGCTCTATTAAGTAATTTTCCCATCTCAATAAATAATGCTTTTCATTTGAAATCAACTCTTCCTGTTCGTATACATTTTCGATGCAGTGTATTTGCAGTTGCAACTTAGTTTACGATGACGTCATGACGGTTTCCCTAGAATTATGAAGCAAAGCGTTAATCCCATTGGTACGTAATACTGCGCCAAGTTCCCCGGTTTGTGGAGCTCTGTCGCATGACTATAGTTGTGCTCCACAACAAAAGGCATACCGGCTGGCACCGCCCGCACTTGCAGCCAGTCACAACAACTTCAACTATTATTTGTTAAAGCAAATAAGCTACTAATATCAACCAGTAACACCAACAACAACAGCAACGAAGAGGACGACGACTACAACTTTGACAGTAACAACAACACCAAACTATATCTATTTCCGTTATTTGCTTTAGCAGTAGCTCCGGGCGGTTGAAAAGGGGGCGAACGGAGCCTTAAAGTTTTGCTAGTTTTCAGTAAATTTTTAAATACTTAACATGACGTATGGAATCCTTTGAGTTTCAGAGGATGACTTTATTCTCCCAAAACAAATTCATTAAAACCAACATCGTCGTAGGACAATAGTCCGTGGTAGCTATAGACCAGTGGCAGGGTTTTCATATAGCTCACGGATGCCGGGAAATGGAATACCAATTAACAGACATTTGTTAGACTCCTACATAGACTATACATCGAATTTGGTATCAGAGGAAAAAGTCTTTAAGCAAATATCAAAAGAGTGTAAAATATCGGCTCCCGAAAAATTTATTTAAGGACATAAAGGTAGAAATATCTAAATTTCATTATCTTGTCCGTTTACAGTGGAATTCCGAATTTCGTGAATTCTCTACAGTCAATTTCTTGGTACCATTCTTTTTGGCCAGATCGTTTTAGAATTTTACAACGAACCACAATATATATACCAAGTTTTTTTCTGCATTTCATTTGATATTTTAATTTCAATAATAGATGTGAAGTGATTCTAAGCCGATCTGTATAATGGAACTATCTCGTTTCCTTTTGGGTGTTTCAAACAAATACACAAAGACATGGTACCCTAGTGGAGGGTATAATAAATTATGAAATTACAAATATATATGTATATATATATATATATATATATATATATATATATATATATATTATTTCAGAAAATGTATGATTTCAACTGATTTGAATACGAAAAGATTCATAATTATGAAAATATATGAATTTTAAAGTTCCTTCATATGAAATTTTGGACAAATAATTTCGAACAAATTTTTAATTGCAGCATATTTATTTTACAAAATATTAAAAGTTCGACCATTTTGGTCATTTCATATTAATATTATCATATCATCCAGCCAGACGCACGGCCAGATTTTCTAAGAAATTGTACAGACGACGACCACCACAAAGATGGACCTAGAAGGTTATATCATTTTAACATTGTTAAGGACAAATGTAAAATAAGTACCAACATTTCGACGAGAAAAAATAATATAATCTTTTATAAACGCCCAGATTTTCTAAGAAACTGTACAGACCACGACCACCACAAAGATGGGCCTAGAAGGTTATAGCATTTTAACATTGTTAAGGACAAATGTAAAATAAGTACCAATATTTCGACGAGAAAAATTAATATAATTTTTTTATATTTTAACGGCCATATTCATAATCTTTTATAACAGGTTTATAATACGATTTTTCAATGCAAAAGCATACTTCAAACCTTCGATACATTTTTTATGAATATGGCAGTTAAATTGCAATTTTGAAAACTTCAAGCAATTTTCCGAATACCAAGACAGTTTTTTTTTATCGGATTTTGCAGTATCTCTCCGATTGCATATTTTGAAAGTGTGAAAAAACTTACCGTAATAAATTTATTTTCTATTGATAACATATAAACTAAAAAAATTCTTCGTGTAGAAACTTTTGATGAAGTTCGTGTTTCATTTAAATATCCCTTAAACAAGTTGGCTGATGAAAACTGGTAACATGCTGTTGTTGAAAAAGTTTTTCTTTGCAAATGTGTGCAAAAGTGAATTCCTTTCAAGACTGATAGAATTGCAGCGAAAAATCCGATTTCAAGAGACTTCTAATGTCTCCTCACCTTACTCCATGTAAATTCCATTATTTTTAAAAACATAGAAGTGACAAAGTTACTATGATTTACTTTTTCCGCTCTAGAAACCACATATTTCAACAAATAACTTTTTTTTTTTGAAAATGCTATAAAAAAAACTACTGAATATTTTCTCAAATTTCTTTTTTTATTTAAATGTACAATCCTTCCGGTTAATAATGGAAAATAATTTCATTCAAATGGCTGCTGAGGGCACCCCACAAATAATTGTCCAACGGCTGAATAGTTGAAAAAAAAACGTTAGATGGCGGACCCTATATTAATTTTCTAAGTGATCATTGCAAAAAGTAATCGTTTTCTCAGGTTCATATCTTGCAAACTGTTTGGAATTTTGATTTACTCTCTGAGGCAAAGTTGTAGTTTAAAAACTTTAACTTTTTTCTCCTGTTCAGGTTCATAAGGTAGCAAACCAATGAACAACAGTTTAGCACAAAGGCATGCAGTTTTTTATGGTGAGATTTTTGCAAAAAGCGATCATTTTCTCAGCTAATATCTTGCAATTTTGGAATTTTGATTTACTCTCTGAGATCGAAGTTGTAGCCCTTGTCATAAAGAACAAAAATAAAACTTCATCTTCAATGTCAAAATCGCAAACAACTTTAACAAATTCTAACAACTCAATAAACAAATTTCTAGAACATATGAACTTCTTAGGAATGATTCTTAACACCGTTTTGGTAGAGCTTAGGTAGCCGCAAAAGTGAAAAAATTCCCGATTTTTTTAATTTCATTTGTTTTTTTCTTTACTTCAACATTACATTAAAAAAACTAAAAAGGCACGGGTCTTTTATCACTTACGGACGTATATGGTTATATGTCCATGACTTCAAAAATTACACACATAACATTGTCTGCATTACGTATACTTAATTAAAATATAATGTAATAATAGTAAGTATACGTCCACGTATTTATGAGGCAACTGCAAACTCTCATTCAAATCTCAAAATCTTACCCCAATGTCAATCATATGAAAAAACATACCAACACACCTAACGTACGTACACCAATGGGGTACGTTTACGTTATTATGACATAATATAATTAATAGTAGGTATTTTTAATAGCAGAGTATCTCAATGTTGAAGTAAAGAAAAGACAAATGAAATTAAAAAAATTGTCGGGAAATTGTTCTCTTTTCCGGCTACCTAAGCGCCACATAAATGGCGTTAAGAATCATTCCGAGGAAATTCATACGTTCTAGAAAGTTGTTTATTGAGATCTTAGAATTTTTTCAATTTTTTTGAGATTTGACCTTGAAGATAAAGGCAAGAGATATATATATATGTTTCTTTAACACCTGTAATTAGCATACGGCCGTTAAAACTGCAATATATGAGCTTAAGAAAATTATCAATTTCATTCAAAAATCACACCGAGGACCCAAATCTTTGGGGGCCTATCTTAGAGCAAAACTGGGTGACACGGGTCTTTTTTGTCTTTTACCACGTCCGTGTCGTGTCCGTATTTGCTTATAATTCCATAACTTAAAAAATTACACACAGTGTAATCCAATCCAATCCTTTACTATCCACCAAGGCAGAGATGACTCAGACTGCAACACACATGAACTACGTTGTATTTTATCGTAATTCATTAAATATTCAAATTCCAAACACAAAATCCCTTCAATTTTCCTCCAACTCCAGCCAAAGGAGGCAAACCCTACAGAGAACAGCAGCAGCATATGGAGCAAGTTTGTTTTCTCACCTAAATTGAAAAATTCACACTTGTTGTGGCCGTTGGTGTTGGATCCCTGGTTGTTTCGTTACTATTGTCCTGACAATAAGTTTCGCTAAAATGCAACCTGCGACTGTCGCCATCTCCCTCCCTCTCTCTTTCCTACTCCCCGTGTGGGTGTGTTTTCCCTGCCACAACCCCCCCCCCTGACCAGCTTACTTATGGTGCATAATACATATGTATGTATGTTTGCATTTGTACAAAGAGCGTTTGTACATTATAATTTATTATTTACTTTAAAAGTTTTGCACAGTCAAAATTTCTACTGTGACTCCTCTACGACTCCGGGTGAGTCCTTAGTGCATGCTTTATGAGCGTGTGCAAGCGCATGTTTGTTTGTGTTACCGAAATCTGTTGGCCAGTCCATTATTTATGTTTTTACCCGGCAACTAGCCTGTCGGCTGCTTCACCACTGCTTACAAGTTTACTTTCTTCTTCGGGCCTGACGCTATCTCTCTCACCAACACAACACCAGTAGCTGTTTGTGGGTGGGTTGGTTGATTGGGTGTGTGTGTGCATGTTTGTTGCAAGGATGTCTAAAGGCTAACATACAAAAAGCCAAGTGCATCACAGGTCGTGTTGTTACTGTTGCTCGTGTTGTTGTTGTTTGGCGTGAGTTGGCAGTTGGCTGGCTGGTAACAGAAGGAATGAACGCGTGTACCCTGAAATGTTGTTTGTTTTGTTAACATGTCTGCCTCTCTTGGTGTTTATATTTGTATGACGGGCCCGCAGTTACGAGGACGGGGAGGGAAAGTTATCGTCACTAACAAGCTATTCAAAAGATTCGATTTTATAAGAGTTAAACATCAAATGACCGCAGCTAGAGTCATGAAATGCGGAGTATACATTCCTCTGACTGTGCAGACACGGAAAATAAACTGATTTTTCGAAATTCGTACTTTTTGGGGTTAAAATGAAAAAAGGGGATAAAAATAGTACCAACCAATTGACCGCAGCCATGCAATTCGTAGTATACATACCTCTGACTGTGTAGACACGGAAAATAGACGAATTTTTTAAAATTAGTACTTTCAAGGGATAAAAATAGTACTAACTAAACGAGCACAGCTAGAATGATAAAATTCTAATTGCGTAGAAACGTCAAGGGGGTAAAAATGGTACCAACCAAATGGGCGCAGCTGGAATCATGGAATTCGGTGTATACATTCCTCTGACTGCATAGACACGCAAAATAAAAAGTTTTTTCCAAATTCGTACTTTTTCTTTTAAGTCAAAAATTGGTTGAATCATGATGGTATATAAAGTTCGGCCCGGCCGAACTTAACGCCGTTTTTACTTGTTTTATAGTAGACAGTTTTAAGTTCTGTAAAAAATAAAAATTAGACAAGGACTCGAGGATTATTTTTAGATATTAACAATAAAAATCGGGAAATCGAATATATATAATATATAATATATTGAAAATTGATAAAAAAAAACGTAATTTATTTTTTTGACTTTGTCGAACTGTTTCTCACACAGTTTAAGAGAGTTTGCACTCAATTTTTTTATTAGAAATTGTTGTTTCTTAGCTTTATTATACTTTAAAAATATCGTTTTTGAACAAATGTCTGACTTTGGACCAACACAACTTTTTTCCTTCAAAAGTCTTTAACGAAATGTATACATATTTGGAAAGGTTTCCCGTTTTTGTAGGGTAACTTTTGGAAGATAGGATACAATTAGTACAAAAAGTCAGATTTTTTAGTTCCAAAACGCAATTTAGTCATTTTCGTCTCATTAAATTCTAAAAAGTAGATACGCTGATAAAAAGGTGAGTAAATTTCCTTTATCCACATGCTAAATTTTATAACAATCGGAGTTCATTTGCGGGAAATATGCCCAAAAACCCAAAATAATAATGCTAAATCAAATGTTATTAGTACGAAAAGTAGTCAATTTTGGGCCGATAAAATATATCCGATTTCCCGATTTCTAATGTTAATATCTCAAATCGTTTGTAACGACATGTGGTTTCACCGTCCTGTCGAAACCACATGTCGTCCAAGTCCATGTTTTCCAATTCGGGCCAAAAATAATCGGTAATCAAGACGCGATTACGATCGTCATTCACCGTAACGTAACGGCATGCAAACCAAACAATTATTTTTCGTGGATGATGTGGTGATTCATGAAGCTCATAGGGATTTTCACCAAACCAATAACACATATTTTGCTTATTGATGAAGCCAAAAAAAAAACTTACGCTGACAATATTTGCTGGATGACACATAAATTTGACGACATGCAATCTATATTAATGGACATCGAAATCGAAGCAGCAAGATGTGGTCTGAAAATAAATATTTTAAATACAATAACTATAAAGATTAATGCATCCAACACCAGGCATTTTACCCTTCATCAACAACCTATTGATAAATCCTTCTTTTTCAACAGCTACATCCTCATCAACATCTCAAATGAAAGACTACTGACCGAAAACGATTGAATCAGAAATTAATAAAAAAGTGGCGATATTACCAGGAATTAAATTTCAGAGGATAGGTTCCCCAAGCCAACAGATCGTGGAGAGAGCTAACGAATATAGATAAAAATGGAACACAATCATTAAGGCTGATATGATCATATGTTGATTTTTTGAACCAATCGAAATGTCGCACTGCGTCCACGTTTTGACATTTATGATCAGTATACCATGGCAAATCATCATGAATAGATTCACATGCTACTAAATTATCCAAATTTACTTTGAAAAGTCAGTCAAAGACGACATTTCTGGTGCATATAATCACCCAACTGGAATGGTTAATAAATAAAATTGCCGCATATGGAGTGACACCAACCCACAACAGATCTACAGACATCATCACATCCAGAAAAATGTACCGTTTGGTGCCGTTTACACCCTAATGACATTATTGGACCAGAATGTGCTTCGTCATGAACAGTCGTTGTGTCCATATGCCAGAAATCATTCTCAAATGTTAATGCCATCTATTGATCTTTCGAATAAAAACCATTTTGTTATTAAAATTTGCCTTTTTTGCTAATTTTTGGGTTCTGCTGAAGACTTCAGCACAACTTGTGGTCTTAAACCAAAATAAATGACAAGACATTAAAAATTAACTCTAACTTTTGTTATAAAAAATTAATTACGTTATTTTTTACAATTTCAACATACCATATTAATTTAATTTATATAATTTTTTCAAAAAAAACAAGTAAGGAAAGGCTAAAGTCGGGCGGGGCCGACTATATAATACCCTACACCACTCCCTGCGTATGTACCTCGCTTTGATTACTAAACGCAGGTATTTCATGGGAACAATTTTATGTAGTTCATACAAATTATATAAATTATATTCATATAATTTATATGCCATAAATTCATCTTCAGTCAAATTTAACGAGTATGGTAAATAATATGGTAATTGATCTAATTGTCCGACAGACAAATACAAATTATACAGTAGTATACCAAAGTCATTTCAAAGTATGGACATATGGACATCACCCAAACAATTCTCATTGCAATTCAATTCGGTAAAAAAGTGAAATCGGGAAGGATTTTTGCATCCTGTAAATGTATGTGTTTGACAAAAAATGTTAAATCGGAAAGGACATTTGTATGGGGGTATATTGAAACCTGGAACGATGTGACCCGCTTTCACCATGTCTGTTTATTGGTGAAATATAATATGTAAAATTTGGCCAAAATCGGTTAAACATTCGGGAGCAACATTTGTATGAGGGCTATATCTAAATCTGAACCTATCTTACCCACTTTCACCATAGATGTTTCTAGTTCGATTATAAGATGTTGTGCCAATTTTAAAGAAAAACAATGTACAATGTGTGGATTTTAGAGCGGAAAAAGTGAAATCGGGAGCGACATTTGTATGGGAGCTATATCTAAATCTGAACCGATCTTACCCAATTTTTGCATACGTGTTTCTAGTTGGATTATAAGATGTTCTGCAAAATTTAAAGAAAATCGGTTACAATATGTCTTTTCTAGAGCGGAAAATGTCAAATCGGGAGCGACATTTGTATGGGGGCTATATATAAATCTGAACCGATCTTACCCAATTTTTGCATACGTGCTTCTAGTTGGATTATAAGATGTTCTGCAAAATTTAAAGAAAATCGGTTACAATATGTCGTTTCTAAAGCGGAAAAAGTGAAATCGGGAGCGACATTTGTATGGGGGCTATATATAAATCTGAACCGATCTTACCCAATTTTTGCATACGTGCTTCTAGTTGGATTATAAGATGTTCTGCAAAATTTAAAGAAAATCGGTTACAATATGTCTTTTCTAGAGCGGAAAATGTCAAATCGGGAGCGACATTTGTATGGGGGCTATAACTAAATCTGAACCGATCTTACCCTATTTTTGCATACGTGTTTCTAGTTGGATTATAAGATGTTGTGCCAAATTTAAAGAAAATCGGGTTTATTATTTCGTTTCTAGAGCGGAAAATGTCAAATCGGGAGCGACATTTGTATGGGGGCTATATCTAAATCTGAACCGATCTTACCCAATTTTTGCGCACGTGCTTCTAGTTGGATTATAAGATGTTGTGCCAAATTTAAAGAAAATCTGGTACTATATGTGCTTTATAGGGCGGAAAAAGTAAAATCGGGAGCGACATTTGTATGGGGGCTATATCTAAATCTGAACCGATTTCCTCCAATATGGCAAATACCGATGGTCATTGGCCAGAAAAAATAATTTCTGCCAAGTTTCATGACAATCGGACAACAATTGCGACCTGTAGAGTGCGAACAAGCTTAGAGGGACAGCAGACGGACGGACAGACGGACAGACAGACATCGTTAAATCGACTCAGCTGGTGATTCTAAGCCGATCGGTATACTTAAAGGTGGGTCTAGCTCGATTATTTCTTGGTGTTACAAACATTTGGCGCGAAACTAACTTATAATACCCTATTCCACGAAGTGGTGTAGGGTATAAAAATCACATAAAATTCAGAAAAATGTATGAAATCATTATTTGAATCGATAGTACGGTCCATATAATTTAATGTTTGAAGATTATTTCATGCAAATATTGACCTTGACTGCGCCTCAAATGGTCCATCCTCTTAGTCCAATTTTGGCATACTCTTTCCAACATTTCGGCCGGCATCTCAGGAATAAATGCTACAATGTTGTCTTCCAATGCGTCAATTGAAGCGGGATTGTCTGTATAGACTGAGCTTTAACATAGCCCCCCTAGGCGGCCAATAGACCGGTCCCGAACGTGAAATAAAATGTTCAACGAACTCGCCTCTCAATAAGTCCATTGTTGCGCGTGCTGTGTGGCATGTGACACCGTCTTGCTGAAACCACATGTCATGCAAGTCAAGCTCTTGCATTTTGGGCAAAAAAAAAGTTGGATATCATCTCACGGTAGCGCTCACCATTCACAGTTACGATTCGCATCATCTTTGAAGAAGTACGGTCCAATGATGCCACCAGCCCATAAACCGCACCAAACTGTGACTTTTTCTGGATACATTGGTAGCTCTTGCAATGCTTCTGGCTGATATTCACTCCAAAATCGACAATTCTGCCTATTTACGTACCCATTGAGCCAAGAATGAGCTTCGTCGCTGAACAGAAGAAGCACGCGATGAACTTTCTTAACATAGCAAGCGTTGTTCGTTTGTAAGACGATTCATGGTTAAATTATAGACCAAACTGAATATGTTTGAAAGTGAAACAAAACACGAAACGTGCGTCAGCTGTTTAAACCAGTGTTGCCAAAAAGATAATAGCTAAAAAATCACCCTATATATTAAATGTATTTTCAGTCCTTGTGAGAGAAACTTATTACCTCCTGGACCAATGTGCTCATTTTCGAACCCAATCCAAAATTCAAACCACTAGTTTATCTCCTTCAGTGCACTTTCAACAGGCATATGGACAGATAGATATAGCTAAACCATCTTAGAATACCCAGAATATAAAATTTTTCAAATTTTTTGTAATTTTTAGAACGGAATTTTATTAACGCGATTGGTATTGCAAGATATATGTTAGACGATTTTTCTTTAATTTTGAAAACTACAACCTTGTAACGTTAAAGGTTTTTTACTCAACCACTTTTGTTCAATAAAAGATATAGGGACATTTTTTGCAGACGAATTGTAGGTTTGTGCGCAAAAAAATAAAAGAAATTAAAAAAAATATTTTTAAGTAGAAAAAACATTTATTTTTTTGTTTTTCTCACCTATTTTTTACGTCTGTGCTCTAAATACTCTGAGTGGGATTTTCAGTATTTTTTGAGATATTAACAAAAATGTGGAAATACTCATGAAATTCTTTCAAACATCTACAATACAAAATATTTATGATGCATTATTTTTTTATATTTTTATACCTCCACGAGAGTAGTAGTAACACCCAAAAGGAATGGAAAAAGACCCATTGTTAATTATACCGATCGGCTTAGAATCACTTTCTGAGTTGAACGCTATTTAATTTGAAAAATCGGTTTAGATATAGCTATAGCTCCCATACGAATTTCACTCCCGATTTGACCCTTTTTCACTCTAGATACCATATATTTCAACAGATTTTCTTCAAAATTGGCAAAACATCTTATAGTTCAACTAGAAACACGTGTGGAAAAATTTGTTAGATCGGTTCAGATTTATATATAGATCCCATACAAATTTCGCTCCCAATTTGAATTTTTCCGCTCTAGAATCCACATATTTCAACAGATTTTCTTCAAAATGGGCAAAACACCTTATATTTCAACTGGAAACACCTGTTGTAAAAATGTGTTAGATCGGTTCAGATTTATTTATATATAGCTCCCATACAAATTTCGATTCCGGATTGACTTTTTTCTCCCCAGAAAGCGCGTATCTTCAGAGAATTTCTTAAAATTGAGCATAACACGTTATACTTCAACTAGAAGAACTTTTTGTGAAAGTTAGTCACTTGTTTGGATATAGCCCCGATACAAATATTATTCTCGATTTGACAAATTGGACCAGGTCATATAAGCCCGTGATTAGGAAACATACAAACAATTTTCCCGTTTCACTTTTTTACTGAATTTAGCCTTTCCTTACTTGTTTAATCTCGAATTGTTCGGAAATTTCTGGGTTGTTTTCTGCTCCTGTTGGGAAACAATTTTATCTTTAGGTTGAGTTCATATTTTTGAGTTCATATTTGCCGATCTACAAATATTAGACGTAATTTCGAATATTTAATCCTTTTGGAGAAATGCTTGATTTCATGTTTAGGTGTTATAAAGATTAAAAAAGTGTATATTTTATAGGGCCTCAGTTCGAGATTTGAAGGTGTTGCAAACGAAACAATAAACTTTATATGGTAGATATTGAAATACACTGAAACATTATTGTGATTGTAGCAATTGTCATTGTACGATCCTCCCTCGCATATTGCCGATTATGCTTGTATCGGTTCGTTGGTAGTTTCACAATAATGATTTATTAAATTAGCAACGTGCAGTTTAAACTTTAAGAAAGTTGAATACAAAGTTTCGGCTAGAAATGACATAAATTTGTGGCGTTTAATTTATGCGCCGAGTATTTTGTGTCAGTGAACGTATCATAACATATTTATTTGACACAGACTCCAAAAGAAATTGTTATCATTTGGAGAGTAACTGTTTGGCAATTTAATTGTTTTACTCATAAATAGTTATCACGAATTATAAATGGATAATATTCCTAATGATAAGTTCTAAACAAAAAAACTAATTCGTTTACTAACTGAGAAGGGCAAAGGGATTGCAAATGAGAGAAAGTTGAAAAAATACACAATGACATACAATAAATACTATTAAGGTTGCTGGAGTATTTTAAACCACTTTTGGAAGAATTCTATATTATTACACCGTTCGACAGTCCATATTATACTTGAACCGGAGGCGAAATGTACTACAAAGGTCCAAAGGATGTAATTTTTTTAAAATTATTTTAATTACTTATAGCGGTATCAAATTAAAAATAGAATATCTGTTACAACTATTTCAAATGGCATCGCATAAGTATTTAAATCTGTGCGAATAAGTTTTTAAAATAATTTTTGAAAAATTGAATACTTTAGAAGTTCTTATGAAGGAGCAAGAGAATGAGGAAATGAAAAACTAAAAACTAAAAACTCGCATAGTTTCAGACGTATATCATTCGTTTCAAGAATTACTACTTAAAATCCGAAACACAACCCGTTCAATCATATCAATCACTTGAGTATTATTTAAGCCAAGACAAGCCCATCAGACCCGCTAAATACATAAAAATTTTCAAAATCCTTAACCTGTTATCGAGTTGCGAGATTTTGCCCTACACAATATGGCTTAGGTTTACGTTGTTTTAGTCATTTCGATCCCATTTGTGGTGCATATCCAGATAGCCTACAGTCATAGGCCAGCATTGTGATCCAATCCTTTGATCAAACCACATTCCTTTTTATGGCACCGAATTGTATTCTTCGTGACCAGTAGTCCGTTAAACTGCTATCTTTGTACAAAACTGTGAGTAAATATTAAACTTGATTCAATTTCACCGTTTTGCATGCATTCCAGCGCACACACACAAGCATTACTGCAGTACTAAAGGATTTACTCCACACACAAACATAGCTCTACTCGCACTCTATTGCATTTTCGATTTAGATACTGAGTGTTGTTTTTGTCACTTCGTTTCTCTTTGTATCCTACATGGTGGCGCCGAGTATCATCGATACTGTGCAGAGGTTTGTAACTTCGAAAATGAAGTAAATTAGGATTTATTGATTCACAAGTTATTTATAAAATCCTGGGGAGTGAAGAAGTAAAAAATATATTTTTACAAAATAAATACACGTGAGTATTTCTACATTATGACAGATATATCAGAAACTTCGAATAAGTAACACAGTCTGAAGTTTACAGTTTACATAGAACACAGTTGTAATCATTTACTGAAAATAAAAAATAACTTCCATAGTAAGTTTAATGTTCGAAAGAATATTTGTTATTTCAAAAAAAAAAAAATAAACGGTATTCGTTTCTCAATTATAAATGTTTACCAACCTTATTGCCTTGACACCCTAATACATGTTTTTATAACCTCCAGGATGGGGGTACACTAAGCTTGTCATTCCGTTTGCAACACCTTGAAATATCGACCTGAGATCCTATAAACAATATTTATTCTTGATCGTCATAAAATTCTTAGACGACGACCATCTATCGAAAGCACCCAGCATCTAAACCCAAGAAGCTAGGAGGTCGAAATTTACCATAAATGCGTCTTATAGTCGTAGATCGTTTAGAATTGCAACTGGGCGAAATCGGCTTAACGGGACAAAATTTTCCCTCACAAGGACTGACCTCTAATATTTAGAGATTAAAGCATGCTTTTTCAATACTTATATTTACTTGATATTGTGTCTGTACATTCCCCTTATAACGAAAACGTGCACTATAAAGCGATTATTGGGGAGGGGGTGAAATGGGACAAAAGACAAAAATGCTACCTATCAAACGTAAACAAACAAACAAAAGTATTTTTTCTAAATTCTACTTTTAAAGAATAAAATGGGAATAGAAACGGATACACCCAGAATAACACAGTGCAACACGAAAAAATATAACCATATACCGACACCACTTCGTGATAAAAGACCAAAAAAGACCCGTGTCTCCCCATTTTGCCCAAAGTCATGTACTTTTTGATGGTCCCACAAAGATTTGGGGCCATTTTTGCAAAAAGTAATCATTTTCTCAGAATCATATCTTGCAAACCCTTTGGAACTTTGATTTACTTTCTGAGGCAAAGTTGTAAAGAGAAACATATAAAATAAAAAATCATCTTCGAGGTCAAAATCGCAAAAAAAACTTTAAAAATTCGATTTTTTAACCCTTTTCCCTTGTTCAGGCCCATAATTATCAAACCCTTCAAAATTCAAGGAAACAATCAACTACAAAAATGTACCTAAGATCTCAATAAACAACTTTCTGGAACATATACACTTCCTAGGAATGATTCTTAACACCGATTAGGTCGGAAAAATATATCTTGCAGGACAGTTTCTGTTAATGGTCACTTCGACTACAGTGCGTATGAGTGATATTATCAGTAATCAAAAGCAAGTATACGCTACCCACACACACTATAAGATTTGATCGACTGCATTTGCGATTTTGACCTTGAAGATGAAGTTTTATATGTTCACAATTTTTGTTCTTTATGATAAAAGCTACGTCTTTGCCTCAGAGAGTAAATCAACATTCCAAACGGTTTGCAAGATATGAGCCTGAGAAAATGATCACGTTTTGCAAAAATGACACCGAGGCCCAAAATCTTTGGGGCCTATAAAAAGTGCATGACTTTGGGCAAAACTGGGAGACAGGTTTTATTTCCACGACTTAAAAAATTGCAAATTTAATGAAATTTGGTGTGTACACTCATCTGATTGTGTAGACTTGTAAACTAAAAGGATTTTTTGAAATTCGTACTTTTAGGGGGATAAAACGGAAAAAGGGAATAAAAATGGTACTAACCAAATCGTCTCAGCTAGAACCATGAAATTTGGTGTATACATTTTTCCTACTGCGTAGAGACCAAAAATAAAAATGTTCTTCCAAATTTGCTTTTACAAGAGATACAATGGGACCAGAGGGATCAAAAAAGCACCCATTAAACGGCTACAGCTAGATTAATAAAATTCGGTGTGTGCATCTCTCTAATTACGTAGACCTGTAAAATACCAAAAAATCGAATGTCGTATTTTTAAGGGGGTAAAAGGTGTAAAAATTGTACCGCAAGCTAGAATCATGTATTTCGGTGTATACATTCCTAACGCAAAATAAAAAGAATTTTCCAAATTCGTACTATATTTTTTTACTTTCATGGAAACAAGGTGAAAGTGATAAAACTGGTAGCCACCAAATGGCAAGAAACATGAAGTTATGTTATATTGCACTGTGTACGTAAGAGATAAAGGATTTTCAAAATTTGTACTTTTTGAATTAAAATAGGATAGAAATACAACCAACCAGAAGGCTGTATCTGAAAATACATCTATTATTTAGGGTATTTAGCTTTTTTTGAAGGTTTCTGCCTTACATATTCCTTTTGAACCGACTTGAAGTATATTTATACCCTCCACCTCCAGGATGGGTGTATACTAACTTTGTCATTCCGTTTGTAACACCTTGAAATATCGACCTCAGACCATATAAAGTATATATATTCTTGATCGTCATAAAATTCTAAGACGATCTAGCCATGTCCGTCCGTCCGTCTGTTGAAAGCACGCTAGCATTTAAACGGAAGGAGATAGAAGTTGAAATTTTCCATAAATGTGTCTTATAGTCGTAGATCGGTTGGAATTGAAACGGGGTGAAATAGGCCCAAAGGGAACGATTTTTCCCTCACAAGGCCTAAAAATACCCATAATAATCCCTAATATTTTAGCGTATTTAAGCATGTTTTTGGAATATGTCTTTTTATATTAGCTTGATATTCCACTTGGAATGCGCATTCCACTTATAGCAAAAACGTGCACCATAAAGTGATTCTTATTTGTAGGTGGTGAAATGGGGCATAAAAGGGATAAAAATAGTACATATTAAACGACAACAGCCAGAAACACGAAATTCGGTGTGTACATTCCTCTAATTGAGTAGATACATAATCTAAAATTATTTTTTCCAAATTCGTTCTTTCAAGGGATATAATGGGTACGGAGGGATAAAAATGGTACCAACCAAACGGCTACACCTGGAATAATGAAATTCGGTGTATACATTCCTCTGATTGCGTAGACACTTAAAATAAACAGATTTTTCGAAATCCGTACTTTATGGGGTTAAAATGAAAAAGGTGATAGAAATAGTACCAATCAAATGACCGCAGCTAGAGTCATGAAATTCGGAGTATAGAGTAATTTGGAATTAAAATAGAATGGAAATACCAATATTTATTGTATTTAAGCTTTTTGAAAATATAAATATAAAAATATTTATTGTTTGATTTGAAATAAATAATAATAATGTAATAATAATTTGAAATAACTAAAATATTATATTTGTTTATAAAATAATTTTTTCAATATTTGTACTTGTTTTGGTTTGGCTATATAAAAAAATTATATTTTCCTGTAATATTACTGCACTTCTACGAAAACCGACAACCTCTGTGGAATGCAATCCAATGTGGAGGGTATATAAAGTTCGGTCCGGCCGAACTTAACGCCATTTTTACTTGTTTCTATATAGATAGTATAAACACATTGGTAGCATTGCCTTATAAGCATTGTTTAAGATAATTAAAATTTGATATTTATCAATAATTTTTTTTAATATTTATACATTCCACGAGGATATTATGTCTTTGTGAATTTGTTTGTAAAACCCAAAAGGAAGCGAGATAAACTCATTGTTAATTATACCGATCGACTTAGAATCACTTTTTGAATCGATTTAGCAATGTCCGTCTGTTTGTCCATATATTCTTGTAATCAAAGTATAGGTGGCAATAATGGCTATAACCAAACGAAACTTTTCACAACGAAGTTTTTGTTTGGATAGGGACGAATGCTATTTAATTTGAAGAAAATCGGTTCAGATTTAGATATAGCCCCACCCTCGATTTGACTCTTTTCATGCTAGATGCCACATATTTTAACAGATTTTCTTCAAATTTGACAAAATATTTCCACTAGAAACACCCATGGTGAAAATTGGTCAGATCGGTTCAGATTTATATATAGCTCCCATTCAAATTTCGCTCCCGATTTGACTTTTTCTGCTCTAGAAATCACGTATATTCAGAGAATTTCTTCAAATTGAGCATAGCACGTTATACTTGAATTTCTTCAAATTGAGCATAGCACGTTATACTTGAACTGGAAGAACCTATTGTGTCAGTGGGTCACATCATTCCATGTTTGGATATAGCCCCGATACAAATATTCTTCTTGATTTGACAAATTGGTCAGGTCATATTAGCCTATGATTAGAACCCATACAAAAATCGGGAAGGATGATTTCACTTTTTTACCGAATTGAATTTCAATGGGGTAGAAATTGAAGTGTATCATGCAGTCGGCCCTGCCCCACTTTAATTGTTTTATTTATTTTGGTTTGGCTATATCAAAAAAAACGCAACACTTCCCTGTAATGTTAATGCGCTTCTACGTAAAATCAACATCATCTGTGGAGTACAATCCATGGTGGAGGGTGTAAAAGGCTCGGCCCGGCCGAACTTAACGCCCTGTTTGCTTCATCTCAAATTATTAGGCCTTTTCTATTTGATACTACGGCATAAATTCATTATAAATCCACATTAAGATTAATTCAATTGCATCGTATCACTGGACGGATATTGCACACCTTCCTCCAATTTATATGAAACATGTTCCTTGCAAACCGTTGCAGGGTATCATATCGGTGACTCAGCCCAGCAGTATTAATTCCCCTACTGCATATTTTTTCCACTATTTTTTCGCATGGTTCTCAACTAGATTTCATTTCGTTTTTGGCATACATCGATATTGTATGGACATGAACCTCAAAACGGCTAAAAAGTATCATCATTCTTTTATGGCGTGTTTTTTGCTCCGTCTCATTCGGCTGACGTCTACGAACGAGTATGTGCCAGAGCATCAAACAAAGTTTTTTTGTCAGATGGCCAAAACTCGTACTGTGAATACCAACGTGGCTTAAAACACAACTCGTCGCCTGACTTTAGATGCGGAGTAGCGTTGAGCACGGAGCAGGAGTACTTACACACAAATATCAACGCACGCACGCACACACACACACACAAAAGACTACGATAATAACCAAATACTATTGTAACTGCTCGTAACTTGTCCATTTTATATCTGTAGGCTTAATCTCGCACATACTCTTGAACATTCAATTTCCTACCTTTTTGTGGGGAAGTGTTCTTTTTTTTATGTGTCTGTTGTTGTACTTCAGTTAATACGGCTAAAATTCTGGCCTCATCGCAACGTTGAACAGTGTGAACATTTGTTATTTTTGCCGGTAATCGGATTTTTTGTTAGTCTCTTTTTGCCTTTAGATACCAACATCCTCATACACATATAGACGTTGTTAGTACAGTGTGCGAGAAAAATATGTTTCCCTCATCATGGAACATCTGCAAGTCTAGTTTAAAATGAAAATATAGCAGCAGTAGACCAGAGCCCACAACCTCACAGTAATAAACGAGCAGCAGTTGTGCGACTGCGGGACTCTCGAAATAAGTAATCAAGTTTTCCTTAACCATAAAGGATAATTCAATTTTTTTGTTCCATATCCTAAAATCACACAGAATATTTAGATAGTCCAAGGTATCCCCTTTCATATGCTCGTATGTTAAAGCTTTCTCTTTTTAATGTTGAAGACTAATCTTTTAAATAGTTTAGTTCCACCATTTGGTTCCTTTTTTAACTAAACTTTCCCATGGAAGTACACTTTTGAGACCTACTGTATTTTAACGTAGCACGTGCAGATGTATGTGATGTGACTGTTTTTTCTTTGTTGAAATGTGGTCACTTCCATTACTGTGCAAATGTATTTTTTGTAAACGAGTAGTATGCCGTTTTAATTTATCTCGCCGAATTTATATTTATTTAAAGGAAATTAAATAATAAATGTTCACAAAATGTTAACGAATGTCTCCACGTCTACGTCCGAGCAGTACCCCAGTCTATGGAAATTGTTACATTTTGCAGGACACAGCACTTAGCCGTTGGACACAATTTTTAAAGCATACATTTTTCTACATGGACTGGCCTATTGAAAAGGGCACTGTGCGTAGCATTCGAAATATTTATTAGACATATTAAATTTATTTTTTGACACTGAGGTATACATCTATACCATACATACATACATACAGTTTAGATACAAACAAGTAAAAACAGTGTTAAGTTCGGCCGGGCCGTACTTTTTATACACCCCCACCATTGCTTGCATTCCACAGAGGCTACCGATTTTCGTAGAAATTCAGCAACATTACAGGAAAGTGTTAATTTTTAACCTATCCTAACCAAAACAAATAAAAATATTGACAAAATAATTTTATAAATAAATATAAAATTTTAATTTAATGTTTATATATCCAAATAATACTTCGAGTCAATTCAAAAAGTAAATATTAGACAGAACAAGTAATAAGGCGTTAAGTTCGGCCGGACCGAATCTTATATACCCTCCACCACTTATGCGCACTGTTTAAAATCTAATACTATATATAAATACAATGCTGTAATTGTGAAAGTGAACATGTCTAAATATTAGGCGATTGTCAGTCGCCATTTTCAGATACAGACAAAGTGATATGAAAAGTATAAATTTTAAAGATATCCCCATTCACCGCCCAAATGTACAAATTTCGAAAAAAACCTTTTTATTTCGAGTCTTCATAGTCAGAATGTATACATCGAATTTCATGATTTCAACTTCAGCGGTTTGGTAGGTCCCATTTTTATCCCTCTTTTTCAATTATATCCCATACAAGTACGAATTTCGAAAAATCCCTCTATTTTACGTGTCTATGCAATTAGAGGGATGTACACAACGAATTGCATGATTTTAGCTGTAGCTTTCTATTTATCCCTCTGCTCCCATTGAATCCCTTGGAAGTACGAATTTGGAAAAACCTTTTTATTTTTTTTGCCTACTCAGTCAGAGGAATGTATACAGCGAATATCATGGTTCTAGCTGCATCCATTTGTTTGGTACCATTTTTATCCCCTTTTTCATTTTACACCCTAAAAGTACGAATTTCGAAAAATTATTTTATTTTATGTGTCTACGCGAATACTCCGAATTTCATTATTCTAGTGCAGCCGTTTGGTTGGTACTATTTTTATCCCTCTATCCCCATTTAACCCCTTAAAAGTAAGAATTTAGAAAGAATACTTTTGTATTATGTATCTACTCTATTAGAGGAATGTACAGTGTACATTGTACACGCCAAATTTCGTGTTTCTATCTGTTGTCGTTTGATAGGTACCATTTTCATCCCTTTTTGTCCCATTTCGCACCCTACAAATAAAAATCACTCTATGGTGCTCTTTTATGCTATAAAGGTAATGCGAATTGCAAATATCAAGTAAATACAAGCTAATATGTTCAAAAAACAGGCTGAAATAATCTACATTTTAGGGGTATTTTTAGTCCTTGTGAGGAAAAATTTTTCCCTCTGGGCCGATTTCGCACACTTTCAATCCCAACCGATCTACAACCATAAGACACATTTAGGAAAAATTTGAACCTCCTAGCTCATTTCGTTCGGCCGCTACCGTGCTTTCAACAAACAGACAGACGGACATGGCTATATCGTCTTAGAATTTTACCACGACCCAGAATATATATACTTTATGGGGTCTCAGACGAATATTTTAAGGTGTTACAAACGGAATGACAAAGTGAATATACCCACATCCTGGAGGTGGAGGGTTTAAAAATAAATTTAAAAATTCATTATGTCTCACGTGCACATTGATTCAACCAAATTTGCAGTAAAATAGGAAAAAGTGGATAAAAAAGGTACCAAGCAAAAGACTGCACCTATAATAAAAAAATTCGTACTTTTTGGGGTTGAAATGGGAAATTGGGATAAAAATAGTACCAACCAAATAGTTGTAGCTAGAGTCATGAAATTAGGAATATACAAGAAGACGAAGACACGAATTGTCCGAATTCGTACTTTCATGGGATACAATGGGGACGCATGGCCGCAGATAGAGTCATGAAATTCTGTGTAAATATTCCTTTGATTGCGTAGATAAGAAAAATCAGAGTTTTTTTTTCCAAATTCGTACTTTCAAGGGATACAATGGGTACAGAGGGATAAAAATAGTACTAACTAAACGACTACATCTACAAGTTTGAAATTATGTGTATACATCCCTCTAATTGCGTAGACACGTAAAATAAAGTGATTTTAGAAGGTCGTACTCTTAAGGGGGTAAAATAGGAAAAATGGGATAAAAATAGTACCAACCAAATTCGGTGTACACATTCCTCTTACAGCATAGACACGCAAAATATGCTATTTCTAGAGCGGAAATAATCAACTCAGTAGCGAAATTTGTAATGGAGCTATATATATATATATATATATATGTATATATATATATATATATATATATCTGACCCATTTTCACCAGAGCTGTTTTTAGTTGAAATATAAGTTGTTTTGCCAAATTTGAAGAAAATCTGTCAAAGTTTATGGTTTCTAGAGAGTCAAATCGATGAAACATTTGCATGGGAGCTATATATAAATCTGAACCGATCTATTCTATTTTTACCAGAGCTGTTCTTAGTTGAAATATAAGCTGTTTTGCCAAATTGGACGAAAATCTGTTGAAATATGTGGTTTCTAGAGCAGAAAAAGTAAAATCGGAAGCAAAATTTGTATGGGAGCAATATCTAAATCTGAACCGATTTCCTTCAAATTAAATAGCGTTCGTCCTTATCCCATAAAACTTCGTTGTGCAAAGTTTCATTTAGTTCTAACAACAATTGCGACCTGGACTTTGATTACAAGAATAGATGGACAGACGGACGGACGGACATCGCTAAGTGATTCTAAGTCGATCGATATAATAAACGATGGGACTATCTCGTTTACTTTTGGGTGTTACAAACAAATGCACAAAGACATTATACCCTGTGGTGTAGGGTATAATAATGGAAATGGAACCAATTGTAGCACCTACTAGCCAATATTTATGGTATTTAAGCTTTTTGAAAATATAAATATAAGAATATTAATTTTTTTTAATTGACTTGAAGTATTATGTCGATATATATAGTTTAAATTTATTAGTAGCCTTGCCTTAGAAGCGTGTTTTGAAATAATAAAAATATTATATTTATTTCTAAAATTATTTTTTCAATATTTGTATTTGTTTTGGCTTGGCTATATTTAAAAAATATATATTTTCCTGTAATATTACTGCACTTCTACGAAAGTCGACAGCCTCTGTGGAATGCAATCCATGGTTAAGGGTACATAAAGTTCGGCCCATCCGTTTTTACTTGTTTTTCTATTATAGAGGCAAACAAAAACAAATACAAGTTTTGAAAAAATAATTTTATAAATAAATATAAAATTTTAATTATTTTAAATCATGCTACCTGCTATGTTTGTACTATATTTATATCGAAATAATACTTCAAGCAAATTCAAAAAGGATATAAAGCACCAAACATCAAAAAAGCTTTAATGCCCTAAATATTGGTGCATTTTCAGTTACAGCGGTTAGGTTGGTTTTATTTTCATCCTATTTTAATTCCAAAAGTTCACATCCATTATCTTTCACATACACAGTGCAAGAGAACCTAACTTCATTAGTATACCCAGTAAAAAGTATGAATTTGGAAAAACCTTTTTATTTTGCGTGTCTATGTAGTCAAATTAATGTATACACTGAATTGCATGATTCTAGTTCCGGTCATTTAATTGCTACCTTTTAAAAAATTTTGTGGCGATCAAGAATAGGTATACTTTATAGGGTCTCAGGTCGATATTTCAAGGTGTTACAAACGGAATGAACAAGTTAGTATGCCCCCATCCTGGTTAGAACTTATAAGAGGAAACTTAACACTGTGACCCCATACTAAAAGTTCATTCCCATTCACTTGTGAAAATGCTATTCGTAAAATGTTACGGGATATTAACATATTATCTACTTTATTGGATTTTGAGATGCGATTAAAATGTACTTCCAATTTTTTTTGCTTGGTCCTTTCTTTTTGGATGTAAATGCACAAAGACAGGAAAATTTATATTTTTAAATTTATTGTAATTTATTGTAAATTTATTTATTTATTTTATTGATTCTGTTGGCAACCCTGGAAGTAAGACGTACTTTTTGCTGTGTATAAGTCGCTCCTGAAGAATTTTAAAATTTTCGCAAAAAACATTGCAATTGGTCAACACAAAGTTGCACAAATACCAAACAAAGTGTATAGTGTTGGGAAAGTGTGAAATATGCCCAAATCAACAGCTCGTCGCAGTGTTGCGAATAAAAAATTTTTTTGTGAAGAATGCAAAAAAGAAATTAAAGAAGAAACTGATGATTATATATCATGTGATAAGTGCGGGAAAAGTTTTCACTCTCAATGTTCTGACTTAAGTAGGAGAGAATTTGAGAGACTATTGAAAAATGAGAGTGAGATGTATTACTGTCATTCCTGTAAAGAAGGAGGTGGAGAAATACGAAGAGAGTTAAACACAATAAAAACAGAACTGAAAAAGCTGGAGAAATTAGAAAAACTCGATCAGCTGACAGATTCGATAAACTTTATGTCAGCTAAGTTCGACGAGGTGTTTAAAGATGTCGCTGAAAACAAGAAAAAAATAACAGAAATAGAAAAAGAAAATAAAAAATTAAAAACTGAAATACACACATTAAAATCTTCTGTGAAAATGTTGAATGATGTTCGTGTAAAAAATGACTGTGTGATCAGTGGATTGAAAGTTGAAGAAGGCGTGAAGGCAATTGATGCCGTAGTAAAATTATCCAAAAATGTTGGAGTGGAAATAGCAGAAAACGAAGTAGAAGATGCTTATTTTATAAATAATAAAAGATCCAATGAAAGTAAAACAGTCGTTGTGAAATTTTCGTCAAAAGCAAATAAAGAAAAGTTAATGGCGTCAAAAGCTAAATTAAAGGACAATGAAGAGACAAAGAAAGTGTTTGTAAACCATTTTCTTAGCAAAGAGTCGTTAAATCTTTTGCATTATGCTAAATCGCTCAAAGCAGTTGGGTACCAGCATATATACGCCAGTAATGGAATTGTTTTTTGTAAGAAAAGTGACATTTCCCGGCAACAAATGATAAGATCAGAAGATGACGTGGACAAAATCTTGCTAGCTGTAACAACAAACAAGCACTGGGGCCGAAGATCTATGGTGCGCAACAGAGAAGTAGATGTGTCTAGTGAAGAAGGTGAAGATGGGGCATACGTCTCCCCTGCAGAAGTTGAAGCATAAATTACTTTAAAGTATTATTGTTTATTAATTGTTTCTCTATGATTAAAAATCAATATTTTAAACATTTTTCCAATTTTGAAAAATATATTAGTGATGTTAATTGTAAATTTTTGAATATATTGAGTTTAAATATTAGAAGTGTTTCATCCTTAGATAAATTCAATCAATTTAAAGAGTTGGTCGCTAGTATACCTAAATTACCTGATGTAATTGCGGTTCAAGAGACGTGGTTTCAGAGGGATATTACTCAAATTTATTCGCTTCCTGGTTTTAATAATATTCACTGTTGTAGGGATGATGGGTATGGTGGTACGTCATTGTATATAAATAAAAATCTACATTATTCTGTTGATGTATGCAATAGTGAGAATTATGTTGAGCTAATAACTGTTACATTGAAGAATTTTAAAGTTAATTCCAAGCCATTGAAGCTAATTTCTTTGTATCGGTCACAGAAATGTCATGTAGCAGATTTTATAAATAAGCTTGATGATGTTTTGAACGTACATGCGCGTAGTCCGATCATTGTGCTCGGAGATACTAATATTGATGCTGTCCAAAATTCTCATTACACGGAGTTACTCACAATGTTCCAGAATTATGACTGTGACAGTGCTCATAACTTGGTGACAAGACCCAATAGTGGAACGTGTATCGATCATATTTTTAGCAATTTCTCAGAGAGAATTTACGTTGATTCAGTTGAGTGCGATCTCTCTGATCACAATATGCTGTGCTGTAAATTTAGGTGTAGACCGCTTGTTACAGATTCCATAGAGATAACGAGGAAAGTTTGTGACTATAGAAAGGCAAAAGAACTATTACAAAATAGTTTTTCTTTTGATTATACTTTGTTGGATGCTTCAGTTTTAACGTCTACACTGATATCTTCTATGGATTCTGCGATAAGTCGGTCAACATCTATTGAAAGTCATGTGAAAGATTTGCGTTTTGAACTGACACCTTGGGTGAATAAACAAATACAGAATTTGATTGTTTACAAAAATAAATTGTTGAAAAAGAGACGTAAGGCGAGAAATAGGCAACATGTAGAACAAATTTTGTGGCGTATAAGTAAAATAATTAAGGTTGCTACAAGAAAGTGTAGGGAATGTTATTACGTGGAAAATCTTGCTGCTGTGGGAAATGATTCAAAAAAATGTTGGCGGTTTATTAACAATACTCTTGGTAGATCGAAAAGTAATTATACTGATTTGAATGACTCTCAGGGAATGAGGATATCAGATGATTTGATCAAGGCGAATTGTTTTAATAATTATTTTCTTTCTTCTGTCAGAGATCTTAAGCAGCAAATTGAATCATATCCTGGTGACACTTTCAATGATCTACATACTCTTGTTCAAACGAGTCACTGCTTCTCACTTGATAATATTAATATTGAAGATATTATCCAAGTACTATCAAATATTAAGGTGAATAAAAGTCCAGGCTTTGACAATATTTCTGCTAAATTTACAAGGGAATGTGGGGATGTTATTGCACCAATTTTGGTAGATATATTTAACAAGATTATTAATACATCAGCGTTTCCGGATATATTGAAGGTTCACAGAGTAGTTCCAATACCAAAGGGAGTCAATGTAACGTCGTTGGATAAATATCGTCCCATAGCAGTGTTGTCTACCATAGATAAGATTTTTGAAAAGCTGATTTATGATAGATTATTGTTCTATATGGAGGAGAATCGGCTATTGTATGATTATCAATTTGGCTTCAGAAGAGGTTGTGGTACTCAGGACGCTATATTGAATGTTGTGAAGTTTGTTTGTAATGGACTAGATGAGGGTTTTAATGGAGTTTGTGGAATATTTTTTGATTTCACTAAAGCTTTTGATCTGGTTGATCATAAAATATTGCTGCAGAAGTTGAAGTATTACGGTATTCAGGGAAAGGAGTTTTGTTTGTTTGAAAATTATTTTTCTAACAGGAAGCAATATGTTCATATTAAAGATTCGAAAAGTTGTATGGGTACAGTGGATTATGGAGTACCACAGGGAAGCGGGTTAGGCCCATTATTGTTTTCGATGTATCTTAATGATCTGAGGAATTTGGAACTAGATGGTCATCTTACTATGTTTGCTGATGATGTTTGCCTATTTTACCCTTATAAATATGATTTGGAAGTGAAAACTAGAGTTGAGAGGGATGCAGCTTTGGTATTTGAATATGCACGGTTGAATCGGTTACTGATCAATCCCGGGAAGACCAAACTTATTAGATTCAGACCACATTCTGCCAGTCTTAACAATAATTTTAATGTTTATGTTGATGGAAGACTTGTGTATGAGACACATGCTATGCAGTACCTGGGAGTAACATTGCAGAGTAATTTATCTTGGAACATGCATATGGATGATTTAAAGAAGAAAATTGCTCCTGCTGTAGGTATTTTGTATAAGTTGAGGAACAAACTTAGTCTCAATTCCAAGTTGATGATATTTCAAGCTTTAATACAGTCTCATTTAAGTTACTTGGCAAGTGCCTATGCTTACAACAAGAACAATACTTCCTTCAGATCCTTGCAATGTATGCAAAACAAGGCCTTGAAAGTTGTATATAATTTGCCAGTAACTTATTCAACAATTTCATTGTATATGGATCAGAGTAAAACTGTACTGCCAATTTATGGACTGCATGAATACCAAGTACTATTATTTGTTTATAAATGTATTCACAACATCGGTCACCATACCATATCATTTATGCAAAACCAGTCGAATTTTGCTACTAGGAATCAGACCAATTTAAGAATTCCTAGATGTAGATTAGAAAAAACAAAGCAGCGAATTGATTATATTGGGGGAAATAAGTACAATGAATTGCCGTTTGAATTAAGAAACATTGCTCGAATATCAAATTTTAAGTCCTCCTGCAAAAAATACTTATATGATAAGTTTGAAACACTTCTACCATAATTTTTATAAATACTTTAATATATTTATTTTGAATTGATATTGAACTAATTTATTTGTATATGTATTATATACTGCCAGCCTGCCTCAATAATGCCTTCATGGCGCTGGGGCCAAATTATATATGAATGTAACAATATTTGTACAAATAAAATTCAAATAAAAAAAAAAAAAAAAAAAATTATCGATCAAACTTTTCATTATTACAAATACCTTCGCTCTCAATCGTGACATATTTTAGCGTTGTGGGTAAAATGGTAAAGGGTGTATTACACCTTATATTACTTACTCGACTGTGAGACCATCTTTAACAGAAACAAGTATCTGCATCCAGCTGCGAAACCATCAACATCGCTATCCATGTCCTACGCTGAAATTTCACGTTAAGATAAATCTTATTGCGATTGAGTACTTCTTTGCTCTTTATATCGGATTAAGACTATGCTAGTCCTGCTGCAATCTGCCTCAACTGTTCAAACAATTCGATGTTCGAACACCACTAAAATTTCCACCAAGGTATTTGTGCTCCTCGACATCGAACCGTAACAACTCTCGAATTCCTCTGTAGGAGTATGACTGTATGCATAATGTGCATTGTACATACATGTGTAATAGAGTGCGTCGCAAGAAAATTTCATTTTTAAATTGTGATGTTTCATTATTATAATTTCGAAATAAAATTAATTAATTAATTTAAAGACGGCATAATCTTAGGAGGCGGTTCTGCAAATATGTTTTATTGCTTGTTAGCCCTTACTGAATATATCAAAGTAATTCTTCAGAAAGGAAAAGTAAGAATTTCGAAATTCCAATATCTTTCGGGCGCCGATTTTTAGCCGACAAGCCGCCGCCGATTTAATCGGCTCACATCGAATTAATTTTTTAGATCTGACGGTGTTCCAACTCCGTAAAATATTTCTACCTATATAACAACCGACTTAAAATTGAAAAAGAAATAATAACTGTCGACTTAGACAACCTCCTACTGTGATATATGGATCTTTCTTTGAATTTTGTATCCCACTATATCGAGACATTAGCGCGGAATTATCATAAGCTACATTTTCTGAAAATATTTTTTATTATTGAAATTAAAATTTTATGGGCTTCTACATAAATAAAAATTGTCAAAATGTCAAAATTGTTAACGTTTATATAAAAAATGGGAGCTATGATTTTATCGTAAGTCGCTGCTCACATTTTCAAGGAAAGCAATTTTATCGTAAGCGACAGTTTATGAATTTAGGCAAAAACTGTCAGATAATGTAAAATATATTTATAAATGTTTTAGATAGGACTATCAATATATTGTTGCAATAATAAGTGTACTTTTATACCCTCGGCCATAGAATGAAGCGTTCGTTTGCTGGTTGAAAGTACGATAGGTTACGAACGAACTAAGCTAAGAGGTTCGAAGTTGTTTTATATTTTTTTATCGATCCAGAAGAAAAAAGTTTATCCACAAGCACTGAAAGTAGATCTAAATTATTGTCTTTTTGGATAACACAAAGCCTTTTGTATGATTTGTGCCTTATATACAATAATTTAATATACTTCTTGGAATAATCGTATATTAAGCCAAATACTATATATATGGTTTTGGTATAATTTACCTATTATTGTGGGTAAACGTTAACATTTATTTAATTCAAATAGTTGCAAATTTGAAACATAATATATAGCTTAAAATAGTGATGAAAATGGGTACATTGCCCACAATTCTATAGAGTTAAAGAGTAAACAAGTAAAAACGGCGTTAAGTTCCGGCCGAACTTTATATACCCTCCACCATGGATTACATTCCACAGAGGCTTTCGATTTTCGTAGAAGTACAGTAATATTGCAGGAAAATATAATTTTTTAATACAGCCAAACCAAAACAAATAAAAATATAGAAAAAATAATTTTATAAATAAATATAATATTTTTATTATTTGAAACCACGCTTATTAGGAAAGGCTACCAATAAGTTTAGAAAATATATAACGAAATAATACTTCAAGTCAGTTAAAAAATAAATAATCTTATATTTATATTTTCAAAAAAACTTACATACCATAAAAATTGATAGTGGATGCTACAGTTGGTTGTATTTCCATTATATTTTAATTCCAAATGTACAAATTATGAAAATCCATTATTTCACGTACATAGTGCAAAATAACCTAACTTTATGCTACACCAATTTTTGACGTAAAAGTAAAAAGTTCAAATTTCGAAAAATCTTTTTATATTGCGTGTCTATGCAGTCAGAGCAATGTATACACCGAATTCCATGATTCTAGCATAGGCCATTTGGTTGGTACCATTTTTGTCCCTCTTTACGTATTTTACCCCCTTAAGATTACGACTTTCTAAAATCTCTTTATTTTACGTTTCTACGCAAACAAACCGAATTTCATCATTCTAGCTGTAGCCGTTTAGGTGGTACTATTTTTATCCCTCCTATATCCCTTGAAAGTATGAATTTGGAAAAAAAACTTTTATTTTTCGTGTCTACACAGTCTCCGAATTTCATGACTTCAGTTGCGGTCATTTAGTTGGTACTATTTGTATCCCCTTTTCTCATTATAACCCCAAAAAATACGAATTTCGAAAAATCCCTTTATTTTACGTGTCTACGCAATCATACGAATGTATACACCGAATTTCATTATTCTAGATGCAGCGCTTGGAATTTGGAAAAATAACTTTTATATTATTATACTCAATTAAAGGAATGTACACACCGAAATTCGGTGCACGTTTTTGTTATATGGGGAATGCGCATACTCAATATCAAGTAAGTAAGCAGACATATTGAAACAAGTAAAAACGGCGTTAAGTTCGGCCGGGCCGAACTTTATATACCCTCCACCATGGATTGCATTCCACAGAGGTTGTCGGTTTTCGTAGAAGTGCAGTAATATTACAGGAAAATATAATTAAAAAAATATATATAATATAGCCAAACCAAAACAAATATTGAAAAGTTAATTTTATAACTAAATAAAATATTTTAATTATTTCAAACCACGCTTATAAGGTAATGCTACCAATACGTCAATTCAAAAAATAAATATTCTTATATTTATATTTTCAAAAATATTTTCAAAGCCATAAATATTGGTAGATAGTGGGTGCTACAGTTGGTTGTATTTCCATTCTATTTGAATTCCAAAAGTACAAATTTTGAAAATCCATTATCAGACGTACATAGTGCAAAATAACCTAACTTCATGATTCAACCAATTTTTGCCGTAAAAGAAAAAGTACGAATTTGGAAAAAAACTTTTTATTTTGCGTGTCTATGCAGTCAGAGGAATGTATACACCGAATTCCATGATTCCAGCTGCGGCCATTTGGTTGGAACCATTTTTAACCCCTTGACGTTTCTACGCAATTAGAATTTTATCATTCTAGCTGTGGTCGTTTAGTTAGTACTATTTTTATCCCTTTGTACCATTGTATCCTTTGAAACTACTAATTTCGAAAAATTCGTCTATTTTCCGTGTCTACGCAGTCAGAGGAATGTATACTCCGAATTTCATGACTCTAGCTGCGGTCATTTGATTGGTACTATTTTTATCCCCTTTTTTCATTTTAACCCCAAAAAGTACGAATTTTGAAAAATCGGTGTATTTTACTTATCTATGCAATCAGAGGAATGTATACACCGAATTTCATTATTCTAGGTACAGCCGCTTGGTTGGTACCATTTTTATCCCTCTATTCCTATTTTACCCCTTAAAAGTACGAATTTGGAAAATATACTTTTATATTATGTATCTACTCAATTAGAGGAATGTACACACCGAATTTCGTGTTTCTAGTTGTTGTCGTTTAATATGTACCATTTTTATCCCTTTTTTGCCCCATTTCACCCCCTACAAATATTAATCACTTTATGGTGCACGTTTTTGCTATAAGGGGAATGCGCATACCAAATATCAAGCAAATATAAACAGACATATTCAAAAAACATGCTTAAATACGCTAAAATATTAGGGATTATTATGGGTATTTTTAGTCCTTGTGAGGGAACAATTTTTCCCTTTGTGCCGATTTCGCCCCATTTTAATCCCAACCGATCTACGACTATAAGACGCATTTATGGAAAATTTGAACGTTCTAGCTCTTTTCGTTTAGATGCTAGCGTGCTTTCAACAGACGGACGGACGGACGGACATGGCTAGATCGTCTTAGAATTTTATGACGATGAAGAATCTATATACTTTATAGGGTCTCAGGTCGATATTTCAAGGTGTATAAAAACTTGGTGGAAAGTATTTTACTAAATCATTTAGAATTTAAGGACTGGAATTCATGACGTCTATCGTAAGTTGAATGATTGCATTTCTACCGCCAAACATTAAAATAAAATTTAATTGTTTGAGATCGGTACATTTTGAAAAACTGGGATTTTGCTCACAATTTAAATATGATATTTTGCAGATAGTAGAGTGGATGAAATGAATATTAATTTAATTATTCATTCAAAGAAAACTTCAATATCGATATTACCTAAAAACTTTTATATGAAATTTAACTATTAATCATAGGAATTCAACTGTGTCTAAAATAGTTGTTTATTAACGATTTGAAATACTTTACCGTTCATTTTCCCTTTATAAAAATAGTGTTATTTATTTTATTATGTTGTTTTAATAATTGGTTTATAATAAAAAGTGTGTTTTTACTAAAATTTCGAGGTTAAATCGAAAAAAAACTTATATCGTAAGCGCCATAGTTTTTTCAGTATTTGTAGCCGCAAGTACAATATTTGTATCGCAAGCGCCAAAAGTACCGTATGATGTAAACAAATGATAAATTTTTAATAATCTTTCGTTGTGTACGGCGGAATTAAAACATATTTCATTTTATGCAATTTTATCCTGTAAAATGTGTGTTTTGGCGCTTGCGATAATTCCACGCTAAGGGCTCGATATGATGACGTCTATCGTAAGTTGAATGATAGTATTTTGATTTGAAAGTCACATTTATATAAGTCAATTCCTGTATGCTTCTTTAATTCCAGTGCTCCTTTAATGTGTCAAATTAGATAGAGCTTTACCATTCTTGGGAAGGATTACGATATTCAAGATGTCTCAGTAAATATGCCTCACTTGAAAGCTGTAATTGCAAACAAATTTATTAAATTCATCCATATTATACAAATTTTGGGAATGTATTCCCACTCCTAGAAAATAATTGCATGGAATAATAATATTAAATTATGGGAACATAAGCTAATATCGCCTAATATTAACGACTATTGAACTACTTGCCAAAAACTAAACGAAAAAGTATTAAAAAGGAATAGAAATTGTTCCTTTCCTTTTTCCCAAAATTGGCAAAAAATCGTAATAAGGGTGATCGAATGACAGAACGAGACGGCAAATCAGACGAAAGCCGCCACCGCCGATAATTCTGGGTCTGCGTATCTCTGCTTTCGGGTTCACAATGGAATGTATACAATTAATTTTACGATTCTAGCTGCAGTCATTTGCTTGGTACCAGATTTATCTCTTTTACCCATTTTATCCCTAATATTACGAATTTGGAGAAATTTATAAATAGAATTCTAGCTGCAGCCCTTTGATTTGTACCTCTTTATTCCCATTTTACTCCCTTTTCACTTTTTTTCAAAAAATAATCCTTTATGTTGAGCTTCTACACAATCAGAGTAATGTACACACCGAACTATATAATTACCAAACTCAGTCGGCACCAATTTTATCCATTGTTAGGCTAAATAGTACGATTATCGAAAGATTCCTTTTTCACCGTTTCCCCATAAAAGTAAAAGTTTTTAAAATTTGCCTAAACAATCATAGGAATGCACATACCGAATTTCGTTATTCCAGATGTACTCATTTGGTTGGTATCTTTTGACGTCCTGGCTCCTTTCGTTTAGATGCTAGCGTGCTTTGAACAGACGGACGGACGAACATGGGTAGATGCTATCAAAATTTTTTGACGATCAAGTATATATATATATATACTTTATAGAGTCTCATGTCGATATTTCAAGGTATTACAAACGGAATGACAAACTTAGTATACCCCCATCCTGGAGGTGGAGGGTATAATAATAAGAACAACAATTTCCACAGACAGACCTTTAAGCCTTTTCAGAATGACTAATGTTTCATGACAAAGTTTAAAGACCCCTAAATTTCACCAGCACTACTCATTAGGCGAAACCACCGCTGAATAAGGCTAAGGAAAGGCTAAAGTCGGGCGGGGCCGTCTATATAATACCCTACACCACTCCCTGCGTATATACCTCGCTTTGATTACTAAACCCAGGTGTTTCATGTGAGCGATTTTATGTAGTTCATATAAATTATACAGTATAGACTCATCTTTAGTAATATTTAACAAATATGGTAAATAATTGATCCAATTTTCCGGCAGACAAATACAAATTGTACAGTAGTAATAGGATGAATCGGACCGACATTTGAAAGGAGGCCTATAACAACACTGGTTCAAAACATAGGCCTATATATTTCTCATTCACGGTAGGTATTCAATATATTGCAATATATCATGATCCTATGTAAGACGTAGTTTCTAGAGCTGTTTCAGAGTAGAATGTGGGCCCAGTTTGTATGGGGGTTATACCAAAATATGGACCCATATATTTGACTTTCATAATACGTCTTTTTAGTTGAAATATAATACAAAATGCAAAATTTGATAACCTTCCGATGTAAATTGTGGGTCCTAGAGGGGTAATAATAAAAATGGGGCTAGTTAGAAAGGCGTTACATTAAAAAGTGTCCCCATATATATCACTTTCAAAGTAGGTATTCTTAGTATGAAATATGAATATAATATAATCTGCAAAATTTGAAAAACTTCCGATGTAAAATGTGGGTCCTAGAGAGGTAATAACTCAAACGGGGCACACTTGTAAGGGCGCTACATTAAAAAGTGGGCCTTTATAGATAGCTTTCAATGTAGGTATTCTTAATTGATCTGGAAAATTTTATCAAGATCCAATGTAAGATGTGGGTTCTAGAGCGATAATAGTGTAAACTGGGGGCCCATTTCTATGGGGGCTATACCAAAACGTTGGCCCATATAGTTTGCTTTCAAAATACGTGTTTCTAGTATAAATGTAACACTGTGTGGAAAATTTGATCAAAATCCGATGTACAATGCGCATTTTAGAGCAGTAATATTGTAAATCGTATGTACATTTGTATGGAGGCTATATCAAAACATAGACCCGAGAGCTGTTTCTAGTTCAAATATAACATGATCCTATGTAAAATGTGAATTCTATATGGAACTATATCTAAATCTGAACCCAAATCTCAAAACCTGAATCTCAAAATTCAATACCAATCGTCCTTGGCCAAAAAAGTAACTCCTGCCAAATTCCATGACAATCGGACCACAATTGAGACCTGTAGAGTGCGAACAAGCTTAGATGGATAGCAGACTGACGGCCAGACGGACATCGTTAAATCGATTCAGCTGGTGATACTAAACCGATCCGTATACTTAAAGGTGGGTCTAGCTCCATTATTTCTTGGTGTTACAAACATTTGGCGCGAAACTAACTTATAATACTCTAGTCCACGAAGTGGTGTAGGGTATAATTAGAGCAGAAGTTGTTTGTAAATCCTAAAAAATTAGCCAATTTTAGTAGTAAAGGAAGGAAATTTGCTGAAATATTTTAGCGTTCTAAACTCTGGAAAAATATTCAAATAATTTTATGTATATTTTTTTAATTTACTAAAATTCCAATTTCGTCGAAGGTACCTGTAGTATATCTCTATCATAGTATATCATAGTGATAAGCGTTCCAAACATTCTAGGACAAAAATGAGAAAAAAATAAAAAAAAATATTTTTTGTCCCATTTTTTAATTACTCTAAAGAAGAAAACAATGCTTATTTAAAAATATCTATGAAAAATTTAAAGGAATTTAAAAATGTAAAGGAATTCTGACACGATATTTTAGGTACGAAAATTGGTGTTGGCGATCGACCATATGATCGATCTCAGCTGATGCGTATATGGCAACGATGTATATATATACATGCTGAAGATCAACCGTATGATCGATCTCAACTGATGCATTTATGACAAGTAAGGAAAGGCTAAAGTCGGGCGGGGCCGACTATATAATACCCTACACCACTCCCTGTGTATATACCTCGCTTTGATTACTAAACCCAGGTATTTCATGGGAGCAATTTTATGTAGTTCATACAAATTATATAAATTATATTCATATAATTTATAAGCTAAAAATTCATCTTTAGTCAAATTTAACGAATATGGTAATTGATCCAATTGTCCGACAGACAAATACAAATTATACAGTAGTATACCAAAGTTATACCAAAGTATGGACATATGGGCATCACCCAAACAATTCTCATTGAAATTCAATTCGGTAAAAAAGTGAAATCGGGAAGGATTTTTGCATCCTGTAAATGTATGTGTTTGACAAAAAATGTTAAATCGGAAAGGACATTTGTATGGGGGTATATTGAAACCTGGAACGATGTGACCCGCATTCACCATGTCTGTTTATTGGTGAAATATAATATGTAAAATTTGGCCAAAATCGGTTAAACATTTGGGAACAACATTTGTATGAGGGCTATATCTAAATCTGAACCGATCTTACCCAATTTTTGCGTACGTGTTTCTAGTTTGATTATAAGATGTTCTGCAAAATTTAGAGAGAATCGGGTACAATATGTGGTTTCTAGGGCGGAAAATGTCAAATCGGGAGCGACATTTGTATGGGGGCTATATCTAAATCTGAACCGATCTTACCCAATTTCTGCATAGGTGTTTCCAGTTGGATTATAAGATGTTGTGCCAATTTTAAAGAAAATCGGCTACAATATGTGGTTTCTAAAGCGGAAAAAGTGAAATCGGTAGCGACATTTATATGGGGGCTATATCTATATCTGAACCGATCTTACCCAATTTCAGCATACGTGTTTCTAGTTGGATTATAAGATGTTGTGCCAATTTTAAAGAGAATCGGGTACAATACGTCGTTTCTAGAGCGGAAATTTCAAATCGGGAGTGACATTTGTATGGGGGCTATATCTATATCTGAACCGATCTTACCCAATTTCTGCATACGTGTTTTTAGTTGGATTCTAAGATGTTGTGCCAATTTTAAAGAGAATCGGGTACAATATGTCGTTTCTAGAGCGGAAATTTCAAATCGGGAGTGACATTTGTATGGGGGCTATATCTAAATCTGAACCGATCTTACCCAATTTCTGCATAGGTGTTTCTAGTTGGATTACAAGATGTTGTGCCAATTTTAAAGAGAATCGGGTACAATATGTCGTTTCTAGGGCGGAAAATGTCAAATCGGGAGCGAACTTTGTATGGATGCTATATCTAAATCTGATCCGATCTTACCCAATTTTTGCATACGTGTTTCTAGTTGGATTATAAGATGTTGTGCCAATTTTAAAGACAATCGGGTACAATATGTCGTTTCTAGAGCGGAAAATGTCAAATCGGGAGCGACATTTGTATGGGGGCTATATCTAAATCTGAACCGATCTTACCCAATTTTTGCATACGTGTTTCTAGTTGGATTATAAGATGTTGTGCCAATTTTAAAGAGAATCGGGTACAATATGTCGTTTATAGAGCGGAAAATGTCAAATCGGGAGCGACATTTGTATGGGGGCTATATCTAAATCTGAACCGATCATACCCAATTTCTGCGTAGGTGTTTCTAGTTGGATTATAAGATGTTGTGCCAATTTTAAAGAGAATCGGGAACAATATGTGGTTTCTAAAGCGGAAAAAGTGAAATCGGGAGCGACATTTGTATGGGGGCTATATCTATATCTGAACCGATATTACCCAATTTCTGCATAGGTATTTCTAGTTGGATTATAAGATGTTGTGCCAAATTTAAAGAAAATCGGGTACAATATGTGGTTTCTAAAGCGGAAAAAGTGAAATCGGGAGCGACATTAAAACGTATCCAACGTAAAAACGTATCCACATATAGATGTCGGTATGATGTCCTTTGTGGTTGTAAAAGCAGTAATTTTCTGTTCTCCATACAAAGCAGCTGAAATAAAATATTGAAAAACTAGTTTGTGTTGTTTTAAAAAATTGTCCATGTCTTGGGGAGACCAACAGGGTCACCGCTAACGTGGAAAACTGTTCAATTGAAATTTAAAAATAACAAGTAAAGAAAGGCTAAAGTCAGGCGGAACCGACTATATGACACCCTCCACTTTCTACGCCATTACAATTCAATTCCGCGAAAAAAGTGAAATCGGGAAGGATTTTTGTGTGTGGACGATGTGACCCGCTTTTCGTTTAAAAAAAGGAAAAGTGGAAAAAAACGGAAGTGAAGTGAGCTATACAAAAATCTCAACTGTTGTGCCAAATTTAATAGCATTCATGCTTGAGCCGCAAATCTTACTTATATCCATTATTGTTTGGATTGAACAATAATTGTGACCTATACTATGATTACAAGAACAGGTGGAGATACGAACATAGCTAGGTCGTCGCAGAAATTTGTACAATAAACGATTGGCCGATCTCTTTTCATTTTGAAACACATCAGTTATTAAATGTTGATATTTTAAACCATATTGAACATACCTATAAATAAATTACTTTTTCCCGGGTATTCCCGGGAATGAAATTTTTCATTCCCGTTTTCCCGGGAAATGAAAAAAGTCCGGGAAACCCCAAACCCTAATTTTGAGTGATACAAACAAATACACAAAGACATAATACCCTGGTGGAGGGTATAAAATTATAAAATAAATTCATAAACAATTTTGCGTTCATTTTCATTTCTCGAACACAAAAGTTTTATTTTTTTGTAGCGTGGTGATAATATGAGTTTATTTTATGAACCTTGACCCAGCTTAATGTACATAGGTATGTTAAAAGCGTCAACATGAAAAAGCAACATACAAATGCAGCTCATCATTTGAGGAGGTGGGAGAGAAAATAAGCATGATCCTATCAACATTGTGAACGGAGTGGAGTGATGCATCAGAAGAAAAAGTAGGAAAGACAATCACTGCCATCAGACACCATTTCAATGGAATCAGAAAGTGTATTGTTTTACTAGCGGTCTTCTGTGCAACAAGAGATGCCAAAAGTAGAACATTTTCTGAATGATTTGCGGTCAAAGTCCTTGATACTTCCTTCTATTGGGATCGGAAAAGAATTAAGGATACTAGACAAGTTTTCATGATTCGATTTCGTCCGACAGTCCATATTATATAGGGTGGACCATTTAAAATTAGAATCGGATATAAAAAGTACTGATTATTTTTTTCAAATTTCTGGATTTATTGGAAATGTTGTACTTTGTCATTTAATAATGGAACACAATATCATTCATATGACTTCCACGACTCACGATCATCTCAATAGTCAACTGATGCGGCAATTTGTATACACTCCACGAGAGTATTATGGCTTTGTGCATTTGTTTGTAACACCCAAAAGGAAGTGGGATAGACCCATTGTTAAGTATACCGATCGACTTAGAATCACTTTCTGAGTCGATTTAGCAATGTCCGTCTGTCCATCTATTGTTGTAATCAAACTACAGGTCGCAATTATAGTCCGATCTTAACAAAAATTGGCACAAGTAAGTTTTGTGGATTAAGGACGAACTTTATTTAATTTGAGGCAAATCGGTTCAGACTTAGATATAGCCCCCATACAAATGTCGCTATGCAGAAATTCGGTAAGATCGGTTCAGATTTAGATATAGCCCCCATACAAATGTCGCTCCCGATTTGACATTTTCCGCCCTAGAAACCACATATTATACTCTATTTTCTTTAAATTTAGCACAACATCTTATAATCCAACTAGAAACACATATGCTGAAATTAGGTAAGATCGGTTCAGATTTAGATATAGAACCCATACAAATGTCGCTTCCGATTTTACATTTTCCGCTGTAGAAACTACATATTGTACCCGATTTTCTTTAAATTTGGCACAACATCTTATAATCCAACTAGAAACACCTATACAGAAAGTGGGTACGATCGGTTCAGATTTAGATATAGCCCACATACAAAAGTCGGTCGAGATTTGACATTTTCCGCTCTAGAAATCACATATTGTACCCGATTTCCTTTAAATTTGGCAAAACATCTTATAATCCAACTATAAACACCTATGCAGAAAGTGGGTAAGATCGTTTCAGATTTAGATATAGCCCCCATACAAATGTTGCTCGCCTTTTACAGCTCTACAAAACACATATTGTACCCGATTTTTTTTTAACACAACATCTTATAATCTAACTAGAAACACCTGTGGCTAAAGTGGGCTAGATCGGTTCAGATTTATATATAGCCCCCATACAAATATCGCTCCCGATTTGACTTTTGCCGCTCTAGAAACCACATATTGTACTCGATTTTCTTTAAATTAGGCACAACATTTTATAATCCAACTGAAAACATCTATGACGAAAGTGGGTAAGATCGGTTCAGATTTAGATATAGCCCCAATACAAATGTTGCCCCCAAATGTTTAACCGTTTTTGGCTTATTATATTTCACCTATTTCGTTCCAGGTTTCAATATACCCCTATACAAATGTCGCTTCCGATTTAACATTTTTTGTCAAACACATACATTTACAGGATACAAAAATCCTTCCCGTTTTAATTTTTTCACCGAATTGAATTGTATTCGGATAGAAAGTGGAGTTTATCATAGAGTCGGCCCGCCCGACTTTAGCCTTTGCTTACATGTTATTTTTTAAATTATTATTTAGTAGTACTCTTCGATTTTCTCGAATTTATTCTGTAAATTTTGAGCCTTGGTTGAAAGTGGGCCTATACTACTTACTAAGTTTTTAAATTTTTGAAAATTTTGAAAAAAAAAACGAATTCTCTCATCTCCACCGTATGCTTTATCTCTTCAGCTATTTTGTGATCGTTAATGTTCATGAAATTTTTAAAATTGCGTGTCCCATATATAAGTGTCCCTACAACACAAATATAAGTGTCAAATTAAAGGGGAGAACTTCTGTTAAATATACATAAATTATACATTTCATCCTTTTTTCTATATGCATTAGTTTAGCATTAAAAACGTTTTCAAGTTTCTCCTTTAAAAAGTAAAATATAAATATACTAAATAAACTAAAGGGGATGCGCTTATTTTTTGAAATCATAAAATAGCGAAACATTGACTACGGTTATAGATTGCCTGCTATTTGCATGTTAAAGATTTAACCCTGGTTCAACTGGGGGACAACTTTTGAAGTGCAACAAAACTTATCATATGTTATTGAATAAATCCTCCGATTTATATTCAAATTCCTTGATCGCCAAATAATTTTAAATCGGTCAATATCCTCCTTAGCATCTCACATCGTCATCATCATCATCGGCTTGCACTGTGATGTTATTTCGAAATTAAAAATCCAACTTTTTGTCGCGTTACCTGTTTTCGGCTATTCTGGTAAATCAATTATTTATGGTAGCAATGCAGGTACTGCTACAGGATAATGAAAATTCATGTATGGTCTAATTACAAAACATTAGCATTTATGCTTTTTCGCTTCGTGCTGTAATGTGTTTTTGCATTTCGGGCGCTAAAAAAATGCAAAACTTTGTATTGTTGTTTCACTTGGTATTTATGTCCGCAAATATGTTTGTATGTAAATATGTCGTCTGTATGTATTGTTTGGATGTCTGAATGCTATGAATATTTTGTTGTTATCATAATGGTGCATTAACATGTTTTTATTTTATTAAATTTCTCGTTTTCTGTTTTAGTTCGCACTGACTGTACCGCCGTTCCACAAGTTCTTACATACATCGTTGGTAAATATTAGGGTGGTTCGAAATACAACTTTTTTCGCAGGGTTGACATCTAGGAAAGTCTAAAGTCGGGCCGACTATATGATACCCTACACCACTCCCTGCGTGTATACCTGATTGTTATTACAAAATGTGTAATGCTTCACTTTCGCTGTAAGTGTTCCTAACTGAAATATAACGTGATAAGGAAAATACGTCTAAAATCGTATCGGTGGTCTATTAAGCACTCCAATAGGGTTATCTTCATCGATAGTATGAGTTATGATAAAGTATGGTACATTTTTGTTATTTACATTATTCAATACAAAATTCGTTCAATTTATTTCGAAATGTTTAATTTGTCCATATAGTACATGCGAAGTCTAAAATAAAATTAGATCTCTTATATGGGCCAGCGAAATATATATAATTTTCAAAACTGAAGTGAAAGATAATAAAATTGTGTGTGTAGTTTTTCATAGTCTGATCGAATTTGCGTTTAAAATGACTTAACATTTTTGGAGGATACAAATATTATTTTTTTCTAGTTTTCCTGCGATTTTAGGCATTATTTGTACTAAATGAAATAAGACACTTTGCACAATCTTAATATTTGTTGTGATTTTATGATAAACAAATTTAAAAATATTCTTTAAAATCCTTTATTATACAATACCATATGTAAGATTTTTCGAAAAAAATTTATTTGATGGGCCTTGTTGCTGTATATTACTCATCCATATTTCTTATTTGATCCTTATCAAGTTTGAAAATGTGATCTATTATTTTTTCCACTATATGAAAACTTATATTATTCCGGCTAAGTTATTCCGGCTCTCATTTCTTAGCAATATATCTTTTCTAGGATTAAGGAAACCTACTAAAATTGTTCAATAATTATATAGTTCAAAACTGGCAAGTCCTTTTAACAAAAAGGACAACACATTTCTTGTTAGAAGTAAAATTGTCTTTTATTGAAAAAATAGAATAAAAATATTTGTTTTTTTTATTTTTTTCGTTTGTATTCTTTCAATATATATATATATATATTTCAGTATTTGATTTGAACTGAAATATTGCACTGGCTCAAGACCATTTTGCATCTATATTTAATAGAATGCAAATTTATTTACAAATGATTCTCACGAACGAACGAACATACCTACATATGTAGGTATTTTTTTCCTAACAAAAAAATAATTTTGTACTCAATTTTTTAGAAGAAATAACAATAACAAATTATTTTTTGACGGAAAAAACTGTTAGAAACAAAACTATTTGTTGTAACAAACAGTATTTATTTTTTTCAAGAAACAAAAATGATTTTTTGCTCGATATAAAATGTGAACAAGATATTTTTCCGCAGAAAAAATATTTTTTTATTTTTTCTTCAAAAAATTGATCACTAATATTTTTTTGTTAGACTTTTTTATAAAACGAAATTAATAAAAAATATTAAACAAAAAATTTAAGAATATTTTTTTTTAATATAATCTAAATAATATTCTTTTTTAGACTTTTGTTTAAAAACTAAATTATTTTTTGTTCGATAAAAGTATTTTTAAAAAATATTAAAAAATGAAAACATATTTTTTCCTAACAAACAATAATTTTGTAATCAATTTTTATTAGAAAAAATAACAATAACAAATTATTTTTTGACAAAAAAATATGTTTTTTGTAACAAACAGTATTTATTTTTTTACAAGAAACAAAAATAATTTTTTGTTCGAAATAAAATATTTTTAGAAAAAATATTTTTTGTGGATCATTTGAATTTGTTGGTTAATTTGTAAACATTTTTTTGTTAAAAAATATAAAATAAAGATAATTTAGAAAGATATTTATAAAAATATAAAATAAAGATAAATTAGAAAGATATTTTACAAAAGAAACGGTAATAATTTGTTAGAAAAATATTATTTTTTGGTAAAAAAAATGTTAAAATATAAATATTTGTATTGCTGACAAATTCACCAATAATACTCATTTGTTAGATATTATTTGATAAAAAGGAGATTTCTTTTTTGTTCGAAAAAAAATATTTAAATAATTTTAAAAATATGTTTCTTCCTTCCTATATTATGTGATAGAAAAACTAGTTTTTTTAAACAAATTAATTTTTTGTTAGGAAAAATATTTAAAAACATTAATTTAGAAAATATTAATATATACATATATACAACAGTTTGACAAAAGAACAACGCTTGCAAATCGTGCAAATTTATTTCGAAAGTAATGGTTCAGTTCGCGAAGTTCACCGCTCCGTCCAATTTATGGTCGACATAATCGTCCATCAGAGCAATTAATTCGGTTAACCATGGATCGTTTTCGCACTACGTTTACTCTATGTGATAATACGCATCCGCAGAGACGTCGAACAGTGCGCACCGAAGAAACAATTGCCGCTGTAGAGCAAAGTGTTGAAGAGGACCCGAATGAATCGATTCGCCACCGTGCACAGCAATTGGAGTGGTTGAAAATTGGACCTGTAGAATTGGCTACATTCGAGCCTGCCGCGGCGGCCACATGCCCGAAGTTATATTTAAACATTAATGGCATAAAATTATCCTTCCAATAAAGCCAAATTGATGGACATTAAAACGATTTTCTTGTGTTTTATTTCAATTCGAAGTTCTATACCTCAATAAAAAACACCCTTTATATTGATTCTTATATGGTACATAGGACATCATTGCTTTCACAAGTTAAATGTGTATCCTTGAATAATTTATTATATTTGTTTTTTTAATACAGATTTATGCAGATTTCGTTTCAAGCGTCCATTGAAACGATTATCTGCCCTGCTAGCAACCGAACCAAATAAATGTCACACACTTCTTTCTAAAATACTTTGTATTCTGTTTAAGAAAACAAAAACAAATGATCTCGAACCTGAGTAAGAGTTACAATGAAAACTATGAAAAGATCTAATAACAAAAAAAAAACAGATACAATGTTTTTTTATATTGTTGTTGTTGTTTCTATTTGTAAGAAATATATCTGATAGACTGCATTTGAGGGAATATTCTCGTGGAAATGCCTAGTCCAAAAGAAACACATCTGAATGAACGCAGAACAATTTTGTTGACCATGACATTCAATTCAAAATATTTCCTCTGTAAAGATCAAATTCCAGAACCACCCTAGTACATATACTTGCCAACAATCATACACATGTATAAATGTATGCATATTCGGCCATAATAGTTTGGCCAGGAAATTGGAAACATAAAGTTGTACCTCGATCCGTGGGGGTATGTCGGTGTGAGTATGTCTGTGTGTACCAGTGGTTGTATCTGAGTTTTTATGTGGCGCTGCTTTCTTTTTTTGACGGCAGGAGGGAGTATTTTCCGTTTCCTTTGGGGTTGTTTGGGTATGCTGATTTCCGTTATTTAAGTATTGACTTTTTCATGTATTGGTCCATTTAAAATTGTTTCTCTCGTTGTTATTGTTGTTACATTCCAGTGCAGACACTCATGAACGACCTATACTACGTACATATATGCTCGTACATATTGGCTGGTTGAGTGGTTTGCTTTTTTCGTTTTTGTTCGGGGGAACTTTGTTCCTGTTGTTTTGTCGGCCACCTTGAAGTTGCTCGCTTATTCTAATTCTGACCCTTTTTCATTGGTAATCCTTTTCTGTTTCCGTTGTTTTGGCTTTTTTGTTTCTTGTTTCATTTAATAATCTGGCTTACGATTGCCATTTTGCTTCGTTTTTACTTAAACTGCTTATTGGCCATAATGTGCTGTAATGTTTGATTATATTCGTTGTTACGAGTATTCGCAGAATGTATGTATGTTGGTTGCATATTTCCGGGAAAAGTTAATGTTTAATTTAATTGAAAGGCCAGTGGTTCGTTCCATGTAAGAGCATGTAAGAGAATCCTACAGCGTAGTTTCGCCTGAAATACATCGCCGCAGACAGCGAACGCAATTCTTGTGAATTGCTCCACATCGTTTGGTGTCGAATGTAAATGCATTTTATTTATCTGCGGCCCTCCCCTGGTGTGAGTGTGTATTTCATTTCATGAATTAATCGATATGGACATCTGTGGTCAATTTGAGTAATTGATTGATTGTGATAGCTAACAGTTGAAAGAAGTACATGCGCGTACATACAATAAAGTTATATTTTATATTAATGAGATTGAATATGAATTTAAATAAAACTCCGCAATTTAGTTAAAAGAGTTTAAAGTGAAAATGAACCCCAAAATTATAATGGGGACATTTTGCGTAAATAAAATGCAAAATAAATAAAAATAAGTACGGCCGGGTCGAACTTGGATTACATTCCAGGTAGGCTGCCGATTTTCGTAGAAGTGCAGTAACATTACAGGAAAATGTTTTTTTTTTGATATAGCCAAACCAAAACAAATAGAAATATTGAAAAAATAATTGTATAAATAAATATAAAATTTGTATTTTTCCAAACCACGCCTTTAAGGTAAGGCTACCAATACGTTTATGCTACATATATCGAAATAATACTTCAAATCAATTCAAAATGTAAATATAAGACAGTAATCTTCCAAAAATAATTGGTATTGGTAGATAATGGGTACTATAGTTGGTTATATTTCCACCCTATTTTAATTCCAAAAGTACAAATTTTGAAATTCTCTTTTCTCTCACGTACACGGTGCAAGATAACCTAACTTCATGACTCAAAAAAAGTACGAATTTGGAAAAAAATAATATTGCTTAACTATTTAAAGAAATGTAAAGTACTTTTTTTATTTATTTCTTATGAATTTCAATACAAAGTAAATAATTTTGGGTCCAGGGATAGAGCCGGGGTGACTAAGACCATTGTAGCTAGTTATTGCAGCGACAGACCAGAGACTCTGGTGGGAATCGAACCCACAACCCCCACGCTGATAGTCGAGCACGCTACCAACTCGACTACCGGGGCGCTCGAACTTTTTTTATTTTTCGTGTCTACACATTCAGAATTTCATGACTTTAGCTGTGGTCATTTGGAGTATCCCCTTTTTCCATTTTAACCCCAAAAAGTAAGAATTTCAAAAAATCGCTTTATTTTACGTATCTTCGCAATCAGAGGTACCATTTGTATCCATCTTTACCCCTCAAAAGTACGAATTTGGAAAAAATACTTTTATATTATGTATCTACCTTTTTGCCCTGTGAGGGAAAAATTCGGACATGGCCAGATCGTCTTAGAATTTTATGACGATCATATATTTAATATATTTAAAATTACAGCATACTCAAGTATGTTTACCTTTTTTGCTACATATTTTATTTTCAGGCCGAAATATATTGAAATGTATTAAAAAATAGTATTTTAATTTTATTATTTTTTTCTATTGGTAATATTTCGACCCAACATGGATTTCGACCATACTAGTGTTTGTGGGCAATATACTGTTTACCGTAGCTCCATATAGTACGTGGCTTAAGTTTAACAGTGGTCCAAAGTTGTTTATCTCGGGGGTTTTTGGAAGAGATGGCTTCCTTATCGGTATCATCACTTTGGATCGCGTCATCAAATTTTAACGATATTGATATCATCTGAAAGATTTACACCTCCTCTTTCCGAGTCTGCATATGAATGTCCTTGAGATTCAAGGACTCCAAAAATTACAAATAATTTTAATCCTTGAATATCCTGAAAAACATATATTTAATTTTCATCATTTTGTTTTGTGTAATATATAATCAGATCATTTATTTACACATCACGAAATATACTAGAAACGAATTTTATCATACACTGTTATATCTATTTTAAAAATTACACTGTTGGAGCAAAAAACAAGTAAAAAGGCGTTAAATTCGGCAGGGCCGAATCTTATTATAGGGTATATAAGATTCGGCCCTGTCGAATTTAACGCCTTTTTACTTGTTTGGATTGAATTCCTCGGTATTACCGACAGAATAGAGGATGTCGACTTCACGTATAAATACAATAAAATATTAGGAAAATTATAATTTTTTGCTACTGGCGATATTTCTTAAATAAATTGTGGTGTTTAATTTTTTAAAATTTTGAAATAAAATTAAGTAATTAATATAAATACCACGTCCACTAGGGCGTACCTCAAAAAAAAAGTTCGCCGTACACCTTCGAATATGAAGTATTATTGAAAGGTAGTTTCAAAAAAAAAATTTTTATTTTTTTATGCCGAACGTAGGGGTCGCGCTTTTACATTTTTCTATATAACTTGTATTTATAAACGGATTTTAAAGTGTGATACATCGATGTTTTTGTCTCGACGAGGCCGATTTTTTTGTCTTTGAAGTCATTGAGCTCAAGCACCCCCTTCTGGTACTTACCCATCATTTCTCAGTTGCTACTACCCTAATGTACCACTCTAATAATCGAAAATTAAAGCTCGCATAAAATCATGAATCATGTTTGAGCTCAATGACTTCAAAGACAAAAAAATCGGACAAAAACATCGATGTATCACACTTTAAAATCCGTTTATAAATGCAGAAGTTATATAGAAAAATGTAAAAGCGCGACCCCTACGTTCGACATAAAAAAATAAAAAAAATTTTTTTGAAACTACCTTTCAATAATACTTCATATTCGAAGGTGTACGGCGAACTTTTTTTTTTTACTTGTAACCTGGTACGCTCTAACGTCCACTTATAGGGCATGTCTACAGATATGTTTTTTATGTATATCGATCATTCCATGTCAAACCGAACACATTTTTTACATCACCATTTACGATTTCGTTGAAACTGTGTACTATAACTAAACTTTATAAAATATTTGATTCGTAGAAGACGAAAAACGATTTTTTTAAATATATGACCAATTGCAAATTGCGAAAATCAAGAAAAACATGCCGATGTATGAACATTGAAAATGGTGTAGTGAGAAAACGCGTGGGCACAATTTAAAGAATGATGGCTTATATTAAAGGTAATTACAAGTACTTTTCGCCGGCGTCCTCGGCTATTGACTGCTACCGACATCAATTTTGTGTATTTCTGGCTTTTCTTCTTCTTTTGTATTTTTCACTTTGAAAACACCAACCTAAAAATGCAGAATAAATATAGGCATATTCCCTGATCGATTCTAAACAAACTCTTAAAATTTCAGCTTGGAGAAATAACGGGTTGTTTAAAAAAAAAAACATTTACTAAATGTAGTCGAAAAATGTATTTTCTGAACGATTGTTCACAAAATAACATACACACACGTAGTTTCTGTATGCTTAGATACACGCAAAAATAGTTTTTGGTGTTGGTAAAACTGCGAAAATTAAAAGTTTGATTGATGTCTTGAAGAAATAAGAACAAAAATTATGTGATAAATTTATTCAGGGAGATACAATTATTTTTTTGTGGGTAAAACAGGAAGAAAAAAATTAATATTTCAATATACATACATATATTCTTGTAACAATTTTTTGTTAATAAATCGTCGCATCCAGGGCACAATTCACCTAGCCAAAGATAACAATCATGTGTTGGGGGTTGCAAATAATTTTTGAGAGACAGTCGTTGTAAGTTACAATTTGGAGGTTATTAGATGTTAGTCTTGAAAGAGATGACCCGTCAATTATAAGTTTAACGTTTTGGTGTATACAGCACATGCAAACGGAATGAGTTCCTGTAGCTCCTGGTAGAATACAGTATTTTGGTCGCAATTCCGCGAACTTAGAAAATTATATTTTCGCCTTTGGGTGTTTTTCTTTGAATAATACATGGACTTCCTTTAAGTTGCACAGTACCAGTCTTTTTTGAATAGATTCATTTCCAATTTCAGCACAGTCTTTTTCCTCTAAGTACGCGGAATTACGATCGAAATAATGTATTCTACCGGGAGCTAAATAATGATAAATGTATCACATAATTTTTGTTCACACCAGTGTTTTTATTTCTTCAAGGCATCAATAAAACTTTTGTGTATGTTATTTTATGAACAATCGTTCAGAAAATACTTTTTTCGGGCGACTACATTTAGTAAATGTTTTGTTAAAAATACAACCCGTTATTTCCCCAAGCTGAAATTTTCAGGGTTTCTTTAGAATCGATCAGAGAATATGCCTATATTTTTTCTGAATTTTTAGGTTGGTGTTTTCAAAGTGAAAATACAAAAGAAGAAGAAAAGCCAGAAATACACAAAATTGTTGTGGGTAGCAGTCAATAGCCAAGAACGCCGGCGAAAAGTACTTGTAATTACCTTTAAAATAAGCCATCATTCTTTGAATTGTGTCCACGCGTTTTCTCACTACACCATTTTCAATGTTCATACCTTGGGACGTTTTTCTTGATTTTTCTAATTTTCAAATGGTCCTATCTTTCGAAAAAAAAATCGGTTTTTTTACAAAAATACGTGTAAAATATTTTTAACAGTAGAATATGTCTGCGAAAAATCGTTAAAATCGGAGTCGTGGTCGTATTTTTTTACGAAAATCGTTCGGTTTGAAAAGGCAAAGTACGAATTTCGAAATTTCATTATCTTCCGTGTTCACAATGGAATGTATACACCTAATTTTACGATTCTAGCTACAGTCGATTGCTTGGTACCAGTTGTAAAAACGCACATGCCAAAATTTATGATTATCTATCTGCAGCCCTATGGTCAGCACAAATTGTATCCCTTTTTTACCCTAAAAGTACGAGTACCGATAGATCGTATTATATTTTGAATCTACGCAACCTGGGCGAAATATTTCATTTTCATTATTCTAGCCACAGCTGTTTGATTGGTACCAATTTTATCCATTTTCCCATAAAAGTAAAAGTTTTTCAAATTTCCTTGATTTCGCATGCCTATACAATCAAAGGAATGTACATACCGAATTTCGTTATTCTAGATGCAGCCATTTGGTTGGTACCAATTTTACCCATTTTCCCCCTTAAAAAGTACAAATTTTGAAAAATCACTTTACACTGGATTTCGTTCTTCAAGCAGCAGTCATTTGATTGGTACCAATTTTATCCCCCTTTTATTTAACGTGTCTACTCAATTATAGGAATGTACGCACCGAATATGGCGTTTCTAGCTGTTAAGGTTTGATAGGTACCATTGTTATCTCTTTTTGCCCCATTTCACCCCCTACAAAAAATGGTGCACTTTTAACTTATAATGGGTGCATAACAAATATCAAGTACATATAAGCATACATTTTCGAAAAACATGGTATTTTCTGTTCTTGCGAGGGAAAAAAATCCCTCTAGACCGATTTCGCCCATTATCAATCCCAACCGATCTACAACTATTAAATGTATTCTTGCAAAATTTCTGATAGATGGAGTAAAAAAGAATAATTTGCTTATGCCATCCGATTTTACATATCTTGCCCCAACCTACACCATAGGATATCCTGTACAACAAACTTACTACTTCTACTATGCTTATAACTTTGGTCGTTATAAAAATGATCCACTGTAATGCAAACACACTCTTTTGAAGTTGTTTTTTTTTTAATCAGAAATTCCTCCTATTTATGGCCACTTACACACTGATCCAGGAAACACCCATCGCGGATGGTTAATTGTCCGCCCATGGAAAGATTACTTTTCAATTTTCCAGACTTCATAATAATAATTTTTTTACTAAAGTCTGCGAAAAAACTACAAAAATCCATAGAATTTATTAGCCTTGCAATGAAACTAATGTTTGCCAAGTTTATCAGGTACTTGATTAAAACTTTCTCATAAAATTAAACAAAACTTCGTTGATAAACACGAATTATGCAATACACAACCGAGTGTTTCGTCCAACAACAAAACAGAAAAAAAAACGAGAAACAAGAAAACTAAACACACCTTCGCCTTTTCAAAGGAGGAAATTAAAAATATTTCGGTCGTTTTTTCACTTGAAAACTTTTTCCTTAAACAGTGTTCGCAAAAAATAGTAAACAAGTATATGCCAAGAACGAGAGGAAAAGAGGACTTCCATAGATTTGGAAATTGCAGGCTACCGATAAAGAGAAAAAACAATAACAACCAGCCTGAAAGGAAAAATGAGCTTCGGGAGGCAGCAACAATGTCCATTTGCCACCTTTTATTTTGTCTATGGGACGTTTGTACAGAGGCGAACAGAAGTATTTGTCGTTTTTTTGTCATGAAGATCATGTAGCTTAGAATTGTCTATTTTTTAAGCCAACTTTAAAAGGGGTTTTTAAGGAATTTTTGTGGATTATTTTAAATACAACATTTATGAACATATTCTTTGAAAGAAGATTTTCATATTCAGAAAGTAAAAGATGCCAAGGACTGCATGAATAATCGATCAAGTGCATATCGCCCAATATCAAAAGTGAACAAAGAAAAAAGCGTGATTCGTCATAATGACAAAAAATCCAAAATGCCTAAAAATATCCAACCAAATGAACAGAAATAATAACAAGTAAGGAAAGGCTAAAGTCGGGCGGGGCCGACATATGATACACTCCACTTTCCAACCGAATACAGTCCAACTCGGTAAAAAAGTGAAAACGGGAAGAATTTCTGTATGTTTCCTAATCATAGGCTAATACGACCTGGTTCGATTTGTCAAATCGATAAGAATATTTGTATCGGGGCTATATCCAAACATGGAAAAATGTGAACTTTCACAATAAGTTCTTCCAGTTCAAATATAAGGTGTTATGCTCACTTTGAAGAAATTCGGTGAAAATTCGTGGTTTCTGGGGGCGGAAAAAGTTAAATCGGGAGCGAAATTTGTATGGGAGCTATATATAAATCTGAACCGATCTAACACATTTTTACCACAGGTGTTTCTAGTTGAAATATAAGATGTTTTGCCAATTTTGAAGAAAATCTCTTGTAATATATCTAGAGTGAAAAGATTAAAATCGGGAATGAAATTCGTATGGGAGCTATATGTAAATCTGAACCGATCTGACCCATTTTCACTATGGGTGTTTCTAGGACAAATATAATATATTTCGCCTAATTTGAAGAGGATCTGTTAAAATATGTGGTTTCTAGAGCGAAAAAAGTCAAATCGGGAGCGAAATTTGTATGGGAGCTAGATATAAATCTGAACCGATCTGACCCATTTTTACCACAGGTGTTTCTAGTTGGAATATAAGATGTTTTGCAAAATCTGAAGAAAATCTGTTGTAATATGTGGTATCCAGAGTGAAAAGTGTCAAATCGGGAGTGAAATTCGTATGGGGGCTATATCTAAATCTGAACCGATTTTCTAAATAGCGTTCGTTCTTATCCCGAGAAACTTCGTTGTGCAAAGTTTCATTTAGTTCTGTCTACAATTGCGACCTGTATCGTGATTACAAGAATAGATGGACGGACGGACAGACAGACGGACATTACTAAATCGATTCAAAAAGTGATTCTAAGTCGATCAGTATAATTAACAATGGGTCTATCTCTCTTCCTTTTGGGTGTTACAAACAAATGCACAAAGACATAATACTCTCGTGGAGTGTATAATCATCCAAAATTTAGGGGGATTGTAGCGAAGAATGATCCATAACTTCAGCGAACATTCACTCAATAATCTTCTATATAATAAAAACAAGTAAAGAAAGGCTAAAGTCGGGCGGGGCCGACTATATGATACACTCCACTTTCCAACCGAATACAGTCCAACTCGGTAAAAAAGTGAAAACGGGAAGAATTTCTGTATGTTTCCTAATCATAGGCTAATACGACCTGGTTCGATTTGTCAAATCGATAAGAATATTTGTATCGGGGCTATATCCAAACATGGAAAAATGTGAACTTTCACAATAAGTTCTTCCAGTTCAAATATAAGGTGTTATGCTCACTTTGAAGAAATTCGGTGAAAATTTGTGGTTTCTGGGGGCGGAAAAAGTTAAATCGGGAGCGAAATTTGTATGGGAGCTATATATAAATCTGAACCGATCTAACACATTTTTACCACAGGTGTTTCTAGTTGAAATATAAGATGTTTTGCCAATTTTGAAGAAAATCTCTTGTAATATATCTAGAGTGAAAAGATTAAAATCGGGAATGAAATTCGTATGGGAGCTATATGTAAATCTGAACCGATCTGACCCATTTTCACTATGGGTGTTTCTAGGACAAATATAATATATTTCGCCTAATTTGAAGAGGATCTGTTAAAATATGTGGTTTCTAGAGCGAAAAAAGTCAAATCGGGAGCGAAATTTGTATGGGAGCTAGATATAAATCTGAACCGATCTGACCCATTTTTACCACAGGTGTTTCTAGTTGGAATATAAGCTGTTTTGCAAAATCTGAAGAAAATCTGTTGTAATATGTGGTATCCTGAGTGAAAAGCTGTAAGATGTTGTGCCAAAAAAAGAAAATCGAGTACAATATGTGGTTTCTAAAGCGGCAAAAGTCAAATCGGGAGCTACATTTGTTTGGGGGCTATATCTAAATCTGAACCGATCTTACCCAATTTTTGCATAGGTGTTTCTAGTTGGATTATAAGATATTGTGCCAAATTTAAAGAAAATCGGGTTCAATATGTAGTTTCTACAGCGGAAAATGTCAAATCGGGATCGACATTTGTATGGGGGCTATATCTAAATCTGAACCGATCTTACCCACTTTCTGTATAGGTGTTTCTAGTTGGATTATAAGATGTTGTGCCAAATTTAAAGAAAATCGGGTTCATTATGTAGTTTCTAGAGCTAAATCGATTCAGAAAGTGATTCTAAGTCGATCGGTATAATTAACAATGGGTCTATCTCTCTTCCTTTTGGGTGTTACAAACAAATGCACAAAGACATAATACTCTCGTGGAGTGTATAAAAATGGGTCTATCCCTCTTCCTTTTGGGTGTTACAAACAAATGCACAAAGCCATAATACTCTCGTGGGGTGTATAATGAAATTAAGTTCGTTGGTAATCGTATCACTTGAGAGCGGCTGAAAAGAATTGGCTGATCTTTGTCACAAACTGTTCGTTGTAGTTCGAACTGGGTTTGAAGACCAAAAAACTTTTGGATAGTTGACCGCAAAATAGGAATATTTTAAAAAAACTGAAAGTGCCTTTTTCATTAGAAATTTTGAATGAACTCAAGGCTATAAGTCTTAATTCAAGCAGTGGATATGCGAAATTCTTTTACATTATGTTCGTTACGATTCTGCGAAAGTTTTCGGAACACAAAATTTCATACAATTATAAAGAAAAGTCAAAAATTCGTACGAAATGCAAACAAATCTTTATATTTTATGCACTTTTGTCAGAACTGACGATAGGAACGACATATTTTGTTGATTCATTTTTATTTGGTTCAAAATTCCAGTTCGTAATCAGTCTTCAAATAAAAAGGGAAATCCAGTTACACGTATTTCATGTATTTTCATTCGTGAACCAAATATAAAGAGGACATTTCTGAAAATTCACAATGAGGCATTGAATGAAGACATGCAATTAATATTAGCCCAACTAGGAATGACAGCGGCACACTATCCGATGCACTAAGCATTTAATCTAGAGTTGGAATGCAATGGAAAAACAATGTGAATACGGTGCATTGCTAGAATAAGATGCTTATGAACGGTAGAACTATAGTGATTTTTTTCTTGGACACTCTCAGTGAAGCCGGAAATACATTTTGATAGGTAACAATTTTGGCAAAAATCAAAACAATTTCTGGACATTTGCACTAGAAAAGTTCTGTTGATATTTAGATTTTTTTCAGTTCGTGTTCCCATACGCTGTACAGAGGGTTGAAATCGCCAAAAATGGAAATTAATTCAAAAATTTATTTTTTTGAAAAATTTTTGTTATACGATAAAAGAATATAAAATTCTACATCACTACCGAAAATACCAATGACATGTGTGATTTACTTTTCCAGTCGCACTGCCTTAATGTCAAGAATGTTTTGAGTTTTATTGGAACAGTTGTCAAAATTGCAAATTGACATATTTTAAAGATTAATATCATTTTCCACATTGTTAGAAGTAGCACTGTGACTATAGAATTTTCAAGTTCAGGTATTTTAGAGTAATTTTACAAAAAAATTTAATTAAATTTAACGAAAGTATTGTAGAAATATTTTTAAAAAAATGTTGAAAATATTTCTAAATTTGAGGTATTTTCAAAATATATGTGGAGTTACAAATGTGAATTCTGTAACATACCGCCAGATGGTGAATTTCTATTTAAATTACAATGTGTTTGCTTCAATACTCCGCAATTTCATGTTGCGCGTTTTTGCGCCAATTTATTTTATTAAAAAAATTGTCAAATTAGTCAATCTTTTTTATTGTACAACTTGAATTTTGAATTGGACGAAAACTTAATAATTAAGGATTTTGTAATTGAAAGTAAGTTTTTTTATTTATTTAACCCTTATACCTGCTAAATGAAACAACTATTTTCAGTGAAAAAGTATTGACAGAAGCAGAATGATTCTACATTAATTCAAAATATTTGTGTTAGTTTAATACCGGAAAAATTCGAAACATTATTCTTAATGAGCACATGACACACAAAATCTAGTGGTACATTTATATAGCGGTTATATCAAATAATGGACCGATGTGATAGAATTTAACTACAGATGTTTCTAGTTGAAATATAAGGTATTGTCACAAATTGAAAAGGGATCGGCTATAATATGTGGTCTCTAGAGCGAAAAAAGTCAAATTGAGGATATCTTTGTGTGGGAGCTATATCTAAATCTGAACCGATTTGAACCATTTTCACCATAGATGTTTCGAATTCAATTATAAGGTACTGTGCCAAATATGAAGTTAATCGAGTGAAATATGTGGTATATAGAGCGAAAAAATCAAATCGGGGGTGACGTTTATATGGAAGTTATATCTAAATCTGAACCGATTTGCTTCACATTTAATAGCGTCCGTCATTGGTGCGCAAAAATCAAATCAAAATGCGACTTATTCTTCGATAACAAGAAAAGATGGATGGATGGATTATTAATTTATTTTCCAGGAAAATTTTTGTTTTCACTAAATTGTACTCAAATTGTGTATTCTTTTACTGTTTATGGTATAAATATTGAAAAAATATAAACATTACCTGACCCGAAGGCTGTCCCGACTTAATCTCCATTTTTGGCGATTTGAACCCTCTGTGCGCTGCTTCAAATATTGTGTCGTTGAGCAAAAACATTGAATTGGAGGATTCTGTTTCTAGAGAAAATTATATTGACAACCGCAGACTATCGCCTCAGAATCTTCAGTTAATACTAGATTATTTTTTGCAATGACACTGGGATGTGGGGAAATTAACGAATAGCATATTGAAGATATAGTATATTTTGAGAGGATGATTATAAATTTTAAAATCTAAAGCCAATTAGATAGCCAAAAGACATCAGAAAATTTTGTATATGACCCTTCGACAAAAATTTTGTCAAGTAACAGTTATTCATGTGTATGCTCTTAAAGAACATTGAATTGATCATCAGAAACATTTGAGGTATTAATTCATAGGCATAACAGAATCAATCGGTTCACTAAGTACAAGTCCCAATTATCGCCCAATCTCATTTAATTGAATAACAATTTCACTATTTATTTTTTATTTCCAAAAGTAAAACAATGCCATTTCATGACAAATAATATGCCAGATGTGCATGTACATGTACAAAATATAGAAAAGTAAAGAAACGAAAAGAAAGGTAAATCCATAAAAATGCAAACCCTGGAAATTTCTTTGAATGATGACGTGTTGATGAAACATACCCTACACAAATGGAGTAGTCATAAAAATACAATTACAACAGAAATATCAAACGTTAACGTTAAATGTTATTATTATTGTTTTTTTTTTTCAATAATTTGATTAAAAGCGAATCGAGCATTATCTGTACTCGAAAAATTGGAAAACAATTAAAAATTTATGTTTCATTTCTTCCTCCATTATATAATAATTAATTAAGTGTATTCGTACGATTAATCCACACAATATTTTTTGAAAATATTCCACTTATGGGGCGAATACTTTTGTTCGTGTTTGTTGTATTTGTGTGTGTATATAAGGCTGGACAATACAAAGAGAATCATTTAGCATGCAATCTAACACACACACTCGCACGCACTGCAACACTGAACCGAACAAAAGTTACTGTTTATGAAGAACTATCATCTGAACACATCGGACTAACTAAACTTCTAAATGCTGTTGGCTGGGCAAAGTGAAAGCAATTCACACACAAAAAAATCTAAACTCACACACCAAAAACAACTAAAGCTGAAATGCAAAGAAAACATGTACTAAACTTGCATTTCCGGTTGGCACGTGTACACATCCGTTATCCCAAATACATACAGAGACATGGCCGCATCTAATATTGAGGATACCTAGGCCACTTACCAGTGGGGGGTAGATAGGATCATCGGGGCCTATATTGAGTCCACGACGTTGTTTTTAAATAATAGTGGCCTTCAACATACATATTTTCCCCCACAGTATACGAATTCGCCAAAGAGTACGATTTTCTTCCCTATACTTAACGTTTCCCCGCTGCTAAAGGGATTTACGGATAAAATGTTATGGTTCTAGCTGCTGTCGTTCGATGTGTCTTATCTCACCATCCCCCTCCCCCCGTAAATGTATAAATTACTTCATAATCAAACAATTACATTGCAAAAATCTTTAACAAATGGTTCGAAACGTTAGGAGATATTGGCGATACTATATAATTGTTCTGAAAAAAATTTCCATCTGGACCGATTTCGCCCATTTGTCATCACAACAGATAAACGACGATTAGTTGTGCTGTTGGAAAAATTGGAACTCCTAGCACCTTTTGTGCTTCTAGTAAGCTTTCAACAGACGGATTGGCGGACATGGCTAGATCTGTATAGAATTTTATTACGATCGATAATATACAAATTTGATAAAAATTAGTTTTTGAATGGGAGCCCCATTAAGGAGTGGGGATAGGGGGTAAGTTTGTTCGGAAAAAAGTTGGGGAGGGTAAATTAGTGGAGGTCGGTCTTACATGTCTTCCCTCTAGGGATGACTTGAGCGTTTCCTTCATTAAAACAAGTAAGGAAAGGCTAAAGTCGGGCGGGGCCGACTATATAATACCCTACACCACTCGCTGCATGTATATCTCGCCTTGATTACTAAACACAGGTATTTCATGGGAGCAATTTTATGTACTTCATATAAATTATACAGTTACAATAAATTCATCTTTAGTCAAATTTAATCAGCAGATATTCCGCGTAAAGTAAATATAATATGATATGAAAAAATTGATCAAGATCAAATGATAAATACAGCGGTAATAGGATGAATCGGACGGACATTTGGAGGGGGCCTATAACACTTGAGGCCTTGGCCAAAACATGCGCCTATATATTTCTCATTCACGGTAGGTATTCCTAGTTGAAACATATAATGGACTGCAAAATTTGATGAAGATGTGATGTAAGATGTAGTTTCTAGAGCTGTAATAGAGCAGAATGGGCCCATTTATGTTATACCAAAATATGGGCATATGTGCATCTCCCCAACAAGTATGGAAAGGCTAAAGACGGACGGAGTCGACTATATATCTCACTACAATTCACTTCGGTAAAGAAGTGAAATCGGGAAGGATTTTTGAATCCTGTAAATGTATGTGTTTGACAAAAAAAGTTAAATCGGAAAGGACATTTGTCCATTTGTGACATTTGTATTTGTTGAAACCTGGAACGATGTTACCCGCTTTCACCATGTATGTTTATTGGTGAAATATAATATGTAAAGTTTGGTCACAATCGATTAAAGATTCGGGAGCAACATTTGTATTGGGGCTATTACTAAATCTGAACCGATCTTACTCACTTTCACCACAGTTGGATTAAAGAAAACCGGGTGTGGTTTTTAGAACGGAAAAAGTCAAATCGTATTGTATGGGGGCTATATCTAAATCTGAACCGATCTTACCCACTTTCAGTATAGGTGCTTCCAGTCGGATTATAAGATGTTGTGTCAATTTTAAAGAAAATCGGGAACAATATACGGTTTCTTGAGCGGAAAAAGTCAAATCGGCAGCGACATATGTATGGGGGCTATATCTAAATCTGAACCGATCTTACCCACTTTCACCATAGGTGTTTTTAGTTGGATTATAAGATTTTGTGCCAATTTTAAAGAAAATCGGGACCAATATACGGTTTCTAGAGCGGAAAATGTCATATCGAGAGCGACTTTTGTATGGGGGCTATATCTAAATCTGAACCGATTTCCTTCGAATTACCAATACCGATCATCCTTGGCCAAAAAAAGTAACTTCTGCCAAATTTCATGATAATCGGATCACAATTGCGACCTGTAGAGTGCGAACAAGTTTAGTTGGACAGCATACGGACAGACAGAGCTCGATTATTTTTTTGTGTTACAAACATTTGACGCGAAGCTAACTTATAATACCCTAGTCCACGAAGTGGTGTAGGGTATAAAAATGTATAAAATGAGGGAAGGTATGCTCTGAGAAAATATTGGGGGTTGGTCATACATTTGGCTCCACTAGGGGACTCCTTGGAGCAGTTAGAGTGGTGGGAGCAAATTTTATAAAACTGTAGTTTTTGTATGGGAGCACCAATAAGGAGTTAGGATGGGGCTCAGGTATGTGTGGGAAAAATGTTGGGGAGAGAAAAATTAATGGCGGCCAGTCTTATATGTCTTCCCACTAGGGGCAACTAGGGGGAAGTTTTGAGCCTTTCCTTCATTAAAAAAATTATGAAAAGAGTGTGTGGACCACTTTAAGTGTTTAGGGTAGGTACGTTCTGATTTTGGGGCTGAGAAAAATTCTGTGGTGGGTCATACATTTAACTCCACTAGGGGCTTCTTTGGAGCAGTTAGAGTGGTGTATAAAATTTGATAAAAAATTGTTTTTGTATGGGAGCCCCATTAAGGAGTGGGGATAGGGGGTAAGATTGTTCGGAAAAAATGTTGGGAAGGGGAAATTAGTGGAGGCCGGTCTTACATTTAACCCAGCTAGGGGCGACTCTAGGGCAGTTTTGGACCTTATGTCAAAACAAAAATTATAAAAAATAAAAACATCGTATGGGGACCATCCTAAGGGTTGACAATAGGAGGTAAGTATGTTCGGAGCAAATGCGGAGGTTGAAAAAATATTGGGGGTCGGTCATACATTTAACTACGCTAGCGGCCTCCTTGTGCCAGTAAGAGCGGTGGGAACAACTTTTATAAAAAAATATTTTTTGTGTGGAAGCCCCCCTAGGGAGTGCTGATAGGGGGTTTGTGTGTCCAAAAAAAAAATGGTGGGAAGGCAAAATTAATGGGGGTCAGTCTGACATTTAACTCCTCTGGGCTGATTCCAAGACAGTATTGGGACTTTTTGTGTATTTTTACCCCTTTACCCTCACCTTTGACCCCGATGAGGGCCCTCTTACACTAACCCCACCAACCCCATTTCTTGGCTCATGATTTTTTTCTGAACCTCACAAAATTAAGGGATTTACCATATCAAAATCGAAGTCTTAAAATTCCCATACAACACAATCCCACCCCTTATGTGCAAATTGCGTGCCCAAAGGCTCCGGCTACCCTTTAAACCGGCCCCGCTCAGACCTACATAAATTGTAGTACGTAACACAAAACAGGACAACAATTTCCATCACAGTGCCACCAAGAACATATGCTTTTGTCAGTGTTGCAACGGCAAAAGATTTTCTCTATCCATACAATTGTTAACCGAAAAAAAACTTTTCAGTTTCAGTTTACTTTTTTCCTAGTTCTTAGTTACCATTAGTTTTGATGCGTTTCTCTTGGCTTTTTCCGTTTGCACCAACCCAACTCCTTTGCTCTGTGTGCTGTTATCAATAAAATATTTTTTTTTTCAGTTTTCCTTTTTTATACATTTCCTTCGGAAGATTCAAGGAATAAAGAATAACACGAAGTCAAACAGAAACAAAAGTTAAATACAACATTTTGCCAGGAACAATACCGAAGAAAAATATTCGAATACAATCGAGTTCAACGCTTGGAGTTATTTTTCGTGGTTCAACGGCACTGTACAGGTGAATGCAGAGGCACAGCAAAAGTTTCCATCATCCGTAGCGTGGGTATCTAGAAGATACCTTTGGTGTTGTTGGAAGATATCAGATGTGGTTGCCAACATTTGTCTGTTTTACATTACTTATTTCTAGTTTCATATGTATAAGGTCTTGTTTTGGTCCAAAAAGTACTGTCCCACATTGTTTTCAGTCGTATTTAGGGAAAAACATTTTCCTTCAGGGTTGATTTCGCCAAAATGTAATTTCATGATTACAGCTACAATCTTTTGATTGGTACCATTTGTATACCATTTTGACCCGAAAAGTATAAATTTCCAAAAATCCATTACACTGTCCAACAAATTAAGACTTTTTGATTGGAACAGAATAGCAAACCTATAATTTTGAAAAGTCATGTTTAGTAAATTTTCTTTTTACAGTGGGTCAAAGTTTTAATGTTTTGATTGAAAGGAGCATTATACTAAGTAAAACAAGTAAAAATTGCGTCGATTTTCGTAGAAGTGCAGTAATATTACAGGAAAATATTTTTTTTTAATATAGCCAAACCAAAACAAATTGAATATAATATTATATAAATATAATATTTTTATTATTTCAAACAACGCTTATAAGGCAAGGCTACCAATACGTTTACATATCAATTTACATAATACTTCAAGTCAATTCAAAAACTAAATATTCTTATTCTTATTTATATTTTCAAAAAGCTTAAATACCATAAATATTGGTGCTACAGTTGGTTGTATTTCCATTCTATTTTAATTCTAAAAATAAAAATTTTGAAAATCCACTATCTCACGTACATAGTGCAAAATAACCTAGATTCACGATTCAACCAATTTTTGCCGTAAAAGTAAAAAGTACGAATTTGGAAAAATCTTTTTATTTTGTGTGTCTCTATGCAGTCAGAGGAATGTATACACCGAATTCCATTATTCTAGCTGCGGCCATTTGGTTGGTACCATTTTTATCCCCTTTTTTTCCTATTTTACCCCCTTAAGAGTACAACTTTCTAAAATCTCTGTATTTTACCGAATTTCATTATTCTAGCTGTAGTCATTTAGTTGGTACTATTTTTATCCCTCTGTAACCATTGTATCCCTTGAAAGTACGAATTTGTAAAAAACAAACCTTTTATTTTTTGTGTCTACGCAGTCAGATTAATGCATACTCCGAATTCCATGACTCTAGTTGCCGTCATTTGGTTGGTACTATTTTTATCCCCTTTTTCATTTTAACCCCAAAAAGTACGAGCTTCGAAAAATCCGTTTATTTTACGTGTCTACGCAATCAGAGGAATGTCTACACCGAATTTCATTATTCTAGGTGCAGCCGTTTGGTTGGTACAATTTTTATCCCTCTACTCCCATTTTATTCCTTAAAAGTACAAATTTGGAAAAAATACTTTTATATTATGTATCTACTCAATTAGAGGATTGTACACATACAGAATTTCGTGTTTCTAGCTGTTGTCGTTTGTACCATTTTTATCCATTTTTTAGGGTGTATTTTGGGTATTTTTAGGCCTTGTGAGGGAAAAAATTTTCCCTTTGGGTCGATTTCGCCCAGTTTCAATCCCAACCGATCTACGACTATAAGGCGCATTTATGGAAAATTTGGACATCCTAGCTCCTTTCGTTTTGATGCTAGCGTGCTTTCAACAGACGGACGGACATGTCTATATCGTCTTAGAATTTTATGACAATCAAGAATATATATACTTTATTGGGTCTCAGGTCGATATTTCAAGGTGTTACAAACGGAATGACAAAGTTAGTAAACCCCCATCCTGGAGGTGGAGGGTATAAAAAATTAAAATTATGTCTGAGATAATTCCTACTGTCATTGAGAAATTTTATGAGCTCCTCTCTTTATGGGTTAATTTAAACGCTTTTTCGAGAAAATTAAGAAAAAATGCTTTTAAAAAGGACATTTAAGGATTAAACTGCTCTATGAAACAATTTGCCGGAAATTTTCAGTAACAAATCTGTATAAAGATATCCACGCATAAATAGCAATAATACACGCCCACTTCTACAAACAAATTACTAGGGCTAAGAATGGCTAAAATGGTTCGTCTGCAACACATTTTAGTCTTGTGATTTTCTCGCAATCTATCCAACAGATTCGGTTGATTTTTTGCATGTGCATTAAGATCCCATGTCGGTTGTAACATATATGGGCATCTCCCAGCTGTTAACTTTACTTTTTCTTTATTTCGATAACTGTTACTATTATGAAACTTAAAATTAAGTTAATTTAAGTTGTTTTCCTTTTTTTTGTTTTTTTTTTCGTTTGTATTTTTTTGGTCTGTTATCAATATTTGATTGGAACTGGGATATTGTCCTGGCTCAAGACCATTTTACATCTATATTTAATAGAATGCAAATTTATTTACAAATGGCATGGTGACATTTATTACTTGGCTGTAGACTACCACGATCATGATTTCGACCACGTCAAAAGTCTTTTCGACTGGCTTCAACATCAAACGCAGAAGTATTGCTGGATAACTATACCTGCATATACACATACTTACATATGTAACTCAATGAGATGATTGTAAGATGGCATGTGTACTTTATTACTTGGTGCGATTTTTTAAACGCAAATTCGGCAAGTGAGTTGTGCTTCTCGTTCGTTTGTGAGAATCATCTCCGGCCGGGTTTGATGTTGAAAAGTCGCTGCGAAGCCACTTGAAGAGACTTTTGACATGGTCGAAATCATGATCGTGGTAATCTGCAGCCAAGTAATAAATGTTACCATGCCATTTGCAAATAAATTCTATTAAATATAGATGCAAAATGGTTTTGTTTTATTTTCATTAACAGTTGAAGAGTTATAGCGTAAATTTCTACTTTTTTACTATACTTGGAAATATTTGTCGCATCCGTATTCGTGATATACCTAATTAATTAAAGACATAATTCTCATATTTCACAAATCTATGGAAAAACAAAGTTCTCAAAAATACGCTGAACTTAAATAAATAACTTTTGTTTTTTTTTCCGTCCGCTTCACTAAAAATGTTGATAAACTTTTTCGGTTTCGGTTAGTGTGTAGCGAGAAAAGTCAAATATGGAAGTAACATCGCTTGTCGTAGTAGCTTGTGTCTAGCTTTGTTAAGATCGCGCAACTATCGTGGCCTGTACTTTGATTACAAGTATTTTAGTGCATATTGAAGATATTTATTTTTTTTCTTTCAGGACTACACTGTTGATACCAACATCCAGTCTTTTTAACGATGTTCATGGACACAGTTACAATTTTACCACTAAATCGGTGCTCCAAACTCCGAAGTTGTGACCATATGAAATAAATATATGGTGCGTAAAAAATGAACGTGCTTTATCACAAAGGTCTTTTGATAATGGAACCTTGGATAACAACGAAGAGAACACCCGAAATTCTGATGGATCTTTGGTATAACACATGGGAAGTGGGTTCAGACGGCGAAAGCTTTTGGAATTCTACTCTAAACATGGCCATTGAGTACAACCATGATGTAAGTAAGTTGTATACGTGTTAATGCTTGACACTAGTTTAAATCATTTCAGTACCTTACCAGTGAGTCAGTTAAAATACAAATCTAACCAAACATGTGGAAGTTATTGTGGATTTTAGATAGATTCAATAAAAAACCAGTAAAATCATATAAAACTGACTAACTAAGAAAGGAAAGGATAGAACCGTACAATTCATATCACAAACTTTACATTTTCTTTAAAATTACCTTATGACTAAGATATTTTATATACGATTCACACTATTGTTCACAATTTCATAGTTTTTGAAAATCGGGAAATACAGCTTTATGAGCCATAAAGAAAACTTCATAGTTGTAAAATTTACTTTTTTTAATTCGAAAAAAGAAAAATAGTCAAATTTATACTATTATCTAAAATATACTCGACTGCCCGATTTACAATGCTAATACCTTAAAATAATCCTTGGGTCCGTGTCTAATTTCAATTTTTACAAAACTCATAAATGTTTACTAAAGTTATTGTGTCCGAGAGAGTTTTATTCTGAAACACTGTGCGGCGTACAAATTGATTAAGCCCCATAATAATTGGTATTTTATAGGTGGCTACTTCTGTATTGAGGGGGAGCGAATTAAATGAAAATTGTTCAATTTTTGTAAAGTTACAGGTTACGGAAGTTTGCAACAGAGTTTGCCTCACCCTATATTGAAATAAGATAAAGAATATTAAATCAGACTTTTTAAAAACCAAACTCTTTCCCCCACACAAATTTTGTATACGATTCCTTAAAATATGTGCATTCTCAAAGACGAAACTTCATAAATAACCTACACAGTGGTCGACCATTTTTGTTACTCCACAGCTGGAGTATCAACAACGCGTGGGATGTCAATGGTAAATTCGTACGCACACACACATGCTTAATTCACATACCTTTATGACGTCATGGGATTTTCCCAGAAAAGTAAAGAGAAGAAACATCCAAATCATTTATCCGTGTAAAAGGACTAATGAGATTCAGGAGTACATTTCAAAACATAATCAAATACATTCCGCCTACTACGCAGACCACAAATATGACCCAGTGAAGTGATTCATTAAATATGCAACTATACACACATGTACACTTGTTCATATGTATTTATGTGTGTCTTCATCATTCCATATCGAGACTCATTTATATTTCTAATATTTCATATTCATAGCCAGCTAACAAATTATCTGCAAACTACTTCGAAATGAAAAGTTATCCATCAACTCTAGGTGATAAAAGACAACAGACATTAATACAAATTAATTAAACGAAAGAAATTTTCATCTTCTTGTTTACAAATGTGTTGCGAACACGTAGCACTTATCCACCCACACCACGCCAGTCGAGCAGCCATCCAGCTAGTTCCATGCGCTCCTTCGTCCTTAGGCGGCGAGGTGACATGTTCTCGTACGGGGGCTACACATTCATCCTATGAGACGAGTACTGCTCAAATAAAGACATATGGACATATGACTTCCTTTTTGTGTGTACATTTGCAAAAGTAGTTGCAACTTTTTGGGACAATCCAATCCAATCCAACCAACATGAGAGCGCTCACCACCACCGACCGCCTTCATGGTGAAGAGAATTCGCGCAGGTCAAATTGCAACTAGCACGAGTGTGTAATGAGAGAGATGATTACCGCGAGTTTGAGTGAGAAAAAGTCGGCGAGTCGGTGTAACTCTGTAAGTGACCTACCGTAATGAATGATGTATTAATGAACATTTGAGTGGGATATTGGGGCAATACGATAACGAGTTTAACGAAATATTAAATATTTATTTAAACAGTATGTACCCTGTATTAAGAAATCTTTTCATCCTGATTTTTACTTACTCCTCAAAGTATGCTTTATAAATGAAATATAAAATGTTTAAAAAATTCATAGTGTACTTTGAAGAATAACGGTTTTTATGTGAACTGCATTATCGACATTAAAACGCCATCGCGTGATTAACTGGGTGAGTCGTGATAAAACAAAATATGCACTTTTTTGTAATAACTGGGTAACACAATTAAAAAATCCGTGACAACAAGACAAGCCGTTAAAATTACAGCTGGACTGCGATAAATTTAAAAGTACTTATATATTTCCGTTAGATAATTTAGTTCTGGGACAAATATTACTGAGCTATGCAATGTGGAACAACCCCATAAAATCATCAGCGAATTGAAGAAACATTTCACACCACAGCCAAAAAAATCGAAGTACTTCCGTAGGAAGCACATTTTAATAGCATCTCAAAATCCAAATGTGCATTTTTTCCGCTTTTGAGTACGTTCTTTTAAACAACTTCCAAAAAAGTGGATAATATGTTAATATCCCATAACAGTTTACGAATAGCATTTACTGAAGCGGGAACGAATGTTTAGTATGGGGTCACAGAGGTAAGTTGTCCGCTTTGCAGAAGGTCTCGGGTTCGAATCGTGGCTCGGGGAAAGTATTTTTTTTGTTTTTCTATTACTTTTATAATAAACAATATTTAATTTTGTGTCATTTTAACAATTTAAAAATGTATACTTAAAAATACAAATTTATTGCTTTATCCATGTACTTCAAATATTTTATTATTAATACTACATTATATTACTAAAATTAAGTAGTGTTAATTTATTTAATGCTATTTTACGTTATATCTTAATTCAAACTAACTAAATATTTTATTATGTTTCCTATTGTCAGTTCTAGCGAACAAAATGGTTTGCTTTAGTTATTCAGCACTCACAAAAGAGGATAGCTGAGGTGGGTAGAGTGCCGTAGTAGCAATCATTGGCGTAGGACGGGTGGTCCGGTTTAGCCCCCCCACAATTTTAAATTAGTATAATACAATTTAAAACCGTTTGCAGCGTACTGCACGGAGCAGGGGTACAGTGTTATATTAGGGCTGTTTTTCTTTAAGCCGGGATAACAAGCTGCGATAACTAAAACTATAACTATATATATAAAGATTTGTATCAAAATAAATTCAAAAAAATATTGTGTTGACTTTTTTGGACTTAGCCTCGATAACCATAAATTTGACTTAAACTGGATAATTATCCACGCTAACATTTAACATAAAATTATTTTGTCAAAATTTGTTTTCATACATACATTGATATTGCTGTGGCTGAAAATTTAAAAAATTATTTTTTATTTTGAGTGAAATTTTAACATTTTGTTTAGATTTTTGTCATCGCAGCTTAGTTATCCAGTCATATTGTCCGTGCGGCTACAAATATTTTTTGTCTTTTTAACAAAAAAATTGGGGGGCGGGCTATAGCCATGTTTTCTAAATATTTTACGCAGGGGCGCCCACAATTTGTAATCTGTCCTGAAAGTAAATACTAAATATGTTGGGTTTTGCCACGTCCCTTCCAATACCTCCCACACAAATTACCCTAAACTACGTAAAATTAAAGCTGTTATAACTTCTATATGTATGATAACTTCTATACTGTGAAATTTGATATTTGGCAATGCTTTGATAGAGGTTACATTCGCATAGAATACGAGCGATATTTCCACACCCCTTTTGGTACAACCCACACAAAGTGGTATAAAAGAAATGAAGATTGGATTTTTAATGATGATCTGCAAAATATTTCGCCACTGGGTCAAGCCATCTGTGAGCTGAACGCTCCTGACTCCCTCCACTTCTAAAAATCACGTTTTTACCGTGTAATTTTTTATGTTGCATTTCTGCCCAATTTTTTCTGAATTAATTGACCCTTGGAAGCACTTTAACTACAAATTTTTATTCTTGTCTTAGAATAACTCATAGGTAGAATTAATGGGCGTGACAAGGTGACAGCTAAAAACTCATATTTCTTGGAAAACCTTTTGTAAGAGTTGTAATGAAAAATAAATAGGAGGAATCAATACCTTTCGAATGATGCCTAAATGATGAATAACAGACGATAAATTACGTCACTGACTCAAACTCTATTTACAACAAGTAAGGAAAGGCTAAAGTCGGGCGGGGCCGACTATATAATACACCACTCCCTGCGTAAATACATCGCTTTTTTACTAAACCCAGGTGTTTCATGGGAGCAATTTTATGTAGTTCATATAAATTATACAGTATAAATTCATCTTTAGTTATATTTAACGAATATGGTGTATAATTGATCCAATTTTCCGGCAGAATACAAATACAAATTAAACAGTAGTAATAGGATGAATCGGACCGACATTTGAAAGGAGCCTACAACAACACCGGCTCAAAACATGGGCCTATATATTTCTCCTTCACTGTAGGTATTCATAGTTGAAATATATCATGATCCGAAGTAAGACGTAGTTTCTAGAGCTGTATTAGAGTAGAATGGGTTATTGGGTTATTCCAAAGTGTGGACACATATATTTGACTTTGTATTCTGAAATATAATATAATCTGCAAAATTTGAAAAAATCCGATGTAAAATTTGCGTTCTTGAGGGGTAAAAATTAAAATGGGGCCATTTAAGGGATCTACATTAAAAAGAGGTTCCATATAGATCACTTTCAAAGTAGGTATTCTTAGTTGAAATATGACATGATATGCAAAATTATATCGAGATCTAATGTACGATGTGGGTTCAAGAGATGTAATAGAGTGGAATGGGGGCCAATTTGTATGGGGGTTATACCAAAATATGGACCCATATATTTGACTATCATAATATGTCTTCTTAGTTGAAATATATGAGGGCTATATCTAAATCTGAACCGATCTTACCCACTTTCACCATAGGTTTTTTAGTTCGATTATAAAATGTTCTGCAAAATTTAAAGAAAATCGGGTACAATATGTCGTTTCTAGAACGGAAAATGTCAAATCGGGAGCGACATTTGTATGGGGGCTATAACTAAATCTGAACCGATCTTACCCAATTTTTGCATACGTGTTTCTAGTTCGATTATAAGATGTTCTGCAAAATTTAAAGAAAATCGGGTACAATATGTCGTTTTTAGAGCGGAAAATGTCAAATCGGGAGCGACATTTGTATGGGGGCTATATCTAAATCTAAACCGATCTTACCCAATTTTTGCATACGTGTTTCTAGTTGGATTATAAGATGTTCTGCCAAATTTAAAGAATATCGGGTACGATATGTAGTTTCTAGAGCGGAAAATGTCAAATCGGGAGCGACATTTGTATGGGGGCTATATCTAAATCTGAACCGATCTTACCCAATTTTTGCATACGTGTTTCTAGTTCGGTTAAAAGATGTTCTGCAAAATTTAAAGAAAATCGGGAACAATATGTCGTTTCTAGAGCGGAAAATGTCAAATCGGGAGCGACATTTGTATGGGGGCTATATCTAAATCTGAACCGATCTTACCCAATTTTTGCATACGTGTTTCTAGTTGGATTATGAGATGTTCTGCCAAATTTAAAGAAAATCGGGTATAATATGTCGTTTCTAGAGCAGAAAATGTCAAATCGGGAGCGACATTTGTATGGGTGCTATATCTAAATCTGAACCGATCTTACCCAATTTTTGCATACGTGTTTCTAGTTGGATTATAAGATGTTCTGCCAAATTTAAAGAATATCGGGTACAATATGTAGTTTCTAGAGCGGAAAATGTCAAATCGGGAGCGACATTTGTATGGGGGCTATATCTAAATCTGAACCGATCTTACCTAATTTTTGCATAGGTGTTTCTAGTTGGATTATAAGATGTTCTGCCAAATTTAAAGAAAATCGGGTACAAGATGTGGTTTCTAGAGCGGAAAATGTCAAATCGGGAGCGACATTTGTATGGGGGCTATATCTAGAATAACTAAAATATCTAAAATAACTTCTGCCAAGTTTCATGACAATCGGACAACAATTGCGACCTGTAGAGTGCGAACAAGCTTAGATGGACAGCAGACGGACGGACGGACGGACAGACAGACATCGTTAAATCGACTCAGCTGGTGATTCTAAGCCGATCGGTATACTTAAAGGTGGGTCTAGCTCAATTATTTCTTGGTGTTACAAACATTTGGCGCGAAACTAACTTATAATACCCTAGACCACGAAGTGTTGTAGGGTATAAAAATGAGCGCTGAGGCGCCAATTTCAATCCGATGTTCATCATTTAGGCATCATTCGAAAGATATTGACTGCAGCTATTTATTTTTTATAAAATACTACCTCCAAATGCAAAAAAGTTTTCTGTAGTCACTGTGAAAATCCACAAAAAAATACTATAAACGTCCAATAATTCGACCAATAAGTTACTCTAAGACAAGAATCAACATTTTTATTTAAAGTACTTTCAAGGGTCTATTATTTCAGAAAAAAAATTTGGGACAAAATGTAACACAAAAAAAAACCACAGGAAAACACGATTTTTAGGGCTAATTTCAGGAGTGTTTAGCTCACAGATAGCTTGGTCTAGGAACGAATTATTTTGCAAATCATCTTAAAACAGTCCAAACTTTATTTTCTTGTTTTTCCATTTGTATGGACGGCGACCCAGCCTAATATTCATAGAGGGTTGATATGTTTGTAAAGGGTGATTTTTTAAGAGCTTGATAACTTTTTTTTTTAAAAAAACGCATAAAATTTGCAAAATCTCATCGGTTCTTTATTTGAAACGTTAGATTGGTCCATGACATTTACTTTTTGAAGATAATTTCATTTAAATGTTGACCGCGGCTGCGTCTTAGGTGGTCCATCCGCTTAGTCCAATTTTGGCATTTCCACGTTTTTGAGTAACAGAGACCCAATTGGTGCGAACGGCGACGAATCGAAAATTGGTGGTCATCATTAACACTGGCCGATATAGCTGCGATATTTTCTTCAGTTCGCACTCTACGTAAGCGTGTTGGTGGTTTAATGTCCAACAATGTAAATTTGGTGCGAAATTTAGTCACAATAGCCCGAATAGCCGCTTCAGTGGGTCGATTAAACTGACCATAAAATGGAAGCGCGCAATGAACTTTCTTAACAGAGCACGCATTTTGATAATAAAATTCAGTAATTTGCAAGCGTTGTTCGTTTGTAAGACGATTCATGATGAAATGTCAAAGCATACTGAGCATCTTTCTCTTTGACACCATGTCTGAAATCCCACGTGATCTGTCAAATACTAATGCATGAAAATCCTAACCTCAAAAAAATCACTCTTTATAAAGTAAAGTTCCTATGCTGCTGCATTTTCATTCTGAGCTAGAAATGTAGACATGTGTCATATTATAATAGTAAAATTCGTAGATGTGTGCATATCAAAAATTTTAAATTTATTTTGACAAACAATTTGAGAAACCACCATCTGATTGGTCATATTCTTAATTCAACAATAAAATTGCTTCCACAATACCATCAGTATTAATAATGAATATCAACAACATATTTACTTTCAATTATGGAATTGTTATTCACACGTGCATTCAAATTACCCACTTGACAATTGTTCTTATTATCACTTTCGTTGTTGCTGCTGTTGTTACCGATGATAGAACGAACGTCCTCAATAGAAGCGAACAAACAAAGAGACAGGCAAGACAACCTGTCAAAATTCATTCACTCAACAATTGTCACACCGATGACAGTCTCTCGTCAATCATTTCCTTCGCAGGCCCAAAAACAATTTATATAAATTTGAATTAATTTGTGACACGGAATGCCGTTGTTTAGTCGAATTGATCAAAGCATAAAATTCGTTGTTGTTTTTTTAAATATGTCGGCTATTTTTAGAAGGTATTTATGCCAATTATCATTGGAGGAAAGGTGATAAGTAACCAGTTTATCGATTGCGACAAATTAATTGTGCGCCAATTTACGATTCCGTGTTAAGTGATAATGATAGCACGGCAAGAATACAAATCATTCTCCAATATTGAAATTTATTGAATTTCTTTGATTTATGCCACAATAATATACAGACATACGTCCCGCATAACAATGTGTAACAATAGCAGAGGTATAAACAATAGCCGAGTGGAAAGTATAACAACAGATGAGATCCAACGACCAAGCAGTGTTTATGGAAGAAATAATAATGAGTGCATCTGAAGCGTTTAGCAAGATCAGAAAATTAGAAGACAATATTACACAAAATACATTCGAAATGTTTCCATGTCAAAATTAAAAAATACGAAATGGGGTTTTAGTTAGGAATTAATTATAAATCAATTCAATTGATATTTCAATTTCTTCAATCAATTTTTAATGGAATGAAATAAAATATTTATCTCTGATTGATATTGGAGTCTATGGATAAATGTAGAAGTTTTTAGTGTGTATAGGTTTTCCTATAAGAAGAGACGATTTTGTGAAAAAATCATTTTTTTAATTTTTTGCAACATACTCTCACTCAGACTTACTTATACTCCTAAAATTATAACAGAAATATTAAAGATACCGAAAATTGGAATTTTAATAAGAACAAAATTATCGTTTTTTATTTTAATATCGTTATACAAAATACATCAAAAATGTTATTGACATCGGTTGTAAACTAGTGTAATGAGATCCCAATGACAATAAACATATATAGGGTCCGCCGAATAACTTTTTTTCTCAAATTTCTTTTTTATTTGAAAGTACAATCCTTCCGGTTAATAATGGAAAATAATTTCATTCAAATGGCTGCTGAGGGCACCCCACAAATAATAGTCCAACGGTTGAATAGTTGAAAAAAAGACGTTAGATGGCGGATATTTAAGGTGATCATTTCGATTTGGGCAAAAAGCGGGATATATGCATTATAAAGCGGGATTTGGATGGATTTTGAAAATCTAGCCAAAAAGTAAAAATAAAAATATTTTTTATATTAATGTATTATAATATAATTAAAATAGCTAGAATATTTATTTTTTTCTAATTTGTATACCCTCCACATCCGGCAACACCTTGAAATAATGTATATATTCTGTATCCTGGTAAAATTCTAAGACGATTTAACCATGTCCGTCTGTACATCTGTTGAAAGCACGCTAGCTTCCGAACGAAATCAGGTAGGAGGTTGAAATTTTCCGTAAATGTGTCTTATGGTTGCAGATCAGTTGGGATTGAAAGTGGGCGAAATCGCCACAGAGGGAAATTTTTTCCCTAACAAGGACTGAAAATATTCATAATATTTAGGCTATTGTAGCAGTTTTTTTTTGAAAATTTCCGATTTTTATACACTTGCAATTTGTTTCGTACCTTCCTCTAGAAACGTCTAATCACCAAAAAGTACAAACAAGATTTAGCGGGTGAAACAATCCTTACCAAGGACTAAATAATTGCCTTTAGAATACCCGATTCATGTATTCTAGTTTTCGAGATATTGGACAATCAAAATTCGATATATATATATATATACCCGATATCTGAAAAACCAATATATATCCGATCTCAAACGGAATTTGGACCAGGAATATCCGATTCATGTATTCTAGTTTTCAAGATATCGGACAGTCAATATTCGATATATATATACCCGATATCTGAAAAACCTATATATCTCCGATCTCAAACGGAATTTGGACCAGGACTTTTTTGGAAAATATTATCCTTACCAAGGGCTAAATAATTGCCTTTGGAATACCCGATTCATGTATTCTAGTTTTCAAGATATCGGACAATCAAAATTCGATATATATATATATACCCGATATCTGAAAAACCTACATATCTCCAATCTCAAACGGAATTTGGACCCACTCTTTTTTGGAAAATATTATCCTTAGCAAGGACTAAATAATTGCCTTTAGAATACCCGATTCATGTATTCTAGTTTTCGAGATATTGGACAATCAAAATTCGATATATATATACCCGATATCTGAAAAACCTATATATATCTGATATCAAATGGAATTTGGACCAGGACTTTTTTGGAAAATATTATCCTTACCAAGGGCTAAATAATTGCCTTTGGAATATCCGATTCATGTATTCTAGTTTTCAAGATATCGGACAGTCAAAATTCGATATATATATACCCGATATCTGAAAAACCTATATATCTCCGATCTCAAACGGAATTTGGACCAGGACTTTTTGGCAAATATTCACCTTACCAAGGGCTAAATAATTGCCTTTGGAATACCCGATTCATGTGTTCTAGTTTTCGAGATATCGGACAATCAAAATTCGATGTATATATACCCGATATCTGAAAATCCTATATATCTCCGATCTCAAACGGAATTTGGACCCACTCTTTTTTGGAAAATATTATCCTTACCAAGGGTGTAGACGCGAAACAAAAAGGATTTTTTCGAAATTTGTACTTTTGTGCGGAAAATGGGGTGAAAGGGATAAAAATGGTACCAATCAAACTGTTGCCGTTAGAATAGTGAAATTTATTATCAAAACGGCATAAAATTGGTACCAAGCAAACGGAGGTACCTAGAATCACGAAATTATATGTTTTCATTCTAGGGTATCCAACCGATTAAATTATATTCGATTAATCGAATATTTAGTACCAAATATTTGTTCGAATAATCAGAAATGACCGATTTTCGAATAACGAATAATTCGATTAATCCATACCAAATTATCGAATATTCGAAATGTTATACTACCAAAAATTTTTGGAGTGAAATATCACTTTGGAAAATATAAATATTTGCACAAATGATTTTGTTTTATATCTACCAAAGTTTGGAAGGCATCATTCAATTTTTAATGAAAACTTCGTGAAAAATAATTTTTGGTTTGCTGGAATCCATGTCTGGCAAACTTTTGGGAATGGCTTTGGATCTTTGGCTACACCCTTTAAAGTAGAATGGAAATAGTGATATTTCTAACCTATAAGTAAAACTGCCAAAACTTTTATTTGGATGGATGGACATGGATTTTTTTCTTCTCATAATGTTAGGAAGTGGCCATAAAAGTTTGTGCCGTTTTACTTACGGATCTCTGAAATTTTTACTTTTCTCACCAAAATAATACAATCACTATGTTTGTAGCTGAATCAAGAAATTGCAAATGGTAGAAATCGGCCATTTATTTTTCGATTATACGCAGCTAGAGTGAAGTTTACATCGATTTTCATTATTCTAGCTTCAGCCGTTTGATTGGTACCCTTTTTATCCCCATTCTCCCCGTTTCCCCCGAAAATTAAAATTTTTGAAAATTGTCTTTATTTTGCACGTTTATATAGCCAGGAGAACGAACATGCCGAATTTTATGATTCTAGATGCAGCAATTTGGTCGGAACCAATTTTATTCCCTTTTCCACACTTTACCTCTTAAAAGTACAAAAATCCCTTTATTTTACGTGTAGCTGCGATTTTAGGTATATACACACCAAATTTCACGTTAATAGCTCGTAACGTGTACTTTGATTGGTACCATTTTTATCCCTTTTTGCCACAATTCGGCCCTGGTGTGAGTTCAAAAATATTAGGGGTTATTGGGTATATTTCCTGTCCTTGTTAGGGATAATTTTTTCCCTCTGCACCAATTTCGCTCACTTTCAATCCCAATCGATCTACAACTATTAGAAGTATTCTTGGAAATTTTGGACGTCCTAGCTCCTTTCGTTTAGACTTTTGGTATATTAAAGAACACACCAGTGGTCTGAAGATATCTGTTCGAATAAAACACGCCCAATATCCACCGAAACGTGTTTGTTAATTTGTTATGAATTTGGTGAAGTACTGTCATCGTTGATAGCGCCTGTTAATAATATTTAATAGATTTTAAGCTGTTGAACAGCTCCTATCGATTCCTATGAATTTCATTCAATTGTCGCCGTCCGGCGACTAAATGCCATAATAATTGTTTAATCCCATTAATAAAAACCACTTGATAAAAATGCAGGTAAATACGCCGCTATCTTCGATCTGGTCGATTCATATACATCCTACGTCTATTTAAAAATAAACCGGGTTGGATTTCAACATGTTGCGATTAGGATTAGATTATATTTCTTTTGAAGAATGTGACCATCCGCCTGGCTGGTGTATATGAAGTCTTGTAATATATGAATTAAAAAACATTTGATGTTGATTTCAAAAATTTTCCATTTCCTTAAAAAGAGATGAGTAAAACTTCAAATGAAATGCATTTAAGAGTTTTTTTATTTTAAGACTGAAGTGTCATTCGGTCCATTTTTTGTTAAAGCACTCTAAGATCTTGTTTTATACCCTAGATTTCTGAATTTGTTTTTAACATCCAAGAGAAAACGGGATGGAGTTATAGTTTACTCTACCAAACTACTCAAAATCTGTTCCTGAATCGATTTAACTATGTCTGTCCATATAATCATGTAATCAAAGTACAGCTTAGAAGGGTTATTTTGAGTGTCCCGAATGGGCTCTATTGCATTTGTAGCTTATCGGCTTAGATTTATATTTGTATATTCCTCATAAAAAATGTCACTCCCTATTTGAAGTCCTCTTGTAGTCACGTATTGCAACCGATTTTGGTCAGATATACCTATGCACTTTGTATTTCACCAAAGAACATGTTTAGTGAAAGTGATTTATGACAGTCCATAATTTCATATACCCTAAAATTCCTACCGGATTTCACTTCTCAGCCTTCTAGACGTATGTCACATCACGTCATCTTTGACTTAGTAGTAATTGTTGAGAAAATGGACCACATTGTAATGCAGTAAATATTGGTGGGGATATCATATAGTCGGCTTTGGCCGACTTTAGCATTTCCTCACTTATTTATTATCATTATATATCATTGCCTATCATGCAGTAGGTAAGCTTAAATACGCCCAAAAAAAGCTCACTCTAGTGAGCAACTACCACTATTTGAATAAGTAACAAGTAAGGAAAGGCTAAAGTCGGGCGGGGCCGGCTATATAATACCCTACACCACTCCCTGCGTATGTACCTCGCTTTGATTACTAAACGCAGGTATTTCATGGGAACAATTTTATGTAGTTCATACAAATTATATAAATTATATTCATATAATTTATATGCTATAAATTCATCTTCGGTCAAATTTAACGAGTATGGTAAATAATATGGTAATTGATCTAGTTGTCCGACAGACAAATACAAATTATACAGTAGTATACCAAAGTCATTTCAAAGTATGGACATATGGACATCACCCAAACAATTCTCATTGCATTTAAATTCGGTAAAAAAAAGTGAAATCGGGAAGGATTTTTGCATCCTGTAAGTGTATGTGTTTGACAAAAAATGTTAAATCGGAAAGGACATTTGTAAGGGGGTATATTGAAACCTGGAACGATGTGACCCGCTTTCACCATGAAATATAATATGTAAAGTTTGGCTAAAATGGGTTAAAAATTTCGGGAGCAACATTTGTATTGGGGCAATATCTAAATCTGAACCGATCTTACCCACTTTCATTTGTATTGAGGCTATATCTAAATTTGAACCGATCTTACCCACTTTCACCATAGGTGTTTTTAGTTGGATTATAAGATGTTGTGCCAATTTTAAAGAAAATCGGGAACAATATGCGGTTTCTAGAGCGGAAAAAGTGAAATAGGGAGCGGCATTTGTATGGGGGCTATATCTAAATCTGAACCGATCTTACCCACTTTCATTTGTATTGAGGCTATATCTAAATCTGAACCGATCTTATCCACTTTGAGCATAGGTGTTTCTAGTTCCATTATAAGATTATGTGCCAATTTTAAAGAAAATCGGGTACAATATGTTGTTACTAGAGCGGAAAAAGTCAAATCGGGAGCGACATTTGTATGGGGGCTATATCTAAAACTGAACCGATCTTACCCACTTTCAGCATAGGTGTTTCTAGTTAGATTATAAAATGTTCTGCCAATTTTAAAGAAAATCGGGTACAATATGCGGTTTCTAGAGCGGAAAAAGTCAAATCGGGAGCGACATTTGTATGGAGGCTATATATAAATCTGAACCGATTTCCTTCAAATTCAATACCGATCGCCCTTGGCCAAAAAAGTAACTTCTGCCAAATTTCATGATAATCGGGCAGTAATTGCGACCTGTAGAGTGCGAACAAGCTTAGATGGACAGCAGACGTACAGACAGACATCATTAAATCGATTCAGCTGGTGATTCTTAGCCGATCCGTATACTTAAAGGTGGGTCTAGCTCGATTATTTTTTGGTGTTACTAACATTTGGCGGAAAACTAACTTATAATATCCTAGTCCACGAAGTGGTGTAGGGTATAAAAAATGGTATCCATAAAATATTTTTAGTAGCGCTTTTGAGTTTAGAAAACAAAAGAAAACGCAATTGTTCATCATTCGACCTCGCTAAAGCTGTGAAACGTACTCATTGGTGGAAGTCCTATTTTAAAGTTGGCCACGCCGAAATTAACACCCTTCTTGCTTGTTCCAATTATTTTTGTTCTGCAAATGCTATTGTGGCGAATATAAATACAACATTTCAATGGCATAGTGGAAAGCGGAAAGCTCTTTACACTTTCGATTGAATTGGCTGGAGAAGCCACAGGTCGAAATGAGCCGTGAGCGAAAATGGCGGTGCATATGTTAGTTACACCTCTTCTTATCAGCCATCGATTGCAAAGTGTTAGACTCGTGTTATCAGCAAAGCACGAGTCGAATTGAGTGTGTTGCGCTGCCCGTCCGCATTTGAAATGTGTCTGGCACTTGAGCGCACCCATAATCTGAGTACTGAATTAGTCACATTAAAAGTCGATTGTCATAAATCCACATGAAGTGTAGGTACGCGCACCTCACACCACCTCAGCAACGCCGTGCGATCTGCTGCCACTCGAGTCGTAAAGCAGTCCGTAGTCCGCCGGTGTTAGTAAATTAAGCGGCATGTTATCGTTGTCATCGTTCATGTGAATATATACGACCACCATCATCGTCACCATACGACAAGAAGTTGGTGCGAGACTTTTTGTTTTGAAAAAAATAATGACAAAAAAGACTTCCTAATACCCAGTGATTTACAATTTTCTTTGAATAAAACTCGAAATTTATGCAGGCAGTTGGTTGTGTTGCCTGTTGAAAAATGTCAAATACCATAAATAATAGCCGTCAGTCAATATTGATTGTTAATTGCTGCAGGAATCAGTTATTGAGTTGCAAATTGTGTTCCAATTGAAGATGTCATAACAACTGCAGCACCAACAATAACATTAAACTTGCTCGCGTTTTGATAAATATGGTATGAGGATACTTGTTGTTAGTGCAAAAAACGAATTCTATTTATTGAATGTTAAATTGCACCAGATCGCGAATAGTATTATTGTTTTATTTTTTCTTCTCATAAAAAAGCTTTTGATTGTAGCACGAGACTGTAATTCTTGTGAGTGTGATGAATACCAAATACAAATAATGAATAGCAGGTAACACTCAAGTGTACTCTATAAAAATAATGTTTTCCATAGAGTTGTTACAAAAGAGCAAAAGGATCTGTATATAAAATCGACCCGTGAAAATAATCGATAGTGAAAATAGAAAATAAAAGGTTGTCCAAAATTTCTCCATATAATTTTGGGCCAAATTGGAATTTGACCCATTTTTTTGAGGAAAATTGATCTTCACACAAAGCTTGCCTCATGGCAAGTACAAACATTTACTTTCATAGTAGGACATGCTTTGAACTTGATTCTAGTTCCTCAAAACGAATAAAGTTTATAGAATCTGGGGATATTTTTCTTCAGCGGATTACGAATAGGACGGCCCAGCGTCTAACAGCACTTACGTAGGACAAGTGCTGAAATGCCATCCGGGCCTGAAGATTTATTTACGTCGAGATTTGTGAGAACCCTTTAAACTCCACGTGTTAGAAAAAATATCTGAGGTATGGAACTTAATACCTTTTCGATCACGGGTAGTGGTTGATTTCCGGCCAGGATGAATTCCTTGCAAACATTTCAGCCAATAGGTTAGCTTTGGCAACCGGTTTAGTGAATATCTGGCTATCTTTAACAAGAGTTGGGATTGACGAGGAGTTATCCTTAACTCTTCTTACAAATGAGCAAAAGCTCTTACTGTCCCTGGCAGACGAAAAAACTTTGGCACGAAGACGTTGTTCGTACAGAAACTTTTCACGTCTAAGTACCCTGGCACACATGGTTCTTGTCGTAGCAGATCAGTGGTGTCATTTTTATTTAAACGCCATTTCCTGAACGCTTCCTCTTTGGATCTGACAGCAGTCTTGCATGTCTGGTTAAACCAACTTTTATTCGATGGTTTATCCGCAATAACTTTGGAATAAATGAATTCATTCCAATCAAGATAATATTTTCAATAATTTCAGCCGCAGCACCTTTATCGCCATTTAGAAAGCAAAGTTTCCAATAGAAATGCTGGAAAAAGTTGCTGAGCTCAGCCCAGCGTGCCTTTCATATATATATATATATTGTCCGCTTTGGGGCTAGGGTCCAAGCAACACGAAGAACGGAATACGAAAAGGATGCTGAAACAATACAATGATCCGAATTTGCAAGAGGTGCTAGAACGTTAACATCATACTTTTCAAGGTGTGATGTTAAGAAAACATCAAGAATATTTGAGTGTTGCCCTTGAACACACGGAATGAGAGTCGGTTCATGCACTAGTTGCGTCAAAGCATTATGCGCGACAAAAAGCTCGGCGTATTGACCCTCCGGTGTTGAGTGACTCGAATGGTCAAGCCAAGAGGAATTATAGGCATTGAAATCGCCATCAATCACAATTTCACTGTCATGACACTCCTCTAAAATGTTTGTAATTGAATCGGAAAGGGCGTCACCGCTATTTAGGGATACCTCCCTTTCCGCGTTTGGACTTCTATATACAAATCCGAAATGTAGTAGGTGTGTTCCAATCTTGAATTTAACCCAAAGGGAGTTAAATTCTGGATTTTCTGAGCTTAAGTTATGCTGGCAAATAAAAGTATTGAAAATAATAATTTTATAAGTAAATATAATATTTTTATTATTTCAAACAAGGCTTATAAGCCTAGGCTAGCAATTCGTTTATACTATTTATATATCGAAATAATACTTCAAGTCAATTCAAAAAGTAAATATAAGAAACCATTCTTTAAAAAAGATTAATTGATATGCAGTCAGAGGAATGTATACACCGAATTCCGTGATTCTAGCTGAGGCCATTTCGTTGTTACCATTTTTATCCCATTGTTACCATTTTACCCCCTTAAAAGTACGACTTTCTAAAATCTCTTTATTTTACGTGTCTACGCAATTGTATCTCTCTATTCCCATTTTAACCCTTAAACATACTAATTTGGAAAAAATACTTTTATATTATGTATCCACTCAATTAGAGGAATGTACACACTGAATAACGTCTCAGGTCGATATTTCAAGGTCTTACAAACGGTATAGGGTATACTAGGGTTAAAATTAGTCCATGTTTTTTGAAAGACCGAGCTTTTTCGACAAAAAATACATTTTTGCAAAATTTTTACTTTACAAAAAAATACTAGTGTTAAAATTCGGCCATGTTTTTAGGCTTTGAATTCATATAGGATGTGTCATTCCCATTTTTTCCAATACCGCCCATTTTTGGAATAACAACGCTTACATACAGGTTTAAAGTACTCTCGGTGTCATAGCACTTTATATATAGCATTTTAAAATAGGTTTCAATTTCGAATGACAGGTGCCACAACCACTTTTCCAATACTGTCAATTTTTCGCACACAAAATTTAAGCCCTGTGGGTGTTACAGATGTGGATGTATATTACAATAGATTTTAATTAATGCAATTTTGAGTTGCAATACTTGATCTAGTCTACATCAAATCAAAAAGTGGCCCAAAATGTTATGCCCAAAAATATATGATAAATCGTTAAGTGAAAAATTGGCCAAACATAATTATTTTTTTGCGTAAATACTGCCTTATATTATTTGTTTTAGTTCCCTCCTATACCAAAGTTGAATTGAATGATTTTTAATTTCAAACTATATATTAGTAAAATTATTTTTTAAAGAAAAAACTATACTTTTTTCTTCAAGTTCAAATTATGTCCCATTTCATAAGTATTAATTTAAAATAGAAGGGTATCTTAAAATTACAAAAAAAACTTCAACCCTCTTTCTGGGGAACTTTTTTGATGTCGGAAAAAAACAATGACAGTTTTACGATTTTTTCTTGCCACTTCGATTTTGCACATTTTTGAAAAAGTTTAATAGAAAACTAAACCTAACGTTCAATGTAATATGCACAACGTAAATATTTATGGATGTATGTTCATCTCTATTGAGAAAAGTTACTTCTGGCGTCAATATTAAATTGAATTGTCTTTGCAGAGATGGCAATAGCGATGTTTTATATATTTATGCACACACTATGCTCACAGAAAGTTCTGCTTATTATACACTCCACGAGAGTATTATGTCTTTGTGCATTTGTTTGTAACACCCAAAAGGAAACGAGATAGACCCATTGTTAATTATACAGATCGTCTTAGAATCACTTTCTGAATCGATTTAGCAATGTTCGTCTGTCTGTCTGTCCGTCCGTCCGTCCATCTATTCTTGTAATCACGATACAGGTCGCAATTGTAGACAGAACCAAATGAAACTTTGCACAACGATGTTTTTCGGGATAAGGACGAACGCTATTTAATTTGAAGAAAATCGGTTCAGATTTAGATATAGCCCCCATACGAATTTCACGCCCGATTTGACTCTTTTCACTCTACATACCACATATTACAACAGATTTTCTTTAAAATTGGCAAACATCTTATATTGTAACTAGAAACACCTGCGGTAAAAATGTGTTAGATCGGTTCAGATTTATATATAGCTCCCATACAAATTTCTCTCATAATGTATCAGATTGTCTTCAGATTTGGTAAAACATCTTATATTTCCACTAGAAACACCCATGGTGAATATCGGTCAGATCGGTTCAGATTTATATATAGCTCCCATACAAATTTCGCTCCCGATTTGACTTTTTCCGCTCTAAAAACCACATATTGTATCAGATTGTCTTCAGATTTGGTAAAACATCTTATATTTAAACTAAGAACATCTATGGTGAAAATAGGTCAAATCGGTTCAGATTTAGATATAGCCCCCATACAAATGTCGTTCCCGATTTGACATTTTCCTCTGTAGAAACCACATATTGCACTCGATTTTCTTTAAATTTGGCACAACATCTTATAATCTTACTAGAAACACCTATGCAGAAATTGTGTAAGATCGGTTCAGATTTAGATATAGCCCCCATATAAATGTCACTCCCGATTTGACTTTTGCCGCTTTAAAAGCCACATATTGTGCTCGATTGTCTTTAAATTTCACACAACATCTTATAATCTAACTAAACAAAACTATGGTGAAAGTGGTTAAGATCGGTTCAGATTTAAATATAGCCCAAATTCAAATGTTGCTCCCATAAGTTTAACCGATTTTGGCCAAACTATACATTTTATATTTCACCTATTTCGTTCCAGGTTTCAATATATTCTCATACAAATATCCTTTCCGATATACAATTTTTTGTCAAACGCATACATTTACAGGTTACAAAAAACCTTCCCGTTTTCAGTTTTTCACCGAATTGAATTGTATTCGTATTGAAAGTGGAGTGTATCATAGAGTCGGCCCCGCCCGAATTTAGCCTTTCCTTACTGGTTTTTATGTTGGCGGCATAAGGCTTAAAATAAAACAAGACTAGTATTTAGTCACGATACTGCTGAGAGTGATTAATATTGCTGAGAGCACGACCAGAGCTCATTTCAATTTCGGTTCGGACTGTGTTAAATAAACGAGAGGTAACAAAACACAGAGAGTATGACGCCGCGACACCGCAAAAACGGCGGCGTTTCTTTGCTTTTCACACAAACCATATGTTAGCCATGGGCCACGGCGGGTGTCGGCACGAGAGACTTCTCCGATCGACAGGGATTTGGCTCTACGACGAGTACGAGTATGCATGGAATAGTGATGTTGAATCTGAATTTTAATATTCGATAATATCGTTGAGTAGTTTTTTTTAGCCATGTTAAAAAAAAGTATTATATATGCATTTTGTAATTTGTTTTAAATTGGCCCGATGGCTTTGAATTACAAGTTGAAATAAATAAATCAAATAAATGGTTACTAAAGATGCATATAGTGTCTGTCAAACGTTGAGTCGATGTCTTTCATGACAAACAGCTAATGTTGTGTTCACAAATGTAATTATGCACTCCACGAGAGTATAATGTATTTGTGCATTTGTTTGTAACACCCAAAAGGAAGGGAGATAGGCCCATTGTTAATTATACCGATCGACTTAGAATCACTTTTTGAATCGATTTAGCGATGTCCGTCCGTCTGTCTGTCCATCTGTTCTTGTAATCACTATACAGGTCGCAATTGTAGCCAAAACCAAACGAAACTTTGCACAACGAAGTTTTTCGGGATAAGGACGAACGCTATTTAATTTGAAGAAAATCGGTTCATATTTTTATATGGCCCCCATACGAATTTCACTCCCGATTTGACTCTTTTCACGCTGGATACCACATATTTTAACAGATTTGGTGGAACATCTTATTTTTCCAATATAAACACCCATGATAAAAATGGGTCAGATCGGTTCAGCTTTATATATAGCCCCCAATTTGACTTTTCTGCTCTAGAAACCATATATTTTTGTCAGATTTTCTTCAAAATTGGCAACATATCTTCTGTTTCCACTAGAAACACCTGTGAACACCACTAGTTCACCTGCGGTGAAAATGGGTCAGATCGGTTCAGATTTATATATAGCTCCCAATATCGCCTTTTTCGTTCTAAAAGCCACATATTTTATTAGATTGTTTTAAAAATTGGCAAAACATATTCTATTTCATTTAGAAATACCTGTGGTGAAAATGTGTTAGATGGGTTCAGATTTATATATATATATCTCCCATTCAAATTTCTCTCTGAAACCAACTATTTTATCAGATTGTTTTTAAATTTGGCAAAACATTTTATATTTAAACTAGGAACACCTCTGGTGAAAATAAGTCAGATCGGTTCAGATTTATATATAGCTCTCATTCACATTTCGCTCCCGATTTGACTTTTAGTGCTCTAGATACCACATATTTTAGCAGTTTCCACTAGAATGATCCATGGTGAAAATGGATCAGATCCGTTCAGATTTTTATATAGCTACTGAAAAATTTACGCTCCCGGCTTGACTTTTTCCGCCCCAGAATCCACGTATTTTCAGAGAGCATATATTTCATATTGAGCATAACACGTTATACTTGAACTGGAAGAACCTATTGTGTAAGTGGGTCACATCATTCCATGTTTGGATATAGCCCCGATACAATATTCTTCTCGATTTGACAAATTGGGTCAGGTCATATTAGCCTATGATTAGGAAGCATACAGAAATCCTTCCCGTTTTCAATTTTTTAACGAATTGAATTGTATTCGGATAGAAAGTAAAGTGTATCACATAGTCGGCCCCGCCCGACGTTAGCCTTTCCTTACTTGTTTTTAATTTAAATTACAATATTTTCAAAGTACTTTCACATTCTTACTTTTCCGCAACTATTTACTATAACACGAAAAATATGAAAATTACCAAAAGGTGACTATCTGTGAACATCTCCTAGTACACAAAATAGCAAATATTTGCCATTTTGGACAAACTCACTTGTCTTAGCGAGCAAAATTTGAATTTATAACGGTGTTGTCAATTTGTTTATATGTTTCTTATTAATGTGGCCAATAAATCGCCAACCAAGTGACTATTTGACATTTTGATATATTACTTTTAAGCAAGTAAATGTTTATATTGTATTAATTAAAGTATTTATAAACCGCAATTAAACATTAATCGGAATTCAAATTGTTCTCTACTCATTTCCATTTGAACTCAAGAAACAAGTTACTACCTATAGTCATGATATCATCTAAAATTGTTGGTATTCTAATATGAATCTCGGCAGGATTTTATTTTTTATATAACTAATATATGCCCTTATAAATAACTTATGTTGAAAACATACCAGTTGATATCACATTTTTACATTTATTTTGAGTACGCAGTTTTTATATCTAGTTTAATGTGTATATGGCCATCTTCAGGTCCAAAAAGTACTGTCGCGCGGTGTGTTATAGCAAACAAACAAAATTCAGAGATAGACTAAGATTTCAACATTATCCGTGTTGTATTTTCGCATATATTTCTTGCATTTTTTCTATTGCACTGTTCCAAGAGCACTTTCGAGATCTTCATTCCAAAAATATAGTCAGATCTTGTGGCCTCGGATATCATATCCGCAAAGTGTGTTTTATTCACCACTAAACTAGTAAAAACGCACACTGAAGATAATCAATATTTTTGGGTGATATTCCTTTTTTAAACCGACTATGCCAAAATTTGATTAAGAATCATAAGAAATTTTGAATAAAAGATAATGTGGACCATTTTTGTATTCATTAAATTCATTTGATGAATACTCATAACCAATAGATCGATATGATATAAGTTAATGAGTACTTTCCGATATTGAGCACCTTCAAATAAGCAAATATCCGGATACACGACGTCAATGCTCAATATTTTCCCAGCACACTGCTATGCAATGTTTATTATTTTTGGATTGTTTTTTTTTTTGCACATTGAGATACTGAGAGTAAATTTTTACAGGGTTGGGAAGTTTAAAATAATGCAAAGTTTGTTATTACCCGCAGCGAATAAATGAACTAGTGCAATTTATTGGTCATTTCATAGACCAGCTTCTTACTGGCAATCCACTACTTCCTCATAACTTTTGGACATTGTTTTTGCCAATGGAACGATTTGAAACGCCTTCGTTGTGCTGCACATAAATTTTTCTGTAGCCTTAATTTAGTTTTTTATTTAGACAAATAAAATGGTAGCAACTCTACTTTACATTAATATTATGGTAATCTTGCTTATTTCCTACCCGATTTGAACGAAAGGTTTTCGAACATACTATAAAATAAATCAATAATTTCTTTAGTTTTACTTTATAGTTGGTAGCTCTGTAAAAACAAGGAAAAGAAAAGGCTAAAGTCGGACGGGGCAGACTATATTATACCCTCCAATTTCTACCCCATTACAATTGAATTCGGGTAGGAAAGTAATATAGGGAAAATTTTTTGTATGTGCTGTCTGGAGGGGTAAAAAGCAAATCGAGAGCGAAATTTGTATGAGAGCTATTTCTAAATCTGAATCGACATTTTGTGACATTTTTTTAGTATCGGACAATAATTTAAATTATGGCCGATGTTTAGAAAATATTAAATATAATATATATGAAAAGAAAATATTAAATTTAATATTTGCTAAATTAAATGTTATTTTCAATGGGATGTATTTCGATATATTTCAGATTTCAGTTGGATCAATAGTGACGATTTGAAAAAAACGGTCTAAAAATGATACGGCTATTCGAAATGTAAGTCAAATGAAAACTTTCTACGTCAAGGCCAAAAGTCGATTAATCGATTAGTCGATTTATAGATCACGATATTGCCTCCGATCTCCACTTCGATATATAAATATGTATAAACACAGTTAATTTAATCTATATATATAAAAGAGTTGCGTTACTGACAGACTTATCATTGACCATCCCTCAGACCAAACGGATGAAATTTTCAAGGTAGTTCCCAAATATGACGTAGACATCGAATAACAAAGGGTTTTACGAAATTCGTACTTTTAAGGGGTAAAATGTTACAAAAGGGGATAAACATCGAACCTTCGTCCTGACTAAACGGCAGTAGATAGAAACATGAAATTCTGTGTGTTCCTTCCAATGACCATGCAGACGAGCTACAACTGGTGATTTTTTCGAAATTTGTAAGGGAGGAAAGAGACAAAAAAGGCGGAAAAATTATACAAATTTAAGTATTGCAGTTATATTCGTGAAAATCGGTATCTACATTTCTCTGACAACGTAGACTTGCAATATAAATGGATTTATGAGTGGTGCAAAAAGGAATAAAAATGGTACCAACTAGAGTATTACAGCTAGAATCGTGAAATTCGGTATGTAAATTCCTCTGACATGATAAGCGCATTAAAATTGGATCTTTAAAAATTTGTACTTTTAACGGTTGCTAGGGACAAAATGGTACTAATTTAAGTATTGCAGCTATAGTCCCGAAATTTGGTGCGTAAATTCCTTTGACAACGTAGAAGCGCAAATCTAATGGATTTTTTCGAAATTTATACTTATAAAGGTGAGCGGGACAAAAAGGAATAAAAATGCAACGTTGTATTTCAGCTTGCAGCATGGACAGTAAAAGTATGTATATCCCCATATGCCAGGTCTGATATGTACTGCATAAAATCGCCCAACCGACAATAATACACATGGACTTAGAAATCAATACCTATGTCTATGTTTGGTCCTCTCACGGAAGCGTCAAGTAGTGCCTTAAGGCACCGTTTAGAATCAATACCATGTATAGGGTGTTTTTTATTGAGGTATAGAACTTCGAATTGAAATAAAACACAAGAAAATCGTTTTAATGTCCATCAATTTGGCTTTATTGGAAGGATAATTTTATGCCATTAATGTTTAAATATGATTTCGGGCATGTGGCCGCCGCGGCTGGCTCGAATATAGCCAGCATATGGGGCCGTATGTTGGCAATAACGCCACGAATGTTGGCTTCCAAGTCCCCTGACGTTTCTGGTTTGTTGGCGTAGACGAGCGACTTCACATATCCCCAAAGAAAATAATCCAATGGTGTCAAATCATACGATCTTGGTGGCCAATTGACCGCGAAATTATGCGGTTAAGCGAATTAATTGCTCTGATGGACGATTATGTCGACCATAAAATGGACGGAGCTTGCGGTGAACTTCGCGAACTGAACCATTACTTTCGAAATAAATTTGCACGATTTGCAAGCGTTGTTCTTTTGTCAACCTGTTCATGATGAAATGGCAAACCAAACTAAATATTAATCACTTGACAGCTGACAAAATGGCCGCCAGTTAAAAAAGTGATGCCAACTTAAAGTTCTATACCCCAATAAAAAACACCCTTTACATGCACAGGTATACTCGGCCCCAACTGGCATTAGTCTTTCTTTACATTTTTATACCCTTCACTTTGTGAAATTTGCTTGTAACACACAAAAGGAAACGATATAGACCCATCGTTTATTATACAGATCGGCTTAGAATCACTTTCTGAGTCGATTTATTCTATTCTATTGTTGTAATCAAAATACAGGTCGTAATTATTGTCCGATCGTTACTAAAATTAGCACAATTAAGTTTAGTTGAAACAAATCGGTACAGATTTAGATATAGCCACCATACAAATTTCGGTCCCGATTTGACCTTTTGAGCTCTCGAAACCATAAATTTTGACAGATTTTCTTCAAATTAGGCACAACACCTTATCTTTGAAATAGAAAGATCTCTGGTGTAAATCAGTCAAGTAGATTCAGATTTATATATAGCTCCCATACAAATGTCTTCCCCGATTTGAGTTTTTCCGCTCTAGAAGCCATATCTTTTAACCGATTATCATCAAATTTTGCACAACAACTCATATTGCAACTAGAAACATCTGTGGTTCATCAGATCGGTTCAGATTTATATATAGCTCCTATATACATATTTCTGTCCCGCTTTGTGCAAATGGGTCAAGTCGGGTCAGATTTATAAATAGGTTTCAAACAAATGTCGCCGATTTTAATTTTTTTTGCATACATATTTTAACAGATTTTGATCAGAACAAGTTGTATTTCACCTGGAAATATACATTGTGAAAGAGGTTATCGGTCCACGATGTAAGACACTTTCCTAAATTCTCATCTAATTGAAATGCAATGGCGTAGAAGGATATCATAGAGTCGGCTCCGCCCGACTTTAGCCTTTTCTTACTTTTTATACCCTCACTCTACAGAGTAGGAAGGTATATATTATTTGGTGCAGACAAAAGTGTAACGCATAGAAGGAGTGACTTGAGACCCTAAGTATGTTTGGACCAAATCCGCTCCACGACTTTTTAAGGTGTTTGAGCAATGTCCGTCCGTCCGTCTGTCTGGCTGGCTGGTGTACACGATAACTCTCGAAAGGAGTTAAGGAATCGGTCCAAACTTTGCACATCCTAATATTTTCCCAAACTTAGTTTTAGTTCGAAGATGGGCGAAATTGCCACGCCCATTCTGGTATCTCCCACACAAAAAGCCTACATTCCAATGTTGAATTAAAACCCATATAAATTCCACACGGATAATCGGAATCAGTTATATTTTGGTATTTGATAATGTTTTTGTAATCACTTTAAGCGTTTTGCCACGCCCCTTCCAGTACCTCCCACACAAAACACGCAAACCTACGTAAAATTAAAGCTGTTATATCAGATCAGTTATGTTATAATCAGAATACTGTGAAATTTGATATTTAGCAATGCTTTTTATCCGTTTGTAACACTTTGAAATATCGACCTGAGACCCTATAAAATATATATATTCTTGATCGTCATAAAATTCTAAGACGATCTAGCCATGTCCGTCCGTCTGTTGGAAGCACGCTAGCATCTAAACGAAAGGAGCTAGGACGTCCAAATTTTACATAAATGTGTCTTATAGTCGTAGATCGGTTGGGATTAAAACTGGGCGAAATCGGCCTAAAGGGAAACAATTTTCCCTCACAAGGACTAAAAATACCGATAATATTCCCCAATATTTTAGAGTATTTAAGGACATTTTTTTAATATGTCTGCTTGTACTTAGTTGATATTGAGTGTGCGCATTCCCCCTTATACAAAAAACGTACACCGCAAACCAAATTTTATTCGTAGAGGGTGAAATGGGGCAAAAAAAGATAAAATATAGCTAGAAACACGAAATTTGATGTGTACATTCCTCTAATTTAGTAGATACATAATATAAAAATATTTTTTCCATATTCGTACTTTTAAGGGATCAAATGGGAATAGAGGGATAAAAATGGTACCAACCAAACGGTTGCACCTAGAATAATGAAATTCGGTGTATGCATTCCTCTGATTGCATAGAAATTCGAAATTCGTACTTTTTGGGGTTGAAATGAAAAAAGGGATAAAAATAGTATTAACCAAATGACCGCAGCTAGAGTCATGAAATAAAAGTTTTTTTTTCCAAATTCGCATTTTCAAGGCATACCATGGGTACAGAGGGATAAAAATAGTACCAACTAAACGACTTACTAGAATGATGAAATTCGGTGTGTAGATCCCTCTTATTGCGTTGACACGTAAAATATAGAGGGGATAAACTAGGAAAAAGGGGATAAAATGGTAGCAACCAAATGGCCGCAGCTAGAATCATAGAATTCGGTATATACATTCCTCTGACTGCATAGACATGCAACATAAAAAGATTTTTCCAAATTCGTACTTTTTATTTTTACGACAAAAATTGGTTGAATCATGAAGTTAGATTATTCTGAACTATGTATGTAAAATAAAATGGAAATACGCCCAACTGTAGCTCCCACTATCTACCAATATTTATGGTATTTAAGCTTTTTTGAAAATATTTATATATATATAAGAATATTTATTTTTTGAATTGACTTGAAGTATTGTTTCGATGTATAGTGTAAAGGTGTTGGTAACCTTGCCTAGTAAGCGTAGCTTCAAATAATAAAAATATTATATTTATTTATAAAATTATTTTTTCAATATTTGTTTTGGTTTGGCTGTATTAAAAAAATATTTTCCTGTAATATTACTGCACTTCTACGAAAATCGACATCTTCTGTGTAATGCAATCCATGGTGGACGCCGTTTTATTTGTTTAGTGGTTACATTCGCATGGAATATGGGCGAAAATGCTACAGCCCCTTCTGGTACCTCCCATACAAAGTGGCATAAACTTTGGTTACAATAAAACCGACATAACATCCATTCGGGTAGTCATAATCATTTGAAATTTGGTATTAAGAAATGTTTTTATAATCACATTAAACCTAAAAAATATTTACGCTTTAGCCACGCCCCTTCTTTTACCTGCCACACAATTATCTCTATCCTAGGTAATACAAAATCCTTTATAACTTCTATACTGGTGCATGGAATCCACTACGACTTGATATTTGATCATGTTTTTACAATTGTTTTATAAATGTGGAAACTGGGATCATGTGACACGAACCTTCTAGCACCTTCCACACAAATTATCCTGCCCTACATAACATTTTATTCTTTATAACTTTCGCTTGTATGTTCTCTGAGCGTGAGGGTATACAAAGGGTGATTTTTTAAAAGCTATAGGAAAGTTTTTCAAAAAAAAAAAAAACACATAAAATTCAGAAAAATTCATAAAATCTCTATTTGAATCGATAGCATATAATTTAATGTTTAAAGATTATTTCATGCAAATGTTGACCTTGACTGCGCCTCAAATGGTCCATCCGCCTAGTTTAATTTTGGCATACGCAAAATTTTCCACTTTGTTGAGTAGCAGAGGCCCCATTGCTGCGAACGGCGACGAATCGATAATTGATGATCATCATTAACACTGGCCGATACAGCTGCGACATTTTCTTCAGTTCGCACTCTACGTAAGGTTTAATGTTCAACAATGTAAATTTGGTGCGAAATTTAGTCACAATAGTCCGAATAGCCGCTTCAGTGGGTCGATTAAACTGACCATAAAATGGAAGAAGCGCGCGATGAACTTTCTTAACAGAGCACGCATTTTGATAATAAAATTCAATAATTTGCAAGCGTTGTTCGTTTGTAAGACGATTCATGGTTAAATTATAGACCAAACTAAAGATGTTTGACAGTGAAACAAAACACGAAACGTGCGTCAGCTGTTTAAACCAGTGTTGCCAAAAAGATAATAGCTAAAAAACAAGTAAGGAAAGGCTAAAGTCGGGCGGGGCCGACTATATAATACCCTACACCACTCCCTGCGTATGTACCTCGCTTTGATTACTAAACCCAGGTATTTCATGGGAGCAATTTTATGTAGTTCATATAAATTATACAGTTTACCATAAATTCATCTTTAGTCAAATTGAACGAATATGGTAAATAAATTAATATTATTATTAAATTATTATGGCAATTGATCCAATTATCCAACAGACAAATACAAATTTAACAGTAGTAATAGGACCGACATTTCAAAAGGGGGCCTATAACAACATTCTGGGCCTGGTCTAAAACATGGGCCTATATATTTCTCATTCAAGGTAGGTATTCCTAGTTGATAAATATCATGATCTGCAAAATTTGATGAAGATCCGATGTAAGATGTAGTTTCTCGAGCTGTAATAGATCAGAATGGGCCCCATTTGGGTTATACCAATGTATGGACATATGGGCATCACCCAAACAATTCTCATTGCAACTCAATTCGGTAAAAAAGTGAAATCGGGAAGGATTTTTGAATCCTGTAAATGTACGTGTTTGACAAAAAATTTTAAATCGGAAAGGACATTTGTTTTCGCCATGTATGTTTATTGGTGAAATATAATATGTAAAGTTTGGCCAAAATCGGTTAAACATTCGGGAGCAACATTTGTATGTGGGCTATATCAAAATCTGAACTGAACACCATAGTATTTTAGTTGGATTATAAGATGTTGTGCCAATTTTAAAGAAAAACGGGTACAATATGTCGTTTCTAGAGCGGAAAATGTCAAATCGGGAGCGACATTTGTATGGGGGCTATATATAAATCTGAACCGATCTTACCCAATTTTTGCATAGGTATTTCTAATTGGATTATAAGATGTTGTGGCAATTTTAAAGAAAATCGAAATGTCAAATCGGGAGCGACATTTGTATGGGGGCTATATCTAAATCTGAACCGATCATACCCACTTTCAGCATAGATGTTTCTAGTTCGATTATAAAATGTTCTGCAAAATGTAAAGAAAATCAGGTACAATATGTCTTTTCTAGAGCGGAAAATGTCAAATCGTGAGCGACATTTGTATGGGGGCTATATCTAAATCTGAACCGATCTTACCCAATTTTTGCATACGTGTTTCTAGTTGGATTATAAGATGTTCTGCAAAATTTAAAGAAAACCGAGTACAATATGTCGTTTCTAGAGCGGAAAATGTCAAATCGGGAGCGACATTTGTATGGGGGCTATATCTAAATCTGAACCGATCTTACCCAATTTTTGCATACGTGTTTCTAGTTTGATTATAAGATGTTCTGCAAAATTTAAAGAAAATCGGGTACAATATGTCGTTTCTAGAGCGGAAAATGTCATATCGGGAGCGACATTTGTATGGGGGCTATATCTAAATCTGAACCGATCTTACCCAATTTTTGCATACGTGTTTCTAGTTGGATTATAAGATGTTCTGCAAAATTTAAAGAAAACCGGGTACAATATGTCGTTTCTAGAACGGAAAATGTCAAATCGGGAGCGACATTTGTATGGGGGCTATATCTAAATCTGAACCGATCTTGCCCAATTTTTGCATACGTGTTTCTAGTTGGATTATAAGATGTTGTGCCCATTTTAAAGAAAATCGGGTACAATATGTGGTTTCTAAAGCGGAAAAAGTGAAATAGGGAGCGACATTTGTATGGGACTATATCTAAATCTGAACCGATCTTACCCAATTTCGGCATAGGTGTTTCTAGTCAGATTATAAGATGTTGTACCAAATTGAAAGAAAATCGGGTACAATATGTGGTTTCTAGAGCGGAAAATGTCAAATCGGGACCGACATTTGTATGGGGGCTATATCTAAATCTGAACCGATTTCCTCCAAATTCAATACCAATGGTCCTTGGCCAGAAAAAATAACTTCTGCCAAATTTCATGACAATCGGACAACAATTGCGACCTGTAGAGTGCGAACAAGCTTAGATGGACAGCAGACGGACGGACGGACGGACAGACGGACAGACGGACAGACAGACATCGTTTAATCGACTCAGCTGGCGATTCTAAGCCGATCCGTATACTTAAAGGTGGGTCTAGCTCAATTATTTCTTGGTGTTACAAACATTTGGCGGAAAACTAACTTATAATACCCTAGACCACGAAGTGGTGTAGGGTATAATCACCCTTTATAAATCGGTTTAGCCGACTGAAGCTTACTTACTTGTTTACCGTGAATATGAGCCAACAATTTATGCAGAATATTTTACATAAATTGTTGGCTCATTTTACGGCAAATCGGGATGTGAACATATAATTGAACTACATAATTTTGTTGTTGGTTTGAGTTCATAAATAGTCCCCTCACAACATTGGCTGGCTTTCACATACTGGTTTTATGTTGTGTGATCAGAACAGAACGGAACCGAACGTTGTCAAACCAAGTTGTCAAAGACATAACGACGATCGACCCTCTTTTCAACAGCAACAACAAACATGAGCACATGGCACAAACAAAACATTTGTGGCACTTCCAACCCTGTGTGCATGTAAGTAACTCAAATGAATTTGTTATTCGCATTTGCCACACGGCTGCGGCTCGCTGCCGATCATCGGTTTTAATCGTTTTGCTGGGCATACATATGAGCGGCTGGGATTCGACAGAGTATGAGCAACAGCGGCGCCGCGACGCCGGCAGCAGCACTGACAGCATGTGTACACAGCCGCAGCTCAAACATGATACTTGGTTGTGTGGTGTGGTGCGGTGCGGTGCGGTGCCAGTGTGTTGTGTGTTGTATATGTGATGACGTACATGATGTGAACGTCGTTATTGGGGCTTTTTTCTTCATTTCGTTTAAAACGTGCTGTGTAAAGAAACAGTAAATCATTACTGTGAGAAACGTGAAAACGGCAACAGCAACCAACAGCCACAGCCAACACACGATCAAGTTCAAGTCTTTTTTGTTGATACACATTTTTATAGTTTTTCTGCTCTTGTTCTTGTTTTCTCTGTTCTTCTCCGGTTCGTTCGTACGGTTCGTTCTTCTTTGCGGTTCTCGATCAGTTTTGTTTCGTTTTCCATTCTTTTTTTTCTTGTTTTTGTTTTTGCTGTCGATGATGATGTTTGTTGTATTTCTTGTTACACTGTTTATGTTTCGCGAAAATCCCTGTTTAATATTTTGTTGATGGTTGGTTGGTTTGTTTATAATTACCTCTATAATCTGATGTTTATATTTATGCAGAGAAGAAACAAGAAAAAATAAATAAAAATAAAACAAAAATAAAAAAGTATAATTATTATGTGCAATATAATGTGTCTAATAATACTAACAACAACAACAGCAACAACTCAACGCAACCCACATTGCCTTTTGCCAGGGGGGAGGGGGGTAGATTTCGATCTCCGGTTGGCAATAACAAATTAAGTGTCAACTAGTAAAAAATATATCGGCAAATTTGTTGCTCTATTCTTCAAGTGTGGTTTTAGAGAATGTGCTCGCGCGGCAATAAACAAAATTAAAGAAAATAAAAACTGATGAAATCCAAACCAACGCAAAAGTCATAAACCCGCGCGCGCATTGACATCGATCATGCCCGGATCGGCGAATAGTTATAGATCATTGGCCATCATCCGAAGATCGTAAAGCGCCGCTGATATCCATCCATCCACATTCACCGATTTCCGCAACAACAAAAGCCAAAATTAGCCTCCGGCAACGCAGAAAAGCCAAACAAAACAAAAAAGAAGAAGAAGAAGAAGAGGGCAAAAAAATCATACCCACTGAGACGAGTGTTTTATTTCTAGTTGGTGGCGGGTTGGGTTGGTGAATCTTAACGAGTGGAAAGTTTTTGTGAATTTGTTGTCGTCTTTATTGTTAATTTCATGAAACTAGAAATAAATTCATCACGCGACTGTGATTTGCAAAAAAAGCGAAATATTCCAGCGACCCCAAACAAAAAAGCATAAACGAATCAAAGCAAAAAAAAACAACGACAAATTTGAAAACGTGCAGAAATATTATTTTTATTATTTTGTATAATTAACGAAGCATTCAAAAAAAAAAAAAGAATTTATTTTTAAATTAAATCCGGCCCTCATGGCTCCGGTGCTGGTGCTTGAGAGCCACATACACACACACACACGTGTTGTCTCATTTGTCATTTGACAAGACAACACAACAACAAAAACGAGTGATTTATTTCTAATGTTATGTGTTATTAATAATAGCAAATTATTATTTATTTTAGTAGCTGTCAGTACTTAAAAGAAAAATAAACAAATAAAAAAACTACAACAACAACTACAAATATTGCATATCACACCAAACAGCCTGATAATACGAAGAGGGTGAGTAATTGACTTTTTTCAGTTAAAATTTTTGTGTTTTTTTTGTATTTTGTTTTTGTCCCTCAAGCGAATAAACATCTGTTTTCACTTGGAAATATGAGTTGCGAAATTAAAATTTCTCTTCAGAAATAAATCCGCAACGGAGCTGGCTGGCTACTCACAGACCAACGCCGATTCGTTTAGCTGGGTGGTGTCATCATAAAGAGTGATTTTTTTGAGGTTAGGATTTTCATGCATTAGTATTTGACAGATCGCGTGGGATTTCAGACATGGTGTCAAAGAGAAAGATGCTCAGTATGCTTTGACATTTCATCATGAATAGACTTACTAACGAGCAGCGCTTGCAAATCATTGAATTTTATTACCAAAATCAGTGTTCGGTTCGAAATTTTTTATCGACAAATTTTGTTCAGCGATGAGGCTCATTTCTGGTTGAATGGCTACGTAAATAAACAAAATTGCCGCATTTGGAGTGAAGAGCAACCAGAAGCCGTTCAAGAACTGCCCATGCATCCCGAAAAATGCACTGTTTGGTGTGGTTTGTACGCTGGTGGAATCATTGGACCGTATTTTTTCAAAGATGCTGTTGGACGCAACGTTACGGTGAATGGCGATCGCTATCGTTCGATGCTAACAAACTTTTTGTTGCCAAAAATGGAAGAACTGAACTTGGTTGACATGTGGTTTCAACAAGATGGCGCTACATGCCACACAGCTCGCGATTCTATGGCCATTTTGAGGGAAAACTTCGGAGAACAATTCATCTCAAGAAATGGACCGGTAAGTTGGCCACCAAGATCATGCGATTTGACGCCTTTAGACTATTTTTTGTGGGGCTACGTCAAGTCTAAAGTCTACAGAAATAAGCCAGCAACTATTCCAGCTTTGGAAGACAACATTTCCGAAGAAATTCGGGCTATTCCGGCCGAAATGCTCGAAAAAGTTGCCCAAAATTGGACTTTCCGAATGGACCACCTAAGACGCAGCCGCGGTCAACATTTAAATGAATTTATCCTCAAAAAGTAAATGTCATGGACCAATCTAACGTTTCAAATAAAGAACCGATGAGATTTTGCAAATTTTATGCGTTTTTTTTTTTTAAAAAGTTATCAAGCTCTTAAAAAATCACCCTTTAGAACGAACGTCGTTCACACTATGCGATTTATAATATGGTCGGTAGTAGAAAAACAAGTAAGGGAAGGTTCTATGAGACCATATATCACACATCAGACATGCGGAATATTTGCGAATAAGGTGTGGAGTAGTGATGGGTATGTGACCAAGATGTGACTCACCTTCACGCATGCTCAGGAAGGGAAAGAATTTCATTAAGAATGAAATTGTTTTTTCGCAAATTGCGGGGAAAGAAATGCGATTATTTTTTTCAAAGATCGGCTAGAGGACCTTAAAATAAGAAAATAATTACACTAGTCAACAGTCAAAATGTACTCGGGATGCGATAATTTTTTCTGTGTAGATAACCTTGACATGAGCTCGAAAAACGCAATAAAATTTTTTTTTTTCGTTTGGTTTTTTTTTTATTATTTTTTTTTTAAATTTTAAAAATTTTTTTTTGGTTAATTTGTTTCGTCCGGCATAACTCGGGAACCACTAGCCTGATTTAATTGAATTAAATTTTAAAAAATTTAAAATTACAATTCCCTTAATCTGTTCATATATTGTTTTCCTATACAAGCAACAGTTTCCAAGTTAAAAATGAATATATAAAGGAAAAAACTTATTTTTTGCCTAAAAATTTAAATTTTTTTTTTTTTAAAAATCCATAAAAAATCCAAAATGAAAAAAAATGTCAAATCTTATTACTTTTACGTAAAGTCACATAACCTATGAGCAAAATGAGACAAAGATCATGAAAATCGATGCAAGCGTTTCGCTTTTATTCGCAATTGAGTAAAAGTATGAATTTCAAAAATTTAAAAATTTTTTTTGGTTAATTTGTTTCGTCCGGAATAACTCGGGAACCACTAGCCCGATTTAATTGAATTAAATTTTAAAAAATTTAAAATTACAATTCCCTTAATCTGTTCATATATTGTTTTCCTATACAAGCAACAGTTTCCAAGTTAAAAATGAATATATAAAGGAAAAAAACTTATTTTTTGCCTAAAAATTTAAAATTTTTTTTTTTTAAAAATCCATAAAAAATCCAAAATGAAAAAAATGTCAAATCTTATTACTTTTACGTAAAGTCACATAACCTATGAGCAAAATGAGACAAAGATCATGAAAATCGATGCACGCGTTTCGCTTTTATTCGCAATTGAGTAAAGGTATGAATTTCAAAAATTTGCTCGACATATGCACAACTTTGTCTATGGTAAGGTTTTTTCTTTTTTTTTTGATTCTCAGAATTAACAAAACGGAATAAATCAAGGGTTATTTAATTTTTATGATTGCGTAAGCAAAGTAATAAACGCTAATAAATGTGCGTGAACAATTAAAAGGAAAAAAGGAAAGGGGACTTTTTTAATTATTTGGGTTTTCCGTTGGCTACCTGTATGATTTTTTTACAGAAATGCAACTCACATTTAAGGGTGGTCATTATTCGGAAAATTTAAGACTCACACATGGTGAAACAGGTATGTAGCCACCGTAAAAAAATATACACCCATTTATAAGTACCTGTCAGTAAAATACTAAACAATACACAGTATAAATAGGTCTTCATTGATCGATTTTACTCATTCAACAAGTGTCGACGAACGCGATAGTTAAAATGAGCAAACGTTCGCGAGGATTTGAATGCAATACCAATCCAAGTAATTTTTGTTACATGTGCGGAGAATACGTTTCTGAAAAAAACAAGCGTTGTTTTTCACCTAAATTGAGAGATTCATTTGAAGAGAGCTTCAATTTAAAGGTCTCAAACATAGATGAGCGGTGGAGAGTGGCGTCTTTTCATCGACAGCAACAAGCAGAGCCTTAAAGCAATTTTACTGCACAACGGCAACAAGAAACCTTCGATTCCAATTGCTCATGCCGTTGACACCAAGGAAACATACGAAGTCATGGACAATCTACTAAAGTGCCTTAACTATGAGGGATTTGGAACGAAGGATTTTGGAACGAAGCTATGATGGGGGACTATATCTGGTTCCTGATAAGAGAAACAGACCCACAACAATATAAAAGAAAGACAAAAGCACATAATTATTTTTAATTTGAAGGTTTTTATTTTTGTGTTTAGATATTTTTTTTTTAAACTTTTTTATAATTAATTAATGTTGATATCCTTAGGATAATTTCTTGTACATATATCGAATTGTTTTTTAATTTAAAGTCATATATTTTTGTCACCCAAAAATTTTAATTTTTTTTGTAATAAAAAAGAAAAAACCTTACCATAGACAAAGTTGTGCATATGTCGAGCAAATTTTTGAAATTCATACCTTTACTCAATTGCGAATAAAAGCGAAACGCGTGCATCGATTTTCATGATCTTTGTCTCATTTTGCTCATAGGTTATGTGACTTTACGTAAAAGTAATAAGATTTGACATTTTTTTTCATTTTGGATTTTTTATGGATTTAAAAAAAAAAAAATTAAATCTTTAGGCAAAAAATAAGTTTTTTCCTTTATATATTCATTTTTAACTTGGAAACTGTTGCTTGTATAGGAAAACAATATATGAACAGATTAAGGGAATTGTAATTTTAAATTTTTTAAAATTTAATTCAATTAAATCGGGCTAGTGGTTCCCGAGTTATGCCGGACGAAACAAATTAACCAAAAAAAAATTTTTTAAATTTTTGAAATTCATACCTTTACTCAATTGCGAATAAAAGCGAAACGCGTGCATCGATTTTCATGATCTTTGTCTCATTTTGCTCATAGGTTATGTGACTTTACGTAAAAGTAATAAGATTTGACATTTTTTTTCATTTTGGATTTTTTATGGATTTTTTAAAAAAAAAAATTTTAAATTTTTAAGCAAAAAATAAGTTTTTTCCTTTATATATTCATTTTTAACTTGGAAACTGTTGCTTGTATAGGAAAACAATATATGAACAGATTAAGGGAATTGTAATTTTAAATTTTTTAAAATTTAATTCAATTAAATCGGGCTAGTGGTTCCCGAGTTATGCCGGACGAAACAAATTAACCAAAAAAAAATTTTTAAAATTTAAAAAAAAAATAATAAAAAAAAAACCAAACGAAAAAAAAAATTTTTATTGCGTTTTTCGAGCTCATGTCAAGGTTATCTACACAGAAAAAATTATCGCATCCCGAGTACATGAAATTTTTTTCAATTTGTTGACTAGTGTTAGTGGACATGTTATCGATATCTCGCTTTGTTTTCAAGTTATCAGACGTTTGAAAAGCGATCTGTTTTCCATTCCAATGCGCTCAAAATTAGAAGAAAAATTCGGTATCTTTTTAGTTATCGATAACAGGCTTAGTAATCGATAACATTTTAGTTATCGATAACTGTCTCAGTAATTGTTAACTAGTTATCAATTGTGGAAATTCGATAAAAACTATGTGTAACTAATGTATTTTTATTTAAAGCACAAGTAAAAATTACAAAGGAATTCAACAAAAAATTATTCGGGAGTGTTCTGAGTAGAGAATATAATAAATAAATGTCTGTGTTGTCTATAGGCTGTTGGTATCTGCGAAGCAAATCGATTTCCGAAGGTCTTCCAAAGAATCGAATGAAATTGGAGCTTCTAGTTTCTCCAAAAAATCATGTGTGGTGAGACTCAGAACCGGCCGTTTAGAGATTTAAAAATTATTTTCAGATCATAGCACGGTGTATAAATTCAATGTCCTTCGTGCTCAAATTCATAGTCAGAACCGTCCATCGCATCGTCTATTTCCTTATTCAAATATTGTGTTCGATGTTAGAGGCAACATATTCTCCAGATTTTCCGTGTATTCATCCAATGTAAATCGTCCCAAAGGCATTTCGAGACTCCCATTTATACATTTCGGGTAAACCTATTCTGTATCCTCTAGAAAATGCATTATTTAAGACCATTTTTAAGACCATGTTCAATCTTTTTGAAAATTGTCGATATCTCGATAACTACTTCACTTATCGAAAAAATGTACTCCTCTTTTTGTGCCTATTCACGAGTTTTCTATAAAAGCCAATTTCCTAATATTTTTGTTTTCTATAACTCCAAAGTTATCGAGAATTTTTATCCGAGCTCTCTTTTTCAAAAGAGTTAATAATGATAAAAAAATCTTTTTTTTAATATGGTTCGCTCTTGGGGCCTTGGGTATCATACTCTTGTCATAAAAACTAAAAATTCTTTTGAAAACATTTTCTCGACTTTTGTGATATTTTGCAATACCAACACGTTCATCAATTTCCATCCAAATTGGAAGACCTTCGAAAATATATCGTTTATCTAATATGTAAGTTCTCATTTGTGCCGATATCTCACAAACTACTTGTCATTCTATATTGAAATATACAGGGTGTGTGTATCATACATGCTATATGCTCAGAAAAAAATTGAGCAGGATTTAAAAATCAACATTTGAAAAGAAAATAATAAAAAAGTAAGAACACAGGATTTTTAGCTGAAATCTAAGTAACTACAGTAAGGCCCAGAGAGAAAAATTGAATCAATTGACCACCGGTAGCATGATTTGGACAATTACGATGTCTATAGAATCTTAGCATAGCTATCCAAAGACACGATTTGAACCAAAGGGCATTAATTTCTGTAGGCAGAAAATGTTTCTGATTCTTAATGAATATCTTAGATATTTGGAGAGATTAACCTATATTTTCTCAAATCCTCATCTATTTTATTAATATATTGTTTGTATAAATATACAATACTTGTATAAAATATACAAAAAATGGGAAGCCAAATAACTTTTATTTACACTTTGGGGCCAGTTATGTGATATATCTCAGGATAGGTACATTTATAGCAATTGTCACCAATTTCTCATAGGAATGTTTTATATATGACACATCTAAGTTCATAAAATGTCTGAATATTTCTTAAGAATAATGGGAACTATTCAATAAAATTTGACATGAGTCGAAAAAGGCTTCATCTTGTGCACAGAATTCATATTAAGATCAGCATGAGGGTCTTTACAATTTTCTACTCTTCTAAATGAAAGAAAATGATAATGACTCAAGACTTCTGTTGTGCCCTTTTAATAATAGGGCTGTTTTTTGTTTTTGTTTAACAAAAAAGTTAATAACACACTTGCTATATACCTGCATATACACATACTTACACATGCAACTCAATGAGATGCTTGTAAGATGGCATGTGTACTTTATTACTTGGTGCGATTTTTTAAACGCAAAATCGGCAAGTGAGTTGTGATTCTCGTTCGTTTGTGTGAATTATCTCCTTATAGAGGCCGGGTTTGATGTTGAAAAGTCGCTGCGAAGCCACTTGAAAAGACTTTTGACATGGTCGAAATCATGATCGTGGTAGTCTGCAGCCAAGTAATAAATGTCACCATGCCATTTGTAAATAAATTTGCATTCTATTAAATATAGATGCAAAATGGTCTTGAGCCAGGACAATATCCCAGTTCAAATCAAATAAAATTATTTTTTCAAAATTTGTTTTCATACACAAATTGAAATTGTTTCAAGTCCTAAAGAAAAACAGCCCTAATATTTTTGTTGTGCTTTTATTTGTATTTACATTTTCTTCCCCTGATGTTGTTCTCAGATTAATATCGAAATATTGGGAAAAAAGTACAAATGAGTAAATAATTTTACAAAACGATGACCTTGAACTTGAATATTTACTTTGATCCAGATATATGAAAGGAAGGTCGATTACAAAACTACAAATTAATAAGATTATGATTGTAACTAAGAAATATGAGAGTAATGTCGTGGTTTTCACAACTTTGATGATTCACAGTACAATGAAATCGAAAATTGTGCCGATTTAGTTCGTTAGGTTATTATAATATCTGTAATTCTCTTTTCTTCAATGTGAAAAAATCCACCGTGATTTTGGTAAAACATATCGATGGTGAGGTAGGGATGTATAGTTGGAGCAAAAAGTCGACTTTCGACTTTTGGAAGGTCGAATTTTCGACTTTTGTCAATGGTAAAGTCGATTTCGACTTTTTCCTCCCAAAAGTCGATTAATCGATTAGTCGAAAGTCGATTTATAGATCCCTATGGTGAGGTGTGCCGAAGATAACTTCAATCTATCATTTAATATTTAATATTTATTTATTTAAATAGTCATTTAGACTATTTAGTATACTATTATCAGTATCAGTCTATGAAATATGGTATGAAACAATAAAAATAATAATGAAAATCCATTTAAAAAATCAATGAAAATACAATCAATAATAGGCTGAATCGAGTTACCAGTTCTATAAGGAGAATGCATATTTGAACTGGGCTTACGTCTACTTAAATTCTCTCAAAATCTGAAGTTCCGAGGTCAATAATATCAAAATTTATGCTTAAAAGCGTTCTAAGCATACAACTAGCTTATTTCTAATGAAAAACATTCGAACGCTTCTCTTGCAAAACTTAGTTTTAGACTTAGCATACTATTTAATCGGTATTATGTTCATGATTCATGACAGTGGTGCCACAATAGAATAAATAAATAATACGTCGATTTCGTAAGACTAAATAGAAAGGTGAGAAAAACTTTTTTCCGAGCTCGCGCGGTAGTTTTTTATCCTTATTTTTGTAGCTCGATCGTAACATGCGATACAACTCTGTGTAGATCTCCATGAGTACTACAGTTGCCTCATAGATGTCGCTGGTGTACAATGCAATTAACGTACAGCAGTTTCAACACCCTAAAATTATTTTTTATAGGATTAAAGCTTTTTAAAACATTTTGCTTCGTGTGTATACATTATATTTTCTTTATTCCTTCCAAGTACTGCAATTTCGCTTGCTGGCATAGCCATTGTGCCAACACTAAGCACCTTTGCTGAATAAAACTTTATTGTGAAACTAATAAGAAGATTGTCCAATCCCTCGGCAAGAAGGGCTTGGCTTGGCTTAACTTATCTATTCATGATTAAATCTATATGTCAGCTGTAAACTGTGACAAATTGGCTGTCACAGGAAAAATTATCGCCAATTGGAAAACAATCTCAGCTGGATGATTTCATATTAATGTGAACGGGCCTAATCACATAATAAATCTTTGTGGGTAAACAGGCCTATATGAATGCATGTGTATTAAATGTCTAGTACGTCAATAGGCAGTGAGAAAATGCAATAATTTGTTATTGTTTATTACGACAATTCAGAGTAACCATTCGTAAAGATGCGTAATGCATTTTGAGTATGAGTATAAAAAAAACTCCGATAACAAAATGATATCACGTTCCAAATAATGCATTCTTTGCAAAAAGTACTCTCTGAACTAGACATTAAAAACAAACAAAACATTTTTGAAATATTTCTGTGGAAGACAAATACGTATCAAGTGGCTTATAAGTCATCATAAAGGGGAAAACCATGCGGACAAACTTATGTACGTACATTTGTAAATGGGAATTTATAGGCAGCACCCGGTGGAGATAACTTCATATCAAATTTCCTAAAAATACTTAAACAATTAAATTGCTTTTAACACTATGCAACAAATAAATAAAATTTTTGTTTCCAAGACGTAAAAAAATATTTTTTTATTTTTTACTAAAATATATTTTCGTCGAAGGTACTTTTAATATGTGTACTTTTATTTTGGAAATTTAGGCCCGATCATATCCGCTTATATGTTCGATTAAAGGTAAATATAAATATTCACATAGAACAGTGGAATAGAATAGTTCACATAGGAATAGTTTCCAAAAAATTAATTTATTTTTATTAAAAAATGGAAATGTTTTAATTTTTAATAGTAAGTAATTTATTACTATCAATAATTTCTTTAATTTCCATTTGCTAAAGACCAACCATAAAAAATAGTTGATCTCGCCACAAGTGCTTGGAAATTAAATGGTTTGTAGACAACTAAAACCTTAATGTTTTGCCCATGAAACTATTTTACAAATCCTGCTCAACAAGTGAGTTGACCATAATCTAGAGCCCATCATTGCGGCTTAGACAAAACATCAACGATGGCATACATATATCATGCAATGCAAACTTTCCTCTTGTTTGTCCATACTTTTATAAGAGCTCTGCATTTAAGCATTACTTCCACTGAACGCGCGCATTCGCTCGTATTTGTTCAGCCAAGTTTGCCGATCGCACATTTGTTTTTCGCAAATACGAATAAAATAATCAATTTTATCTGTTTGCCTGCCTGTCAGTGTTTATGAAAGAAAAATAAATACCGACCAAACAATAGAACCTGTTCCCAGTTTATCGGAATTGGATAAACTGTTTTGGCGCAATATTTATTTATCAATATCTGAGTTATGAAATTCACTGAAATATTTCCTTTCGTTATTCTTATTCAGTGGCATTTGATAAATCGAAGATATCAGCAAATACCGATCGATGATGGCCATTCAATCGGAATAGAGACGATAAACTCTGCAATATTCTCTGACAAACAGAGCTAAGTACTCTCTACATTTTCGAGAATTTGTATATTTTTCTAGTACTGAATAATGACATTCGTCGCCGCTGGACGTCATCAATTGAATTTCAAAATATTATTAGATACTAGCACATTTGTCACCAGCAAGACACATTCACATACATGTGTATGTAGATTAGCTTCGCATTTGGCTGGGTTGCTATAGCGCGCAATTCACACGTGAATCTTCGAGGCCAATTTCGAAGTATTTCAAATACATTTATGGGTACATTAGGGTGGGATAGGGAATTGAACTTCTAAATGCTTGAACAAACAAGTAAGGAAAGGCTAAAGTCGGGCGGGCCGATTATACAATACACTCCACTTTCTATCCGAATACAATTCAATTCGGTAAAAAAGTGAAAACGGGAAGAATTTTTGTATGTTTCCTAATCATAGGCTAATATTATCAATTTGTCAAATCGGAAGTATTTATATCGGTGCTATATCCAAACATGGAATATAGTGACTAACTTTCACAATAACTTCATCCAGTTCAAACATAACGTGTTAAACTCATTTTGTGAAAATTCGTGCTTTCTGGTGCGGAAAAAGTCTATACGAAATTTGTATGGGAAATTTTTGGGGCGAAATTTGTATGGAAGCTATATGTAAATCTGAAACGATGACCCATTTTCAGCATGGGTGTTTCCAGTTGAAATATGAGATATTTTGAAAGATTTGAAGAAGATCTGTTAAAATATGTGGTTTATATAGAGTGGAAAAGGTGAAATCGGGAGTGAAATTTGTGTGGGAGCTATATATAAATCTGAACCGATTTGACCCATTTGCGCGATGGCTGTTTATAGAACAAATATAAGATATTTCGCCTAATTTGATGAGGATCTGTTAAAATATGTGGCTTCTAGAGCAGAAAAAATCAAATCGGGAGCGAAATTTTAATGAGAGCTATATATAAATTTGAACCGATCTGAACTATTTTCACCATAGGTGTTCCTAGTTTAAATATAAGATGTTTTGCCAAATCTGAAGAAAAATAATGCAGATTTTTTTGCATGGATAAATTCCATTTAGGAAGTTTTTACTTAAAAATGTGTTTATTACTTAATGTAATTAAATTTATGCCATGTTCCTCATACATTCAAGTATAAATGAACTTATAAAAAATACTTCAGTGTGTTTAGAAAAATACATGAATATTAGTCTAAGAAGCAATTCTCGTTCGTTAGCCGAGACTTTCTTCATAAGTACTTCAAATATTACTCTAAACAATCGCTGCGAAGGCGCCTACCTAGCCTCCGCAGCAGTCATGGTGAAATATCTCAACTCTTTATGATATGAGTAAGATGAAACGTTTGACAACTATACAATGTTGCCATTTTTCATATGAGTGTTGCATACTCTGAAGCGAACTAATTTATTTCAATTATCAGTATAGGCGTAGTCAGGCTGAATACAAATTTACATGGTTTAAGGAAAAATTTCCGAAAATTTTCCTCAGATATAAATTTACTTGGCTTGACTACAAATTTACTTAGTTTGAGTAACAATTTACTTGGATTGAGGAATACAATCTGAATATTTTCCTCAGTTTCAGTATAAATTTACTTGATTTGAGTAAAATTTCCTCAGATTAAATAAAGATTTACTTGATTTGAAGAAAAATTTTCCTCAGTTTGAGTAAATTTTACTTGCTTCGAGGAAAAGTTGAACTGGAATCAAGTTAAAAGCATGTCCTATTTTCAAGGAAAAGTTTGTACTTGATCAGAAATTATTGCCTTAGCGCTATACGAAGTTAAATTTTCCTCAGTTTTAGTACATATTTACTTAATCCGTGGCATACTTTTTCTGAGTGTGGTTTCAACAAGATGATGCGACATAGGCAAGTCCTGCAATGAGAATTACTGCGAATGTTCCCCGATAAGCTTGCTGCATGAAACTCCACATTTCTTTGACCCCTCAAAGTCTCCTTACCTCACTGCATCTGATATTTTCTGGTGGGGTATTTGCATCAGGAACTTTATAAAACAAATCCAACAAATTCGGATGGTTTAAAGCAATGAATTCGAACCACAATTGGGGCAACTCTGTAGGAAGTAGTGAATGTGGCACATGCGTCACCGAGCATGGGGTCATTTAAATTCTATTATTTTAAAAACCATTAAAAATATTTAATAAACCATTAAAAATATTTTCAAATGAACAAAGATAAAATAATTTATATGAATTGAAGAAACAGTTATTTGAGATTCTTATTGTAACATCATTAAGCACCCATATATTTCTTATCGTCATAAAATTCTAAGACGATCTAGCCATGTCCGTCTGTTGAAAGCACGAAATGAGCTTGGATGTATAAATTTTCCATAAATGCGTCCTATAGTCATGATCAATTGGGATTACATCTGCCCAAAGGTCCGAATTAGGTCCAAAGGGATTTTTCCCCTCTCAAGGATTAAAAATAACCCTAATATTTCGAGTATTTAAGCAAGTTTGTTTAATATGTCTGCTTATATTTACTTGATATTGGGTACGTGCATTCCCCTTATAGCAAATTAACACGTATTTGTGATTTTTAGTTGTAGGGGGTGAAATGGGGCAAAAAGGTATAAAAATGGTACCTATTAAACGTCAACAGCTAGAAACACGAAATTCGGCGTGTACATTCCTCTAATTGAGTAGATACATAATATAAAAGTATTTTATCCAAATTCGTACTTTTAAGGGATAGAATGGGTATAGAGGAATAAAAATGGTACCAACCAAGCGGCTGTACCTAGAATAATGAAATTCGGTGTATACATTCCTCAGTAAAATACACGGATTTTTCGAAATTCATACTTTTTGTGGTTAAAATGGAAAAAGGGGATACAAATAGTACCAACCAAATGACCGCAGCTAGAGTCATGCAATTCGGAGTATACATTACTTTGACTACGTAGACATGAAACATAAAAGGGTTTTTCCAAATTCGTACTTTCAAGGGATACAATGGGTACGGAGGGATAAAAATGGTACCAACCAAACGGCTACACCTGGAATAATGAAATTCCCCTGATTGCGTAGACACTTAAAATAAAAAGATTTTTCGAAATTCGTACTTTTTGGGGTTAAAATGGAAAAAGGGATACAAATAGTACCAACCAAATGACCGCAGCTAGAGTCATGCAAGTCGGAGTATACATTCGTCTGACTGCGTAGACACGGAAAATAAACGGATTTTTCGAAATTCGTACTTTCAAGGGATACAATGGTACAGAGAGATAAAAATAGTACCAAATAAACGACTACTGCAAGAATGATGAAATTCTAATTGCGTAGAAACGTCAAGGGGGTTAAATGGTACCAACCAAATGGGCGAAGCTGGAATCATCGAATTCGGTGTATACTGACTGCATAGACACGCAAAATAAAAAGTTTTTTCCAAATTCGTACTTTTTCTTTTACGGCAAAAATTGGTTGAATCATGAAGTTAGGTTATTTTGCACTATGTACGTCTGATAATGGATTTTCAAAATTTGTACTTTTGGAATTAAAATAGAATGGAAATACAACCAACTGTAGCACCCACTATCTACCGATATTTATGGTATTTAAGCTTTTTGAAAATATAAATATAAGAATATTTATTTTTTGATTTGAAATAAATAATGGTTTGAAATAATTAAAATATTATATTTATTTATAAAATTATTTTTTCAATATTTGTATTTGTTTTGGTGTGGTTATATTAAAAAAATTACATTTTCCTGTAATATTACTACACTTCTACGTCGGTTTTCGTAACATCTGTGGAATGCAATCCATGGTGGAGGTTATATAAAGTTTGGCCCGGCCGAACTTAACACTGTTCTTACTTGTTTTTGTTATTATAGCAAATTCTCTACATTCCTACCTATACTACCCTTTTATATACACTATATGTTTATATAGATTTTTTTTACATATACACTCAGTGAATCCAATTTTTGATGTGTAGTTTTTTATGGAATATCTATACCACGAGACTCATGCAACAAGTTTTCTCTGTGCGCAGTTCATTATTGTAAAATCCAAATGTATTGACTCTAGCGAACGATATCGATTTTCTATTGTTGTGCAATTCAATTGGTGGTGTTCGGTAGAATAAAGGTTGCATGACTGAATTAATTACAGACGAACATAAAATTCTATGTAAACAAACCATAGACATAAATGTATCGTACGGCGTATATAATAGATACATACAATAGGCGTACATTAGACCGCCTTACCTGGCAGACAACAAAGTAAACACTATGAGGCAAAAGTTTTACAAATATTTTCTTCAAATATGTATTGTTTAATTAGCAAAGATGCCAGCTTTTAGAAAATAAAACTAAATATCTATTCTGTATCAATTTTGTTAAAAATTAAAAATTAAAAAATTAAATTAAAAAAATTAAAAAATTTTATTAAAATTTAGATTTAAAAAATCTCCTGCATTTTCATAGAGTGTCAGAACTTGTATATATATCCATAGATCTCTTAAAAATATATATTGCTTTTCATTATCTATTAAAACGAAATTTTTTAAAACGAAATATTTTTACAATTTTTTATTTATTTTTCTCGTGCCAAAAAAAAGATTAAAAAATATTTGTTGCCATCATAATTGATTTTGATTGAACGTGAAATCGTAATTGGACTTATATTTCTAAAATCAGAATTGAAATACTAAAGGTACACTAGAATTATAGTAAAAAATTTCATAAATAAATTGGATACACTGATTTTATAAATTAAAATACTGTTTTCAGTTTCGGTTTCGATTGTTTCCCCAAATATGTACAATTCTTCATGTAAGAAAATTCAGTTTCAAAATACTATTTTTTTCGTTTGCCGCTCTAATGTACATACACTAACATGTCTGTTGAATGAGTGTTTGTGCCACCACAAATTTAGTATCAAATAGTTATCATTAGCCGTAAGTACATATACAGCTGTTGCACATAAGTATAGAGGTACGTATTTATAGACAGCCACATAAAGTTCTCGTAAGTGAAATGAAGCAAAGCGTTGCTTAGTTTTTTTTATTTGTTGTGTTTTGGTTTAATTACAGATGAGTATGTCTCTGTCTGTTCGTGCAAATCAAATGTCTCTACATATAATTATAATAATACATAAAATAATAGTAGATGTGAGTATATTATAACAAGTTCAGTGAACTTTACTATGTGTATATATGTGGTAATACCCTACGTCATTTCGTAGCAGTGATTGAAGTGATAAAAAAAACCGGGTTTGTGGCGTGTGTTTCATGTTTTTTTATAGATAAACGCATGAGCTGTGTCGAAAGATTTTGAATGCCCAAAACTTTTGGATAATTTTGAAAGCGGGTCGCCCACGTTTTTGATAGTCAAACTAATTTTTTAAATGTTTCTTGGCTCCAAACACTGGTATAGGGAGGGCCATTTAAAACTTTATATTATAAAAGGCTATAAAAAGTTCTGTTTTTTTAATTTCTTGTTTTATTGGAAATGTTGAAGTTTGTCATTTTATAATGGAACACAATATCATTCATATGACTACCGCGACTGGCTCGGCCTCGACCTCATCCAATCTACCCAATTGTTCAGTACATGGTCCAATGATGCCGCCACCCCAAACAGTGACTCGTTGTGGATGTATTGGCTTCTCAATAGTCACATGTGGGTTCTCAGAACCCCATATGTGGCAATTTTGCTTATTGACGTAGCCACCGAGATGAAATGAGCTTCATCTAAAAACACGAAAAATGCCAGAGTAAATTTCTTACAGTTTGTGTTAAAGACGCACTACTTTGGAAGTAAGTTTTTAATATTTCCCAATTTTGTTCGAGCTTCTAGCGTCCCATTTTGAAAATGTGAAACATAAACCTGAAAATTAATGTTATTCTACCTTTCAAAGTCAAGGTAAGAGGTTGTTCAAATTTAAAAATTTAAATTGTCCAACCTATATAAATTGCACCATACACCAAAAAAATAAGAATTTTGTGTCCGTGATCTGAAAATATTTTTTTTGGCATTGGGGCATACTGAGTCATATAATTAACACAAAAACAAGTAATGAAATGCTAAAGTCGGGCAGGCCGACTATATGATACACTCCACTTTCTATCCGAATATAATTCAATTCGGTAAAAAAGTGAAAACGGGAAGAATTTTTGTATGTTTCCTAATCATAGGCTAATATGACCTGGTCCAATTCGTCAAATCGAGAAGAATAGTTGTATCGGGGCTATATCCAAACATGGAATGAAGTGACTAACTTTCATAATAAGTTCTTCCAGTTCAAGTATAATGTGTTATGCTCACTTTGAAGTAATTCGGTGAAAATACTTGGTTTATAGGGCAGAAAAAGTCAAGTCGGAAGTGAAATTTGTATAGGATCTATATGTAAATCTGAACCGATCTAACCCATTTTCACCATGTCTGTTTCTAGTTGAAATATAAGATATTTTGCCAGATTTGAAGAAGATCTGTTAAAATATGTGGTTTCTAGAGCAGAAAAAGCCAAATTGGGAGCGAAATTTGAATCGGAGCTATATATAAATCTGAACCGATCTGACCTATTTTCACCATAGGTGTTCCTAGTTTAAATATAAGATGTTTTGCCAAATCTGAAGACAATCTGATACAATATGTGGTTTCTAGAGCGGAAAAAGTCAAATCGAGATCGAAATTTGTATGGGAGCTATATATAAATCCGAACCGATCTAACACATTTTTAGCACAGGTGTTTCTAGTTGAAATATAAGATGTTTTGGCAATTTTGAAGAAACTCTGTTGTAATATATGGCATCTAGAGTGAAAAGAGTCAAATCGGGGGTGAAATTCGTATGGGGGCTATATCTAAATCTGAACCGATTATCTTCAAATTAAATAGCGTTCGTCCTTGTCCTGAAAAACTTCGTTGTGAAAAGTTTCATTTGGTTCTGTCTACAATTGCGACCTGTATCGTGATTACAAGAATAGATGGACAGACAGGCAGACAGACAGACGGGCATTGCTAAATCGATTCAAAATGTGATTCTAAGTCGATCGGTATACTTAACAATGGGTCTATCTCGCTCCCTTTTGCGTGTTACGAACAAATGCACTAAGAAATAATACTCTCGTGGAGTGTATAAATAATAGATAATTTTTTAAAAATAAAATTCAGATTTTCGTCGAAGTTTCCTTTTATATTTGGGAATATAGGCCCAATCACACCCGTTTATATGTTTAATTAAAGATAATTTTGATGGCTAAAAATTTTGTGAATTGCACTTTCACGCGAGCGACCTGGAGGTCATAACCCAAACAGTTTACATGGAAGGAATTTAATCGAAATATATTTGCCCAGTTTGACTATAACAAATGATACAAAAGTAAACAGCAAATTTGCAGTTCAATGAGAAGTTTTAAAAAATATTATAATTAATTGCTTTGTAGCTGATTAGTAGCCTCAAACATTATTTCAAATGAAATATTCCACTCGGTAATGCTTCGATGATAGCAATGCTAATTTTTTGCTTTGCCACAATTCATCACAAAATCTTTGTGATTCATCACGATTCTCCATACATTCAATTGACGGAGAAATAACAAGTTTATAATTAAATGTCAATTAATAAAATTAATATACATTAGGATGGGTCAGGGAAATAAATTGCTGCGGTCACCCCCCAGGAATGAGGATTGGATTGTTTAATGGTGATCTGCAAAATATTTCTTCACTGGGTCAAGCCATCCGAGAGCTAAACGCTCATGATAACATCTCTAAAAATCATGTTTTTAACGTGTATCTTTTTATGTTGAATTTTTGTAAAATTTTTTCACTTTTTTGTGGTTTTTCAAGGTGACAGCTAAAAACTAATATTTATTGGAAATATTATGTAAGAGGTGTTATAAAAATCAGTAATCAATACCTTTCGAACGATGCCTAAATGATCAATATCGGTCGATGCTGATGATGAAAATGACATCACTGACTCCATGTTTGTAAAATAATTTAATACAGGGTAGGGTGTCCAAAAACCGGTTATTTTAGATTTTTTTTAAAACCGTTTTTCGGTTATAGTTTTTTTACAAAAGCGGTTATAACCGGTTTTTTAATCAAAGAACGAAAATATTTAAATTAATTTTTTATTACGAAAGTAAATACAGTTAATTTTTAGTTCATTTAATTTTTTCCAGTTCATTTTTTAAATAAAGTCAATTCTACAAAATAATTCATTTTAAATAAAGTCAATTCTATAAAATAATGCATATTTTTACGTACAAAAACTTGAATAAAATATTTTCGTAGAATCCTTATTATAATAGTATCGCAATACCAGTATACAATTCAAGTGATAATTTTGTAAGCGATTTTTTATTTGTTTTGGTAAAGCTTGACGTAGAAAAAACGCGCTCGATAAATGTTGATGTAGCGCTAACAGTCATCAAGGCGAATGTTTTTCGCCTTTTCGAGCAATTTTGTGGTTTTGGATGTGGTTTATTATTTGGTTTAAATCCAACATTAAATTACAAGAGTCTTCGATGTCACAACTTCATCCGAATCTGATCTGTTGTCTAAATCTGGTTCTACAGAAATTTCGGGGAAAAGACGTTTGTATAATTTATTTGCAAATTCCTTTGTATCCAATTTAGATGAATATTTCAATACACGATCGGTTAACGGAAAATTTCCGGAACTTAAAACCAGTAAGGAAAGGCTAAAGTCGGGCGGGGCCGACTCTATGATACACTCCACTTTCAATCCGAATACAATTCAATTCGGTGAAAAAGTGAAAACGGGAAGGTTTTTTGTATCCTGTAAATGTATGTGTTTGACAAAAAATTTTATATCGGAAAGGACATTTGTATGAGGATATATTGAACCTGGAAAGAAATAGGCGAAATATAAAATGTATAGTTTGGCCAAAATCGGTTAAACTTATGGGAGCAACATTTGAATTTGGGCTATATTTAAATCTGAACCGATCTTACCCACTTTCACCATAGTTTTGTTTAGTTAGATTATAAGATGTTGTGCGAAATTTAAAGAAAATCGATTAGAATATGTGGCATTTAAAGCGGAAAAAGTCAAATCGGTAGCGACATTTATATGGGGGCTATATCTAAATCTGAACCGATCTTACCCAATTTCTGCGTAGGTGTTTCTAGTAAGATTATAAGATGTTGTGCCAATTTTAAAGAAAATCGAGTACAATATGTGGTTTCTACAGAGGAAAATGTCAAATCGGGAACGACATTTGTATGGGGGCTATATCTAAATCTGAACCGATTTGACCTATTTTCACCATAGATGTTCTTAGTTCAAATATAAGATGTTTTGCCAAATCTGAAGACAATCTGTACAATATGTGGTTTCTAGAGCGGAAAAAGTCAAATCGGGAGCGAAATTTGTATGGGAGCTATATATAAATCTGAACCGATCTGACCGATATTCACCATGGGTGTTTCTAGTGGAAATATAAGATGTTTTACAAAATCTGAAGACAATCTGATACATTATGTGGTTTCTAGAGCGGAAAAAGTCAAATCGGGAGCGAAATTTGTATGGGAGCTATATATAAATCTGAACCGATCTGTCCGATATTCACCATGGGAGTTTCTAGTGGGAATATAAGATGTTTTACCAAATCTGAAGACAATCTGATACAATTCAATACAATTGTTTCTAGAGCGGAAAAAGTCAAATCGGGAGCGAAATTTGTATGGGAGCTATATATAAATCTGAACCGATCTAACACATTTTTACCACAGGTGTTTCTAGTTACAATATAAGATGTTTTGCCAATTTTAAAGAAAATCTGTTGTAATATGTGGTGTCTAGAGTGAAAAGAGTCAAATCGGGAGTGAAATTCGTATGGGGGCTATATCTAAATCTGAACCGATTTTCTTCAAATTAAATAGCGTTCGTCCTTATCCCGAAAAACATCGTTGTGCAAAGTTTCATTTGGTTCTGTCTACAATTGCGACCTGTATCGTGATTACAAGAATAGATGGACGGACGGACGGACAGACAGACGGACATTGCTAAATCGACTCAGAAAATGATTCTAACACGATCGGTATAATTAACAATGGGTCTATCTCGTTTCTTTTTGGGTGTTACAAACAAATGCACAAAGACATAATACTCTCGTGCAGTGTATAAACAGCAAAAGTGTATTCAATGTTTTTACTCTTCTTTCTTCCAGTCTCGCCATCAGCCTTTGGCACAAATCCACGGCGTATGTGTCTTCTATCTTTTTTAAATTGTTCAATACAAATTTTTGTATTACTTCAGCTTGTATGAGTGTTGCTGAGTCCTTTGACAATTCTTTAATTGCTAACACAATGAGCAATGTTCTCTTATTTACCAAAAACCGGTTAACCGACACGAAAAATCTGGTTTTCTCGGTTAACCGAAAATGGCCATTTTACAAAAACCGGCCGACGGTTGCATGTGACAAAACCGGCTAACCGGTTTCGGTTTCGGACACCCTAATACAGGGAATGGATTTTCCGAGCGAAAATGTTCAAACTCTTTTTACAAAAATGAGCCCTGTGGCGACAATTTCCTTCCGATGTTCATCATTTAGGCATCATTCGAAAGATATTGGCTGCCACTAAAACAAAATTCAGTTGTCACTATGAAAAAACACAAAAAGTTGCTATATAGGTCCAATAATTCGACCCATAAGTTACTCTAAGACAAAAATCAAAATTTATAGTTAAGTTGCTTTCAAGGGTCTATTATTGAAGAAAATTATTTTTGACAAAAATGCAACACAAAAAAAATTACACCGAAAAAACATGATTTTTAAGTGTAGCGTTTAGCTCATAGCCGGCTTGATCTAGGAACGAAATATTCTGCAAATCATCATTAAACAATCCAAAGTTTATGTTCCTGGGGTGACTGGAAATTGTTTTTTCATTGGTATGGACCGCGAGCTAGTCTAATGTACATCATTCGTGTGAGTGAGATGTATTTTAAGTCGGAATTTCCACGTGAATTATTGATAAATATTTTATTTTGGAATTTTAATGTTTTTATATTATCGCTAACGCTAATTGAAGTCCGATTTAACCAGAATAGCAATCGAATTTTTGAAAGACACAAGATATTAGGCCGAGTCGTGGTCCATACAAATAAAAAATAATTTACTGTCAACCCACGAAAATAAAGTTTTGATTTTTTAATGAAGATTTGCAAAATATTTTGTTCTAGATCAACCCACATGTGAGAGGCTCCTGAAAATACTCCTAAAATCATGATTTTCTCGTGCACTTTTTTATCAATTTTTTTTGAATTAATGGACCCTTGAAAACACTTTAAATAAAAATTTTGATTATTGTTTTAGTGACATTTATTGGTCGACTTATTGGACGACTACAGTATATTTTTGCTATTTTTATAGCGACAACTAGTGATAGTTCTTTATAAAAGTAAATGCACTGAATACTTTTAGAATGATGTTTATATTATGAAGATTTGTATATATATATATATATATATAAAATCGGGTACAATATGTGGTTGCTAAAGCGGAAAAAGTCAAATCGGAAGCGACATTTGTATGGGGGCTATATCTAAATCTGAACCGATCTGACCGATTTTCACCACAGATGTTTCCAGTCCAATTATAGGGTACTGTGCCACCTATGAACTAAATCGAGTGAAATATTTGGTTTTTAGAGCGGAAAAAGTCAAATCGGGAGAGACATTTGTATGGGGGCTATATCTAAATCTGAACTGATTTGCTTCAAATTAAATAGCGTTCGTCCTTGATCCACAAAACTTAGTTGTGCCAATTTTTGTTAAGATCGGGCTATAATTGCGACCTGTAATTTGATTACAACAATAGATAGACAGACGGACATCGCTAAATCGATTCAAAAAGTGATTCTTAGTCGATCGGTATAATTAACAATGGGTCTATCTCGCTTCCTTTTGGGTGTTACAAACAAATGCACAAAGACATAATACTCTTGTGGAGTGTATACAAAAAATATTTTAAAACTTGTATCCATAAAAGTGTAATATCGTTGTCGAGTTTAAGCCGAAATACACCACAAAATCGGTGTCGGGTATATATGTAAGACATCAGGCGAATCTAAATCCGATTTTATTTGTTTCAATCATATACCTACCGAAGCTTTATTCTACAAACAGCAAACAGAATTTCTTGTGAATTAATATACATAGTGCATTTTTATACTAAGCTAACAAGTAAGGAAAGGCTGAAGTCGGGAGATGCTGACTATATGTGCCAGTATGATAGTGGTCTAAGTCACAAATCCAAAAAAATTGTGTTCTAAGTCTAAGATCCAAATCATTACTTTGATGTTACTTTTGAAATTTTTAAAAAATGTACCCTTACAGTGACATTTCTCGTTTTATGTACATCAAAATTGCCTTTAGTAATAGTTTGGAAGTGATTCAATTATTTTGAATAATATATATTAAATGAGATTATTTTAAAAGTAATAATTAATAATTCCCATACACATTTTGTAGACGAACAATTTATATTATTTTTTTTATTTCGGTCTTGAAATAATACATTTTCTTCTTTCTTTCATTTTTGGTAAGGAAATATTTTTTTTATTAAAATAAAATTTAATTTTTTGGTTTCAAATGTTTAATTTTGAGGAGAATGAAAGTGGTCTTAGTCATTACATTCTCTGAAAGTAGTGGTTTCCTTGGAGGTACCAACGATGTCAATTTTTTTAAAAAAGTTCGATACAATAGTAGAATATTCTCAGAAAAAAATTTTGTGACTCGGTGAAAAAGTATGTTGCAATTGACCCAAACCTTTGCATATCTCAAAACGGGTAAATTGTGGCCTAGACCACATACTAACTGACACATCTCCGCTTTCAACCCCATTACAAGTGTTGTTAATATTCTAAAACATGAGGGCTATAGCAAAACATGGTCTGTCATATTAAACTTGCACAACAAATGTCCCCAGGTCAAATATAACATGGATGATGCGGAAATTTCAAAGTCAAATCCTAAGACTACATCCCTAAAACTTTGAAATCGTTTAAAAAGAAGAAAATATCGCCAAATGGAGTACAAAATTCTTCTAGTATGACATGTGCATTGACAAATTCATTGTGACCAAAAGGATTTTGTCCATTTATAACAGTAGATGTGACATGTTTGCCACAACCAAAATAAATGTAGCCATAACAGAAAATCGCAAGTTAATTTATCTTAAAATTTTGTTCTTGCCTAATTAATTTGGTGTAGAAGGTTCTCCATGCTGGGATATAGAAACGATTCCGCCCTGTTGAACATAATGTCAATTTGACTAGTTTCAATCGATTTCGAGCTTGAAATTCTCCAGGGTAATAAATTACTGAATTAAATGCTATTATTATCATCATCGAAGAAAATCAATAGATCTTAATCAGTTGTTAATAGACAGGTTCAACCAACGGAACAATTAAAAAAAACTAATGAATGTGCTTATTCTGCAACTAACAGTGGATTAACCTGTCGGCGAAGTGTTGTGTAACTCATCTATTAAATGATTATAAATTCCTTTATATCAATGCAAACTCAAAAACAGGCTTGCCAAGGAAATAACTTATACCTTGTCCCCGGACCAATGGCAATAATCCCCAAATAAAAATTTAATTCAAAAATTTAAAAAAATATAATTTATATATGTACGTATTTAATATAAATAGTTTAAGAACGGTTTTTATAGGTCAGGGCAGATTTAATTTGTAGAAATTAAGTTCGGAGTTGGAATAGCCTCTATACTAAGAAATACCCGATTTTGGCCACTTACTTAGAGGTCAATATATCAAATTATTTGGATGAAATGCCTGCCCCAAATAAAGTGGTTCATACTGAACTATGAGAGATTGAGATTTATGGTTCGCAAAATTATTCAATTGACTTTGGGACGATTCTTACAAAAAAAATTTGAATGACACTGATATAGCTGTGGGCCGATAATATCTAGCTTGTTGTTTACTTATATTGTATTCGATGTGGCCTCGAGATTCTCGCGATTAATTAAGAATTGTTTTATTATATTACAAAAATCATAAGTCATGACAAAAATCTATTTCGACCACTATTTACTGTCCCCAAAGTAGAGGGTAGATCTCCCAGCCTGACAACTTTGCACCCCCCCCCCCATTTGATGTAGGTTATGGAAACTTCTAGTGGTTTTCAGAATACTGTTGCATCACAGCAATTATGCGATTAAATAGAGGAGAAAAATGAAAGTCATTTAAGTGTAAACAATGCAACAATGAATATTAATTGAAATAGGTAAACAAATGCGAGCCACAAACATTTAGTTTTCATAAAAACGGAAGTATACTTTTTAAATGTGTCGTCGTCGCCGCTGCCGCCCTCCATATGAATTCGCACAGGGACAGACAGTCAAATTTTGCCAACCACAATCACTTGTGCTGTAAATGCCACATTGTTTTCGTTTTTTTTTTTCATTTTTATGGAAACAAATTGTGGTCTCCATCGGTTAACAGGTTCGATTGGAGAGTCATTAAAATGAAATTTGTGGGGTATTAAATTTTTGATACGCTCGCGCGCTAAATGGTCTTTGCACGACGAGCGAGTGAATGCAGCGCGGCGGCTACTGGAGGCACAATCAATCTGAAAACTCGCAACCTTCATCCAAATGCTATTGTCACCGAGACACCGCCACTATACTATGTGATATTTTTAAATGCGCAATTAAATTTATATGTATTTTTGTGTATGTTGTATATTGTATGTATGTATGTAGAATAGTTATACAAATATATATTGACATTAAGTCGCTTATGAATTTTAGATATTCTGAAAATGAAACGCAATACATCATATGGGGCAAATTGCTTTCAGTTTCAAGTTAAATTTGCTACGAAGAATTTGTTTAACTTCACATTAGGTATGTACCAAAACTAGTTCGAAATATTATTTAAAAAGTACAAAAAAAGAAATAAACAAATTCGGAAAGGGAACTCCAAATCATTCATTATATACAGCAAGACATGGTTTCATTTGTTCAACTTATATATTTTAAACTCGATGTAGTGTGCGGCCAATTTCACTTATGCTAAACAATATTGCTTCAAATAAAATATTCTGGATTGGCATGCGACGTGCCATCCACAATGTCCATGTACAGTATGTCACTCCGAAATATCCATGACTTTAAGACATTTCCACTTATGTCATAACGTTCGTGGACTTTATGGCCCATTAATAAAGATTTTTCATTATATTAATATACAGTCTAACTTTTCAATTGCGATATGGTTGGTGACCAGTTATTTTTTACGTTGTAGAGAAAATTCATAATAGAGAGTTCAGTTAATATGCACAATTTTACTTGGGTCTATTAAAGGCGATTCGTTTTAGAGAAGAATTTGCTATAGATTAGTTTGACAATAACACTGTGCGACAAATTTAAATTGTTTACATTGAACCATACTTTATGTCCATGAAACTAGAGATCGTATCTAGAAAAGATGTGTACTCAGTTTTCCACCTTTTTTCAACACTTTTAATTTCCAAGGGATATATTTGATTTAATAATTTACTCATACAATGGTGACACTAGTATGAAATGAAAGAGAAGAATATCTGATAAAGATACTTACAATTTTGTGCATTTATCTGTATTAGTTTATTATTAACAAGTACTTAATGTTTTCCCCTTAAAAAGTTAAAGTTCATTTATTTTTATTTTTTTAGTTTATTATTTCAAACGATTGTGAATGCTAAACTTAAACAGATGGAAGCATGAAATTTGAAATATTTTTAACAGACATTCTTTTCTATCATTTGATACACATATTTTGTATGGCTCTGAAAAGTGTGAACATAAATTATTATAACAACTTTATCCTTTGGTAAGTAAGATCACCAAATGGAAAACTGTGTACACATTTCTCCTTTATACGAAGTCTAGTTTCACGTATATATGGTGTGTAATAGTGCTACTAATACCATTATAAATTAATGAATTGTTTTCAAAAATATTGTTGTTATATCTCATATAAAAATCACTCATATAAAGATCTCTAATTTTGCAAATCATTTGAAAAAGACTCTAAGTATATCCAGATATCTCTCAAGACTTCAAGATATCTCTTTCCTTTCAAAATTCCTGAAATTCGGTTTATACATTTTTCTGAATGCGTTTATTGATCGAAATTCGTACTATTGGGAACAAATTGGGGAAAAGGGATAAAACAGGTGCCAAGTGAACTGGAGTTTTTCATCGAGATCGAGATTAAATTGAAAAATGTTCAAATATTTGTAAATAGTGACTGGAATGATCAAATGATTATTAAAGCAAAGATTAGAGTACTCCTGAAAGTCTTTCAAACTAAGTGTAGAACTTTAAAAACGATTTGACTAATTGCGAAATGAACGGATTTGAATTTTTGTGAAAATGTCTATAGATCTGCAAGTAATATTTTAAGAAATTTTCCTAAGACATGTGTAAACTATTTTTCAAAGAAGAATATTTCATGAGATTTTCAGAAAAATAGGAGGGATGTGCAAATTTTTTGTTCGATTTGACATGGCTATATACATACAGAAAAAAAAACAAGTAAGGAAAGGCTAAAGTCGGGCGGGGCCGACTATATGATACACTCCACTTTCTATCCGAATACAATTCTATTCGGTAAAAAAGTGAAAACGGGAATGATATTTGTATCCTGTAAATGTATGTTTGACATAAAATGTTAAATAGGAAAGGAAATTTGCATGGGGATATATTGAAACATTGAACGATGTGACCCGCATTCACTATGTATGTTTATAGATGAAATATAATATGTAAAGTTTGGCCAAAATCGGTGTAACATTTATATATATATATAAAAATGTATATCTAAATCTGAACCGATTTCACCGTCGCTGTTTTCACTTCAATTATAGGGCACTGTGCCAAATTTGAAGCAAATCGAGTGAAATATGAGGTTTATAGAGGGGAAAAAGTCAACTCGGGAGCGAGATTTGTATGGGAGCTATATCTTAATCTGAACCGATCTGACCGATTTTCACCGTCGCTGTTTTCACTTCAATTATAGGGTACTGTGCCTAATTTGAAGCAAATCGAGTGAAATATGTGGTTTCTAAAGCGAAAAAAGTCAAATCGGGACCGACATTTGTATGGGGACTATATGTAAATCTGAACCGATCTGACCGATTTTCACCGTCGCTGTTTTCACTTCAATTATAGGGCACTGTGCCAAATTTGAAGCAAATCGAGTGAAATATGTGGTTTATAGAGCGGAAAAAGTCAAATCGGGAGTGACATTTGTATGGGGGCTATATCTAAATCTGAACCGATCTGACCGATTTCACCGTCGCTGTTTTCACTTCAATTATAGGGCACTGTGCCAAATTTGAAGCAAATCGGGTGAAATATGTGGTTTCTAGAGCGAAAAAAGTCAAATCGGGAGCGACATTTGTATGGGGGCTATATCTAAATCTGAACCGATCTGACCGATTTTCACCGTCGCTGTTTTCACTTCTATTATAGGGTACAGTGCCAAATTTGAAGCAAATCGGGTTTAATATGTGGTTTCTAGAGCGGAAAAAGTCAAATCGGGAGCGACATTTGTATGGGGGCTATATCTAAATCTCAACCGATTTGCTTCAAATTAAATAGCGTTCGTCCTTGATCCACAAAACGTACTTGTGCCAATTTTGGTTAAGATCGGACTATAATTGCGACCTGTAATTTGATTACAACAATAGATGGAGAGACGGACATTGATAAATCGACTCAGAAAGTGATTCTAAGCCGATTTGTATAATAAACGGTGGGTCTAACTGGTTCCCTTCTGGGTGTTACAAACAAATGCACAAAGACATAATACTCTCGTGGAGTGTATAAACATTATCAAATACCAAAATATAGCTGATTCCGAATACCCGTGTGGAAGTTATATGGGATTTAATTTGACATAGTAATATGGGTCATTTGTGTAAGAGGTACTAGAAGGGGCGTGTCAATTTCGCCCATCTTCGAACTTAAAGTAAGTTTGTACAAAGTTTGAATTGATTCCTTAGCTCCTTTCGAGAGTTATACCAGCCAGCCAGGCGGACGGACGGACATGGCTCAAACAACATAAAAAGTCGTGAAAGGGATTTGGTACAAACATACTTAGGGTCTTAAGTCACCCCTTCAATGCGTTACACTTTTTTTCTGTCCTTAATCATATATACCCTCCTACTCTGTAGAGTTATGGTATAAAAATGCAAAGTTTTATTATATTTCGTAAATGATCAAAAACAGGGTCTTTTTACTGATGTATGTAAATGTTTGGAAGTAATGGACGTGCACAAGTCTGCCGCCTAATCCAAATTTGAAGGGTGTATTTAAACTTTGGCGTGTGACTGTATGTACTTTATAGGGTCTAATTATTGATAAATTAAATTGACATTGAACTAATTAATATTACATGAATGTAAGTAATTAATAAACAATTAAAATAGCTAACAATGAATAATTATACCAGACATTTATACGAAGTTGGAATAATTTTAATTTCAAATAAATAAAACATTTATTAGCAGATAATAAAATATATGTCTGCTACTTTAAACAGATTACATTCCGTATGTGTATTATTTACATAATCAAGTCATTCCTTGCTAATATATTTCAATTTAATCCGATTACATTGTAATCACATTTCATAATTTTTGCAATTCGACTAAATAGTATTTTAGCTACAAACTACTCCACACACACTCCCTATCATTCATTCCCGCAATATTTTCGCCTCAAACTATTGTTTGTTTTATTTTATATAGGGACTGTTTTATTCTATTCTAATGACAATTGTCTTCAATTTCTTAATTAAAAACGTATGATGTGCTACTACTGCTCTACACCATGACACTCACTGAATTGCTTCTGGTATGTCGGGAAAATGTATGAAACTCAATAATCACTTAGTATTCGGTGCAATTGAAAGTTTTGTTTGTTTGTTTCAGTTTTATCACAAAAATGTAGTTAAAGTAAATGTGAAACGAACGAACATCACAAGACAGACAACAACAGAAACGGCATACTATCAATAAAAATACAAATAAAATCTACTACAGTGCACAGTGTGTCGTGACAGTACGAAAAACAATGTAGATAAGTTAAGAATCTTATAAACCCGTGACTATTTTATAATTTGTTCCCCATTTTGGCTCTGACAGTACGATTAAGGAAAATGTCTTCATTTTTCGCTTTTGCACAATCAGGGCTACGTATACACTGAATTCCACTATTCTAGCTATAACCGTGTGGTTGGTACCATTTTGATCCCATTTCGTCCTGTTCCCTCTAGAAGTATGAATTTCCAAAAAATCATTTATTTGACAAGTGTACACATCACTCAAAGGAATGTGCACACCGAACTCCATGATTTATGGTTGTACCATTATTATCCCTATTTTCCCATTCAGCACTTAAAGTACGAATTTCGAAATATTCATTTATTTTATTTATCTAGGCAAGAGGAGGGATGTACAAACGTAATTTCATGTTTCTAGGTTGTTACCATTCTTATCCCCTTTCGTCCCGTTCAACCAAAAAGTACGATTTTGCCAAAAATCATTTATTTTACGAGAGTACCCAGTCAGAAGAATGCACATTCCGAATTTCATTATTTTAACTTCAGCCGTATGGTCGTACCATATTCATCCTTCTTTTCCCAATTTCAATGCTTAAATGTACGAATATCAAAATAATCCAAGAGGACGGATGTACAAACCTAATTTCCTGTTTCTAGCTGATGCCGTTTGATTGGTATAATTTGTATCCCTGTTTGTTCCATTCCACCCCCTAAAAGTATGAATTTTGCAAAAAATAACTTTTTACTCCGCGGAATTTTTCAGAAAAAATATGCTTAAAAACTATAAATATTAAGAGTCCTTTCTGTTGTCCTGGTTAGCGAAAAGATTTTCCCTCAAGCCTGATTTTTTATGGGGTCTCCGATGAATATTTCGAGGCATTGCAAAACGAATGACTCCATCTTAAGGTGGAGGGTATAAAAATATTTCCTCTGATGTCTTAGAAACTAATAATTAAATCATGATTTCCAGTATAGTTCAGCTGATGAATAAAATCATACTTTAGAAAGCGCAACAATATATTCATTGACACCTAAGTTACGCATCCTCCGTTTTTATTTGTTTCATAATTACTTTTCATTATGCCCCAAACGAAACACTGTGCGGCGGCTCTTTACTAATTTCAACAATTAATCATTTTGTTGTCAGTTGTATAAACCCATTAATTAAATGTGTAAACATTGTTCTTTCTGCTTGCAACATGCGAACAGGGGTATGATGCCGCACGATATTTCAATTTGTTAGACGTTATTCGTCGCACACACACACAGTTATTTTATATTAGTGAAGTTGACAAATATTTAATGTAGATTTTAGTTTAATGGATGCATGGCCACGTTTAAATAATCGACATCGTAGCCAATCTATGAGTTTTTGGAATATTTTTTTTAAAGGAAATTATCAAGAGTCACGGGGAACTGAAGGTCTCAATTGTATGTATGGCCTTGAGCATAGGGCATTGCATTCAGCTGTCTCTGTTTTCAGCTGTACTGTGAGGACAAAGCAATAAATTGGCAAATGAAATAGTTATTGAAAAATTATGTCGGAGATTTGTGTAGTAAATTGCTGTAATATTTTATGAAATGGAACAATTTACAGCAGCATTGTACTGTAAATCAGCAAATGTTTTTGGGTTTCGTCGAAATTCGATATTTGTAATCAAATTAAAAGGTTTATGATTCGTAAAAGCTCCACCAAATATCTATTAATATAAAGTACAGGGTGGCGGATGAAGATTTGCTACATTAAGAAACTCGAATAACTTTTTGAGAGGACTTTTTGGATTTTCTCTAAAAATGGTTCAAATTGACCCGAAAAGGGCGGAGCTAGAGGGTTAATAACTCTCTAAGACATTATTTTGCTCCCTTCAGCCAAAAAATTAAAACTTTGACTCACCGTAAAAATAAACGCAGACCAGCTGGACTATACGTTTATTCTGCAAAAATGGCCCTTTCGGAATTATAGCGTTACTATTCTGTTTCAATCAAAAAGCCTTAATTTTTTTGACAGTGTAATTTATTTTAATAAATTTAGGGTGGACTACGATATATTCTTGGCTCTGTTTGACATGAACTATAGCATACACGTCCCAGGATGACTGGAAGAGTGGCATTTTTGTGCTGACGAGCAGCAGGTGGACTGGCCTAGGTTGACATGCAGAATCGCGAAGTAGTCAAACTACTTCTGTAGTTGTTGTGGGGACGAGGAGAGATTGAAATCGTTCAACACCTTCTCGGTCTCTGGCGCTAAGTGCAGGGATTTCAAAAACCAACCTTTTTAGGAAAATCCGTTTTCGGTTTGTTCAAAAAATCTAAATTAAAAAAAAAACGGTTTTCGGTTTTAAATTTTTAATATATGCGAAAATGTAACCTATTGTATTATTTTGGCCTTTTTTGAGCTTATTGAATAAAAATTAATATTAAAACCTTCTTGTGCTTTCATTTTTAATTTAATATTAATAGTCAGGTTTTTTCATTTTTATTTATATTCTAACTGAAATGCGAAGAGAGAAATAATAGTTTCAATAGAAACTTAATTCGACGTAAACAATTAGGCCCTCATGCCAATTATTCTGTTCGTGAAATTGCCAGCAACTGGAAAATGGGGTTGGCGGGAAGGGCTATTGTCGTTATAGCTTGGATGACGTTTTGTTTCATCAAATATCTCAAGATCCTTTTACGTCCTTTTTAAAAAGAGAGGGCTAAATAGCCCTTCCATATGGGTATCAAAACTGCATATGATATCTAGATTACCAACGTTGTATGTAAATATAAAACAAGGATTTTTAAATATGCGATTAGAAATAGAAAAGTGGTTAAATATTTTTTATTATATTAATTCATATTGTAATAATTTTGTGTCATCAATAGCCACACTAATAAGCATTATGTCTGAATAAATAACTCTGCTGAAATAGGCGACAAATGTGTACATTGATTCCGTTTTTGTAGATTTATAACAGACCCTAGGTACAATATCAAAGTACTCAGAAATAATTCAGTTTCTTTAATACATATTTTAATGTTGTGCTCACTTGGCTAAGATTCAAATTTCGTTAGGCGCGAATAGAAAGAAAGAAGAAGAAAAAACTTGATCTTAACACATGATTCCCATAGGCATAAAGTCATAAAAATTAAACAATCGGCGTTTCTCTTCAAGTGTCGAATGAAGCTATTTGAAGTCTTACTTCTCCGTATAATATTGTAGTTTCGGTTCTTCTGTTGATTTCTTGAAAGTTTCAATATTGTAATCAGTTTTCGGATATCAATTTGTTGCCTCAATCTAATCACTCCACCCAAGTTCCAGATCTCAATCCTGTCCCCTAGTTTACTTTCACAGATAGTAAACCAATATTCACTATTTCCATAATTTATTGCGCAAATATCCTAATGGTTGTAAGTACGATATATCCAAAAAATTCAAATTTTTTGCATTAAAAACAACGGTTAACGACATGAAAATACCGGTTTCCCAAGTTTAATAAAATTAGTATTATTTCAAAAATCGGTGGAGGGTGACCGTACCTAAAACCGATTAACCGGTTTTCGGTTTTGACATCTCTGGTTAAATGACACTTTTTCCATTAGAGCGTGAGCGTCTTAGCCAGTAAAGTGTCGCTATGATAAAATGTTTCGGGAGCCGCACAGGTTAGTTCCGATGAGGGGTGTAAAAGCCCGCGGTTTCCCAATGGACCTCTTCTTGTCTAAGTAGGTCAGATGATTGATTTTGACTGTCACCACAACCCAATATAACCTAGTGGTATTTTCAAGAGAATTTAACTCACAGATGGCTTAGGGGCGAAACATTTCGCAAATCATTATTTAATAATCCAAACTTTATTTCCGTGAACTGGAAATTGTTTTTTGACGATGTGAAATCAGTTTTAATTTATAAAGACCGCGACCTACACTAATGCACAGGGTGTATTAAAATGTATAACCTTATATCGTTACCAAAATATAAAAAAGACTCAACAAATATTTTTTTTGCAAATCGATATTTTTGTTTATTACGAACGAAGTTGTTGTGTTTTGTTAAAATAACCAAAAATCTCGATTTGTAAAAAAATTTTAGTTGAGTATTTTTTATATTTTGGTAACGATATGAAGGTGCACAGGGTGTATTAAAATGTATAACCTTATATCGTTACCAAAATGTAAAAAAGACTATACTAACAGTTTTTTTCAAATCGATATTTTTGTTTATTATGAACAAAGTTGTTGTGTTTTGTTAAATAACCAAAAATCTCGATTTGCAAAAAAAGTTAGTTGAGTCTTTTTTTATATTTTGGTAACGATATGAAGATGGTTGGTTTGTTTTTATATTTGGGCAGTAAACAGTTGCAGAGCACTCCAATCTCCTCTAAACTAGGGTCATCGATACAGTTGACGATTTGCAGCCGTAATATATAACACTGTTCGACAGCTCATATTACACTTGATCTAGATGATATACGTCTGAAACTATGGGTGAAATGGAGTTAATTGGGGTTTTTAGTTTTTCATTTCCTCATCCTGTTTCCCCTTAAAACAACTTCAAAGTTCCAAAGGATATAATATTTCAAAAATTATTTTAAGTGCGTATTTTGACACTTATAAGTGTCATATTAAAGAAGAGAACATGTACGAAAAAACTTAAAATTTCAAGCTTATATCTGTAGTTTAGCGCTAATAACCATTTCAAGTTTTCCCTCTTAAAAAGTAAAATATGAAAAAACTAAATAAAATAAGGGGAAAACTTGAAATGTTGTTAATGCTAAACTAATAAAGATTGAAACGTGATATTGAAGTATTGTAACAGATATTCTTCTCATTATACTAATACGTATCAGAGGGTGTGAATAAGTATTTAAAATAATTTTTGAAAACTTTTATCCTTTGAAACGTTGTAGTCTTGTGAAGGGGCATAGTTCTGATCTATAGTTTCATATGTAAATAATTTGGTATTATCAAACGCTTAAGCAGCACTGAAAACCCTCAAAGACGGGCTTTAAAGGACACGTCAGTTCGGTCGGCTTTGTCATCCGGCTTTATTTTATCGTTGAAGCTGTACTTTGTATCAATTTAAACTAGAATCGGCTTTCAGAAAAAGTATTGATTATTTTTTCAAATTTATGTTTTTATTGGAAATGTTGAACTTTTTCATTTAATAATGGAAAACAATATCATTCATATGAACAACACAATTTTTCAGTACAAGATCCACTCCAAACAGTGAATGTACATTCCCCTAATTGCGTAGACACTTAAATTAGAGTGATTTTTCAAAATTCGTAGTTTGAAGGGGTACAATTGGAAAAGAGGGATAAAAATGGTACCACTCAAACCGCTGAAGTTGAAATCATGAAATTCGGTGTATACATTCATCTGACTGTGTAGACGCGAAACATAAAGGCATTTTTCGAAATTTCTACTTTTGTGCGGAAATGGGGCAAAAGGGGATAAAAATGGTACGAATGATTCGACAACAGTAAGAAACATGAAATTTACATTACCTTAATTTGTAGACACCTAAAATTAAAAATAACATATGAATCAACCAAACGGCTGCAGCACATTGCTTTGACTGTGTAGGCGCGAAAATTAAAGATAGCTTTCAATATTTGTACCTTTAGGATCAAGACGGGACAAAATTGGCACCAAGCAAATGGCTGTAGCAAGAATCATGAAATTTGGTTTTTACACTCGTCTGTCTGCTTATTATGATTATTTTTCCAAATTCGTACGTTTAGAGTCCAAATGAAAAAAAGAATAAAACTGGTACCAAGCAAACGGCTGTACCTAGATTCATGGAATTAGATGTGTATATTCCAAAAATGGGAGCGAAACTTAAGGGATCTTTAAAATGTGTACATTTATTATCAAAATAATACAGTTACTTGGTCTATAGGTGAAAATGTTTCTCACTAATGACGACTGGCTTGTGAACTTTTTGATTATAAGTAGTGGATAGTAGTGGTAGTGGATTTGAAATATTGCTCATAAGTATGCCATATAGCTTGAAATAGTAAACAAATATAGTAATGTGCATAAAATACCACAATTATCCTAATATTTTAGCATACTTCTATGAAAAGTCAACAGCATCTAATCTGCCCGAAGTACTGTGGAATTTACTCAGTGGCGAACTTAACGCCTTTCAACTTGGTTTGGTATTTCAAATCCTCCCTATCCTACTTTAATATTTTTTAATTGTTTGAATTTCAATTGATGTCGTCAGCATTTCAGTTGCTCAACTACCACTGATTCTCAATTAATAGTTTTTGAATTTTTAATAGATTTTTTGCATTTAAATTGGCGTTTTTTCTAAACAATTGCAAAAGTTGTAGAATTATTTCACTCTGTTCAATAAACATTGACCGATTCGTGGAAATGTGTTTGTATTTCATCATCATTAATCCAACTTTGAAACTGACAATAATTTCAATTTATTTTCAAACTAATCAATGTTAAATATTATTAAGTTGCATTTAATTGCTTCGAAAGTGAAACGTCAGTCCGGTCCACTATTGATTGGTAACAATTAAAAAAGTGACCAATTTCCGATTTAGTCATGAGACAGATATCATCGACAACGATGTTGTTGATAACTATTCTACCGGTTCACTTTGAAAGCGTGTGTGCGTATGAGTGTGTGTATGTGTGAGTGCTTCCCGTATGGTCGTTTAACTACATAATAATACGCAGTGCATAAATCCTCACGTGATCTCAAAAACCTTTCACATTTTGCTGTTCTTCACCCCAAAACAAAACAAAACAAATCGAAACGAAATGTTTGTTTGTTACCTTCCAAGATCATGTGGATACATAACGCTCGACTAACTGACTGACTTATAACAACAAAGTGCGGCTTTTAAAGTATTTCCTTGCCATTTTTCATGTTGTTTGCTGAAACTTGTTTTCAATTTTTTTTTTTCGTATGAAAAGTAATTTGAGTGGCCAGCGGGATGTAAATAAGCGAATTGTGATTTTTTTGTAGCTTTCATGGTGTGGGTAACCCAATAAATTACACGATGGAATCCAAAAAACATCGGTAGTCCAAATTTAATTTTTGATATTAAATTAATATTAAAAACAGTAAATAGTGAATTATTTTTCCCATATAAAGACTCAAACAACAGTTCCAAAAAAAAAAAAACTCAACAATACTAATCATAAAAAACAATCCATGATGTTTGTTGAATTTATTTTCATTTTAGTTGAATTTATTTAACTCTACTCTGACTATTTTCTGATTGAAATATATTCCAATATTGGATTACGGTCCACCAAAATGCTAAACTTTGCAAGTTCCGACTTATGACGGTCTTCCCGCAAATGAGCGTTGTGCTCACCATAAGATTAATGTGGGTCGCTGCACTCCATGAGCCAGTTGCACATCTGGTAACCCCAACATCAAGCATGCGGCATTGAACTTGAAATTATCTGTGTATCATAATGACGTGTACACACAGCCATATTTATTTATAAACTTTCTGTTTGTGAAAAGGGGGTACGTACGTACGGGTACGTGTAGATATGCATTTTATGTATTTCGGATGCATTAAGGCACGACAGCGACGACAGCAAAATCAAGTTTTTTCTTTCTCACTGACATATATCAGCGTTGGCTGTAAACGGGCACAAACAATGGGTCGGTTCCCGCACAAGATGTAAAACAGTTGGTGAATACAAAAAGCTTAGCTTTAGAAAAAAGGATAAATATTGGCTGTAAAGTCTAAAATTGTGAAAAGTGTCTTTAGTAAAACCCCTTTTTTAACTTAATACCATATAGAGAATACGAAAATAATACCAAATATTTGTTGGCTCATGATTGCGTACTGAACAGGAAATATTTGTGACAGCATAGTTTCAGAAACCCAGATAGAGAAAGCTGATATAAATGCAATTGCAACCGTATATTGTGGATTTTTGCAACAATTGCAGCTTTTTTACATACCCAGCAAAAACTCTCATTACCACTAATGTGGGGAATATAGCAAAACCAAAAACCTTCACTACTTATTTTTCGGATCCGTTTCTAATTATTTTTATAAAGGGATTGTAAAAAAATAAGTACTTCCACGCACTCTTACGAAAAGTTAATAAATAAGTACTTCTACGAGTTGTAAAATAAGAGGCTTTAGGAAGATACAAAATAAGTCATTATTGATAACTTGTCAAGTAATGTACTATCAATAATGGGCTTAATAAGTGATGAAAAACATTTTTATTAAATTATATATTTTGTATCGACTTGTTAACAATGTGAATACAGAATTTAGGGCTGTTTTTCTTTAAGCCTGAATAACTAACCTGCGATAACAACAGCACTGCTATTCTACAGAAACACCCACATTTTTTGTCGGCAAATATCGATCTTCCAATAAACATGGACCAATTTTATGTTTGCATAAGTTGACGTGTAATTTTGCTATTAAAGCGTGAAGTGCTTTATTTACAACATTGGTGTCTTCGGTGAAATTTTCTGACAACAAATTTTCGTAGACCATTTTAATCCTTAATTGTACTTTTTGAAACGGCCTTTTTGATTTTTTTTGAAAAAAAAAACGGGTCAAATTGCCCCATAAAGAGAGAAACTAGAGAGATCTAAGATCTTCCACAAAAAAGATTCTCATAAAATTACAGTTCCGACAATAAGAATTCAGACGTTAACATACAACACTTTTCTCTCTTCGTATAATTCTCCCTCCGACCAAAACATCAAAACTTTGATCCACTGTAAAAAGAAGCTCAGACCAGCTGCACTATGAAATTAAATGATCTACTCAACATATCCTATCAGAATTATAGGGTCGCTATTCTGTTGCAATATTATTGAATATTGGCAGTTCTATGACACCTAGAGTGCTGAAATTTTTTATAAGTGCATCTGGTACCAATGTGGGTAGTTGTGCCAAAAATGGGCGGTGTTGGAAAGGTGGGCGTGGCACCTCCCATACGAAGTTAAAACCTATTATTGAATATTGCCAGTTCTATGACACCTAGAGTGCTGAAATATTGTGTAAGTGCATCTAGCATCAATGTGGGTAGTTATGCAAAAAATGGGCGGTATTTGAAAAGTGGGTGTGACACCTCCCATACGAAGTTAAAACCTATTATTGAATATTGCCAGTTCTATGACACCTAGAGTACTGAAATTTTGTGTAAGTGCATCTAGCACCAATGTGGGTAGTTTTTTTTCACTGAACCAAGACTCAGGGGATGTCCCCTATAAATGCAGTGCATTGCGTTGGTAGAAGGAAGATAAGGTATTGGAAGGAGGAAAGAGGGAGTAGTTGTGCCAAAAATGGGCGGTATTGGAAAGGTGGGCGTGGCACCTCCCATACGAAGTTAAAACCTATTATTGAATATTGCCAGTTCTATGATACCTAGAGTGCTGAAATTTTGTGTAAGTGCATCTAGCACCAATGTGGGTAGTTGTGCCAAAAATGGGCGGAAAGTGGCCGTGACCCTTCCCATTCGAAATTAAAACCTGTTTTAGAGTATATTCGACATCGAGATTCCTATATTGTTGCGTAAGTTAATTTATGTGTAACCTGCTTAGACAATATACAAATGGGCGGGATTTGAAAGATGGGGAATTTTTTATTTGAATTTTTAAATATTACACGCTTTCTTTTCATTTTTTTAGCACAATAGTAAAGTAAGGTAACAAAAAAGAAATATTCATTCGTCAAAAGCCGACTTAAGCCAAGAAACGGAAATTATATTAATTTTTTAGTTTTTGTGTTGTTTGATTTGTGAACAATTTGATTGACTTTCTATGTGTTTTTAATGTAGTACATTCGAATTCAAGCTATTCGATTAAGTAAGTTCTTCTTACGTAGGAAGTTTTTTGTTCTGGTAATGGAAATGAGGAGAATCACACTCAACCATATCAATTTGATTTTTGACATTACTTTCTTTATTCGCCGTAAACGAAAGTTGTGTTCTTCAATATTCTCCTTGGATTATATTCAATTTTTTTATCGCAGGGAAGTACCTTGATTATAAGTGGTACATATATTACCGATCACAAGAAAAACAATATGAAACCTGTTTTTCCGCCTGGCGAAGCGGGCCGGGGTTCAGTTAGTGTACCTATAAAATTAGGACCTCCTTGCTCCTTTCGTTGTCATCGTTACCTGAAATGAAAAAAGGCATAACAACCAAAAATGGCTAATCGAATATTGTATTGATTATGTTACACGTGACTAAAATACATCATATGACAAAGTTTTAGACTTCTGTACCAAAAAATACAAAAAATTATAACGAAATATTTCTTTCTACAGTATCGATATTTTTTGATTCTCACCTGAAAACTTATGAAAATGTGGCTTTCGTCATTTTGCATTTCAGATGACGATATACTTTATAGAGTCACTGGTCGATATTTCAAGGAAATTTAAACAGAATGATAAGCTTATTGTACCCCAATCCTATAGAGGAGGGTATAAAAACAAATTTGAAGTAGAAAAACTGTGGGAAACCCCAATTGTCACATTGTCGTGAAAATCCTGACTTTTAAAACCTATTACTAATTTTAATATTTTCGGAAGTATGATATGATAGGCAATCTTTGTTAAAAAAAGTTGTTGATGTTATAATTAATGCAACGTAATTATTTTCATTTATTGAATAACTTTTTATGTAAATCTAAAAAAAGGATAATATTACCATAAATGTTAACTGGATTTTTATGAAGAGATTGATTAAGATTTATGTATTTTTCACCACTGAAAAATCTAAAATTCGCGGTTGCAATTGCTTATATTTAAAATTTCTCTCTTCAGGATTCTGAAACTTTTTGATACAAATATTCCCCATGAAATCAGCAATCATATACCATAAAAATATTTTGGTATTCTCAATATGATAAAAAGTTACGTTGGTTTTTCTAAAAATACTTTTCACAATTTTTGACTTTACAGCCACTATTTATCCTAATTTAGCCTGATAACTTGGAAACTAAAATGCTATTAACCGCGAAATGGTGCCATTTTATAATGCGATATGCCCTAAATCTAGAAAAATGTTTTAAACCAAATCGTTGCAGCGAATTACAACTTTCGGTTATATACTGCTCCATTTTTGAACTATATTATTTATATTATTTTCAAGTGTTCATAGCCACTTTTGCAGTCACAAATTAACGTGTGAGTAGATAGCCAAATCAGAAAAATTGGAAAAATGGCTTTAGATCAAAAAATTCTTCTCCAAATTTTTATGACAGATGACATCCAAATCAAAGAATTGTTTGGCATCAAAAACTCATTTTCGAGAAAATGGTTCATAGCCACTTATGAATATAAGCCCTCGATATATAACATTTTTTGCAAAATGTTTGAAAAACTGAAAACGCCAATTAACTCAATTTGTCCTGTAGTTTAAGGCGAATATCATTCGGATCAAGTATAATGTGGACTGTCGGCTGGTGTTATATATGCATTCTAAATGGAATATCCTTCTTCAAATCATATTTCAAAAGATTTTCTTCCATATCTTTCAACTAGAAACCGCTCTGGTAAAAATAGGCCAGATTTATATATAGCTCCTATATAAATATCTCTTCCGATTTGACCCTTTCCGCTCTATAAACCACATATTTCAACAAATTTTCTTCAAATTTGGCAAAACAACTTCGATTTCAACTAGAAACAGTTCTGGTGAAAATGGGCCAAATTGGTTATAGATAAAATAAAACAAACGAAAAGAAATACAAACGTTTTATTCCTTCAATAGAAGTCGCTCAGTTGCATTAATGATACTAGACGACAGCAAACACAGCATTCTATAATCATTTCGATGCGTTGCTAGAGTTATGGCAAATTGTCTAATTCATTAGGCTATGGCGGGAAGCAAGGAAACAAAGCACGTGTCACTCACAGGTCACACGAAATACTTAGAGATTATTTTTTCACAAATAAATATTAGACATGCTTCTAAACGAGCGCTTTGGCTATATATATGATATGACTGCAGTATAACAGAGAATTTTTGTAAATATTTTCCCCATAGGCCACATGAAACAAAATAGAGTACGAAAGAAAATAAAAAACAAATTTCACTGGCCACCATTACTGGAACACGGCCAATATATAAACGATGTAGAGAGAGGTAAAGAGCAAGAGATGAGTTTGTCTGTATCCGCTTAGATTAGTGTACGACTATGTGAAAATTATCAATGCATTTTAGAGTAAATAAACAAACGTTCAGGCGGAACTAAGTGCGGCAGACACGATTTTTAGATACACTACCTCAAAGATGGCACAAAAGGTAATCGGAAATATTCCATATTTTCGAAGTTGATATTTTTTTGGAAAAAATAATATTAGGGTACAGATAGAAAAATAGTAAAAAAATAAAAATTAATTAGTTTGCGAAATTTACATGTGCGCGGGAGATATGGCATCCGCCGCACTATAGTCTCAGTGACCACTTTTCTTGGTAAAAAATAATTTTTTGTGGTTCTTTCCACTTGTTGTTGTAATTTAAAAGTGAATACTTTGAAGCCACAAAATATATAAAACATTTTTGTAAATATCAATTTATCGTTTTTACGTGTGCACTTTTAACATAAACCATTGGCTTAATATAGAAATGAAAATCTTGAAAATAATGAAAATCAAATTCTTAAATTAAATGTATTGTCTGTTTTTATTAAGAAACATGCATTTTTTTCAGATTTAATAAATATTCATATGGCGGGCGTAAAAGCATGTATATTAACATTATCTATCTGGGCTTCATAAAAGTTGGTGTCACAAATATTCTCTCTCATATGCAAATGAATATTTTGGTATTTTCCAAATGACAGTGATACGTCTTTGAATAATGATGAATACATATTGTATCCATGTACTGTATCTGTTCGACCGGAGATTATATTTGAGTGTTACAAACGTAATGACGAAATCTGTATACACTGCCATTCGTGGAGGTTAGTCACTTTATGTATGTTTGTTTGTATGTTCTACGTAAATTTATCATAGATAAGTTAGAAAATGTAGACAAACCGACGCCTTTTTAAACGAGTTTAGCAAATACATAGCACTGATATGGCAGTGCAACATGCGATTTAGGCACGTTGAGTGTAGACATACTATTCTAAAAGTTGAGTAGTGAATATCAGGCGTGTTTTATTTTCCAAAAGCGGACTTGTTTCCACTTAACAGTATTTCTTAGGCAAAATGGAAGATTTTTTTTTTCAAAAATGATTTTGATTACAGAATTATGTTTTTCTTTTAATTTGAAATTTTCCCCATCTCATGTCTCTTCCTTAGTATTTTACAATTCTTCTACCCACAATACTCCTTTACATGACTCTCTCTGCCTACTAAACCATATGGGTGCCACAATGTGCCTTTGTAGGCTTCCGAGTGAACCTAGCCTAACCTGAAATATTCAAAATTTATAGTTTCTAGTGCAATAAAGCTCTTATTTGTAACTTTTGAAAATTTTGAAATTGCAACACTTTATTGAATAATAGCGGTGAAATAGATAAATACAGCTTGTGATGAAATACAAATATTATCTGGTTCCATTGGGCGATATTTGATATCAGTATAGTTGAATATCTTTGACGGTTATCAATGTTCTTAACATTAAATTTAAATGGAGAGATATAATTCTGATCGTCTAAATATCGTAAAATTTATAATGTCTGTTCTGCCAAACTAAGCAGAAGTGGAACGAGTAATAAAATTATTCAAAAATTTAATTCATTCATTTTAATTCAATTCAAAAATTACGAGAAATGTTAACTGGAATGACTAAAAATTTGTTTTAATGAAAACATCAAAAACTCAATCAATTACTAACTGATTTTTAAAAACGAAGTGGAATTTTACTCTGGTTTTAAAATAAATTTACAAATGGCAACGTTACAATACAAAAATGCGTAAAAACAAAAATACAACTCCAAAGCCATTATTACACTTGAACCGGAACTATGGAAAATGGTGTTAATTGACGTTCTCAATTTTTCATTTGCTCATCCTTTCAAATAACATTTTTCAAAAAATATTTTAGGTATGTTAATGTTAAATATATGCAAAACATTTAATCTTATAAATATCGGTATATTTTTTATTTTAATGTATTATAGCTAATTACTAGATTAGATATGATGATTTATAGTCTTTAAATCGCTCTTCTAAAAATATATCAATTAAAGATGTGACGATCTTCCACGAAATGAGAGATATCGTCCCAGCGCTATCTGAAGGACAATTTTAAAATTGTTTTCCTTTTGAAATATTAACATACCTCCATTACAATATATAATTTAATACAGGCTCGCGACATTTCATGTCAATTAATCCTTTAGTGTGTATATTTTCCAGTCCAACGACTACAAGTCTGGCCAGAAAGAAATATTTCACAATATGAATTTTGTAAGCAAAGGAAAAAGGCGAGAAATCATACACGATCATAAATACTATATTATACAACCGTATGCACTTTTCAAAGTGGAAATTAAATCATGAGTGGTAATCACAACTTTTTAATCGAATTGTGAGGAATACTTGTTGTACAACACAAAAGAAAATTGGGGATATTTATATCAGATACGTTTAACGTATATACATTGTGAGGGATCACGAAAATAAATTGCTGCGGTCATCCCAAAAATGAAAAGTGGAGTTCAATGATGATCTGCAAAGTATTTCGTCGCTGGGTCAAGCCGTCTTTGAGCTAAGCTCCTAAATCGCCTTAAAAATCATGTTTTTCCCGTGTAATTTTTTTATGTTGCATTTTTGTCCAAAATTGTTTACTGTATTAATTTTATTCTTGAATTAGATTAACTCATTGGTCGTATTTATTATTGGACATTTAGATTGACTTTTTGTGGGTTTTCAAAGTAATAGATAAAAACTCATATTTCTTGGAAACATTATGTAAATGGTGAAAAACAAATGATCAAATGATGGCGAAATTATGAACATCGGTCGAAAATGACGTCACTGTCTCCATTTTTGTGAAATAATTTAATTTGGATTTTCAGGCTCAAAATTTTCAAACTCGTTTTACAATGAGCGCTGCAACGTTAATTCCCTTCCGATGTTCATCATTTACGCATCATTCGAAAGGTATTGACTGCAGCTATTTATTTTATATAAATAACCACCAAATACTAAATAGCTTGATATTTAAAATTGCATTCAAGGGGCTATTAATTCGGAAAAAATTGGCCTAATATACATTATGTTCAGTTTATAATAGGTTTTATCATTTATTTAAAGCAATATTAAGATTTGTTTGTACTGGATCTTGGGTCTAAATAGTTTTCAAAGAGATCTGAGAAATTCGTAAAGTTTGTATTGCTGGGTGTGTATCTTGTTAATGAAAATCTTCATTTGAATATTATGTAGTTATCCACAAAGTTAAAACTAAAAATTTTAAAATTTGTCTATCCAAAAATTTTACTAAATTAACTTTACATTAACTTTGCGATTTTACACTCATATTATAAATACATATTTTGTGCATATGCAATATTTTTTGCATATTCACTACATATGTTATTGCATATATTTTGCATCCCCTGAATTACTTGACTTTGTTCAGAAGAGGGCGATGTTATTGATGGTACACTGAAAGAAAAATCGTTCGTTGCATCAACGAATCAGATTCGTTATTGCCATTTCGTTGTATCAACGAAATATTTCGTTCCCACAACAATCCGACACGTTGCTGCAACAATGTGAACGTTTATGGTACGAAGCCGATTTTTCGTAGGTTCGTTCCTGCAACAATTCAATATTCGTTGATGCAACGAAAATATTCTCTTTCATTTTGTACATGGGAAAACATTAGTTAATACAAAAAATCTATAAATTTCTGATTATAATCATTGTTTTTATACAAATCCATATTATTTTGTCAAAAATTATAAAAATGAATGGAGTTTGGATGGAACACTTTGCCTCAACAACTCATTCGTTGCAGCAACGAAACTGATATTGTTGCAGCAACAAGTTATTCGTTGGTGCGTTGGTGTCGGAGACTAATTTGTGTGTCTAGTGTGAATTTTTGGGATGTATTCGATAGTAATTCTCATTCACGTTGTTGGAATTCTGCATTAAGTAGTTGAGCTGGTGTTGTGAATAATCACTTCGATGTCCACCGCCAGTGGTCATCATGGAACTGAATTATCTATACTGAAAGAAAAACGTTCGAGGCCTGGACGAATTTTGTTCTTGAAAATCAACTAACGTCGGCATTCATTGCTGCAACGACAAGGTTTCGTTGCTGCAACGAATATGTTTAATTTATTGCCACCAATATTTTCGAAACCACATTGTTTCAGCAAGGAAACCGCGTTGTTGTAGCAACGAAACAGAGTTGTTGTAGCAACGAAACAGAGTTGTTGCAGTAACGAAACAACATTGTTGCAGCAACGAAACAACATTGCTTCAGCAACGAAACAGTTGTTGCAGCAACGACCATATTCGTTGTAGAACTATAATTTCCATTAAATCAAGATTCGTTTTAGAGCAAAATTATATATTGCTAATTTTGGGACACAGCTTGGTTAATCTTCTGTCATGTTTTGCCAAAAATTAATACCCTTTTTTGTGCAGAAATGTATTTATACCCACAACAACTACTACATTAAAGCTATCAATGCAAAGAAATTGACTCAAATAAAAAAGTAATATTTCATCGAACTTAATTCGGTATCAATGATTACATAATTATGACGATTGCACAGGGGAATTATGCGATATAATTAATTATTTTCATTGTCTCAGACTACCCCCACCACTCCCACCCCGCCAAGCCAACAAACTAACACAATTGATCACATATCAAAAGGGATAAATAATTATGTGATATATCACATAATTCCAACGCAAGAACCGCACCACTGACATATCACTGTCTGCGGGTATTACCCGTGTGTGTCCGGTGGCATTATTGATGAGCTCTCTTCGACTGCAAATGAAGCCAGTCGCATGGAAATTGGCAATTGTCTTCCCCAAGAATATCAGTTATAGTTTTTGACATGAGCTCTACAACACAATACATTAATACATTAATTATTCTTCAAATAGTTGCTCGTACTTTGTATAACTATGAAGACAACGGCAAAATTGACAGTGCAAATAGGCAGGCAACAATAAACCTGTGGAAAGATTAATTGGCCAACACTGATAAACCAGCGCGAGTATGAATTGAATAACATTTTCAGTAAGTCTGCAAAAGTCGGACGTAACCTAGGTGGAATGCCCGTGAAATGCCACCTATTCATTAGTGAGACCATTAAGTCACGAACTCATAATCGCAGCAAGTAAAAGTGTGAAACGAAATCACGGTCTGCCTAATTATTAAGTACGAATATCACAAATATCGTCGTACATTAAGTAAGCGTCTTTATCGACGTCGATTGTCTGTCTATATTTGTGTCTGGATTAAGGAAAAATACAAACAGTCATAAAAAGAGAGATAACGTCAGCCAATGCATTACCGGATTAGTTATATAACTAGTCGTAAAGACCCGTCCAAAATAATACCACACACAAAAACAATTGTGGGATAGAAAATCGATCATAAAAATTATTTTTAAACAATTAAGGAAACGCTAAAGTCATGTCGGAGCCGACTACAGGATGCCCTTCACCAATATCAAGCCAGGATTTTTAGTGAAAATATCTGAAAATTACTCGTTAACTCATTATGCTCCAGCTTACTTATGACCCGTTGTGGTGCAATTTAATACAGATGTTCATTTGTGCCAAGATCGTTAGCAATATTAGGGTACTTTAAAATGTAAAAATTAAATAGAAAACAAAATTTTTCATATACAGTTTTAAATATGCTGCTTAAGCCACTAACATATTGACAAACAGTACTAAACATTTTTGTTGTGGATATATTTTTTTTTAATTTTTTCTAAAATTCCAATTCTTGCCGAAGGTACCTTTAATATTTGTACCTTCATTTTGGAAATATATTCAATTAAATATAATTATGATAGCCGCCAAAAATGGATTTTATGCTGACACAAAAAATAATAACAAATAGAAAATAAATAAAAAATATGGATAAATGGAGAAGATATGGCACTCTTTGTAGCCGCAAAATATATATTTAAATCATATTTTTTTAGTCTAGCGTAAACAAAAACCTTACAATTTAGAAAGCAGATCAATTATATTTTAGTTTGTAATAGCTGGTATATTAGAGAAGAAACCAATACCTATTGCGAGCATATCTATGTATAAATACCGAATTTACACTGAAGGAATTTTCATTCATAATATTTATGAAAGTTTTATCATAAATTTAGTGAATTTGTTCTTAAAATGTAAGAAAAATGCATAAGTAAAATGAAATGTTTCATACAATTTGTTCACAAACATTTCTATTTCATAAAACAAAATTGCTAAATATGATTTCATAAGATCACAGAAAGATTTCATAGTATTAAAGAAACAATTCTTAAAGATTGAGAATAACCAGTATAATATTTGTGTTATGAATTAAATGTCTTCATAAATATAATGAAGGATTTCATAGTTTTTATGACACATTCTTAGTGTGTCGACTTTATTCGGTTGAATGCTAGGAATTATCATTTTTCCTCTGTTAACTCTGACATAAATATTTACCCTGATTTAGGTCAAAGACTAATTATTCCAAAGATTTGTTAGTCAACAAGTCAGACCTTTTTTGCTTTTTTGTTTATATTGGAATATTTATGAAACTTTTTCATAAAATTAGTGAAGTTTCTTCATAAAATCTATGAAAATTTGCATAAATCATATTATGAAAAATAATGAACTTGTATGACAAAACTTCATCGAATGAATAACTGCATTTCATAGTTTCTATGAAATGTTTCATAAATTCTATGACACTTTTCATTGTTTTGTGGTTTAATTTTAAAGCAATCTATCGAAAAAACAAACGAAAATACTCTCCAGACTGAATACAAATCAGATAACTTGCATTCGTCGCTTTTAAAACAGAATTGGTGTAAGTCATTGTTTTGGTAGATATACATGGCGGCTGATGAAGGTTGCTACATTAAGAAACTGGAATAACTTGTTATAACCTCCATTATGGTATTATGCCTTTGCGCCTTTGTTTGTAACGCCTAAAAGGAATCGAGATATATTCTACGTTTATTATACAGATCGCTCTCGATATATTTGCCATATATTTTGACCAATTTTCTTCAAATTTCTCACAATATTTATAGATGCAATGGTGATTCGTTAACGGCTTGATAAAAATGTTCTATGAAATGCGCGAACATATTATTTTTCAAAGTAAATTTTCCCCATGATGACTTGCCAAACCTTATTGAAAAGAAATGTGATTGTTATCGATAGCGATATTTCACATGCAGCTTTAAAAGCAATCGTTATATAAAAAATAATACTCCAAGTATATTAGAAAAAAAAACGGATAAGCAACACACTTTCTAATAGCCATCCCAGTGGTTATTGGGGTATATTCAATCCTTGTTAAGGTAAAGTTTTCCTTTAAAAAAGTTTTCCTTTCCTCTTTAGTCATTCAATACATCCGTTTTGCTGATACGAATTTTGTTTTACGCATATGGGCAACTCCCAGTGACCCGGAAGCGACATTCGCACGCCTTAAAATACGCCAAAAACAAGAAAGAAACTGAAAAAGTTTATCACCTTTTTAGTGTTGTAAAGCGCTTAAAGAGTACTAAATTTTAAAAATATATCGCCAGGATTTAGTACAAATTTGTACAAATTAGTAGAAATTAGTACAACATTATAAAAAATTTAACATCGAAATGGACGCGACAAAAAACAGAAGTACATTTGAAGCTCTTATCGAAATATAAAAAGTTCAGCGATTTTTTGAGAGCTCTGTTTTCCCTATATACATGTAAATGAAGATGTATTTTGTTCGTAGATTTATGAAATATGACAATTAATTCTTAGATTTTTTATCAGGACGCTACAAATATTTCCACTCGTGGTAAAAAAGTAGCAATTTTCGTTATAACACTTCAACTTTAAATAAAAATAAAAGGGGACAAGTTAAGTTTTATAATAAAAAATTGTCGAAATAAGGAACAAATAAAGTTAAAAGCTATTAGTGTGGTTTGATTTAATTTTTTTTGGGAGACGTCCATATCCACAGTCAGAGGAACCTAAACGCCCAATTTAAATTTCTAGCTGCAGTTCAGGATGTTACCATTTTTATCCCTCTTTAACCACTTATCGCAAAGTGCACATTTCGAAAAAATCTCTTTTTTACGTGTTTACGCTCTTAAAGGTATGTATACTCCAAATTTACTACCATAAAATATATTCCCTCCTTCTATTGTATACATTCTAAACGTACTCATGGTAATGTCTTTCTCAACTGAGTTCTTTACTACTTCGATGCTTTTGATTTGTATTCCACAATCTTTTGGGGTGGTCTTGTGGTTTCCCTATCCCTACACATTCAGCTGACTTTCAGGAAGGTACCATTTTTATCTCTCTTTTTCCCTTTTTATCCCAAAAAAGTACGAATTTCGTAAAATCCCTGTTTACGTGTCTACGCTGTTAAGGGATGTATACTCCAAATTTACTACCCTAAAATATATTTCCCCTTCTATTGTATACATTCTGAACGTATTCATAGTGCAGTCTTCCTCAACTGAGCTCTCTACTACTTCGATGCTTTTTAACTATATTCCGAAATCTTTTGAGGTGGTCGTGTGGTTCCCCGATCCCTACACACGCAGCTGACTGTTTTTAAATAAGCTTTCTAAACGTTGAGCGTATACATGTATAATTCGATTCAGCTGACTCTGAAACTCATTCACCTGCATCTATTTTCGTTCAGTCAAAAGCAAACATCGATTTAAAGCGATTAATATTATATTGAAGTGTTAACAAATTGATAACTTTATAATGTTATCTTCTCGGCGGAACGTGTAAATTTATTTGTTTGTCTTAAATTTAACTAACTAAATTAATATCACAAAACAATCAGACATAGACACACCACTACACAAAAACTCTCACACACACCCACACCCACCAACAGTCACCCGCACAATTAACTAAAGTCACGAGATGATCATTTGATATCTGCTGTCAATACATATTTTTGGACGCTACACACACAAGTTCACATCCACATGCATACTTGCGTACTGGTCTTTCGGTCTGGTGCTCAATATCGGCTTTATTCGCCCGTCGCATTCTCCGAAACAAGTTACGGTTACTCGGCTGTGTTCGTTTATCATTCGTTCCGAGCTCGCACACACACACTCAAACAAAAGCTTTGTGCCAGTGGCAATTCGTAAATAACCTTGATACTGCTTAGATTATTAACTATGAAAATATGACAAAAACACCGTATCGGACAAACATCCATACACCGTCCACCACAGAACATACATCCATGGAAACATAGATACACACGAAATACTACGACGCACAGTGGATTGCGGACGCCGGAAAGTTCTAATGTTTAGGAGTACCACCCACTCGCTATACTTTTCAACTTCATTCCAAAAGTTTCAGAGGATTTACTGAACAAATGTGGAATGAGAATTGTTGATGAAATTAATTATGAGAAAATTTAGCTCACAGTGGTTCAGCATTGCTTGCCTACAGCCAAATAGCTGCATTTTTGAGTACAGAGAAAAATGAATTCTGGTACATTCATATAATTTAATGGCGATACTAACTTTAACAAATAAACGGTAGATCAGTGGCTGTAGACTTTACGTAGAAGTGCAGTTACATATCAAATACCACATACAAAATACCACGACCCTATTAGTACGAATTTGAAAAAATATTTTATGTATCTGTCTATGTAGCCAGAGGAATATATGTATCGGCTGCAGGTGTTTGGTTAGTACCATTTTTATCCCCTTTGCGCCATTCCCAAAAACAAATATTTTCGAAAAAAATTTGCCCATCTTCACTGTTAGTGGAATATTTATCGTATTTCACTTTTAGCGAAACTTCGGTTGGTACAATTTTTATCCCTCGTTTCCCATTTTAAAAGTCTGCTTCGGGAAATCCATTTATTTTACTGAAACTACTAGTGAAAATAACACACAAGGTTGCTACCAGAAAAATTCAGTTATATCAATTGAATATTTTTGAGGTGAACGGCGAATTTTAATCGTAATTTTTTTCTGATATTAACTATTTACATTGCTTCGATTTACAAATACACATAGTTTGCAGCATTTTTTGAAAGGTTAAAAAATGTGAAAATAGTAACAAAATTGTGAAATGTTTATAACGCCGTACGACAATTTTTAAAAACCGGATGATATCCGTATGAAACTATAGCTAAAATAGAGTTACCTGGCGTTTTTAGTTTTTCATTTCATGTTTCCCTTCACAGGACTACAAACTTCTAAAGGATAAAATGTTTAAAAAAATATTGTATATACTAGTTCCCAACCTCTGATAACGGTAATAGTGTCAAATTAAAGTGGATATATATTAAAAAAATTATGTATTAGTTCAGCATTAACATCTATTTCTAATTTACCCCTTAGTTTTTCTTGTTTATTCATATGTTTTTTAAGAGGCAATACTTTAATTGTTAAAGCTTGAAATTTAAAGTATTTTTAGCACATGTTCTCTTCTTTAATTTGGCATTTATGCTGGTATCGTAGGGTGTGAAAAATAAATTTTGATGAAACAGGATGAGGAAATGAAAAACTAAAAATGCAAATTAACTCCAGTTCACCTATAGTTTAAGATGTATACCATCTGGTCCAAGTGTAATATGGTCTATCGAACAGTGTAATATAACCACATTGAGTTTATATATTTTTATATTCTCCACCTCCAGGAATGACAAAGTGATTATACCCCACTTTGTCATTCCGTTTGTAACACCTTGAAATATTCAACGGAGACCCCTTAAAGTATATATATTCTGTATCCTCGTAAAATTTTAAGACTATTTAGCCATGTCTGTCTGTTGAAAGCACGATAGCGGCCGAACGAAATGAGCTAGGAGGTTGAAATTTTCCGTAAATGTGTCTTATGGTTGTAGATCGGTTGGGATTGAAAGTGGGCGAAATCGGCCCAGAGGTAAAAATTTTTCCTTAACAAGGACTGAAAATACCCCTAATATTTAGACTATTTAAGCAATTATTTGGAAAATTTCCGATTCTTATACACTTGAAATTTGTTTCGTACATTCCTCTGGTAACGTGGTATAACAGATAGAAACATGAAATTTGGAATGTACATCCGTATAATTGCGTAGATAGGTAAAATAGAGGAATTTTTCAAAATCCGTACTTTTAAGGGCTACGATTTGAAAAGAGGGATACAAATGGTACCTGCCAAACCGCTGAAGTTGAAATCATGAAATGAACGGTGTGAACTTTCATCTGACTGTGAAGATGCGAAAGAAAGAGGATTTTTTCGAAATTTGTACTTTTAATCGGAAAATGGGGTGAATGGGTATAAAAATGGTATCAAACAAGCGGCTGCAGCTATAATAATCAAATTCTGTGTGTACATTTCTCTGACGGCGTTAACGTCAATAACAATGATATCTTCCGATATTCGTAGCTTCAGGATCTAAATGCAATTCAATTTAGCTACAATCAAATTGTTCTAGCTAGAATCATGATATTCAATATTTGCTCTCGCCTGTCTACGTAGACGCGGAAAATAGGAGGTACGAATTTAGGCTGTAGCTGGAATCAAGAAATTGTTTCTACCTAATAATATTTAGGGCACATTTTTGAAGATTTCTGACTATTATTTATATATAGTAGAGGACTATGTATATTATAATAATGAAGAACGATTTTCCTAATATAGTAGTTCACTTCTGTGTAATGTCGACAGCCTCTAATTTATCGATAATACTGTCGAATACACTCCGTGGTGGAGGGTGTATAAGACTCGGCCCGGCCGAACTTAACGCCTTCTTACTTGTTGATTTTAGGCTCACCTACTACGCCATGTTGAAAGCACGCTAGCTTCCGAACGAAATGAGCTAGGAGGTTCAAATTTTTCCTTATGGTTGCAGATCGGTTGGGATTGAAAGTGGGCGAAATCGGCCCAGACGGCCCTCACAAGGACTGAAAATAACCTAATATTTAAAGTATTTCAACATGTTTTTGAACATATTAGCTTGTATTTACTTGATATTTGCAATGTACATTCCCTTTATAGCATAAAAGGGCACCATAGAGGGATTTTTATTTGTAGGGGCGAAATGGGACAAACAGGGATAAAAACGGTAGCTATCAAACGACAACAGATAAAAACACGAAATTTGGCGTGTACATTCCTCTAATAGAGTAGATACATAATATAAATAAGGGTTTAAATGGTGATAGAGGGATAAAAATAGTACCAATCAAACGGCTGCACCTAGAATAATGAAATTCGGTGTACATATTCCTCTGATTGCGTAGACACATAAACTAAAAGAAATTTTCGAAATTCTTTCTTTTAGGGTGTAAAATGGGAAAAGGGGATACAAATTGTACCACACAAATTGATGCAGCTAGAACCATGAAATTTGCTGTATACATTCCTCGGGACTGAGTAGACACGAAAAATAAAAAGGTTTTTCCAAATTCGTACTTTCAAGGGAAATCTCTAATTGCGTAGACACGCAACATAAAGAGATAAATAATAAAAATGGTACTAACTAAATGGCATCATTTGGGACAACAAGAAAGTGTAACACATTGAAGGAGTGACTTAAGACCCTAAGTATGTTTATAACAAATCCTTTTCATGACTTTTTAAGTTGTTTGAGCCATTTCCGTCCGTCTAAGGAATCAATTCAAATTTCAATTTGCACATGGTAATATTCTTCCCAAACGTAGTTTATATTCGAAGATGTACTAAATTGCCACCCCCATTCTGGTACCTCCCCCATATTTCTATGTTAAACTAAAATCAATGGTACATGTATATTCAGAATCAGCTATATTTAAATCACCTAAACTACGTCAAATTAATGCTGTTATATCTTCTATACGGATGATCAGAATACTATGAAATTTGATATTGGGCAATGCTTTAATAGAAGTTGAATTCACATGGAATATGGGCGTCACACCCCTTCTGGTACCTCCCACACAAAGTTGTATAAGCCTTGGATAAATTAAAACCGATATAACATCCATACGGGTAGTCGAAATCATTTGCAATTTGATATTTGAAAATGTTTTTATAATCTCTTTAAACCTAAAAATATTTACGCTTTAGCAAAGCCCCTTCTGGTACCTCCCACACAATTGTCTCTATCCTAGGTAATATTAAATTCTTCATAACTTCTATACTGGTGAATGGAATTCACTATGATTTGATATTTGATCATGTTTTTACAACTATTTTACAAATGTGGAAGCTGGGTCAATGTGCCACGCTCCTAATAGTACCTTCCACACAAATTATACTGCCCTTAGTAAAATTTAATTTCTTATAACTTCCGCATATATGTTCTCTGAGAGTGAGCGTATGTATAAGTTGGTTTAACCAACTGAAGCTTACTTACTTGGTTTTCCTTTATTTGATTTTAATTAGTTTATTTTTAATTTTTAAAGTAGATGTGTTTTTATGTTCGGAAGTGGTGAAATGATGGGTTTCATTTTTACAATTTTGTTCATATTTTACAAAGTCAGCCAAATTCTCTATTAGTTTATTAACAGAAGGTATAAAAAGAATAAAAAATCAAAAATAGAAGTTTCTGGAAAAAAGAGAATGGGGATTCATTTCATGTCTGTAATGTCATGATCGAAAGTAGTAGTTGGTGGCCTTCGACCGGTTTAAAGATTTTCTTCCCTGGAGTATGTCCAAAGCTACGCAGAGTAAAGAATTGCATTTATGAAAAATCGCCCAAAGTGTAATTTTAATTTCACAATAAAAAATTTTTCAAAGGGCAGATATTAAATATTGCCCAAACATTATGAATATGAAAACCCAATTTTTTGGTTAACTTTTCATTTGAAAAATCGTTAATTTTTGTGTTGTATTTTTTGGGGTAATTTTATATTTTTTTGGACGATTTTTCATTGGATGATTTTTCGTGCATCCATCCCCAAACCTTTGGATAAAATTATGAAAATTCCACATATGTGTCCCATTGGTCGTCAATGGGTGTGAGTATGTGGAATAAGTTCTTTGTGACTTTGCATTCTTATATTGTTTCAAAAAGGCAATTTCTGCTCACCACATATACACAAATAAGCCACTGTGCGACGACGCTGTGACGCTATAAACGAAAAGCGCCAGCGTGAGTAAGAACAAACTCAAACCCGAACCCAATTCAAAGTCAACAATATAACGACAATGTTCAATTTTTGCCACTCGTTTGCAGTGTGTGAAAGAGATCCCAGTTAAATGTTGCTCCTGCCTGGCTGCATATGAATGAGCGCGCGCTTGTCTAACGGTGTGAAGCGGCGGTGCGGTAGATTCTGAGGTGTTTTGGCGATGGGTTTTGGGGTTAAGAAGAAGATTTATTTGTTTGTATCGCTGTTGTTGTTGTTGCTATTTTTGTCGTCGCCGTTGCTGGTGGTGTTGGTGGTGCGGCTGATGACTTCGATATCAACCAGTCAGCCAGCCAACGTTTACTTTGGTAACTCTGGGCTATTGTCTGCGATGCCTGTCTGTCTGTTTGTCGTGTGGCTCGGTGTCGATGGTGCATAAATCGCCGTGTGTTCTTTAGCAACAAGTTCATATCGATTTTAACATTCGTGCGGTTATAATCGATATTTCCCGTTTGCCGTGTGCCGCCTGCGGTTTGCTTGTTTGTGTTTACCCTTTTTCTGGCTTGCCGTGTCCTTCCTTCCCTACCCAGCCACCCACTCGAGAGTCCTTTTCGTTTATTTGTTTATTAATAATGTAGTGAAAGTGTTGGCGGACTAGGAGAGTGTCTTGTGTGCCCGTCCGTGTGTTCTTCAATGTGACAAGTAAATACGAAAAAGGACTTTAATAATTAAAGCCAATTTACGAAGTAAATAAAAAGCAAATGCAATTAATTATTTGCATATGAAAGTGAATTATAGCCAGAGTGAATAAATAAATGAATATACGCAGTGTTTTAGTGTTAATTAAAAGTGACAATAACTGAAACCGCGAAACGCACAATATCATCTGCTCGTTTTTTTCTTCTGCGGTATCTTTCAACTATTATGGGTATGGCGTGTGAAACTGTAATTTAAACATATATAGACATTTATGTAAATCCATACATATTTATAAAATAAATGGTGTGGGAATACCTACTTTTATGTTATGGATTAATGGATTTGATGTGATATACATAATAATTAAGAAATATTGGGGACTAGTTCTGCCCTGTCTGCGGAATAATCGATATTGATCTAATTTTGAATGAACAGAAAATCCACTGGCTAACCAACGCCCTTTCGATCTGTTGTGCACAGCACTATTGTGAATGACAAAGTCTGGCAATTAGTGGGATAGAAGTGTGGGTCACTTTTAGCATATATACATTACAGCGGGTGGGTTTTGTATTGGGGGGAAAAATTTGGATTTTTTGCAACTAAAACGAAAGCTTGGTTTTTTTATGAATCTCCTAAATATTTTGGTTTCACTTTTTGCGGAATTAAATATATGACATTAAAGTATCAATGATTCTGCATTCAATTGTATCCATATTTAATATAAAAAATTGATATCAAAATGTATTCTGATATATTTTGTACATCTAAACTCGAAAACGATTCTTATACATTATTTTTAAAATTTTTACAAAAATTCCAATTTTTGGCGTAGGTTCATATAATATTTGTAAGACTATATGTTCAATTAATGGTACTTATGCTGGCTAAAAATTTGATAACATTGTGGATTTGGACCAGTCTCCAATTTTTTTTTTATTTTTTTTGTGCTTGCACGGAAAAAATAGATACAACTAAGGAAAGGCTATGATACCCTACAATTTTTACTCCACTGCAATTCAATTCGATGAAAATCGTGAACGCCACTTTTATGGGAGCTATATATAAATCTGAGGTGTAGTGCCAAATTTGATCAAAATCGCTTTAATTATGTTCCTTCTAGAGAAGAAAAACTCAAATCGGGAGCAACATTTGTATGGGGCTATATCTAAATCTGAGCCGATTTGACTCATTTTCACCAGAAATGTATCTAGGTAAAATATAAGGTGTTACTCCAAAAATGTCAAATAAGGAGCGAAGTTCGTATGGTGGCTATATCTAAATTTGAACCGATTTGTTAATTTTTACAACAGATATTTCTAACTTAGATATAAGGTGTTGTGCACAATCGGTTAAATTATGTGGCTTCTAGAGCAGAAAAAGTCAAATTGGGAGAAACATTTGTATGGGGACTATATCTAAATCTGAACCGATTTGCTTCAAATTATATAGCGTCCGTCCTCGACGTGCAAAAATCATTTGTGGCAATATTCGTTATAATCGGACAATAATTGCGCCCTGTATCGTGATTACAAGAATAGATGGACAGACAGACAGACATGGCTAAATCGATTCAAAAAGTGATTCTATGTCGATCGGTATAATAAACGATGGGTCTATCTTGCTTCCTTTAGGCGTTACAAACAAAAGCACAAAGATATTATACCCATTGGTGTAGGGTATAAAAATCGTAAAATATATTTTGTTTTATTAGTCTACAGTCTATATGTTAAAGATCTATGGCTAATTGTAGATGTTATGACTTTACTTTATATGAAGAAATATATAATGCAAATAAATATTTTATTAAATTAGTGCTAATTAAATACAATATGCAATAAAAATAAATAAAAAATGTATGAACGAGAAATAAAAAATTATGTTTTGTGTGTGCATTCATGCTCAACTCAAAAATATATAATTTTTAATAAAATTGGGAATTTCACTTTCACATAGCGACAATAAATATAAAATATCCGACGTAAAATGACTCTGTTTCGCACAAAATTTCAAAATCAATTAATAATTTAAAACAATTCCGATAAACTTCTTCCAGATACTGGCTGGTGTTGTAACGAAATTTTCGTCAAAATGTTACATCCGTTATAATTTTAATTTCAAATATTCAACTTTAAGAGACTATCTTTCGCACAAAATTTCAAAATCAATTAATAATTTCAAGCACGTACCAACGGAATTCCCTTTAGTAACAATCATCCAAAATTAGGGGGAAAATGGATTTTTTTTTCAAAAAAAAAAATTTTTTACTGACACGAAAGAATATTAAATAATATGAAAAGTTTAGAAATCGATGTATATTTTTAAAAAATCTGTGAATATTTATAGAAGTTATGAACATCTTGTGATTTTTTTTTTCAAAAAACTTATTTTTTTAGCATGAAACAATCGAAAAACAAGGCCTTCTTCGATATGGATGTGGATAAAGGAAGAATTTTCAAGTTTCATTTCGAAATAATATAAAAATATAATTATTTTTTATTATAAACAATATATTTTTCAAAAAATAATAGTATTAAAATGGAATATAAATTTTATTTCATTTTTCCAAATTTTTTGTGAAATTAATTTCATAATAGGAGTGAACAAAATGTTAATTCTTCCTATTTTTGCTGAGATTTGAAAAACTTTTAATTTATACACCATTTTCAAGTGTAATTCAAAAGACACCATTTGAAATTCAAAAATTCCATTTGAAATTCAAAAAATATCAATTGAAATTCAAAACTCATCGTTTGAAATTCTAAACTCATCATTTGTAATTAAAAACTCTTCATTTGAAATTCAAAACTCTTCATTTGAAATTCAAAACTCGTCATTTGTAATTCAAAATACACCATTTGAAAATCAAAAGTTTCTATTTGAAATTCAAAAATGTAAACAAATTATTTAAGAAAAATATATATTAGGTGGGGTAGCATTTTTTCTGCAAATTTGGACATTCTGCAGTTTTGAAAACAGATTTTATAAAATGATAAGCAACTAATAATTATAATGATGTAAAATGTCGGTAATTTCATATATAGTTTATAACTTTCACCAGCTCATAGAGCATCTGCATATAATTTATAAGGACTTGCATTTTACTTAGGGTCGGATTATTTGTGTGGGAGGTACAACAAATCATAACTATTTTACAGGTATAAAGTGATTGTAAAACCATTTCCAATATTAAATTGTTACTGGTCAGTTTTAATAATAATTTTTGAATTTCAAATGTAAACTTTTGAATTTCAAATGGTGTCTTTTGATTTACTTATGACGAGTTTTGAATTGCAAATGACGAGTTTTGAATTAAAAATGATGACTTTTGAATTACAAATGAAGAGTTTTGAATTTCAAATGATGTATTTTGAATTTCAAATGATGTCTTTTGAATTTCAAATGATGTCTTTTGAATTACAAATGACGACAAATGTTGCCTTTTGAAGTACAAATGACGAGTTTTGAATTTCAATTGACATTTTTTGAATTGCAAATGGAGTTTTTGAATTTCAACTGGTTTCTTTTGAATTTCAAGTGACGTCTTTTGAATTACAATTGAAAAAGGTGTAGTACACTTCGTAGTATATATGATTTAATCTTAACATCAGTGGACATTTTTATAAAAAGACTCTTTATTAGCTGTTGTGACATCCACGGAAGAATATCCTTTAGAAATGCTTAAATTGTCATGGTTCTATCTGTATTAGTTTTATTTATTAGTTTATTTACTTTTTCATATCATAAGGTGCGAATAATTTTTTTTTTGAAAATGTTTATCTTTTTAAACTTTGCAGTCGTTTTCACAAGAGTATGCTAAGAAAAATGATTTGTCACATAAAACATGTGCGATAGATAAATCATATAGTGTCAAGATGGAAATGACCAACCAAAGAATTGAATGACTTTTCTGATTTTATGAAAATTTTCAAAATCTATGATTTTTCATCTGATCAAGGATACAATATTAGCTTGTTCTGCTATTTCAAATAAGTTTTTTCAAACAGTTACATACAATTTCATGAAGAGGATAGTGTCCAATACAATGTAGGATTGTATGAACACGGAAATCACTTTCTGTTTGATTCTTCCTAAATGTGAGAGCTTTTTCATTTGATTTCTGCTTCTAGAAATCATCGTGTGAACCAACCTTTAAAGGCAACGGTATGAGGAAATGAAGATCTTAAAACGCCAACTAACTCAATTGTTCCTATATTTTCAGATAATTGTTGTTTTATTGAAGGCACTAAAACAACTTCCACAACTAAATCTTGGCGATAAAACTACTTAATTTGAGACGTATATCATCAGCTTCAAGTGTAATATGATTTGTGGGACTGTTGGTTATTTATACGTTCTGGTTCTACACATAACTCTGTCACTTGTGTTTATTCTGGGCATTGCTATTAGTTTAGGTCCCTCAAAATTTCTTGGATTTTTCAACAAGTATTAGTTGTTATCGTTTTTTAATAGTTAGAATTACAAATTATTATAATTGTATTGCAAACAAAAACAATTTTCGGGACACCAAAATCTTTCCATTGTGGCTGACATTGTTTGTTTTTTCATTTCGATTAGTGAGCACATTTCTTTAGTGACTTGTGATGGATTAAACAAATTCGTATTTTGCGTACTACGCCTAAAACTTGTTTGTTTTATTGTTCATCCTCATAAAACTTTAGTACTTATACATACTAAGTTGGTTTCGTTTGTATGGGAGGAAAAAAGTTGTGGATGTTCCCGACTGAAATGAAAGTTTGGTTGGTTTAATGTATTTATCCAAAATATATACATATTTTCACTGACCTTTCGTTAGCTGGACGCTTTCAAAATAACATCCGTTTTTACAAAATTCACGTAGTGAATGGTATTGAGAGCGAGCCACTTAAAGCTGGCCTAAAGTATATTGGGCCATATCAACAAATTTCAATATTGTCTAGTAAAAACAAGTAAGGAAAGGCAAAAGTCGGGCGGGCCGACCACTTTCTATCCCATTATAATTGACTTCGGGGAAAAAGTGATATCGGGAACGATTTTTGCATGTGTACTAAATATATATGTGGCTTCTAGAACGGAAAAAGTCAAATCGAGAGCAACATTTGTATGTGAGATATATATAAATCTGAGCCGATCTGACCCATTTTCACCGTAGATATTTCTAAATGAAATATACGGTACTGTGACAAATTTGAAGACAATCGGTTGAAATATATGGTTTCTAAAGCGGAAAAAAGTTAAATTGAGACCCAAATTTATATGGGAGCTATATCTAAATTTGAACCGATCTGACCCACTGTCACCATAGATGTTTCCAGTTATATTATAAGGTAATGTGCCAAATTTTAAGCAAGCCGAGTAAAATATGTAGACTCTAGGGTGGAAAAAGTCAAATAGGAAGCGACATTTGTATAAATTTATCTAAATCTGAACCGATTGTCTTTAAATTAAATAGCGTTTGTCCCTGGAATTTAAAACAACTTGTGCCGATTTTTGTTGGGATTGGACAATAATTGCGAGCTGTACTTTGATTACAAGAATAGATGGACGGGCCGACAGACAGACGGACATTGCTAAATCGATTCAGAATGTACTTCTAAGCCGACCTGTAAAACAAACGATGGTTCCATCTCGTTTCCTTTTGGGTGTTACAACAAGTTTTTTACAATTTCAGAGCTTTTTTGTATAAAATCCGCAGTACGTTCTGCATTTTTACTGCGATTTTAATTTGGTACCTTCTTCTGGTACCTCCCAGATAATCATTGTAAACCTATAAAATATTTATGGTTTGCCCGCCCCTGCACACAATTGCCTTATACTAAAATTAAGTCATTTATAACTTCTATATCGGTGCCTGAAATCCACTATGACTTGATATTTTATCAGGTATTTACAATTGTTTCACAAAAGTGGTATTTCACGAACCCCAAATAATTGCCACAAATAATCCGGCCTTAAGTTAAATTAAAGCTAAATTTAATTTCCTACAGATGCTCGGAATTTTGTCTCTGAGTGGGAGGGAATACATAAGTCGGTTAAACCCACTGAAACATATTATTTGTCTCAATGTTATATTTCTGTATAGACGGACAAGAAGTTGTTCTGTAATAGCAGGTGTCAATATGCAGGCATGATAAGCAGAAATATATAATGAATTGCTAAATGCAGCGGTTAGCAAGCTTTTAAAGTTTTTGTTTGCCTTAAAAAATGCTAGACAAAGCGACCAATAATGCAATCAAGTCGTGATTTATAGTGAGCAAAATAAATAGTAGATTTAAAATAAACATGTTATTTTAATTAATTTGTGAATAGCTACTAGACAACTAGTTGACATAGGGTTGTCAACAATTGTTAATTGTTTTTGGGAAAACCGTTTAACGCTATGCAACAAGAAAATAAAAACGCTGAATCCGAAAACAATTCTGATTCAAAAAATCAACACTAAAAAAAATTATTTTGATAATTTTTTTTAATTTCAATTTAAAAAAATTGATATTTGTACTTTAATTTTGGAACCCGATTATTGTAGATATAAATTGTACGAATTTGAAATAGAAACAGTGGGTTAGGAATAGACTCAAAAAATAAGAAAAAATTTGATTTTTTACTGGCACGAAAAACCCCATAATTGATAGAAAATATTGGAAAGAAACATTTTTATACCCTACACCACTTCGTGGTCTAGGGTATTATAAGTTAGTTTTCCACCAAATGTTTGTAACACCAAGAAATAATTGAGCTAGACCCACCTTTAAGTATACGGATCGGCTTAGAATCGCCAGCTGAGTCGATTTAACGATGTCTGTCTGTCCGTCTGTCCGTCTGTCCGTCTGTCCGTCTGTCCGTCTGTCCGTCTGTCCGTCTGTCCGTCTGTCCGTCTGTCCGTCCGTCCGTCTGCTGTCCATCTAAGCTTGTTCGCACTCTACAGGTCGCAATTGTTGTCCGATTGTCATGAAACTTGGCAGAAGTTATTTTTTCTGGCCAAGGACCATTGGTATTGAATTTGGAGGAAATCGGTTCAGATTTAGATATAGCCCCCATACAAATGTCGGTCCCGATTTGACATTTTCCGCTCTAGAAACCACATATTGTACCCGATTTTCTTAAAATTTGGTACAACATCTTATAATCTGACTAGAAACACCTATGCCGAAATTGGGTAAGATCGGTTCAGATTTAGATATAGCCCCCATACAAATGTCGCTCCCTATTTCACTTTTCCGCTTTAGAAACCACATATTGTACCCGATTTTCTTTAAAATTGGCACAACATCTTATAATCCAGCTAGAAACACGTATGCAAAAATTGGGTAAGATCGGTTCAGATTTAGATATAGCCCCCATACAAATGTAGCTCCCGATTTGACATTTTCCGTTCTAGAAACGACATATTGTACCCGGTTTTCTTTAAATTTTGCAGAACATCTTATAATCCAACTAGAAACACGTATGCAAAAATTGGGTAAGATCGGTTCAGATTTAGATATAGCCCCCATACAAATGTCGCTCCCGATTTGACTTTTTCCGCTCTAAAATCCAGATATTGTACCCGTTTTTCTTTAAAATTGGCACAACATCTTATAATCCAACTAAAAAACCAATGGTGAAAGTGGGTAAGATCGGTTCAGATTTAGATATAGCCCTCATACAAATGTTGCTCCCGAATGTTTAACCGATTTTGGCCAAATTTTACATATTATATTTCACCAATAAACAGACATGGTGAAAGCGCGTCACATCGTTCCTGGTTTCGATATACCCCCATACAAATGTCCTTTCCGATTTAACATTTTTTGTCAAACACATACATTTACAGGATGCAAAAATCCTTCCCGATTTCAATTTTTTACCGAATTGAATTGCAATGAGAATTGTTTGGGTGATGTCCATACTTTGGTATGACTTTGGTATACTACTGTATAATTTGTATTTGTCTGTCGGACAATTGGATCAATTACCATATTATTTACCATATTCGTTAAATTTGACTAAAGATGAATTTATAGGATATACATTATATTCATATAATTTATATAATTTGTATGAACTACATAAAATTGCTCCCATGTAATACCTATGTTTAGTAATCAAAGCGATGTACATACGCAGGGAGTGGTGTAGGGTATTATATAGTCGGCCCCGCCCGACTTTAGCCTTTCCTTACTTGTTTATTTATTTTTTAATACCTAAAAGCAAAACATAAACCGATGTGGTCCACTATTACTATAGATGAAATGAAAATGGTATGACTTAAATTGAAACAAAATTGATTTTTATACGTCCTCGATATGGGTGATTCCATTGGAACTGGTGTGACACTTTTACTTAAATATGTTTAAATATTTGTACTAAATTGCCGATTGAAAACGTCAGGATAATTGGAATATTATTAGAAATAAAAATATGTTTTAGCGTTTTTAATATTGGAGATATACAACAAACTAGAGCGTCACGGGCGTGACCTTAGCTTTGAAGAAAATATTGATGTTTTACTTATTTTCGTGAAAATTGTAATGTTCTTTCATTACATGACTTTATTCAATGCTGCTAATCAAAAGTGTAGCTCATATACTTTCTTCTAAAGCATACGTTACCGACATCTGATTATGAATATAGGATATTTAATTTGTAACGGGCGTGAGAGTTTGACGGAAATTCTGCTACGACACCAGTCTATATCTGGAAAAGGAAATGATCATAATGTTGTCATTATTTTTTTGAAATATAATTAAAAATTTAGAATGTTTATCGGTGTTTTTTTAATTATAAATTGATTTTGAAGCTTTACGTGGAATCGTCCATATGGAAAAAACGCTTGTGCCTATTATCGTTACTATCCGACAAAAATATAGAATATTGAATAGAATTTGAGAAATTGGGATTTTTCATTAAAATTTCAAAAAAATCCAATTGAATTTGGGATCTCAATTATGTCAAGGCATCTCATAAATTCCAAATCTCTCTCACTTTAAATTGGAATTTTTCAACAAAAAATACATAAATTCTTAGTTTAATTTGAAATTGTTGTCCAAAATTCTAATGAAAACCCTCACATTCAAATGGAGAAACACAATTTCTTTTGTAACTTTTCTAATTTCAAAATACAAATTCAATTTAAAGTAGAAACTCCAATGATCCTTTAGAAAATTCCAATTGAATTTGAGATTTCAGTTATGTTAAGGCAGGAATCTCATAAATTTCAAATAGTATTCTCTCAATTTAAATAAGAATTTTTTCAATTAGAAATGTAAAACTTCTTATTTTAATTTGCAACTTTTGTCCTAAATTCAAGTGAAAAATCTCAAATTCAAATGGATAATCTCAATTTCTTTTTTATTTTTTTTTGTAATTTCAAAATCCAAATTCGACTCCATAGCCATTCCACAGAGCCTTTTGAGAATTCAGTAAAAAATTGGAAAATATAAAAATAACTCTTATCTTACAATTCGTGTGTTTTTCCTCAATGATAATGACACCGTGACTTTTTAAGAAAAAAACTGGTAATTCCGGGATTATTTTCCCCTTGTTTCCCTCTAATGCAAACCCATATTAGGTGTTAATCAGACAAATGCCAAACCGAATGCAAATAATAATAGTCTTTATTCATAATATGATGGTATTGACTAAATCGCGGGGCGTTTTTAGGCAATTGCCACTGAGTTAATTATAGATTGATGCAGAGATTGATGAAACTTAATTAATTCGGGTACATCCTGTATCTCAGTGGGCTGTTGGGTAAAAACTCACTAATTGTTTAAAAGTGAAATATTAATAAAGATTAATTTTCACTCGTCTCGTTAATATTGTTTGTTATATTCGAAGTTGTATGAACATTAGGTAGGTTCATACATTTTTTGTTGTTGATTTATTGCCACGAAGTTTATTAATTTTGGGAGACCATTTTTTGGCAGGAGAATTAAAAAATTATCAAAAAAAAAAATATATATATATATATTCACTGAGTAGTCGTGGAAAGAGGTATTGAAAAGAGATCCGTATACCCTTGCAACAACCGAAACAAATTCATTTCATATATTTCTTAAAAAACTTAGTTTTCTTATGAAAAAAAAAAAAACAAAAAAATATCTCGAAGCTCGGTAAATAGAAACAAATCTAAAAAATCAAAATATAAATATATAAAATCAAAAAATATATTTAACAAACATTTATTTAACTCGAAATGGAAATTAAATATATATATATACATTTTCTTTTTTTGCAAAATAAATGAGGAAATTTAATTTTCTTTTTGTTTTGTTCGGCTGTAGGCTTTATTTGAAAAACAGGTGTTGTTGTTTTTGATAATTTATTTAATCCCAATATTTCAATCGAAATCTTCAATCATCTTCAGGGGTGTCTATACACAAATAAGAATTACACATTTACATTACAATTTTTCTCAAAAAGTTAAACAAATTTATGGATAATTACATTTTTATATATGGGCATTTCCACAGAAAGGTCCACCAAGACCAAAAAATTAAAAGTTCTTGTAAACACTTTGTTTTATCACATTTTCATAGAGAAATAATCAAATTTAACTAATGCAAAAAAAATTACATTAATTTATTTCCTATCTTGAGATATTCAAATGCAAAGTCGCGCAAGTACAACTTTACTCGTCTGAATATTTCTTTCGCATGATTTGTTTTGATAAAAGTTCTTAAATAGAGACATTACACTTTGACTTTTGCTGTCTAAAATCTTTCAGGGAGTACAAAGAGTCAGAAAAGAAAGGATACGAAGTTATACGACTGCTATTAACTGTATCTTTTTGCTTTGCATTATCACATATTTCGATGTCACGTTCGACATGGAAAAACAACATTTGTTGCTACTGTATCCAAAGTTCACGCCGAAAGATCATAAAATTTTGAGTACAAACATAGATTTTTATGCAATTTAAATAAAAAATAACATTACTGGAAAATAAGAAAATCTGTGACCTTGGTACTTCATTAAAGTTGGTCACGTGCGACATATTAAGTGTGAAAATTAAAAATTTTAAAAAATTCTTACTTCAATAATTTATTTTTGTAAAAAAAAAATAATTTATATTTTATTTATTAGCAAAAACGGAGGCGAAAAAAATAAAGAGAACTGAAAGCTTCGGTGAGAAAGTTGAAAGACGATCAGCTAAAATAAATTGAAAAACAAAATTTTGTTTTTTGATGTTATTATTTGAGTATGAATACATTGAATACTTCTGTGGATTACAATAAATATATATTATCTATAATTTCGTTAAAAGTGCAACTGAAACAACATAAATACCATGATGGAAAAAAATGTCACGTGCGACATGTCACGTTTGACCGGGCTTAAAATTAAATTACAAAAAAAGTATCAATAATTTTTGGATAAAATCAAAACCATTTTTAAGAGACATCGGTACACAACGTTTTAAAATTGGTCATATTGAAATATTGCCACAGGTTTCGCTGAAATCGGCGTTTGAATTGTTGTTCGCGAAAACGACTTCTGTTTTGGTCACGTGCGAAGGCCTTGGTTTTTTTAAATTATCTTGAAAACGAAAAATTACCCAAAATCCACATTAGCACCAATTATACAAGGTTAATAAGAGCTATAAGTTAAGCATATGGTCAACATAAAAAACCGTTATATTTTGACTTTTTCGTCACTTTTAATGTGTACTTTTAAAAATTTCTACATTTGATTATTTTAATAAAATTCTGCTCCATAAAATTTATGAACCACCCTAATGAACCACACATCCATATTTGTTTATTTATGTGGTTATATCGGTTCTCAGCTCGAAATCAATCAATAACATCCAATCAACTGTAGCCATTAGCTTAGCAGTGATAAACGTGATTTAGAATTTTAAAACGTGCTTTAAATGTCATTATAAATTACGACCGAAAATACGTGTGACTTCATCCCCACAGATATTTATATTTTAATGACATGCTAGAAATGGAAGAAATTAGTCGCGATCGTTCATAACACACCCTACATCCACACGCTCTACTGAGTTATATTAGGTGAGAACGGAAAGGTTGTGTATAGCCGCGAAGCCAGGATTGTCAAATGTTGATATGAACATTGTCTATGATATTTACACTCAATCATTTAAATTCTGTGCTCACTACAGGTGGTACGGTGTCAAGGTAGCCGACTTTAGCCTTTCGTTTCTTGCTTCATTTGGTGATTATAGTTTTTTTTGTGATTTGAAACTAAAAAATACAAATAAATATTTAAATTATAAAAAATTGTTGTGAAATAACAAACAAATTATGTGTTATCTTTAATATGCCACAAGTTTCATTAAGAACGGTTGTCTGTCCCTTTTAGAAGCCGAGAAAAAATAGTCAATATCGCTTTGAAAAATAGACCAATTTTTGTGTGATGTTTTACCAAATTAAGTGTGAATACTTGAATATCGCAATGGAATTTTTTTGAAGTTCTTTGACTGGATTTTGTGTAGCTTTTTATACACTCCACGAGAGTATTATGTCTTTGTGGATTTGTTTTGGTAACACCCAAAAGGAAGCGAGATACACTCATTGTTAATTATACCGATCGACTTAGAACTACTTTTTGAATCGATTTAGCAATGTCCGTCCATCTGTCTGTCGGTCCGTCCATCTATTCTTGTAATCAGAGTACAGGTCGCAATTGTAGCCAGAACCACATGAAACTTCAACGATGTTATTCGAGACAAGAACGGACGCTATTTAATTTGAAGAAAATCGGTTCGGATTTAAATATAGCCCCCATACGAATTTCACTCCCGATTTGATTCTTCACAATTGGCAAAACATCTTATATTTCAACTAGATACACTTGGTGTAAAAATGTGTTAGATCGGTTCAGATTCATATATAGCTCCCATACAAATTTCGCTCCCAATTCGATTGTTTTCAAATTTGGCAAAACATATTATATTTCCACTAGGAAGACCTATGGTGAAAATATGTAAGGTCGGTTCAGATTCACGTTTCGACTTGACTTTTTCCGCTCTATAAACCACATATTTAACAGATCTTCTTCAATTCTTGCTAAATATGATATATTTTAACTAGAAACAGCCATGGTGAAAATGGGTCAGATCGGTTCAGATTTATATATAGCTCCTATACAAATTTCGCTCCCGGCTTGACTTTTTCCGCCCCAGAAACCATGTATTTTCACGAATTTCTTCATATTGAACATATTTCTTATACTTGAACTGGAAGAGCCTACTGTGCAAGTGGGTCATTTTCTTCATTTTTGGATATATCCCCGATACAAATATTCTTCTCGATTTGACAAATTGGGTCAGATCATATTAGCCGATGTTTAGGAAACATACAAAAATCCTTTTCGTTTTCACTTTTTACAGAATTGAATTGTATTCGGACAGAAAGTGGAGTGTATCGTATAGTCGGTCCCGCCCGACTTTAGCCTTTCCTTACTTGTTTTATCTTTACTTATATTTTTTGCCTACTTTTTGGCGACAATTTTCATTATGACATGACATCGTGAGGTTTGATTTATAATGTGAAATAAAACACATACATATTTGAAAGTGAACTTAATTTTTTATTATCGGTTAAAAGAACAAGGAACAGCATTTACTGTTTGAAAATGATATCATGCCTACGTCTGAGGTGGTACACTCGGAAGGTCCAACTTTGGAGGACTCGTTCTAGCATAGCGACTGGAGAGCTCATTCATAGAAAATAACAAGCAAATTTAAGCGTGACTTCAACTCTGGCACAAGTTGAATTTGTACGCTTTAAGGCCGAGATCCTTACGCCAAGTTTTCGAATACGACAAGCCAAACTGCTGAGAACGACGACGAATCGATTCGCCACTGTCTTCGCATACACTCTCAGCTACAGCTGCTATATTCTCTTCGAACAATTTGATCTCTGAACAATTTCGAAAATTGATGACGTACCAACGATACTGAACAAAAATTTCAAAGCAGTTTTATACGAGCCATGTGTGATCTGTAAAAAAACCTATTTCAGTGTAATGCCGTACTTGAACATTTTTCTATTATTCCATAGGCCCACATGGTTCCATGTTTTTTAAAGAACCCCTAGACAAATGTCCCTACGATTTTCCATTTACCGATCAAGAGACGGATCTTATTCAAGAATGACAGTTAGCGATTTGCAGTAGGAATTAAAAATAATTTGAAGACGATGAAAACTGTGATTGCTGAAGTCATAGTAGACAATTTAGCTGTTGACATACTAAGAACAATGACATACCACACGTTACGATCGGACTATAAATGGAGACATAGGAAACAAAAGACAAAAAAGCGCGGGGTCAAAGTGGTGTGTGACAAAATTATCTTTAATTCTAGGGTGACCTTTTTTTGCATGGATAAGTGTGACCTGCATAAGTGGGAATCATCTATAAGTGGGACATTTTTGATTGTACCCGTACGCTTCACACAATAAACCTCTTTAAGCGGGAATTTGAACATGTTTAAGTGGGATTGATTTTTTCGGCATTTACCTCTATAAGTGGAACATTTTACTCGTTTTCTCTAAGAGTGGGGGTTTGCTAAAAGTTTGTCAAAGTAAAAATGAGGCTTAAACGATATTAAAGGAAAGGCTTTACAGAGTGCTACGTCTTTACATCCGACATCCTCTTTAAGTAGGACAACGGACATAGTACCTTGACAAATGCGAAACTGGGTTAGTGGCTTAGTTCCCTCTATAAATGGAAATAAACGTCCAGTTCCTTGAGCTGAGGTTTGACTATATTCCACCTGCAAATACTTGCAGTGAATATGTATCACGTGGGTCCTCGTTTTGATACAGAAACTACTGAAATGTGGCTCCTAATTGCCTTTTTATGTCCCCGATTTTTGTTTTAATTTCTTTTTTAGTTTTGTATTAAAATTCCAATGTTCAATCAATGTGTGCCTGTAGGTTTTTGTTTCTCTGTATGTTCCGTATAGGACGCCAAACCGGTGGACTGATTCGCTTGAAAAAATTACTTTAGCTAACTTATGGACATGGGATGGTTCCTGTATATACTAGGACATGATAGGACAAACGAGAGTGTATTTAAAAACTATTAATTAGTACTCATTTTATATGCAAAAGCATACGAATAGGAAATAATGAACCCGTGCAACGCCGGCTAACTAAGATAGTTTTTACGAAAATTGATTTTTCTGTCATAAAAGTAGAAAAATAAACCAACATTCTTTTGTTATTTTCCATAGCTTTCCAGGAAAAATGGAGGTACTTCCGGAGAAATCATATTTTAATTGAATCACAAAATCCCAATTTGCATATTTCCTGCATTTGTGGAAGTTCTTTTGAACACATTTCCAAAGATGTTTATAATATGTTAAGCATTTTAAGTGAGTGAGAATGAATTTTTCGTATGGGGTCACAGATGTAAGGTGCCCTGCTTTACACACAGAATTTTCTATTCCCATGCAAACGTAAACGTATGAATATAACCCGAGAATAGGTTGCACTTCTTTACGTTGTAATAATAGATCAAATTGATCAGTGTGGAAGCAGAAGATACTTGAAAAAATACCACAAAACACGATTGGAAAATTAAGGGAATAATTCATTCCCTTGGAAATTTTATTAGTGATATTGTTGAATGAAATTATTGATACTAAAATAAGTAAGTAAGCTTCAGTCGGATAAACTGACTTATATATACCCTCACTCTGAGAGAACATATATGCGAAGTTATAAGAAATTAAATTATACATAGGGTTGGATAATTTGTGTGGAAGGTGCTAGAAGGTTCGTGGCACATGGTCCCAGCTTCCACATTTTTCAAATAGTTGGGTTCCGTGCAGTTGTAAAGGATATAACAAACCACCTCTTTTAATAGTAGGCTGTTAACGGGTTAACAGAACTATGCTAAATATAGACGTACACACCTTATAATATATTTTTTACTGCTTTTGACAATATATAATATAATCCAAATTTACAAATTATGCACAAAAAGCATACATATATTACGAATCTACTCAAAATATTTAGAGAATCTATATATAAAGGGTGATTTTTTAAGAGCTTGATAACTTTTTTTTTTAAAAAACGCATAAAATTTGCAAAATCTCATCGGTTCTTTATTTGAAACGTTAGATTGGTCCATGACATTTACTTTTTGAAGATAATTTCATTTAAATGTTGACCGCGGCTGCGTCTTAGGTGGTCCATTCGGAAAGTCCAATTTTGGGCAACTTTTTCGAGCATTTCGGCCGGAATAGCCCGAATTTCTTCGGAAATGTTGTCTTCCAAAGCTGGAATAGTTGCTGGCTTATTTCTGTAGACTTTAGACTTGACGTAGCCCCACAAAAAATAGTCTAAAGGCGTCAAATCGCATGATCTTGGTGGCCAACTTACCGGTCCATTTCTTGAGATGAATTGTTCTCCGAAGTTTTCCCTCAAAATGGCCATAGAATCGCGAGCTGTGTGGCATGTAGCGCCATCTTGTTGAAACCACATGTCAACCAAGTTCAGTTCTTCCATTTTGGGCAAAAAAAAGTTGGATATCATCTCACGGTAGCGCTCACCATTCACAGTTACGTTACGATTCGCATCATCTTTGAAGAAGTATGGTCCAATGATGCCACCAGCCCATAAACCGCACCAAACTGTGACTTTTTCTGGATGCATTGGTAGCTCTTGCAATGCTTCTGGCTGATATTCACTCCAAAATCGACAATTCTGCCTATTTACGTACCCATTGAGCCAAAAATGAGCTTCGTCGCTGAACATAATTTCTTTCTTTCTGAACTTTCTTAACAGAGCACGCATTTTGATAATAAAATTCAATGATTTGCAAGCGTTGCTCGTTAGTAAGTCTATTCATGATGAAATGTCAAAGCATACTGAGCATCTTTCTCTTTGACACCATGTCTGAAATCCCACGTGATCTGTCAAATACTAATGCATGAAAATCCTAACCTCAAAAAAATCACTCTTTATAAAAGAGTTACGTTACTGACTGACTTATCATTGACCAGCCCCCAGACCAAACGGCTGAAGCCAGGGTCATGAAATTTTCAGAGTAGTTCCCAAATTTGACGTAGACGCCGACTAAGAAGGGGATTTACGAAATTCGTACTTTTATGGGGTAAAATGGCCCAAAAAGGGTTAAACATGGAACCTTCGTCCTGACTAAACGGCAGTAGCTATAAACATGAAATTCGGTGAGTTCCTTGCAATGACCATTCAGACGAGCTACAAATAGGGGTTTTTCGAAATTTGTACTTTTAAGGAAGGAAAGAGACAAAGGGGATAAAAATGGTGCCAATTTAAGAATTGCAGCTAGAATCGTGAAAATCGGTATTTACATTTCTTTGACAAGGTAGACTTGCAATATAAATTGATTTTTCGAAAAATAAGGGCTGAGCGGGACAAAAAGGGATAAAAATGGTAACAACTAAAATATTACACCTAGAATCGTGAAATTTGGTATGTAAATTCCTCTAACCATATAAAAGCGAAGTAAAATTGGATTTTTCGAAAATTGTAATTTTAAGGGGCGTGCGGGACAAAAAGGGATAAAAATGGTACCAACTGAAATATTACACCTAGAATCGGGAACTATGGTATGCAAATTCCTCTGACCATATAAAACCGTAGTAAAATTGAATTTTTCGCAATATGTACTTTAATGGGCCAGCGGGATAAAAATGGTACCAACTAAAGTATTACGCGTAGAATCGTGATATTTGGTATGTAAATTCCTCTGACCATATAAAACCGAAGTAAAATTGGATTTTTCGAAAATTGTACTTTGAAGGGGCGTGCGGGACAAAAAAGGATAAAAATAGTACCAACTAAAGTATTACACATAGAATAGTGAAATTTGGTATATAAAATCGTCTGACCATATAAAAGCGAAGTAAAATTGTATTTTTCGAAAGGGGTGCGCGGGGCAAAAAGGGATATACTTATAAACGGTGAGCGGGATGAAAATAGTACCAACTAAAATAATGCAGTTAGAGTTGGGAAATTTGGAGTGTAAATTCCCTGACAACGTAGAAGCGCAATCTAAATGGATTTTTTTTAAATTTGTACTTATAGGAGGTGAGCGGGACAAAAAGGGATAAAAATGGTACCAACTAAAGTATTGCGGCTATAGTCAAGAAATTTGGAGTGTAAATTCCTCTGACAACGTAGACTTGCAACAGAAATGGATTTCTTGATTTAGTATGTAAATTCCTCTGACCACGTAGAAGCGCAGTAAAATTGGACTTTCGAAATTTGTACTTTTAAAGGATGCGCGGGACGAAAAGCGATACAAATTGTGTACAGTCCTTTAAATATTTAAACGCGGAACATAAATGGATATTTCAAAATTTGCACTTAATACAACGATACGTCCCGACAAGAAATAAATGTGTTACCAAATAAAGTACATATTTTTAGGGGAAGCAAGAACACATGTTACCTATAGTGGTTTTTCAAAATGTGTACTTTTTGGGAAATAGGTGCAAAAGTTATAAAGTAGCTGGCTGCATCTAGAAACATTAGATCGAGGATATAAATGGTGATAATTTTTTGTTCAAAACTTGGTAGAAAATGATAAAAATTATACATACGAAGGAGTTCGGCTAAAATAGTGCATATCGACAAGCACATTACTTTGACTGTGTGTGAGTGCTATATAATAGGATGTTTCCAAATTACTATTTTAGATTTATCTATATCCACCAAACGAAAATTAAATAAATAGATAAATAAATAAATAACAGAGACGAATAATATTAACAAATAACTTGCTTTTTCGCGGATACTGCTAGTCTACATATATAGCAGGTATAGAGTTGAAAACTATTTTCAAAGATTTACGTCCACTATGTCCGTATAAACATTTCTGCCCCACATATATTTATATCAGCCCTCGGTGTGTACTTTCCGAATATGCAAAAACATTTTCCAAAAGTTCACCAGAATTCTGAAAATATCCAATTTTCTAATTTTTTGGATTTTTTTTGAAGAAGTGCGACCAGTGGCCATTTCTATCAATTCTGCCACCATATATATCGCAAGAAAGCCCTCGATGTGTATTGTCCGAATATGCAAAAACAAAAGTTCACAAGAATATGCAAAACCCGCCATTGTCAAATAACATTATATAGCGGATTCCGAATATCTGTGTAGAAGTTACAGCGGTTATAATTTAACATAGGAATATGGGTCTTTCCCTCTAATTACCACTTTCAGAGATTCAAAACAGATGCCAACAGACACTACTCCCTCTTTTCTCCTTTCAATACCTGATCTTCCTTGAGCCAACGCAATGCACTGCATTTATAGGGGACATTCCCTGAGTGTTGGTTCAGTAAAAAAATATCAGTTATTAAATATAGATAATATATTAATAATCAAAAAATACATCTTTTAATTTTGGGTTCCAAAAATATATATAAAAAGCGAACATGAGAATCTTCTAGTAGTGAACAATCCGAATGCCATCATTTAAATAAATCTTAATATTTATGGGAGCAAAATACTTGAAAACGTCATCAGGGTGTCTTCGAATGACGTTCGCTTATTTTCATATGATTTCACAATTTTTTTCTCAGCTTGCAGGAACCACAAGAACCGTGCCCGTGTAGGAATGAATATCTCTTGAAAATTTACTGTTGTAAACAATATTCATAAAAAATAAATATTCTATTAACACCAGCAATAAATTTAACTCAATTCTTTATTGTTTTGTGACTGTCAAACATTGGGTGAGCGTGAGTGAGTGAATGTGAATCGATTGGTTGACAAGCCGTCCGTCCATCTGTCCCTACGTCCGTTCTTTTGACAATAACTGTCATTGTCCCGCATTCAGCGGAGCCGTCAGTCACCATTGAAAATATAGGCGTTGATGATCACATCATGGCGGTGTGATCGCTCGTTGCTTAATTGATCACATAGAGCAAAGTCGCGTGCTTTTATTAATAAGACAATCATGATGATGATGATGATTGCGATGATGATGGTGATCACCACCATCTCCATGATGATGCTGATTGGCATGATGATTTAGGTGGTGGTGCAGTCCATGTTATGACGCTGATGATGCCGATGAAAGTACCTAATGATCAGCCAAAGTGTTGGCTTGGATGCCGGCCACTCAGCATCACGCTTGGTTGCGTGACATAAGTAATGCGTGACTTTAATTGAATGGCGAGGCGCAATTAGTTTTAAGTCTATTGCTTTGTTTCTCTGTCTCGTATCTTGTGAACATTTGATGACTATTCTTGACTTGAATTCTTGCCAGCGAGTAATTCATATTTAAGTGATATAGATATTAATATTATACTTTGTTTATTGTTTTTTTCGTTGCAGTTACATTAGATCACAAAGGAACGCCTTAATGTCGAGATTGCCCAAAGAAGAATATTGGAAGCTTTTTTACCTACTGGGACCATAATTCATTCGTCAGATCCCCCCATCCCAACAAGACAAGAAAAGAAAATCGGCGTTTCGAGAAATCAACTAAAGTTGGACGTGAAGCAAAGCAGTCAACATGAGTTTCAGTGGCCAGGGCACGTCGTCGAGCGACAACAATGTGCGCAAGCTCTCATTTCTGGGATTTAACACCAAAAAGGTGGTAAGTGTAACAATCAAAACTATTTCATATTTTTCGCCTACTTTCATTTTTGACAATTTTGCTTAAGTGGAAGTTTGAAATAAGCTATTGTGTTTGTTTTTTGGAAAGTATGTGCGCCGGCGTTTAGCCTCGGGTTCTTATTTTGTATTCATTGCAAGTTTTGTCGGATATACTCGCATATGTTTGTTTTCAATTAAACTACATATTTAATAACATTGGACCGCAATCTCTTATTATTATTACATCATTCGTGTAAAGTATTTATAAAAAATTTTGCAATGTTCACTGTAAATTGATTATTTTATAATTGTAATTTTCTACTGTGCGTTGCCCTGATAAGAGAGTGTGGTTTGAAAACATTTCGAACTAGCAAAAAAATATATAGATAAAAATAGACGTAGCCTCATAATATTGCGTCTGTACGCCTGGCCAATGATAGTGTTCCGTATACTATTAACAATAGATCATAGTCAATGAACGTGATAGTAAATCAACGGACAGAATCTCCTGTATATATTTGAGATGTAGATACTGCTTCTATGTAGAAAATTAGAAAATTACATGAAGAAAATTACGATTATTTTTAACACAATGAATTGAAATTCATTCGCAATAAGTTTAACCGATTTTAGAGCACCATACATTGTTTGAGAGGCCTTGATGAGTACTTTAATCATATTGAATACTTAATGACCATTTCGGTTACGCTTTACAAACATGTAATTAATTTTTAATTTTTGTCTCGAATTTTAGAAATGATTTCATCAATATTTTTCCACTAAATTTATTTTAGATATATTTTTTTGTTCTCTGAAAATTGTATAATGGAGATACAATAGGTTGGATTTAAAAAAAATCAACATAAACTTATTAACAAAATATATAGTAGACATACATTAAACAACACTATTTTAAGCTTCGAAAGAATTTGTAGATCTTTCCTACTAAAATTTCGGCTTTATCACTGTCTATTCGTGAGTTAGCCCTCCACTAGGGTATTATGTCTGTGTGCATTTGTTTGTAACACCAAAAACGAAATGAGATATACCCATCGTTTATTATACAGATCGGCTTAGAAGTACTTTCTGATTCGATTTAGCCTGTCTGTATGTCTGTCCATCAAATATTGTATTCAAAGGACATGTCGCAATTATTATCCGATCCTAACAAAAATTGGCACAGGTAAGGTTTGCGGGCCAAGGATGAACGCTATTTAATTTGAAACAAATCGGTTCAGATTTAGATATAACTCCCATACACATGTTGCTCCCGATTTGCACCATAAACTACATATTTCATTCGATTTGCTTCTAATTTGACACAGTACCTTATAATTGAACTAGAAAAATTTCGCTCTCGATTTTACTGTTTCCGCTATAGAGACCACATATGTTAATCGATCTTGTTCAAATTTTGAGCAATACCTTGTATTTCAACTAGAAACATCTATGGTGAAAGTGAGTCAGATCGGTTCAGATTTACATATAGCTTCCATGCAAACTTCGTTCTCGATTTGACTTTTTCCACTCTACAGACCATATGTTTTAACCGATCTTCTTCAAATTTGGCGCAACATCGTATATTTCAACTCTGTTGAAAGTGAGTCTGAACCGATCTCAGTTTTATATACAGCTCCAATACAAATTTCGCTTCGGACTTGACTTTTTCCGCTCTAGAAACCAGATATTTTAACCGCTTTTCTTCAAACTTAAGACAGTACCTTATAATAAACTACGCCATTACTAACAAGTAAGGAAAGGCTAAAGTCGGGCGGGGCCGACTATATAATACCCTACAACACTCCCTGCGTATATTCCTAGTTGAAACATATAATGATATGCAAAAATTGATGAAGATACGATGTAAGATGTAGTTGCTAGAGCTGTAATAGATCAGAGTGGGTTATACCAAAGTATGGACATATGGGCATCTCCCAAACAAGTAAGGAAAAGCTAAAGACGGACGGACTTTCTATCTCATTACAATTCAATTCGATAAAAAAGTGAAATCGGGAAAGATTTTTGCATCCTGTAAATGTATGTGTTTGACAATTTTTGCATACGTGTTTCTAGTTGGATTAAAAGATGTTCTGCAAAATATAAAGAAAATCGGGTACAATAGGACGTTTCTAGAGCGGAAAATGTAAAATCGGGAGCGACATTTGTATGGGGGCTATATCTAAATCTGAACCGATCTTACCCAATTTTTTCATACGTGTTTCTAGTTCGATTATAAAAATTTAAAGAAAAAAATTTAAAGAAAATCGGGTACAATATGTCGTTTCTAGAGCGGAAAATGTCAAATCGGGAGCGACATTTGTATGGGGGCTATATCTAAATCTGAACCGATCTTACCCAATTTTTGCATATGTGTTTCTAGTTGGATTATAAGATGTTCTGCAAAATTTAAAGAAAATCGGGTACAATATGTCTTTTCTAGAGCGGAAAAAGTGAAATCGGGAGCGACATTTGTATGGGGGCTATATCTAAATCTGAACCGATCTTACCCAATTTTTGCATACGTGTTTCTAGTTGGATTAAAGGATGTTCTGCAAAATATAAAGAATATCGGGTACAATATGTCGTTTCTAGAGCGGAAAATGTAAAATCGGGAGCGACATTTGTATGGGGGCTATATCTAAATCTGAACCGATCTTATCCAATTTTTGCATACGTGTTTCTAGATGGATTAAAGGATGTTCTGCAAAATATAAAGAATATCGGGTACAATATGTCGTTTCTAGAGCGGAAAATGTAAAATCGGGAGCGACATTTGTATGGGGGCTATATCTAAATCTGAACCGATCTTACCCAATTTTTGTATACGTGTTTCTAGTTGGATTATAAGATGTTGTACCAAATTTAAAGAAAATCGGGTACAAGATGTGGTTTCTATAGCGGAAAATGTCAAATCGGGAGCGACATTGGTATGGGGGCTATATCTAAATCTGAACCGATTTCCTCCAAATTCAATACCGATGGTCCTTGGCCAGAAAAAATAACTTCTGCCAGGTTTCATGACAATCGGACAACAATTGCGACCTGTAGAGTGCGAACAAGCTTAGATGGACAGCAGACGGACGGACGGACGGACGGACAGACAGACATCGTTAAATCGACTCAGCTGGTGATTCTAAGCCGATCGGTATACTTTAAGGTGGGTCTAGCTCGATTATTTCTTGGTGTTACAAACATTTGGCGCGAAACTAACTTATAATACCCTAGACCACGAAGTGGTGTAGGGTATAAAAATGGAACGATACACGCTTCAACAACGCATTGAAATTATTAAAATTCACTACAAAAATAAATCAAATAAATCAACTTGACTGATGAGGCCATTTCCACTTCGGTGGCTACTTCAACAAGCAAAATTGTCGCATCTTGGGCTCGGAAAACCCAAGAGTTACTGTTGAGAAGCCTCTCCATCCTCATCGTGTGACTGTTTGGCGGGGTCATTGGACCTTACTTTTTCGAAAATGAGGTTGGATCAACAGTTACGGTGAATGGATTGCGCTATCGAGAGATGATTAATGATTTTTTATGGTCGGAGTTGGATGGTATTGATCTGGACAACGTTTACTTTCAACAAGACGGCGCTACGTGCCACACAAGCAACGAAACCCTTGCTCTTTTACGGGAAAAGTTTCCGGACCGGTGTTATCTCTCGAAGAGGTGATCACAATTGGCCACCGAGATCATGTGATTTAACACCTTGCGACTTCTTCCTTTGGGGCCACGTGAAAGATAAGGTCTACGCCAACAGCCCAGCGACGATTCAAGACCTCAAAGATAGAATTCGTGAGGCTATCGAGGACATAGGGCAGCCACCACTTTGCGATGGTTATGGAAAATTTCATGAAAAGGATATTGTCCGGTAAGCGTGGTCGTGTTGGCCATTTGGCTGATGTTGTTTTTCATTATTAACGGCATACCTACCTCTTTATTATGAAATAAACATGCGATCATTTATCTCAAAAAAGGCATTCGCCTGAGCTTAAATATTTGTTTCCAAAGCCTACATACATAATGTAAAAATTATCTGTGAGGACTGCCTCGGTCGTGCCAGATTTCCTCCTCTGGGGTATGTCAAAAGATGACATGGTGTATGCCCAAAGCCGGCTATGCAGAGTAAAGGCCCTCTACGTTGCCCAAAAGGACTATTTTTCATATTAAATTTTATGCACCTTAATGCACCGTTTTGAATATGTAATTATGAATAAAGAGTCAATATTTGGTTATTTTTTTGATGATTTTTCTAATATTTTTTGGTCGTTTTTCATTGGGATTTTTCGTAGACCCTTTTTAGGCCTGTTAGCACCTTAAACAATCTTAAATTGAATTTTAGTTCGTTGATAAAGCAAAACAAATATGACGATGCTTAATTAAATTCCACAGAATAGAAGAACAATCAGCCAAAATTAAAACTCATTTATCTCAGTTCGACAGTAATGTTGATTAGGCCACCTTTAATTTAAACGCCTCCGTTTTCACATCTCTTTGTATTAACCATGACACGCCCACAATAAAAGATTATCACATCGTTTAGAATTTTTGATCATACCACATCACGTAGAAAGAAATATCTGTTATATCCAGCCTGCAAGGCTCTGATTATTACATTTCTAATTGCAATTTCCAATATCTCGCTAATGTAGCGAAATAATTTTTTCCCGAGCTGGGCGGTCGTAATAGCCTATTTCACTTTGTTATAGCAGCTTCGATAGTGGCCGTTAAGTTATAGCTGCCGAATGAAGATCCTGAAGATTTCATTCGACGAAAGACGAATTATTGAATAATAAAGAGAAATTCAAATTTATCAAAAAATAGAATAGTAAATTTTTAAAATTGTAAACGCAGACAGAACAATAAAACCTAACTTTTACTGTCCATTTGTTGTCTTTTCTTTGAAACGCCATATAGTCGAATTGTATTTTGATTTTCCACTTTGTTGCCAATGGAACGTAAATATTTTTCTGTGTTTATGTTATGACAATTTTTGTTGTTGCATAGCTCTATTATGCTTTTCCATTTTGTTACCAATGGAACGCCCATCGCTTAATCACAAATGAATGCTGAACAAGATATAAATGTCTATATGGTGACACCTCGACACAAACACTTTTTTTCGAAAAAATGGTTGAGGGAGTGAATCGTAAAAAAGCTTCAGCATTTTCTAAATGTCAACATTGGACTAAATATGTATAATACAAGTGAGTCTAATCAGTTAATCAACTTCATTATCTTAATGGAATAGCAGAGCAATAGCGCACATTTGAGGTCGTTTTATTTTGTATTTACAAATTGATCGAAATGTCAGATAGCAGATGTCAATAATCTCAATATCCGAAAACATTAAAATGGGTCAGAAATGCTTACCAAAAAAAAATGTAAACCTGGCATTTTTGGTGACAGTTCTGCGAAATACACATATATAAATTTGAAATCCATAGCTTTCACAGAATGTCATTGAGTGTTACAAGCTTATACTCAAGCGCATAACACCCCTCATTACAGTGTACTGTGGCCGTTGTAATTACATTGATTTTGTAGAGAAATGCTTGTTTTAATTGTCTCTTGTCACCAGGAAATTCTATATCACAGAAAAGCGATAGATTACAATTCATAGTGGTTGCGATGCCACCCAACAAATTGTTTTTGTTTTTCGTTTTTTTGTGGAATTTTCAAAATCGTCGTCATTAAATACAGCTCGAAATAATGTGAATGTGATTACAACAAGTCACGTGTAAACAGCTGGACTGAATCACAGCAAAAGTGTCCGCTTTCAGTTCGGCGTGCGACAAATTTAATTGTCATATTGTGTACAGCGCCGCTATTAATGCTGTGGAAATAATGTGGATATAGAGAGAGATTGAGTTTGAATATGGTTGTTGGCTTGTTGGGCGTATCTTCAGACAAAGAGGGCTGTTGTGTGAATTTTTGGAATGAATCTTGAAACAAAGTAACAAGGTGGGATTTACATAATAGAATGATCACGGTGGTATTTGTAGTTTTTATGTTAGATTTAAATTACTTGTATTATTTAATTAATTAATTAATTATTTCTTTCAAATCGATTAATATGGACCGAAAAAACTTAATTTTAATGAATACACATCAAATATAAACTATTTTAGGATTAATTAGACCGATTACTCGATTATACCATTTTTTCCATTTTCATTCCTCAACTAGTCGGGAAGGCGAATGAGTTAATTTTTTTAATATAAGTCATACGCCACCAAATAGCGATTAGATAGCTGCACAATTTCTAACTATGTAATTTAATGTATATTACACAGTGCTACACAAAAAAAGTGAAAACCCCCGGTCAAATTTTACATAGTATTTTGCATAGAAACATCGGTATATGTTCTGGTACGGTCCACATACAAATGACCCCCCTGGTGCCACAATAATTATTCGCCGATTTTTTATACCCTCCACCACAGGATGGGGTTATGCAAAGTTTGCCATTTCGTTTGTAGCACCTTGAAATATTGACCTGAGACCGTATAAAGTATATGTATTCTTGATCGTCATATTCTAAGACGATCTAGCAATGCCCGTCTGTCGAAAATACAATAGCTTCTAAACGAAGGGAGCAAGTAGGTCCAAATTGCAACTGCCAAGGGTGCAATTTCGTACAGCCAAAAGTTACCCTACAAAAAACGGGGAACCCTTCAACCTTTCCATATATGTATACATTTCCTTAAAGGCTTTTGAAGGAAAAAAGTTGTGTTCGTTCAAAGTCTGACATTTATTCAAAAAGGATATTTTTAAAATATTTATTACAAACGAACTATATTCGGCATTGTTTTGACGTCATAAAGATAAGAAACAACAATTTGTAATAAAAAAGATCTGAGCGCATAATGTTTTAAAATGTGTGAGAAACAGTTCGACAAAGTCAAAAATAGAAATTACGTTTTTTCAATTTTCAAAATCTGAAATACAAAAAAAAATAAAAATTTTTCTTCGCATTATGAACAAATACGTAAAAATATGTTAAAAAACATAAACACAAAAAAAAAAAATAAAAAATTTTAATTTTCTTTAAAATCGAAAAATACGAAAAGTAGTCAACTTTGGGCCGATTTCTAAAATATATCCTATTTCCCGCTTTTTAATGTTAGTATCTCAAAATAATCCTTGTCTAATTTTGATTTTTTACAGAACTCAAAAATGTCTACTAGAACAAAAGTTATTGAATTTTGGCCGATGGATTTTGATTCCGAACCTCTGTGCAACGTACAATATCGTTCCGGCTACGTACGTTTTTCTTTCAGCGTAGACACGTAAAATAAGGAGATTTACGAAAATCTTACATGAACTACTTTACTTTTACGACCAAAGTGGGTAGAATCATGAAGTTAGGTTATCTTGCATTGTGTACGCGAGAGATAATGGATTTTCAAGATTTATACTTTTGGAATTAAAATAGGATGGAAATACAACCAACCAAACGGCAGTAGGTGAAAATGTAACCACTATCCCCCAATATTTAGGATACTTAATTTTTTTGAACATTGCTGCCTAATATTTATTTATTGAATTGACTTGAAGTATTATTTCGATATAAAGGGTGATTTTTTAAGAGCTTGATAACTTGATAACTTTTTAAAAAAAAACGCATACAATTTGCAAAATCTCATCGGTTCTTTATTTGAAACGTTAGATTGGTCCATGACATTTACTTTTTGAAGATAATTTCATTTAAATGTTGACCGCGGCTGCGCCTCAAGTGGTCCATCCGCTTAGCCCAATTTTGGCATTTCCATGTTTTTGAGTAACAGAGGCCCAATTGCTGCGAACGGCGACGAATCGATAATTGATGGTCATCATTAACATTGGCCGATACAGCTGCGATATTTTCTTCAGTTCGTACTCTACGTAAGCGTCTTGGTGGTTTAATGTCCAACAATGTAAATTTGGTGCGAAATTTAGTCACAATAGCCCGAATAGCCGCTTCAGTGGGTCGATTAAACTGACCATAAAATGGAAGCGTGCGATGAACTTTCTTAACAGAGCACGCATTTTGATAATAAAATTCAATGATTTGCAAGCGTTGCTCGTTAGTAAGTCTATTCATGATGAAATGTCAAAGCATACTGAGCATCTTTCTCTTTGACACCATGTCTGAAATCCCACGTGATCTGTCAAATACTAATGCATGAAAATCCTAACCTCAAAAAAATCACTCTTTATATAGTATAAATATATTGGTGGCCTTGTCTTATAAGCGTCGTTTAAAATAATTAAAATTTTATATTTACATATAAAATAATTTTTTGGATATTTTTATTTTCTATTGTTTGGATGTATATGAAAAAATAATATTTTCCTGTAATGTTACTGCTCTTCTACGAAAATCGACAGCCTCTGTGGAATGCAATCCAGAGTGGAGGGTACATATAATATTCGGCCTGGCCGAACTGAAAGCCTCTTTTACCTTTTCTCTTTCAAATCTATTAATATCGATCGAAAAACATAATTTCAATGAATATGCATCAAATATTAACATTTTAGGATTGACTACTTCGTTTAATTGTTTATATCATTTTTCCACTTTCTTTCCATAACTGGTCGGGAAAGCGAATGAGTAACCTTTGCCTCAATAAATATAACTCATACGCCACCAAAGTAGCGATTAGATAGCTGCACAATTTCTAGCACTTCCATTATGTGGGTTTAAAAAAATAATTTTTGGACACCATATTTGTAGAGGTGATTGGACTTATTGATACAACAAATTGTTAAGATATCTTCGACGGAAGAATTGGAATTTTAGTCAACTTTCCAACAGTTACAACAAAAACTTTCCATAAATATTTATATTTATTTATCTATACATATTTTGGTATTATGATTATTTTTTTGTTGCATAGTGTAATTTTGATTATTTTTCTGATACTAAATCTCCCAATATTAATCATTCAGACATTTACCTAGATGCACAAGGTAACTTAATCCGACCCTGTGTAGACATGTATTTATATTCCAAAATAGTACTTCATTAACTGTGTATAAAGTGATTATGCACTTACATATCGTCATTCATCATCATCGTCCTCAGCATTCTCGTTCACACTGCTCGTACTCGTTCGTATTCGTAAATGACACATAGTAGGGACAGAGTTCATAGGGAAAAGGAAAAACAAAAGCAAAACAACATTTAACGTAACATTTGCTACATGCAATGGAAAATCAATAGTCGTGGTCAAGGTCATTATTACAAATGTACAACATGACGCTGTGTGTCGACGGCACTCGTTCAGACAACCAACAACATGTTGAGTGGGAGGGTCAACACGTTGCTTGTGCAGTGTACATCCACATGGCCATACAGACAGACAGTCATATGTAAATTTCATATTCCGTAATTATTAAATATGCATTCATTTCTTGAGTATTCATTTGCTCTGACAGTTTTGAAAGGATATTCGTGTATGTATTTCGTGGTTGTCTTTCATTAATTTTGTGAATAGTGTTTTCCTGGTGCTTCCAGGAAATCCTGCATAGGAACACTCTCCTGGTTAAAAGAGAGAATTACAAACATCTAGAATGAGTAGGTCCTGAAAATATTCGCTCTTGTTTGGAAGGGAAGTAATGTGAGTGTTTGATGCCTGTTAATTGATATTAATAGCATAAAGTACGTGGAGACTGGAGCCCTTAAAACCGGTACGTGTATTTATCAAAGGTAGATCGAATCGTGTATAGCTTTCCATGGAGGGTATCCAGTACCATACGAAGAACTAGGTAGCTCATTAAGCAGCTAATCAGAGTATTACACTGAATCACGAAAAAATAGTTGCGGTCAGAAATCAAGATTGGAATGTTTGATGATCTGCAAAATTTCCTCGATGGGTAAAACTGTCTAACCAACATTTCATTCTGAATCAATGGACGCTGAATCTATCGACGCTGCTTGTTGAGATGATTATGATGTCAGCTATCTATCAGAAAGATATCACAGATTTCTTCGATCATTTCTTTAACTATAAAAAATAAAAATCTGGCGTCCGTGTGACAAAATAAAAAATAAAATCTTGAATGAAACAGTTTTTTAATAATATTCTCTTAAAGTTTTTTTTTGTAATGACAGGGAATAGAAAAATCGAAATATTTTTATTTTATTTTTTAAATACTAGTTGTCTAAGGAAGAAAACAATGTCTTGTTATCGAATCGACAAATGTCTTTGTATGGAGGATATATAAAAACATGTTCTACAAAAGAGGTCATAATATCTATATTTATCCAAAGAAATATTAATATATGAAGTACTGACGATGCCCTAAATAATATTCTATATAAAGTTCAAAGAGAACTGTAGTTAAAGAAAAAGACAGCACATACCACACACAATCTTACACAGTGGTTCTAAATCGATTTTTATGCACTCCACGAGAGTACTATGACTTTGTACATTTGTTTGTAACACCCAAAAGGAAACTAGATAGACCAATTGTTAATTATACCGATCGACTTCGAATCACTTTTTGAATCGATTTAGCAATGTCCGTCCGTCTGTCTGTCCATCTATTCTTGTAATCAAAGTTCAGCTCGCAATTATAGCCAGAACCAAGCGAAACTTGTACAACGAAATTTTTCGGGATAAGGACGAACGCTACTTAATTTGAAGAAAATCGGTTCAGATTTAGATACGAATTTCACTTCCGATTTGACTCTTGTCACTCTATATGCCACATATTAGAATAGATGTTCTTCAAAATTAGCAAAACATCTTATATTTAAACTAGAAACGCCCATGGTGAAAATAGATGAGATCGGTTCAGATTTATATATAGCTCCCATACAAATTTTCCTCTCAATTTGAGTTTTTCCGCTCTAGAAACCACATATTTAAATATATCCTCTTCAAAATTGGCAAAACATCTTATATTTCAACTAGAAATACCAATGGTGAAAATAGGTCAGATCAGTTCAGATTTATATATAGTTCCCATACGAATTTCACTCCCGATTTAACTCTTTTCACTCTAGATACCACATATTTTAACATATTTTCTTCAAATTTGGCAAACTATCTTATATTCCCCATAGAAACACCGAGGGTGAAAATGAGTTAGATCGGTTTAGATTTATATATAGCTCCCATACATATTTCGATCCCGTCTTGATTTTTTCCGCCTCGGAAACAACGCATTTTCACCGAATTTCTTCAAATTGAGCATAACATGTAATACTTGAACTGGAAGAACCTATTGTGTATGTGGGTCACTTCATTCCATGTTTGGATATAGCTCCGATACAAATATTCTTCTCCATTTGACAAATTTTATCAGGTTATATTAGCCTTTGATTAGGTATTATACAAAAATCCTTCCCGTTTTCACCGAATTGAATTGTATTCCGATAGAAAGTGGAGTGTATCATATAGTCGGCCCCGCCCGACTTTAGCCTTTCCTTACTTGTTTTTTCTACATAATGCCAAAAACAGACCAAAAAATACAATCGAAAATAAAATAAATCAAAAATTTCGTTGTGACGTCTAAATTGTTGTATATTTTCTTTTTGTTTTTCAAAAAATTTCCTTTTTTATGAAATTTTTGGTATTACGTGTAATGTTGCTCCGCCCTTTACAAAATGGAGTAAATTATTTATAACAAGTCATAATTATAATGAGATTTTCCTACCACAGTGAAAACACCACATACACTGAAAGAATTCATAATATTTATGATTTTATCGTTATCTCAGAGAAAGTTTTCATTAAAAAGTCGCCAGAGAAACACTTCATGAAATGTATGAAACATGTTTCATAAAACCCAAATCAATGAAAAGTGTGATAGAATTTCTCAAACATTTCTTAGAATCTATGAAATGCAGTTCTTCATTCGATGAACTTTTGTCGTACAAGTTCATTATTTTTCATAATATGATTTATGAAAATGTTCATAGATTTTATAAAGAAACGTTATTAATGTTATGAAAAAGTATCATAAATATTAATAATTTATACTGAAGTTTCCAATATAAAAAAGTCAAAAAAAGGTGTGACTTCTTGACTGACCAGTCAATACACACCATCATTTGCAATGAATATGTCTTTGACCTTAATCAGGGTATATAGTTATGTCAGAGTTAATAGAGCAGAAATGAGAATTTCGAGCATTCAACCGAATAAAGTTAATACACTAATAAATGTAGTTGTAAGTTATGAAACATATCATAAAAACTATGAAATCCTTCATTATATAGCATAACAAAAACACTTTATTGTTTATGACATATTTCATAATATTTAAGAATGTTTCTTTGATACAATGAAATCTTTCTTTGATCTTATGAAACTAAGTTTCACTAATTTAACAATTTTGTTTTATGAAATTTGAAACGTTTTTGAAAAGTTATATGAAAGATTTCATTTTATTTATGAAATTTTCACAAATATTAAGAAAAATATCACTAAATTTACGAAAAACTTTTCAAGAAATCAATTCATAAATATTATGAAGGAAAATTCGTTCAGAGTACCATAAAAGACACATATGATAGAAGGTTATATAAAAATATAAATCGATTAATTTTTGCACCAAAGAGTTAGAGTACAAAAAAGATATGTATGTACCAAATTTCATAAATATATTATTTTTAATATTAATATTTTCCTTTTTTGCTTTTATTACAACATACATATTTTATCATTCCAAACGGTTTGCAAGATATGAGCTTGAGAAAATTATCACTTTTTTACAAAACTGATTCCGAGACCCTAAATCATTGGGTGCCCAAAAAAGCACATGACTTTGGACAAAACTGGGTCTTTTTTGGTCTTTTATAACGTAGTGGTGTCCGTATTTGGTTATATTATCATGACTTAGAAAATTACAAACAGCGTTATCCATCCTCTCTGTAGTGGGGATATGGGTAGCGTATGAGTTATATTTATTGGGGATAATATTACTCATTCGTTTGACTTTTGGAGTGGACCGGAAAGGAAATAATCGCTTATTGGCAAATTATATGCTTTCAAGTAGTTTTTATTTAATGAATTTTCGATCAATATAAATTGAACGCTAATTGAATTTTTGAAGATTTTTCCTTAAAATATAACCAAAAATTGTTTGAAGTTAATTATATTTATTTGTATTTACATAAGTGTAAAAAACAATGATCTAATTCTAGACATGATCTTATTACCAGCGAAAACCATAAAGTGTTATGCCCATAAGAGTGGAATTGCCCATATGTATGACGTCACGTCACCACCATGTGTTGAAGGATATGAAATGCACTGACACACCCCTCCCATGCCTGCCAACAATCTGTCCCTGTCAACGTCGAAAGAAAAACATGGCCAGCAGCCGCAGAAGTCCTTTCGCTGTTTAATTACATTGACAAGTACGAACGACGACTACAGACGTAGCAAGGAAGTTCAACTGCGGTTGACATGAATGCTTTTGCATATCGTATATGAATGCATTCTACTCGAACATAAGTACCTTCGCTATCCATCCGTCCATATTTGGCCTTGATTGGCCTTGACCATCACGTATCTCTGTGCATGCATGCAAAGCTGTGTGAGCGTAAACCACACAAAAACCTACTGCTCTGATGTATGGATGTGTGTGTGTGCTCGTGCAAATGCTGTTACGAATCTCTTATACTGTTAGTGAAGCTTTAGCTTTTAACAGTGTAACGTAAAAGCTTTATGTTCATTAAGTTTCGATGAAACACGTGAAATATAAATTATGTACATAATTCTGGATATGTATGTATGTATATAAATGTAGTGGTTTATATAGATACACTTATGTAAGCATCTCTGGTCAAAATGATACAATTACTTCCGACATGTACACAAATATTTATTACCAGCTAAGCCAAGAAATGGTTCATTATTAATTTGCTGGTCTGTTTTATTATTTTTATTCATATACAGTTTGTTTGATTTTGATCATTACAATTATTGCGACGGACTAAAAGCTAATTCGTACAGACAAGAGCCGGAACTTAAATTCATGCTCCGCATGTACTCTCTGTGTTAAATGTTAGAAACCGATGCTAAGTCGATACATGGATACATGAATTTACATACATTTTGCAAAGAATTTGTAACTCTATTCACTATATTTGCATTTAAGATTCCATGGAAAACCGATCACCAATTCCATGTTAGATCTGTGATTTTGATGAACATTTAACATTTTTTGTAGGTCTGCCCTTTTTTCAATTTGCATCCCTGGTTATAAAGTCGAAAGCTGTGAATTTTTGTATTTGGCAGCAATTTCGCAACTGCCAACTTACAAGTTGCAAACGCCACTGGTTCTTAATATTAAAGCTCAAAATCAGCCTTTGGATAGATTGCAAGAAAATCACTAAAAATTCATACATATATCATGCGATATATGAATGCGATAATTTTAATTTTTATACCCTACACCACTTCGTGGTCTAGGGTATTATAAGTTAGTTTTCCGCCAAATGTTTGTAACACCAAGAAATAATTGAGCTAGACCCACCTTTAAGTATACGGATCGGCTTAGAATCGCCAGCTGAGTCGATTTAACGATGTCTGTCTGTCCGTCTGTCCGTCCGTCCGTCCGTCCGTCCGTCCGTCCGTCCGTCCGTCCGTCTGCTGTCCATCTAAGCTTGTTCGCACTCTACAGGTCGCAATTGTTGTCCGATTGTCATGAAACTTGGCAGAAGTTATTTTTTCTGGCCAAGGACCATTGGTATTGAATTTGGAGGAAATCGGTTCAGATTTAGATATAGCCCCCATACCAATGTCGCTCCCGATTTGACATTTTCCGCTATAGAAACCACATCTTGTACCCGATTTTCTTTAAATTTGGTACAACATCTTATAATCCAACTAGAAACACCTATTCCGCAATTGGGTAAGATCGGTTCAGATTTAGATATAGCCCCCATACAAATGTCGCTCCCTATTTCAGTTTTTCCGCTTTAGAAACCACATATTGTACCCGATTTTCTTTAAAATTGGCACAACATCTTTTAATCCAACTAGAAACACGTATGCAAAAATTGGGTAAGATCGGTTCAGATTTAGATATAGCCCCCATACAAATGTCGCTCCCGATTTGACATTTTCCGCTCTAGAAACGACATATTGTACCCGATTTTCTTTAAATCTTGCAGAACATCTTATAATCGAACTAGAAACACGTATGAAAAAATTGGGTAAGATCGGTTCAGATTTAGATATAGCCCCCATACAAATGTCGCTCCCGATTTGACATTTTCCGCTCTAAAATCCACATATTGTACCCGATTTTCTTTATAATTGGCACTACATCTTACAATCCAATTAGAAACACCTATGCCGAAATTCGGTAAGATCGGTTCAGATTTAGATATAGCCCCCATACAAATGTCGCTCCCGATTTGACATTTTCCGCTCTAGAAACCACATATTGTACCCAATTTTCTTTAAATTTGGCACAACATCTTATAACCCAACTAGAAACACCTATGCAGAAAGTGGGTAAGATCGGTTCAGATTTAGATATAGCCCCCATACAAATGTCGCTCACGATTTGACTTTTTCCGCTCTAAAATCCACATATTGTACCCGTTTTTCTTTAAAATTGGCACAACATCTTATAATCCAACTAAAAAACCTATGGTGAAAGTGGGTAAGATCGGTTCAGATTTAGATATAGCCCTCATACAAATGTTGCTCCGGAATGTTTAACCGATTTTGGCGAAATTTTACATATTATATTTCACCAATAAACAGACATGGTGAAAGCGAGTCACATCGTTCCAGGTTTCAATATACCCATATAAAGGGTGATTTTTTAAGAGCTTGATAACTTTTTTAAAAAAAAAAACGCATAAAATTTGCAAAATCTCATCGGTTCTTTATTTGAAACGTTAGACTGGTCCATGACATTTACTTTTTGAAGATAATTTCATTTAAATGTTGACCGCGGCTGCGTCTTAGGTGGTCCATTCGGAAAGTCCAATTTTGGGCAACTTTTTCGAGCATTTCGGCCGGAATTGCCCGAATTTCTTCGGAAATGTTGTCTTCCAAAGCTGGAATAGTTGCTGGCTTATTTCTGTAGACTTTAGACTTGACGTAGCCCCACAAAAAATAGTCTAAAGGCGTCAAATCGCATGATCTTGGTGGCCAACTTACCGGTCCATTTTTTGAGATGAATTGTTCTCCGAAGTTTTCCCTCAAAATGGCCATAGAATCGCGAGCTGTGTGGCATGTAGCGCCATCTTGTTGAAACCACATGTCAACCAAGTTCAGTTCTTCCATTTTGGGCAAAAAAAAGTTGGATATCATCTCACGGTAGCGCTCACCATTCACAGTTACGTTACGATTCGCATCATCTTTGAAGAAGTACGGTCCAATGATGCCACCAGCCCATAAACCGCACCAAACTGTGACTTTTTCTGGATGCATTGGTAGCTCTTGCAATGCTTCTGGCTGATATTCACTCCAAAATCGACAATTCTGCCTATTTACGTACCCATTGAGCCAAAAATGAGCTTCGTCGCTGAACACAATTTCTTTCTTTCTGAACTTTCTTAACAGAGGACGCATTTTGATAATAAAATTCAATGATTTGCAAGCGTTGCTCGTTAGTAAGTCTATTCATGATGAAATGTCAAAGCATACTGAGCATCTTTCTCTTTGACACCATGTCTGAAATCCCACGTGATCTGTCAAATACTAATGCATGAAAATCCTAACCTCAAAAAAATCACTCTTTACAAATGTCCTTTCCGATTTAACATTTTTGTCAAACACATACATTTACAGGATGCAAAAATCTTTCCCGATTTCAATTTTTTACCGAATTGAATTGTAATGAGATAGAAAGTCCGTCCGTCTTTAACCTTTCCTTACTTGTTTGTGAAATGCCCATATGTCCATACTTTGGTATAACCCAAATGGGGCCCAATCTGATCTATTACAGCTCTAGAAACTACATCTTACATCGTATCTTCATCAAATTTTGCAGATCATGATATTTTTCAACTAGGAATACCTACCGTGAATGAGAAATACATAGGCCCATATTTTGGACCAGGCCCAAAATGTTGTTATCGGCCCCTTTTAAATGTCGGTCCGATTCATCCTATTACTACTGTATAATTTGTATTTGTATGTCGGATAATTAGATCAGTTACCATATTATTATCATATTATAGTAACTGTATAATTTATATGAACTACATAAAATTGTTCCCATGAAATACGAATACATGGGTTTAGTAATCAAAGCGAGATACATACGAGGGAGTGGTGTAGGGTATTATATAGTCGGCCCCGCCCGACTTTAGCCTTTCCTTACTTGTTTGTTATATTTTTTTGTTATAAAGTCGAAAGCTGTGAATTTTTGTATTTGGCAGCAATTTCGCAACTGCCAACTTACAAGTTGCAAACGCCACTGGTTCTTAATATTAAAGCTCAAAATCAGCCTTTGGATAGATTGCAAGAAAATCACTAAAAATTCATACATATATCATGCGATATATGAATGCGATAATTTTGCAAAATTATCCGATTTGTATTTTTTGTTTATCGTGATCAAAATATCATCTTTCAAAAAAAAAACAAGCAAGGAAAGGCTAAAGTCGGGCGGGGCTGACTATATGATACGCTCCACTTTCTATCCGAATACAATTCAATTCGGTAAAAAAGTGAAAACGGGAAGAATTTTTTGTATGTTTCCTAATCATGGGCTAATATGACCTGACCCAATTTGTCAAATCGAGAAGAATATTTGTATCGGGGCTATATCCAAAGATGGAATGAAGTGACTAACTTTCAGATTTAGATATTGCCCCCATACAAAAGCCGCTCCCGATTTGACATTTTCCGGTCTAGAGACCACATTTTGAAACCGATATTCCTTAAATTGGGCAAAACAACTTATAATCCAATTAGAAACACCTATGCTCAAAGTAGGTAAGATCGGTTCAGATTTAGATATAGCCCCCATACAAAAGTCGCTCCCGATTTGACATTGTCCGCTCTATAAACCACATATTGAAACCGATATTCTTTTAATTGGGCATAACATCATATAATCCAATTAGAAACACCTATGCTCAAAGTAGGTAAGATCGGTTCAGATTTAGTATAGCCCCCATAGTTTTAAAATATATTTTCTTTAAAATTGGCACAACGTTTTATAATTCAACTAAAAACACCTATGGTGAAAGTGGGTAAGATCGGTTCAGATTTAGATATAGCCCCAATTATATTTCACCTATTTCGTTCCAGGTATCAATATATCCCCATACAAATATCCTTTCCGATTTAACATTTTTTAACACATACATTTACAGGATACAAAAATCCTTCCCGTTTTCACTTTATTGCCAAATTGAATTGTATTCGGATAGAAAGTGGAGTGTATCATATAGTCGGCCCCGTCCGACCTTTCTTACTTGTTTTTTTTTTCTAGAAATCCTCAATTGTCAGTGAATAACTGTCTCCAACTCATAAAACTTTCCTCAATTTTATATGTCATAAAGGGAAGAATCAACGAAACGCAATTCCCTGTAATTGGAAATTGGACAGGAATCCCGGGAAATAATTCCCAATATCACCTTTCTTCAATATTTATATTCCAGGCATACCTTCAATTCACCTTAGAGAGAGTTCTTTTGTGGATTGTGCCATTTTGTGGGGGCTACTAGAAGGTCCGCTACAAAAGCATAAATATTTTGAAGCTTTAATGTATGTACGTACCTTTAAAACTCCATATGAATTTATTTAAACCCATGATTTGTATCATTTGTGTGGGAGAGATAAAATGATGCGAAATAAAATGAGATTCCGCCTTCGTAGGTAGCTGCAAGAGAATTCAACTTTTTATTGTTTTTCATTTAAAATTTTATAATTTTATCGATTCCTACATATTTTCGTCTCCAGTTTAATTTGATTTTTGTTGGTAGTGTCTTTAGTGTACCTACACATTCATTTCAGAGAAAAACAACAGGAAGTGTTTATTATTATGGGATGTGTGTTTGTTATTGTACGTATGTATGTTTGTAGATTTTCATATTTGTTTTATATGTGTTGTGTAATTCCGGCACAAGGAAGGAATTCCGGTACATGCTTACTAGGGAGTCCCACAAAAGGTGCAATTCGAAAAGTAACTAGAGACAACTAATGATGCTGCCATTCCAAAGCATATCTTACACCACTTCGTGGAAAAGAGTATTTTTGAAATATCAAATATGTGCTGTGATACTCTACTACAAGAAAAATTAATTTTCTTTAATTTTTATTATAACTGAATGTTTAGTTGAACTAAGTAACGTGTTTGAGTTTTTGTATACTTTTCTCTTCTTATAAAACTCTAATTTCCTACTAAAATATCTACTTTTGTTTTTAATTTGAATTATATCGACTATTTCGGCATACCCTAATACATGACAATGAATGTACATTTCGTCAAATCAAATTTCATTGATCCTTATCAATTGTTTATGTCAATGAAGTAATGACTTTTATTTTTGTATCGTTGCCATCAAGTCTGCTTTCATTTTAATGTATTGTGAAGTGTTGTCGTTACTTTGGATTGTCAGCCACATTCTGTGGAGGATTTGTGTGTGTATGCGTATGTATGTGTGTACATACATATTGTCGTGTACAAAATCATATTTGACAAAGACATAAATGTACATGTTTGGCGTTCCAAATATTATATGACAATTAAAATGTGTGGTTACTTTTTTTATAAATCCTGTAGTGATTTTTATATCGTATTACATGATGTGTAAAAGTCGCTGGAACATCTATCTGCACTAGAAGAAAGCCACAACATCAGATTGAATATTTTGGATTATTTCCATACTATTTGTTTATTTATGCTGTCTTCTTATACGACCTCGTTTAAATAGTGCAAAATTGATCAGATGTGCCAGCCAGAATTGTATTGGTTTCGTTCATATGAAAGAGAAGAATATCTGTAAAAATATCTCAAATAATATGCTTCTGACTGTATTAGTTTAGCAATAAACAAATTCAATATCCCCCTTAGTTTATTTATTTTATTCATGTTTAACTTTTAAATTGTTGTAAATGCTAAGCTAATACAGATAGAAATATAAAATTTAAAGTATTTTTAACAGATATTCTTCTTTTTCATATGATATCCATTTCGCCTTTTATTACTATTAAATTATTAGAATAAAATTATTTTTCTGTTATCTTGGACCTAAAATGCTACTCAAATTACTTTTAACTGATTCTGATTTATGTATGACACGCAAAAGTATGAAAATAAATTATTAAAACATCGACATCCTTTGGAAATTAACAGTCCTGGAAACCTGAGTGCTCAGTTTTTCCAGATACGATCTCTAGTGTAATATATATATGGTATTGTTCAGGTCTAACAAACGATTTTTTCATATTTAAGAAATATGTATATTGAAGTTTAGTTTCTGAAAAACTTTAATTTTTATATTAATTTTCGGTTACACTCTAGTACTATAACATTTGTGCAGATAACTCTAAAATTTTTAAAGCTGGAATAGAACAAATGTAGCTATTTCTAGAGAATTACTAAAAAAAATATTTTTCCAAAAAATATTATTCAATATTAAAAAAATATGTTATTTAAAACCTTATATTATTATTAACAAATATACTTAATATTAAATATTTTTTTTTTTGCAAAAACTAAATATTTTTTGCGAAAATAATCTCAATATACTTCCATATACATATTCATTAAACCGGGTCGGAAAAATTACAGTTTTGGTATTTAAAATAAAAGACTTTTTAATTTTTTGAATACCCTCAAAATATGTCAACATATAACGTTAACGTTATGTACATATGTATATTAGAGTGGCTTCCAAATAAAAGTAGTGCATATTCCCGACTAAAATGAAAGATTGGTTTGTTTTATATGTTGTCCCAAAATATTTCGCTTTTATCATTGTCCGTTCGAGAGCTGGACACGTTCAAAATAACCTCTATAAATCAGGTTTTTTTTGAATGAAATTCACGTGAAAATGATATTTATAAAAAACCTGCAAGTAATTAAAATCCGAGCCTTATCAACCCATATCAAAAACTTGCATTTTAACCAAGAATAGAGGGTAGAATTATAATATTTTTGTGCAATTTTTGATGCATTTTTTATAAAAACCGCAATAACATCCACATTTTTAGTTCGATTTGTGTTTTGTTGGATCGTTGAGGAGGTATTGATCGCCAATTGCAATTTTTAGAACTTCCTAACCCATTAAGGACCGACAATTTTTTTCTTACTGTTGGTTCTCAGTGGGTTAAATTTGATGTAAAAACTGAAATACGGGGTTATTTGCATCGAAAACGCATTCTAGCCTTCCAAAAAGCTTATTTTTAAATAAAAAACATCTGAAAATTTTGTCTTTCAATGGATAAATTGGGAGGGAAACCGTGTGACATGATTTCCCTCCCAAGAACGAGATTATATATAAGTGAAGCTATAGGACACTAATAGGAAAACTCATACACAGTTTTTCATATTGTGGTCGTTTGCCTTTTTTACAGGACTTTTAATTTTCAAAGGATGTAAATGTTTCAATAATTTAGTTTCGTGGCTTTGCGTATCATACAATGGCGATATGGGTATCAAATGAAAGAGAAGAACATCTGCTAAATATATTTTAAAGTTTATGCGCCTATCTGTCATAATTTAACATTGACAACCATTTCAATTTTTCCCGTTTAAAAAGTTTTTGTAGATTATTCATGTTTTAATTTTTAAGGGCGAAAATTCGAAATGGTTGAATTTCTTTCCAAAAATTAGCTTTATATAAGACTAGAATGTGATTACGATGCAAATAACACCATATTTCAGTTTTTACTTCACATTTAACCCACTAAGTATTAACAGTATGAAAAAAATTTGCGGCACTTAATGGGTTAGAAAATTCTAAAAATTGAAATTGGTTATCAATGCCTCTCCAACGAGCTGCTAAAAACACAAATGGAACTAAAAATATGTATGTTAATTCGGGTTTTATAAAAATGCATCAAAAATTGCACTAAAATAGTATAAATCTGTCTTTTACACTGGCTCATATTGCAAGTTTTTAATATGGTTTGATAAGGTTCGGGTCGGGTTTTAATTTCTAGCGGTTATTTTCTCAATAGCATTCTCAAAGTGAATTTTATTCAGGAAAAACCTGATTTATAGAGGTTATTTTGAACGCGTCCAGCTCACGAACGGACAATGATAAAAGCGAAATATTTTGCGAGAACACATAAAACAACCCAATCTTTCATTTTAGTTGGGAACATCAACAACATTTTTTCCTTCCTCACAAAAGAAGCCACTCTAATGTATATATGTATATTAAATCGGGGCGGAAAAAAGGTTGTGGGTTTCCGCATCTAAAATGAATGATTGTTTTTTACACAATATTAATGTTCTGGTCTAGAATGCTTTTGAAATTTAATTAAGTAAGTAATTAACAAAATTTTTATAGAAAAAGTGAGAAATTTTTTATTTCTTCACATACCCGATTTTGTTAAAATATTCTAAACAATATTTTTTGGTCAAGAAATTCGGTACATATGTTTTAAGAAAATCGGTTCATATTTATATATAGCTCCCACACATGTTTTGTATATTTTGAGTAAAAAATTACATATTTAAAGAAAATATAGCGGCCGTAAGGGCAGCAAATGGCAGATAACATAGGTACTGTTGAATTCATCACAATCTCACCTTTCATATCTATGTAGTATGGCCGTGAAAGCATGGGAATCAAAGAAATTATATTCCATTAAGCTTGGATTCATTTTTTGAAAAACCACAAAACGGAATTATCACATTGAAATATCTCTTTATTTGTAGACGTTAAAAATTCTAGTTATACGCAAAAATGAAGGTGCATTTAACCGTATAATATGACACAACTCCAGTTTTATTTCAGCAATAAACGACATCGCAATATTAATTGTATTTTTTGAGAAAAACCTCTGATTTTGAATGGCCATAACTTGGAATCTGGAATCTTGGAATTTATTTACATAAAATTAAAAAATATATTTTCATTAAATCTTAAATCTTTATTCTCGTACGTTTTTTCCATAAGCCTATGCGCGAATAGTTCACCATATTTTCCAAAAGTGCGCAGCTGTGTTTCACTTTTTGACCAAATAACAAGTAAGGAAAGGCTAAAGTCGGGCGGGGCCGACTATATAATACCCTACACCACTCCCTGCGTATATGTCTCGCTTTGATTACTAAACCCAGGTATTTCATGGGAGCAATTTAATTTAGTTCATATAAATTATACAGTATACTTTAAATTCATCTTTAGTCAGATTTAATGAGTATGGAAAATAATAGAGTAATTGATCAAATTTTCCAGCAGGTATTCCGAGTAAAGTAAATATAACATGATCTGGAAAAATTGATGTAAAGTTTGGTCAAAATCGGTTAAACATTCGGGAGCAACATTTGTATGAGGGCTATATCAAAATCTAAACCGATCTTACCCACTTTCACCATAGGTCTTCTTAGTTGGATTATAAGATGTTGTGCCAATTTTAAAGAAAAACGGGTACAATATGTGGATTTTAGAGCGGAAAAAGTCAAATCGGAAGCGACATTTGTATGGGGGCTATATCTAAATCTGAACCGATCTAACCCGCTTTCGCCAGAGGTATTTCTAGTTTGATGAAAAAAGTAACTTCTGTCAAATTTCATGATAATCGGTCAACAATCGCGACATGTAGAGTGTGAACAAGCATAGATTGACAGCAGACGGACCGACGGACAGACAGACATCGTTAAATTGATTCAGTTGGTGCCGATCGGTATACTTAAAGGTGGGTCTAGCTCGATTATTTCTTGGTGTTACAAACATTTGGCGGAAAACTAACTTATAATACCCTAGTCAACGAAGTGGTGTGGGGTATAAAAACTAGGGTAATATTGTATGATCGATTCCAACGATGATAAACTGTTACATAGTCAATTGATTTATAACTCCCGTTAAAAGTAAGATCGGGACAAAGAAGAGGAATTTCATAAAAAATATACGAAAATTACCACAAAAACCTCAAATCACGTTGCACCCTTTAGTCCTAGATTGAACATTTTGATTCCGTATAATAGTTTTAAGAGAAACTTGATTTTTAGCGACGGTAAAAGTATATTTGAAATATTTTGGGGGTATTTATAAAGAGTGATTTTTTTGAGGTTAGGATTTTCATGCATTAGTATTTGACAGATCACGTGGGATTTCAGACATGGTGTCAAAGAGAAAGATGCTCAGTATGCTTTGACATTTCATCATGAATCGTCTTACAAGCGAACAACGCTTGCAAATTATTGAATTTTATTATCAAAATGCGTGCTCTGTTAAGAAAGTTCATTGCGCGCTTCCATTTTATGGTCAGTTTAATCGACCCACTGAAGCGGCTATTCGGGCTATTGTGACTAAATTTCGCACCAAATTTACATTGTTGGACATTAAACCACCAACACGCTTACGTAGAGTGCGAACTGAAGAAAATATCGCAGCTGTATCGGCCAGTGTTAATGATGACCACCAATTTTCGATTCGTCGCCGTTCGCACCAATTGGGTCTCTGTTACTCAAAAACGTGGAAATGCCAAAATTGGACTAAGCGGATGGACCACCTAAGACGCAGCCGCGGTCAACATTTAAATGAAATTATCTTCAAAAAGTAAATGTCATGGACCAATCTAACGTTTCAAATAAAGAACCGATGAGATTTTGCAAATTTTATGCGTTTTTTTTTTAAAAAAAGTTATCAAGCTCTTAAAAAATCACCAAAGATGTCATACTATGTGCGGAAACAGCTATTGTTTTTCTCCCATCAAACAGACCTGCTTTAATAAACATAGATTGGTTGAATAGATTATCTACCGCAAAATAGTTAAATTTTAAATAAAAACCGCAAGATCATCCTACATTTCTCGTTGGTTTATCATTCCTCAAATGTTTTTCTTATGCATTGACCTTGTTACCTAGAACAATATAACTGCGAAATTCAAAGCACTTATCTCACTTAATAATGACATTTTCAGGAGAAGGACGAATGTGGCTGAATCATCTTAGAAATCTTCGACGATCAATACTATCAAATAGCTGAAAGGGATAATTTACAGAGCAATGTTCTTATATAGGGTCCGCCATCTAACGTTTTTTTTTTCAACTATTCAACCGTTGGACTACTATTTGTGGGGTGCCCTCAGCAGCCATTTGAATGAAATTATTTTCCATTATTTTCCATTATTATATTCCATTATTACTTTGAAATAAAAAAAGATATTTGAGAAAACATTCAGTAGTTTTTTTATAGCATTTTCAAAAAAAAGTTATTTGTTGAAATATGTGGTTTCTAGAGCGGAAAAAGTAAATCATAGGAGACATTGGTATGGGAGCTATATAAGGGTCCGCCATCTAACTTTTTTTTTAATCGTTGGACTATTATTTGTGAGGTGCCCGCGGCAGCCATTTGAATGAAATTATTTTCCAATATTAACCGGAATGATTGTACTTTAATGATAAGTACTTTCAAATAAAAAAAGAAATTTGAGAAAATATTCTAAAAAAGTTATTTGGTGGACCCTATAGAATTCCCCTCATATTTTTCCGAAACAAATACGTCCTTTGTCTATCCTCTGTTGGCTCGTTCTAAGTTAAATTAATTTAAAATTTTTGAGTTAATTACTTTATTGTGATAGTTCTGTGAATACGTCTTCCTGCGAAATATGACCCTGGCAGTTTTGCATACAGGTGTCGTGGAAAAGTTATTGTGACGGAGCAATGAGAAATTACATTAATTTGCTCATAAACTGTTCAGCTATTTATGCGATAGCAAAGCGAGCTACAGGTTGAAAGTTCAAGAACACACTCAACATTTTACGTCAACACAACACAACACAGGAGTGCTGCCACACAAAAAAAATGCATACAAATGAACAAATGTACAAATATACCAATGTAGATATGCAGCCAGTATCGTTGTAGTAGTGGGGACAAAGTCAAAACTAACGTAAGAGATGAAGTATCCTTGAAATTTTCTGCAGGCGGCTTTTCGACAGCTGTCCGCATGGAGAGTGCGCACAAGAAATAACCGAAGAGCTCACACTAACACCACACTCACTCGGAGAGAAGGAGGAGGCAAAAACATGTGCCAAATAACATTAACTTTTAACAGCTGTTAACAGCGGAACAACAGAGAAGGCATGACCCTAGGAGAATGAGATTTAATTTTCGAAGAGATTTGCTGGCCACCCCTCAATGTGTTTGGTGTTGGTGCTGGCGTACATGAGCGGTGGAGGCAACTGATAAAGCGCCAAAAATGCCCATAGACAAAAGCACAATACACACATGCACAGAGTGCTCTCCCACTCCTGCTCTTACCACTCACCCTCGTTGAAATCAACAGGAAATAACAGCAAAAGAGCACAACAGCAGCACAAAGCAATCGGCTACAGGGGACGAACATGTATGTGTGCCAGCAGTGCCCGTTGTGATGTTCACCTTTGAGCTCGCTCCGTAGTTGTTTAACGGCTGTTCGCGGTGATAAGTTCTTGTCGAAATACTAACGCACCTAAAAGTATACTTCTTCAGGCGTTTATTAACAAGAAAACCAAATTGTTTGTACTAACGCCAACACACACACGCATACACAAACTTGCCCTTACTGTCACAGTGATTGACAGAAGTTTGAACAAGATTACAGCCAGCAGCATTACTGGCGTTGCTTTGGAAACGGTTAAAAGGCAAGCCAGGATGTGCTAAGAAGATGCTGCCAGTGAGAGTGTTGTGTAACAGGGTCCGCCACAAATCAGGGATTCTATAAAAAGTGAAAGAATATCAGAAAAGCAAACAAAAACAAGTAACCAAACTGTGAATTAATCTCAAGGTCGGTTTATTTGTGAGGCTGTGTGTTATCGCAATTCGTCTTAAAGGATACGAATCTATATTTGAAGTGAAAAATTGAACTGATATTTAAACAAAACCAGTAGTAGTTTTCGTGTTTGCTATGTATACGCGCGTACGTGTGTATGCTGTATTGTGCTCTTAAGCGGAAGGACAATAAAAGGACCTTGATAATTTATCCCTCACACACTCGCAGATACATGCGTACACAGCAAAATACAAATACAATACAATTCGTACTTGAAACTGCGATGCTGTGCGTTTTGAATTCCTGCAACGATTTGCTCGTATCGGATTAAGGATTTAAGATCTGGAGCAGAAATTCATTGTAAACATTAAATGTAAGTGCATTTGCATGGTTGTAGTTGGAAATTCTCAGTAACTGTGTTTTTTTCTGGCCATACATTTTTTGCTTAAATAGTTTGAGTTGTGAACAAATTCCAACAAATTTTTCCTACGAAACATTTATGCAATTCACAGTTCGTTGTTGATTTCGAGGAAACATCACCAAAAAATACGAAAAAATTCTATTAAATCTCGAAAGTCCTTGTGCAAATATGAAATATCTGGGAAATTTTATAGGACAGAATTTAAAGTCTTCCAATGATGTCTATTGTGCCAAACGGGTGTTCTTTAACAAATGTTTTTTTCGAAAATTTTCCTTTTTTAAAACTATATTTCAGTTTACATTAAGCTAGCGCATGGACTTAAATGTTATGTAACGCTGACTAGTGTGGCACAATGTTATATGAAAATAACAAATAAGGAAAGCCTAAAGTTGGCTGGGGGTTGACTACACGATACCCTACAACACTAGCTGTGCCTATACAGATTTGTTTTCGTTCGGTTTAATATGAGTTCAACTTTATCGAAATTTACGGTAATGCGTCTAATTTGAGGACACAAGAAATATTTTCACAAAAAATGAATAAAATTATACAAGTAAAAAGGGCGTTAAGTTCGGCCAGGCCGCATCTTATATACCCTCCACCACGAAGTGAATTACACAATATTACCGGCAGAATAGAAGCTGTCGGCTTTACGTGGAAGCAGGGTTGTCAGATATGGCGATTTCTCGCCAAACATGCTGAATTTTAAATATGTTTGGAGACTTTATTTCCGATTTGGCGACATGGCGATTTATAAAATAGTTGGCGATTTTCTTGGCTAATTTTAGAAAATTTTAAATCTGCCCTCCGATTTTATTATATTGGCGAACACGAACACTTTTTTAAATTACTATTTCCGATTTCTTTACAACTTAGTAGGATATAAAATATTTGATTTATAGAGGACGAAAAAAAGTATTGTTTAAAAGATATGGCCAATTGAAAATTAGTAAAAGGGTTTTGTGTGAAAACGCGTAGGCACAATTCAAAGAATGAAGGCTTATTTTAAAGATAATTGAAGCAATCTTATTTCGAAGATTGTACTTTCGCATTAATAAAAAAACACACTTGGTTCAATTCAATATTTACTTTATTCCTCTAAATCAATACAAAATGTCCACGTACGATACTTATAATAAGCCTGGACAATGATGCTATCTGTAGGAAGGCTGAAGTCAAAGTGATATAATCTAAATTCACTACAGAAAGTCCACGTCCGGTACTTATAATAAGCCTGGACAATGATGCTAACTGTAGGAAGGCAGAAGTCAAAGTGCACAATAGTAGCTGAGCGATGCTCCTTTTATACCATTCAGAGCCATCGATAATACTTAGTAGTATAAAAAGGTACTCAACTATTAGAAATATGCATAGTTGTAAACAAGTAAGGAAAGGCTAAAGTCGGGCAGGGCCGACTATATAATACCCTACACCACTCCCTGCGTATATACCTCGTTTTTATTACTAAACCCAGGTGTCTCATGGGAGTAATTTTATGTAGTTCATATAAATTATACAGTATACTATAAAATTCATCTTTAGTCATATTTAACAAATATGGTAAATAATTGATCCAATTTTCCGGCAGACAAATACAAATTATACAGTAGTAATAGGATGAATCGGACCGACATTTGAAAGGAGGCCTACAACAACACCGGCTCAAAACATGGGCCTATATATTTCTCATTCACGGTAGGTATTCATAGTTGAAATATATCATGATCCGATGTAAGACGTAGTTTCTAGAGCTGTATTAGAGTAGAATGGGTTATTGGGTTATTCCAAAGAGTGGACACATATATTTGACTTTGTATTCTGAAATATAATATAATCTGCAAAATTAAAAAAAAACGATGTAAAATTTGCGTTCTTGAGGGGTAAAAATTAAAATGGGGCCATTTGTAAGGGTTCTACATTAAAAAGAGGTTCCATATAGATCACTTTCAAAGTAGGTATTCTTAGTTGAAATATGACATGATATGCAAAATTATATCGAGATCTAATGCACGATGTGGGTTCTAGAGATGTAATAGAGTGGAATGCGGGTCCAATTTGTATGGGGGTTATACCAAAATATGGACACATACATTTGACTTTCATAATATGTCTTCTTAGTTGAAATATATGAGGGCTATATCTAAATCTGAACCGATCTTACCCAATTTCACCATAGGTTTTTTAGTTGGATTATAAGATGTTCTGCAAAATTTAAAGAAAATCGGGTACAATATGTCGTTTCTAGAGCGGAAAATGTCAAATCGGGAGCGACATTTGTATGGGGGCTATATCTAAATCTGAACCGATAATACCCACTTTCAACATAGGTGTTTCTAGTTCGATTATAAAATGTTGTGCCAATTTTAAAGAAAATCGGGTACAATATGTGGTTTCTAAAGCGGAAAATGTCAAATCGGGAGCGACATTTGTATGGGGGCTATATCTAAATCTGAAGCGATCTTATCATCATCAATCAATTTTTGCATACGTGTTTCTAGTTCGATTATAAGATGTTCTGCAAAATTTAAAGAAAATCGGGTACAATATGTCGTTTCTAGAGCGGAAAATGTCAAATCGGGAGCGACATTTGTATGGGGGCTATATCTAAATCTGAACCGATCTTACCCAATTTTTGCATACTTATTTCTAGTTCGATTATAAGATGTTCTGCCAAATTTAAGGAAAATCGGGTACAATATGTCGTTTCTAGAGCGGAAAATGTCAAATCGGGAGCGACATTTGTATGGGGGCTATATCTAAATCTGAACCGATCTTACCCAATTTTTGCATACGTGCTTCTAGTTGGATTGTAAGATGTTCTGCCAAATTTAAAGAAAATCGGGTACAATATGTCGTTCCTAGAGCGGAAAATGTCAAATCGGGAGCGACATTTGTATGGGGGCTATATCTAAATCTGAACCGATTTCCTCCAAATTCAATACCGATGGTCCTTGGCCAGAAAAAATAACTTCTGCCAAGTTTCATGACAATCGGACAACAATTGCGACCTGTAGAGTGCGAACAAGCTTAGATGGACAGCAGACGGACGGACGGACAGACAGACATCGTTAAATCGACTCAGCTGGTGATTCTAAGCCGATCGGTATACTTAAAGGTGGGTCTAGCTCGATTATTTCTTGGTGTTACAAACATTTGGCGCGAAACTAACTTATAATACCCTAGACCACGAAGTGGTGTAGGGTATAAAAATGGTATAACATCTAAAAATATGCAATTTTAAAGTAATAAAGTTACAGAGTGTATTTAGTGATCCGATTTGAATTTTACATTAAGTTTGAATTAATGAAAACTTAAGGGATTTACATTATTGAACAAATAAATGATAATTTAAAGAAAATGAGTATTGTGAATTAAGTATAAATTATAATATAAAATACTGTCTGCTTCATAATTATATTTTGGCGTATTCCCGTCCATTATAAACAAACCATGTACATTTTAGAATTGAGAAATAATAATAATTAAAAAAACTGAAATAAATGTAGACGACCGAAAACGCTATTTTGAACAATGTATGCATTGACTTTTCTACTAAAACAGATTTTTAACATGTACGGAAAGGCTAAAGTCGGGCGGGGCCGACTATATGATACACTCCACTTTCTATCGGAATATAATTCAATTCAGTACAAAAGTGAAAACGGGAAAAATGTTTGTATGTTTCCTAATCACAGGTTAATATGACCTGGTTCAATTTGTCAAATCGAGAATGATATTTGTTTGGGGCTATATCCAAACATGGAAATGAAATGAAAATCTGTTAAAATATGTAAATTCTAGAGCGGAAAAATTCAAATTGGGAACGAAATTTGTATGGGAGTTATATATAAATCTGAACCGAGCTAATACATTTTGACCACAGGTGTTTCCAGTTGAAATATAAGCTGCTTTGCGAATTTTGAAGAAAATCTGTTAAAATATGTGGATTCTAGAGCGGAAAAATTCAAATTGGGAACGAAATTTGTATGGGAGCTATATATAAATCTGAACCGATCTAAAAAATTTTTACCACAGGTGTTTCTAGTTGAAATATAAGCTGTTTTGTCAATTTTGAAAAAAAAAAATTAAAATATGTGGTATCTAGAGTGAAAAGAGTCAAATAGGGAGTGAAATTCGTATGGGGGCTATATCTAAATCTGAACCGATTTTCTTCAAAAAAAAGAAAAACTTCGTTGTGCAAAGTTTCGTTTAGTTCTGGCTACAATTGCGACCTGTATCGTGATTACAACAATATATGGACAGACGGACATTGCTAAATCGACCCAGAAAGTGATTCTAAGCCGATCGGTATAATTAACATTGGGTCTATCACCCTTCCTCGTGGAGTGTATAAAAATGAATCTATATGCTTTTATTGAGATTTGTTTCTTTATTGTTCTATTTAAAATACCTGAAATAATATTTAGGTGACATTGGTCCATGAAAACGGGAGAAAGATATCAACTCAATATTAGAAACTGCTTCAAATATAATATCTGAAATCCATACATTTTTACAACAACTAAATATAAAATGGAATTTGTTAAATTTTTAACAAAAACTGAAGTTGTTTAAATTTGGCACTTTTTGGCGATTTCTGACAATTGATTTGGCGTTAGAGGTACAAAATAATCTGACAACCCTGCGTGGAAGTGCAGTACAATATAAGGAAAATTGTGATATTTTGTTTGCACATTACGATATATGTTTACTATTTTAAACTATAAGGCAAACTTATGCGCATTGTTTTAAATAAATTGGGATGTTTTATTATTACAATATTTTTAGTTCTCTACTATATATAAATATAATACTCAAAGTATAATAAAAAAGGGCATCTACAAAACTGTGCCCAAACTATTATGTCATCAGATAGATAGATATTCTAATTTTAGCTATTCTTTTTTTGCGTGTCTAGTCAGACGAGTGTAAACAATGAATTTCACGATTCTAGCTGCAGCCATTTGCCTAGCTTGGTACCGTAATGTCGAAAGATATTTTAATTTTTCGCGTCTACGCAGCCAGAGCAATAACAAACATTGAATTTCTCAATTCTAACTTCAATCCTAACCGATCTACAATCATTAGATACATTTTAACCTCCTAGCTCATTTCATTCGGAAGCTAGCGTGTATTCAAGAGACAAACGGACGGATAGGCGGACATGGCTGAATCGTACAGGATATATATGCTTTATATGCTTAATTCCTCACCTTAATTATAAAAGGGAGTAACTAATTTGTTTTCGAAATCGGAAGAGTAAAATTTACCCGCAATTTTGATTTTTAAACACATTTGTTAATGTTTCTGTCTTGTATTTATTGATATGTGGTTCGTATGTAAACTGTTACTTACTTTTAGGGTATGAAGTGGAACAAAAAGGGAAAAAGATGGGGCCAATCAAACGACAAAAGCTAGAAGCGTCAAGTCAAATTCGAACTTTTAAGTAGTAAAATGCGATGATAAGAGCGATAAAAATTGTACCAAACAATCGGTTGAAAATGAAATCATTACATTCGGTGCATTAATTCCTCTGACAGTGTCGAAGCGCATCATAGAAGAATTTTTCGAAATTTGAATTATTGGAGGGAGAGGGGATAAAAATGGTACCAACGAAACGAATGTAGCTGAATGTGAACGAAAAAAATATTTTAGGGTCAAATGGATGAAATCGCTACAGACCGAATGGATGCATCCAGAATTAAAACATGTGTTATGTAAATTCAGTTTTTGAACTCCACTGCTCTAAGAGTCCGAGTCTGAGAAATTTGCTAAAATTGACTCCCTGACTGAAAAAATTATTATTATATTTTATTATTATAAAAGATTTATAAATCTTAAAAATGCAGCCGTGATACGGACAGTTAGAATACACAATTGTCGTTGTTCAAATTTACAAAATTTTAAAAAAGAAATTAATTAAAATGTTATTTAACCATTTTTTTCTTTATAAATTAGAAATATTTTCTTCACTTAAAGACAAAAACGAAAAGAAAAGAAATACGGATATTCTCCCTTCTCAATCCCATTACAATGTTTTTATTATCAATCCTCGAAATTTTAAAATACCAGTGTAAAATCTAGTCATGCAAATGCTAAATTAATGAGCATTTTGGCAGGTCCATATTTTGGAACATTTAAATTCGTACACTGATGTTGAAAATTGAAAGTGTGAAATTTGTTAACTTTGGTCCGCATACCAAATTAAGTAAAATCAAAATAAAATAAATAAAAATTCTAAACCCAGCTATTTGTATACAATACAATAAAATGAAAGTTTTTTCACAATCCCGCTTATTTTTCTACAAAATCCCGCCAAATCCCGCTGTTTGAATTCATATATTCCGCTTTTTGGCCAAATAGAGATGGTCACGTTATTATTGCCACATATTTGCCATCAAATCCACATGAATTGTGGGACATGTACAAGGATGATAGTCAGAAGACATTTTGCATCGAGTTCGTGTCCATTATGGTTTTGATAGAAGGCATGTGTTACCTCATGTGCAACAGTTTGTTAGTCAGGTTAGTAATGCCATTGCCAGATCGTCGACCATACGATCCTTTAGAACTTGCAGAATTGCAGCGTGAACGTGAATGCGACTCAAACGCATTAAACCAATTGGTTCCAACAATTGGCAAATAACAAGGATGTGGATCACTTAAAATGAACAATTCAAAATCAAAACGTTGGTTGGTTTTTGAATTCATTGGATGTGCCTGGATTGCCACCGCACAATTTACAATTTAAGGTTGTTTCAGCAATATCAATCAACAAAAATTATGCAAAGGAACGCGTTTAGCGGTCACAAAACTCATGAGCAATGTGATTCACGCAAGAATACTAAAAGAAAAGTTCAAAGGTGAGGAAGTTCTCTTTCCGAGAATTCCAATGCCATTCGAGTTTAAGGGAATCCAATTTCCAATTCTTCTCGCATTCGCCATGATCAATAAATCACATTGAGTGTTTGTGGCCTCAGTCTGGAGAATGAATGTTTTTCACGCGGTCAACTGTATGTCGCATATTCCCGTGTCGGAAAACCATCCGCTTTGATCGTTTTCGCAGCTGACAACAAAAAATAATATTGTTTATCACAGAGTGATTCAATGAGGGAAATACAATTCAAAATCGATACGTACGTTAACCCATTCAGCAAATATTTAAAAAAGAATCAATTGTAATGGACAATTGACCACAGATTTTCTGCAATTTGAAATGACGTAGGACAACGCCTGTGAGACATTCCCTTAATTATGCATATACTTTTTATCATTTAGTAGTTCATATACTATTCACATTTTTTTTTCAAATAAATGTGAATTACCTGCACCGATAAATTTAAATAAAATAAATACAATTTGAAGGCAAAACAACGTTTGCCTTATATATTATATTATAATATAACCAAAATGTTCAAACTCTTTTTTTACCAAAATGAATGCTGTGGCTTTTTTTGTTCCGATGCTCATCATTTAGTTGTCATTCGAAAGACATTGATTCCGCAAAATTCCTGTATAACTTCGAAAAAATTAGCGGAGTTCCAGATTGTACGCCAATCAATCTACGTTTTTGACACGCTTTCATTTATTTTTCGATAAAAAATGACTTCATTACCAGGACTTTGAATTATTATAGTGGTCTCTGTATTTATCGGACCTAAATATTATTAAATATTCTTGGGAAGACAATTTTTAAAAACGTTGACGTGATAAGGGCCTTAACCTATAATTTCCTAAATTATAGGTAAAGCCGAATTAATGGCGTTTCTAAATATTAAAAATTCTAAAACAATGTAAAGGTCTAAAAATCAACTTAACATGTCAACAATAGGTCTGGAAACTGCACTTTTAATTAATTTGAATGTATTGATGTATGACTGAAAATCACACCTTTTTACAGTAGTTTACGAAAACAATAGCGAAAATGCCGTTAACTTCGGCCGACCCAACTGGGTTTTTATTGGAAAAGCAAAATACCCTCTTTCCAATGGTATTAATTAATTTTTGTCGTTTGTGGAAATATAATAATGTGGAATTCAATTTTATATTTCAAGTGAGGTTATCCTAAGTTATGTATGTATGCATATCGCTAAATTCAATTTTGTGATAATTACATAAAGTAATATTCCGTAGCTTGTGTCGACAATTGAGTTTCTGATCTTCTTAATGGATTCTCCTTTAATAATGAAGTTCCTTGTCGTAACGAACAAAAACAATTGTTCATGGAAAAACATAAAATGAATGGTTTTTGTTTCTGCCCAAATAATAAATCTCATATTCTCTGACGCCTCACCATGAACTTCGGCTACAAGATTATAGGAACAGACAACAAGACAAGGAGAACGGAGTGAGGGACGCACATGCGAACAGAGCGAAATGATTTTGTGAAAGAAATTATATATGTATATACATTCATATTTAATTGAACCTTACAAATAAATGTACAAATGCCTGGTAGTGATATTTTCAAATCTTTAGAAGATAAAAGCAAATGAACATAACTGGGTGAGGGAGATCAAATTTTCCAAGGTTGCAGTTGCCCAATCTGTAGTTAGTGAAATAGGCACCACCCTATTGTATGTATATTACGTATTTATGTATATACAAGTCATCATATATGATGTTGTTCGGCACACGCGTACGAAAGTTTACTTGTATTCGATCCATCCTACTTCTAAATATAAACTTTAACCTTTCATTGGGAATGCAAATTATATTCAGCCGGAATGCAAATACCACTGATGCCGGGCTACCTCAATGCTATCTTTAGAAATTCTTAGAATTTTCCCTAATTATTATATCATCTCCCTAACAAGTTTTATAAAGTTCAAGGTTGCAAATATTCATTAAATTCAAAAACAATATTGCAGAGAGGCGCGTGTGAGGTAGCCAATTTTATTTGAGAATACCCATCGATGGGCAAATAAACATCAACTTAATGAAAGAGTTGGGTTGTTTGCCAAACTATTTTGTATGTTCAATGTAACATTTAAACAATTGCTCAAAACTATAAAATACAAAAATTGTGTTCGGGATCAAAATTTGTGTGCATTGACCAATCAACACCTACAAATTTTGTACGGATAATTCTTAGTTTCTTTACTAAAATTCCAATTTTAGCCGAAGGTGCCTTTAATATGTGTACTATAGTTTTGGGGGTATATATCCGATCATGCCCGTTTATACGTTAAATAATAGGTAATTAATAAAAAAATAAGAAAAAAGTAGTATGACACATTTTTTTCAGGTCTATTACGTAGATGTATTCAATGCGAGTATATGTTTATACCCTACACCACTTCGTGGATTAGGATATTATAAGTTAGTTTTCCGCTAAATGTTTGTAACACCAATAACTAATCGAGCTAGACCCACCTTTAAGTATACGTATCGGCTTAGAATCACCAGCTGATTCCATTTATCGATGTCTGTCTGTCCGTCCGTCTGCTGTCCATCTAAGCTTGTTCGCACTCTACAGGTCGCAATTGCTGTCCGATAATCATTTAACTTGGCAGAAGTTACTTTTTTGGCCACGAACAATCGGTATTGAATTTGGAGGAAATGGGTTCAGATTTAGATATAGCACCCATACAAATGTCGCTCCCGATTTGACATTTTCCACCCTATAAAGCACATATAGTACCCGACTTTCTTGAACTTTTGCACAACACCTTATAATCCACCTAAAAACACCTATGGTGAAAGTGGGTAAGATCTTTTTAGATTTAGATATAGTCCCCATACAAATGTCGCTCCCGATTTCACTTTTTCCGCTTTAGAATCCGCATATTGTTCCCGATTTTCTTTAAAATTGGCAGAACATTTTATACTCGAACTAGAAACACCTATGCTGAAAGTAACACAATACAAATGTTGCTCCCGAATCTTTAACCGATTTTGGCCAAACTTTACATATTATATTTCACCAATAAACATACATGGTGAAGGCTGGTCACATCGTTCCAGGTTTCAATATACCCCCATACAAATGTCCTTTCCGATTTAACATTTTTTGTCAAACACATACATGTACAGGATTCAAAAATCCTTCCCGATTTCACTTTTTTTTACCGAATTGAATTGTAGTGAGATAGAAAGTGGGGTGTATCATATAGTCGGCTCCGTCCGTCTTTAGCCTTTCCATACTTGTCTGGGAGATGCCCTTATGTCCATACTTTGGTATAACCAAATGGGGCCCAATTCTGATCTATTACAGCTCCAGAAACTACATCTTAGATCGGATCTTCATCAAATATTCCAGTATCGTGAATGTGAAATATATGGCGCATGTTTTGGCACAGTCCTCAAGTGTTGTTATAGGTCCCCTTCAAATGTCCTTCCGATAAATCTTATTACCGCTGTATAATCTGTATTTATCATTGGATCTTGATACATTTTTCCAGATCATGTTATATTTTACTCGGAATATCTGCTGGAAAATTGGAGGAATTACTTTATTATTTACCATATTCATTAAATTTGATTAATGATGAATATATAGTAACTGTACAATTTATATGAACTACATGAAATACCTGGGTTTAGTAATCAAAGCGAGGTATATACGCAGAGAGTGGTGTAGGGTATTATATAGTCGGTCCCGCCCGACTTTAGCCGACTTTTCCTTGGAATCGGTACAATGGACAAAAGGTTTCCCTTTCAAGCACTGAAAATATCCATAATAACCCCTAATATTTTAGAGTATTTAAAATATCTGCTTGTACCTACATGATATTGGGTATGTGCATTCCCCTTTAAAAAGTTGTGCAACATAAAGAAATTCTTATTAGTTGGGGCTGAAATTGGACAAGGGGATAAGTATTTTTTCCAAATTCATACTACTGAGAATAGTGGGATAAAATGGTACCAACCAAATGGCTGCAAAATAATAATTAATAAAAATAATAAAAAATCAGTGTATACATTCCTATGATTGCGTAGACGCGCAAAATAAAGGAACTTTTCGAAATTCGTACTTTTTAAGGTAAAAATGGAAGAAGAAGATAAAAATTATTCCAACCAAATGACCGCATCTAGAGTTGTAAAATAAACAGACTTTAGAAAGTCCTATTTTTAAGAGATTAAAATGGGAAAGAGGGGATATAAATGGTACCAACCAAATGGCAGCAGCTAGAATCATGAAATTCGGTATATAAAGAGTGATTTTTTAGCTATTATCTTTTTGGCAACACTGGTTTAAACAGCTGACGAACGTTTCGTGTTTTGTTTCACTGTCAAACATCTTCAGTTTGGTCTATAATTTAACCATGAATCGTCTTACAAATGAACAACGCATGAATTTTATTATCAAATGCGTGCTCCGTTAAGAAAGTTCATCGCGCATTAAACCACCAACACGCTTACGTAGAGTGCGAACTGAAGAAAATATCGCAGCTGTATCGGCCAGTGTTAATGATGACCTTCAATTATCGATTGGTCGCCGTTCGCAGCAATTGCGCCTCTGTTACTCAAAAAACGTGGAAATGCCAAAATTGGACTAAGAGGATGGACCATTTGAGGCGCAGTCAAGGTCAACATTTGCATGAAATGCCAAAATTGGACTAAGAGGATGGACCATTTGAGGCGCAGTCAAGGTCAACATTTGCATGAAATAATCTTCAAACATTAAATTATATGGACCGTACTATCGATTCAAATAAAGATTTCATGCATTTTTCTGAATTTTTGTGTTTTTTTTTTTGAAAACTTTCCTATAGCTTTTAAAAAATCACCCTTCGCATTCCTGTTCTTCACTCATCTCTGTTATGCCGATTTTTCATATAAAATATCGACCCTTTTTATATGGGGTGGGTTATGGGTTATGTGGTCCTGCTTTTCATAGTTGACATTCTTCGATTTTGATGAAATTTGGCATATTCATTCTTCTAGATTTTGTAGGTAAAATTACGTCCATCTTTGATCAAAGTTGTATGTTGTTAGAGTTTTACAGCGGCTCCCAGTAAATACTCTTGGGCGTTTTCGTATGAACTTGTATATATATATATTTCTTTGATATTCGTTGATCTCGGTCATAACTAAAGTAATAACCCAAATGTTGACGAGGTCTAACATATGAACGAACATATATACCTAATCGATTCCGAAAGTGATGTCCAATATAACACATCAATCTGAATTCTATTGCACTTCCTCTAAAAATCCCTGTATTAAATTACAATACCCAACTGTAGGTGTAGCTAAAATTATGAAGTCAAATCGTCAGGCACACTTTAAATACGATAGCAAATAAAACGCTCAATTGTGTTACGCAATACTAATTGTTTTCCAAACAACCGACTAAGATAAGACTCATCATAAGAGCTCGGAAAATATAATGGAAATGTTGGTTTATGCCTCCGATGTTGTGTTATCATGTGAAGAATGTGAGCGCTTTATGTAATAACCGCTACACAAACGTTAATGGCATGTTTACGGGATTAACCCTTAATTATAGCGGAATACATAACACATAATACCCTTTAAGCATTTAATGCCCGCGAATACACGAGATTACAGCAGAAGGGAAAAATTTTACATTTTCCCGATGAATTTCAAGTTTCATGTTCCGGTTGTTTATATTCATTAAGAGGATATATAAGATAGCTCTATCGCCTAGCATAAACTAAGTCAGATCGAGCGACTAGGCTGGAATATAAAGCTAATTCATTGAGAACTTTTTTTATTTTAAATAAAACATATACAACAGAATTGGGTTTATTTTGACAAGAAAGAGCAATTTCTGAATGTTTATACCCTCCTCTAGGGTATTATGTCTTTGGAACACTCAAAAGGAAGCCAGCTAGATCCGTTTAAGAAGATAACTCATGTGTAGACAGGGATGTTATGGTCTATTAAGTAGGCATTTCTGTATGCCTATCAAATGCCTTAAATCCAAACAGGAGCTAAAGGCAAATCGACGAAACAAAAAGAAAACCTAAAAACTTTAATTTTTTAAACAAAATTTCACTCAACAATTCTGGGGACGCCTACCGTTTCCCACATAAGGCATTTATCCACACAAAAATATGCCGCTGGCACTGACACCTAATTTGTTGGAGAAGAAGTTTTCAAACAGGCACTGCTATAGGCAATGGTGACCGACCAATCGACCATTCGACCGAATCTAACAACGATACAATACCATTTCCGCACGTGAGCGGACTGCTTAATTTATTTGTTGCTAACAATTCGATAATTTAATCTTGTGGCTATTGTTGTTGCCCTATTCGTAGATACTCGTAGTTATAATAGCAATAGTGGAAACAGTGTAGGTGGGGTTTATTTTCATAGCAAATGAAATAATTATAAGTGTGAGTAAAAGAACACATGTGGCTGGGCTAGCGGGCTGACTGGCTGGCTCGCTCGCTATGCAATGATTCAATATCAATTGACTATGAATGTCCGTAAATAGTTCTAAGTGTTTACAATTGTAAAACTTAATTCAATATTTAATATACATTTCATTTCATTCTCTTTTCGTTTTTACAGTCGGGTGGCAATGAAGATCCCAATGAAGTTCTCTTGGACTCGGAAATGGAAAAAGTTTTCGCTGGTCCATCTTCACTAAAGGAAAAATTCGATGTAACCACATTCCAGGATACGGTGCATCCAATACCGGGTAGCTTTAAAAATATTAATAGTGGTAAGTGATGGAACAAATAAAAAATACAACGATGCAATTAGAATTGTGAAACTGTTTAACAAATACGGAGAAATTCCAAAAGAAAATCGATCAATAACCTCGGAGCTAATCAACATAACATCGCACGGTGGTTCTTACCAACAATTGTTTACAAAAATGGTTTACAAAATAATGTATGTGTGTCCCCAAAATATATATAAAGTGTGATTTTTTAAAAGCTATAGGAAAGTTTTTCAAAAAAAAAAATAAAATAATATATATAATATATATAAATATAAATATAATATATATCACGTTTATAAGGCATATCGAAACAAGTAAGGAAGGCTAAAATCGGGCGGGGCCGACTATATGATACACTCCACCTTTTATCCGCATGCAATTCAATTCGGTAAAAAGTGAAAACGGAAAGGTCTTTGTATCCTGTGAATGTATGTGTTTGACAAAAAATGTTAAATCGGAAAGGACATTTGTATGGGGGTATATTGAAACCTGGAACGAAATAGATGAAATATAATAATATATATAATATGGCCAAACTCGGTTAAACATTTGGGAGCAACATTTGTATGGGGGATATATCTAAATCTGAACTGATCTTACCCACTTTCTGCATAGGTGTTTCTATTTGGATTATAAGATGTTGTGCCAAAATTAGAGAAATATGTGGTTTCTAGAGCGGCAAAAGTCAAATCAGGAGCAACATTTGAATGGGGGCTATATCTAAATCTGAACCGATATTACCCACTTTCAGCATAGCTGTTTCTAATTAGATTATAAGGTGTTAAGCCAAATTTGAAGAAAATCGGGTACGATATGTGATTTCTAGAGCGGCAAAAGACAAATCGGGAGCGACATTTGTATGTGGGCTATATCTGAATCTGAACCGAACATACCCACTTTCTGCATAGGTAGTTCTAGTTGGATTATAAGATGTTGTGCCAAATGTAAAGAAAATCGGGTACAATGTGTGGTTTCTAGAGCGGAAAATGTCAAATCGGGAGCTACATCTAAATCTGAACCGATTTGTCTCAAATTAAATAGCGTTCGTCCTTGATCCACAAAACTTACTTGTGTCAATTTTTGTTAAGATCGGACTATAATTGTGAACTGTAATTTGATTACAACAATATATGGACAGACGGACAGGCAGACAGACAGACGGACTCAGGAAGTGATTCTAAGCCGATCTGTATAATAAACGATGGGTCTAACTCGATTCCTTTTGTGCGTTACAAACACATACACAACGACATAATACTCTCGTGGAGTGTATAAAAATAAATAAAATAAATATAAAGCAAATAATATTTTTATACCCTACACCACTTCGTGGACTAGGGTATTATAAGTTAGTTTCGCGCCAAACCACCTTTAAGTATACGGATCGGCTTAGAATCACCAGCTGAGTCGATTTAACGATGTCTGTCTGTCCGTCCATCTGCTGTCCATCTAAGCTTGTTCGCACTCTACAGGTCGCAATTGTTGACCGATTATCATAAAATTTGGCAGAAGTTACTATTTTTGGCCAAGGACGATCGGTATTGAATTTGGAGGAAATCGGTTCAGATTTATATATAGCCTCCATACAAATATCCCTATAATTTACACTATTACTGCTCTAGAATACACATTTTACATGGGATCATGGCCAAATTGTCAGGATCGTGTTATATTTGATATAGAAACAGCTCACGGGAAAGTGGACGACATGATCTATAAAGACCCACTTTTTAATGTAGCGCCCTTACAAGTGGGCCCCCATTTAAATCATAACCTCTCTAGGACCCACTTTTTACATCGGAAGTTTTTCAAATTTTGCAGATTATATTATATTCATATTTCATACTAAGAATACCTACTTCGAAAGTGATCTATATGGGACCACTTTTTAATGTAGCGCCCTTACAAATGGCCCCCATTTTTATTATTACCTCTCTAGGACCCACAATATACATCGGAAGATTATCAAAATTTGCATTTTCTATTATATTTCAACTAAGAAGACATATTATGAAAGTCAAATATATGGGTCCATATTTTGGTATAACCCCTTACAAATTCGGCCCCATTCTACTCTATTACATCTCTAGAACCCACATCGTGTATTAGATATCGATATAATTTTGCATATCATGTGATATTTCAATTAAGAATACCTACTTTGAAAGTGATCAATATAGAACCACTTTTTAATGTAGAGCCCTTACAATGGCCACATTTTAATTTTTACCCCTCAAGAACGCGAATTTTACATCGGATTTCTTTTTTCAAATTTTGCAGATTATATTATATTTCAACTAAGCATACAAATATATGTGTCCATACTTAGGAATAACCAAAATGGGTCCCCATTCTACTCTAATACAGCTCTAGAAACTCGGATCATGATATATTTCAACTATGAATACCTATCGTGAATGAGAAATATATAGGCCCATGTTTTGAACCATGTTATAGGCCTCCTTTCAAATGTCGGTCCGATTCACTAATTCACACTATAATTTGTATTTGTCTGCCGGAAAATTGGATCAATTATTTACCATATTTGTTAAATATGACTAAAGATGAATTTTATAGTATACTGTATAATATAAATTATACAGTATACTATAAAAAACTACATAAAATTACTCCCATGAGACACCTGGGTTTAGTAATAAAAACGAGGAATATACGCAGGGAGTAGTGTAGGGTATTATATAGTCGGCCCCGCCCGACTTTAGCCTTTCCTTACTTGTTTTTAACTGTCCGATTTTTCGTGGAATGTCGTATATATGCCTTCAATATAAGTGATTAATCTGCACAATTTTTGGTATTAAATATTATACATGAATCTGATAAGGAAGCAGTGCCGCTTGTACGTCATATATTCGCTTCAAAGGTATTTTCTTACAACAAAAAATAATAATATATTAAATTGTTTAATAGCCAAAGCTCATTTCTAGTGGCGCCTTCGATTTAATGTATACTTTCAATCGCAAAACACTAATTCATGAGATCTCACACGAATTGAAAATTATAGAATAAATATAATTTTGCACATATTTCTTTATAATTTTATACATTTCTAAACACCGAAGTTTCTCACCGTATTTAAATAAATAATAATAAATTTAATAAACATATTTATATATTTTTTTTAAATCTTAAATTCGTAAAATTGTGAGAGATGTGAACTAGAATAAATAAACTAAAATACCATCACATCCCAGGGTTTTTCGACTGTCGCACAGTGCATTTCCAATTGAATCGTCCACTTTAGAGCGGGGAGGAAAACATTTTTATTCCAGGCAATTAAATTGTCCGTCATTTAAACCTGAAAGATAATAATCAAATTAAAAAAATAATTATGTAGATTTAAAAAGGCATCACTGCTTTCTGAAATGTTAGCGGCTTAGCTTAGCTTAGTTCGAATACTTTTGGAATCTCCCCAAAATGAAAATAAATTTGGATACTTGATAATTGAAATTTTCAAATATTTCTTTTGTTTGCCAGCACATCGTAAAAATCTAACCGGAGATCTAAATATAGAAGAAGATTCGGAAAACGAACATAATAATGATCAAACAAATGCTCAAAACTATGATGATATCCCCGAAGATTTTCCCTTAGTTTCAGAACGTGCTGGTCATGGCGATCATTCGGTAGGTAGCTCAACAATTCTCTTGCTTCTTGAGTTTAGTTTCTATTGATGCTTTCAATGTCAACAGGACAATTCAGCCGATGAGAAACACGTGCAATTTGGTAAAAAGAAGGCCTCAGTCGTTACACCGCCCAATCTAGGCTATGATGAACAACCCAACGATAATTTACACGAACGTAAAAGAAGAAAAAGGTTGGTATACGAGTCTACACTACAGCACTAATTAGCGTTAATGTCCAGATAGTTTGGTCTGTTTTTATAAAGACAACTTATTACATGTTTTGTTGTTCTTTTCTGCTCTGTTCTGTTTTGGTTTACAGCCGACATCAGTATTATAGACAACGGAAATTTTCCCATCAAGACAGCGTGGAAGCCAAAAAAGTCCCCGAAGAAAACGGCGATGCCGGTAATCGTAAAATTTCAGCACCGGAAGACGCTTCGTTGGAGGTAAGTAAACAATCGCGAAACAAACAAAAAAAACGTTTTGCTAAATGTTTCAGTTGTATGCCTCGTTTTTCTGTAATGATTTATTTATTTATTTAATTAGACTATGTCTGTAGTTGTGAAAACATATATACATTAGAGTGTCCCGTACGAAGGGAATTTTGTATAGCTTTGCTACTGATTAGGTCAAAAATCTTAAAACAACTTATATTGTTTCTAGAGGCATTTGATATCAGTCAACACAGTGAGTTCGGCAGAGATTAAAGTGTGAAGAATATTTAAACAATTCGCGTATAATTATTTTAGGGCAACAAAGACTTATTTTAATGACACTTTCTTATGTTTGTCGTAATCAATAAATTAATGCACACCGATTGTCATCAGAGAACAATACTGTAGGGCGGGACATCCTAATGTAAATGTGTGAATTGTTATTATTATGATGTTTCTCACGTTTTAGGACTATAAATTAGTGTGACACGTAAAATGATATTTTTATGGTGTAATATTTTATGGTCAATAGCAATATCAATAGAAATATTAAAAAGGAAGAACAAATAGCAGTAGCAATAGCAAACAAGTAGCACTTGTAATATCAACATTTAGTATTTAGCTTGATTTAGAGAACAACAGAGATTTACAAACGGTGCAATTTTAAGAAAAAAATTACTAATTTTTCCAATTTTTGTGAAAAATTGTATAATTTGTCTTTTATAAATTCGATTTCATCCCCGATAAGTAACATTCCCATAGAAAAGATATACTATGCAATACAAAATGTTGTACATAGGCCTTGGACTGATGTATTTCGGCTTTCTGAACTCGAAAATGAAATTAAAAAATGTTATATGTATTTTTTTAATTTTTATTAAAATTCCTTTAAAAACAATTTGTTTATAATCTCATTTTGGAAATATATCGCTTATAGAGACAAATAATTTTTGAGATTTTGTTTTTGGTGGGCCCACACGGGATTTTATTATGAGAATGTTTAGATAGTGCTACCGAGCTTTGAAAAGTGTATGCGAGTAATTCCATGTCAAGCGGTACGATTTTTGACCTCGATAGCTGCGTTTGTTTTGTAAGTTTGTGTATGTATTATTCTCATAAAAATTTTGTATACGTATTTTTGGAAAAAATGAGAAAAAATGTTTCCATGAGTTATGACCAATTTAACAGTGAAAAATACAAATTTTGCAAAATTTTCGCCTGTAACTCCTGAAATACTGAACCGATTTTTTATGAAATATACCTCGTTCTGAAAGCAATTTCAGTTTTTTTTCTGAAAGCATTTTTTAGTGTGAGTTTGCAAGTGGCGATTTTTTTTTTGCAAAATCAACCAAAATTTTCAGAATGATCACTTTTTCAGTAGTTTATTAACACGAGACATAAAAACAATAAAAATTTAAGAAAAAGTAATTGAATTGTATTTTTTAAATCTTTTTAGCGTATTTATTTTTTTTATTGTTTTATTTTATTGTTTTTAAACCTTGTTTTTATTGTTTTTTAAGTAGTTTATTAACTACTTAAAAAAATTATCATTCTGAAGATTTTTCAAAGAAATTTTGGTTGATTTTGCAAAAAAATGATGATAGCGTTTGGTATTGCAAGATATAATATGTTGGATTTTTTGAAATTTTTTTAAAACTGTAATTTTGAAATTATTTCCTCAACCAGTCATAATACTTGCTTTGTGATATAAAGGGTGATTTTTTAAGAGCTTGATAACTTTTTTTTTAAAAAAACGCATAAAATTTGCAAAATCTCATCGGTTCTTTATTTGAAACGTTAGATTGGTCCATGACATTTACTTTTTGAAGATAATTTCATTTAAATGTTGACCGCGGCTGCGTCTTAGGTGGTCCATCCGCTTAGTCCAATTTTGGCATTTCCACGTTTTTGAGTAACAGAGACGCAATTGGTGCGAACGGCGACGAATCGAAAATTGGTGGTCATCATTAACACTGGCCGATACAGCTGCGATATTTTCTTCAGTTCGCACTCTACGTAAGCGTGTTGGTGGTTTAATGTCCAACAATGTAAATTTGGTGCGAAATTTAGTCACAATAGCCCGAATAGCCGCTTCAGTGGGTCGATTAAACTGATCATAAAATGGAAGCGCGCAATGAACTTTCTTAACAGAGCACGCATTTTGATAATAAAATTCAATAATTTGCAAGCGTTGTTCGTTTGTAAGACGATTCATGATGAAATGTCAAAGCATACTGAGCATCTTTCTCTTTGACACCATGTCTGAAATCCCACGTGATCTGTCAAATACTAATGCATGAAAATCCTAACCTCAAAAAAATCACTCTTTACATATATTGAGTCATTTTTTTGAAGGAGAATTGTTGGTTTTTAGGGCAAAAATTATTGACAATTAAAAAAATTAAAATTAGTTTTTTAAATTAATTAAATTTTGGTTGATTTTGCAAAAAAATGATGATAGCGTTTGGTACTGCAAGATATAATATGTTGGATTTTTTGAAATTTTTTTTAAACTGTAATGTTGAAATTATTTCCTCAACCAGTCATAATATTTGCTTTGTGATATACATATATTGAGTAGTTTTTTTGCAGGAGAATTGTTGATTGTTAGAGCAAAAAATTAATGACAATTAAAAAATTAAAATTTTTTTCAAAAAATATTGATTTTTTTTGTATTTTTTTTTGCAAAAATATTATTTTTTTTGTAAAAATATTATTTTTTTTTTTGCTAAAATATTTTTTTAATATGTATATATTATAGGATGGGTCACGAAAATAATGTGCATCGGTCACCCCCCAGAAATGAAGATTGGATTGCTTAATGATGATCTGCAAAATATTTCGTCACTTGGTCGAGCCATCTGTGAGCTACACGTACCTGAAAACACCTATAAAATCACATTTTTCCCATGTAATTTTTTTATGATGTAATTTTGTTCAACATTTTTCTCTGAATTATTAGACCCTTGGGAGCACTTTATATAAACATTTTTATTTTTGTCTTAGAATAACTCATTGGTCGTATTATTGGACGTTTATATTGATTTTTTTGTGATTTTTTAAGGTGACTCTGCAATTTAATTCCAATGTTCATCATTTATTCATCATTTGTAAGGTATTGACGGCCGCTATTTAACACATACGAACATTTTTGTCACTTGAAAAAACACAAAAAATTACTATAAAGGTGCAATTATTCGACCAATAAGTTGCTCTAAGACAAGAATCAAAATTTGTATTTAAAGTGATACTATTTCAGAAAAAAAATTTGGAAAAAATGCAACAACAAAAATTACGCGGGGAAGACGTAATTTTTAGGGGTATTTTCAGGAGCGTTTAGCTCACAGGCGGCTTGATCTAGGAGCGAAATATTTTGCAAATCATCATTAAACAATCCAAACTTTATTTTTGTGGGGTTTCTGGAAATTGTTTTTCCATTTGCATGGTCCGCGACCCAGCCTAATATATTAGGGCTGCTATTTTAAACTGGGATAACAAGCTGCGATAACAAGAGCGTTAATAAGGATTTAATGTTTTACTCAAAATAAAAATTTATTGTAGCCAACTACAATATAAACTATTTTGGAGTTAGCCTCGATAACAATAAATTTGTCTTACATTGTATCACTTATCCAGGCTAAGTTCAACGTTAAACATAAAATATTTATTTCAAAATTTGTTGATAATATTTTGAGTGAAATTTTATCTTTTTATTTAGGTTTTTGTTATCGCTGCTTATCCAGTCTTAAAGCCACTATCTACATATATGGCAGATATAAAGCTTAGATTTATATCCACTGTGTCGGGATAAAATTCTGCCCCTCTTATATTTGTATCACAAGAATGCCCCTTGCGCCTATTTTCCAGATGAGCAATACAAATATGCAAAAATATATCCAAATTCTGAAAGAAATCTGCAATATTCTCAAGTTGGTTTTTTTACAAGAAGTGAACAAGGCGTATTCGAAGCAAATCTATGAAAAAATATAGAAGATGATCATTATTGTATAATTAAGAGAATGACAAAAATCGTGTGTTATCAAATAAAATTAGCCATACATGAAGACGATCCTTATGTACTTCTTCAATAATATATACATTTATCCACATATTTTCTTCAAATATGGCTTATATTCCACGATAGGATTCATAATATTAAAAACAAATTATTCTCTTGTGCAATTTGTAAAGTAGCTTTAACCGCACTATTTAACCAAAATAAATTAAAAATCATATCATTTAATAAAAAATATTTTGCGTGTACAAACACGATTATAGCTTCTACCTTTATTTATAGATCTTTTACAAATAGACATTGTTTTCTTCGTTAAAACGTTAGCTAGTAAATAATAAAACAAAATTTGTGTCATTTTTTTTCTAGTTTTTGTGGGTCTTTTTCATACCAGGATTTATATATATTGATGTTGACTTTATGGATCGTTATGCGTCAATCCACATTTTTTCAATCATTTTTTTATTTATTTCTATTGCATAGTTTACAGACGACTGACTGAACGCAACTTTAAAGAAAGAAACATAAATTCCAAAGCTTTTTTCTTGAAATACTTAAAAAATATTTTTTAAATAAGAATGCAGATGAGTAAATACATGTGAAGGGACCACAAACAACGTTTGACTCTTCTCTCCGATTTTGATAAATTTTTAATTTTCTATATGTTGAATAATGTTGAATTTCCTGATTATATTTCGGCATTATCACTGTCCATTCGTGTATATAGTTTGGACAGCTATCACATTTATAATTATTGTATATTAAATATAAGGAATACCATCACGAAACTTATGGAGCGTCGTTCTGACACTATTAAAAAATCTATTTAAAAAAAATTAATTGTGTTTTTTTGGTTTATAAAAATAAAAAAAAAAAACAAATAAAAAATCGAAAAAAATAAGATTTTAAACTTGGTATTAGAAAAAGTATATATTTGTGTTAATTTTTTAATTTATCTTATGATTAAAACACTTTATTTTCGATCTACCCTAGTGAGTACTATTTCTTATTTTTTGAAAATCGGCAAATGCAGTACTTATTTTGAAATTTTTATCAAAATCGGAGAAGAGAAAAAACTTGTATGATAGCTTCAATTGGAATTACTCATATGCAAACTTAATAAGCAATCAAAGCTAGTGATGTAAACAATCTGTAACGTTTGGCGTGGAATGACTCATATTCACAAGTGCGCAGTAGGCTTTTCACTTTAATATTAAAATAAAATTTTGCTTTTGTTTTTTTCCTTCTCTGCTGATATCAAATTACAAGGTGCACATGACACATATTTCAAAGCAATCACTGCTAGTAAAGAGTGATTTTTTTGAGGTTAGGATTTTCATGCATTAGTATTTGACAGATCACGTGGGATTTCAGACATGGTGTCAAAGAGAAAGATGCTCAGTATGCTTTGACATTTCATCATGAATCGTCTTACAAACGAACAACGCTTGCAAATTATTGAATTTTATTATCAAAATGCGTGCTCTGTTAAGAAAGTTCATTGCGCGCTTCCATTTTATGGTCAGTTTAATCGACCCACTGAAGCGGCTATTCGGGCTATTGTGACTAAATTTCGCACCAAATTTACATTGTTGGACATTAAACCACCAACACGCTTACGTAGAGTGCGAACTGAAGAAAATATCGCAGCTGTATCGGCCAGTGTTAATGATGACCACCAATTTTCGATTCGTCGCCGTTCGCACCAATTGCGTCTCTGTTACTCAAAAACGTGGAAATGCCAAAATTGGACTAAGCGGATGGACCACCTAAGACGCAGCCGCGGTCAACATTTAAATGAAATTATCTTCAAAAAGTAAATGTCATGGACCAATCTAACGTTTCAAATAAAGAACCGATGAGATTTTGCAAATTTTATGCGTTTTTTTTTTTAAAAAAAAGTTATCAAGCTCTTAAAAAATCACCCTTTAATTTAAGAAATCCGTAACGTTAGTAGTGGTTTGACTCATATTACACAAGTGCGCAGCAGGCTTTTCACTTTAATGTTAAAATAAATATTTAGTTCTTTTATTTTCCTTCTCTGCTAATACCAAATTACTTACCGTTTTAAGTAGAGCTAGATCAATAACTAACCTTAAATGTATACCCTATTCTTTTCTCACCCAAAAAAAATGCTTAACCTTAACCACATTTAAAAACCTAAGGCACCACAGGTTAAAACCATATCAAATGGGCTTTCTTAAGAGCTTTATCAAATAAATATTAAAATGTATTTAATTGCAGGAAGCGGATCTTAATGAATTAAGATCACATCGCTCAGATGATCCGAGAGCATTGCGAAGGCACAAAATTCATCACTCATCCATTAAATTAAGAGAATTGCCACAAATAAGCGTAGCAGGTTTACAGCAGGCTAAAAAGGCATTTGATCACAGTCCACATGAGGTAAGACGACAAGAGTTAGAGAGATCCGCTAATTCATAATAATAATTATGATAATCTTTGTACTTAGATCTTTGTTCAACTTGATGAACTTATTGGTTCCGGTGAGGATCGCGAATGGAAGGAGACAGCCCGTTGGATCAAATACGAAGAAGATGTTCAAGAGGGTTCCGATCGCTGGGGCAAGGCTCATGTCTCCTCGCTATCATTTCATTCGTTGCTTAATTTACGCCGCTGTCTGGAGACGGGCGTTGTCCTATTGGATTTGAATGAGAAGGATTTGCCAGCGGTGGCCTATCGTGTGGTCGAACAGGTAAGATATACAATAATCATGTAAGAATTGAGTGATATTTCAATGGGCCATTAAAATTGTATTCCTTAAATGTCCTTTTTTGAAAAGCATTATTTCTTCGACAAAGGGTCAAATTGAACCTTAAAGGGAGGAGCGAGGGCTGAGATCTTCCACAAAAATGACCCTAATAAAATTCCACAATATAGTTCTGACAAGTAGAATTCTCTCAAACAACACTTTTTTCAAATAGTTTTATGCTCCCTTCTACCAAAAAATTAAATCTTGGATCCACTGTAAAAAGAAACTGAGAAAAAAATTGCCGTTTCAGAATTATAGGGTCGCAATTCTGATCCAATCATAAAGTCTTAATTTTTTGGACACAGTTAAGAATGTTGATGTGATATCTGCTACACCACACAAAAAGTTTTTTCTCGCCTACACTACTTACTACGATCCAATTCAATTTCATATTAATATTTGGAATCAATACTTCATTCAAATATTTCTCACATGTTTTTGCCCTTATTCTTCCTATCAAGTGTTTACTTGTAACCTGTTGCTTTGGTCACAGCGAAGAATTCACGATTTTATTAGACTTGCCTATTGAATATAACCTTGTCATAAATATAACACATTGTCTACTATATTACTATATTATTTACTCATCTATACTATGTGCATTGCTTGACTTTAATTGCAGATGGTTGTGGAGGATTTAATCCACACGGATGACAAACCGTCCGTATTGCGTTCACTACTTTTGCGTCATCGTCATGTCAACGAGCATCAGAGTGGGTTTCCCTTCACCAAGCGAAAGTACAATAGTTACACCAGTCTGCAGGTAATTCAACATTTTAATTACATTTAAATGTAACAACATACAACTATACATACACATACGATGTAACATCAGACAATACATTTTCATTATTTATACATACTTATTACAATACTCGTAGGGAATTAGGGTGGCCCTTATTTTTTCATATTAAACAAATTTGCGAAATAAATTTTAAAAATATTTTGATTTTTTGAGAAATATCTTAATAAAGGCTTAGTTTTCGAAGCAATAAAACACCGCAGCTACAACTTTCCCATTTTTGCCATGCAAGTAAAAAATAAAATACGAATTTAAAAAAATGTTTTCGGTTTTCAAGGAATTTATACACCGAATTTCATGATTCCAACTGTGGTCATTTGGTAGGTACCATTTTTATCCCCATTTTACTATTCACCCTTAAAAGTACGAACTTTAAAAAGTCCCTTTATTTTACGTGTATACTTTATTAGAGGTATTTTCACTCCGTTTGGTTGGTACCATTTTTATCCCTCTGTTCCCATTTTACTCATTAAAAGTTCGAATATTTTATTTTGCATTTTATTTATACATCGAATTTTGTGATTCTAGCTGTGGTTATTTAGTTGGTACCATTTTTATCCCCATTTTACTATTACCCCCCTTAAAAGTACGAACTTTAAAAATCCCTTTATTTTACGTGTCTACTCAATTGCAGGGATGTCCACAGCGAATTTCATTATGCCGTTTGATTGGTACCATTTTTATACCTCGTTTCCCATTTCACCCCTTAAAGTACGAATTTGGAAACATCTTGTTATTTTGAGAATATAGGAAGTCGGAGGAATGTATACAAAGAATTTCATTATTGTAAAGGGTGATTTTTTAGCTATTATCTTTTTGGCAACACTGGCTTAAACAGGTGACGCACGTTTCGTGTTTTGTTTCACTGTCAAACATCTTAAGTTTGGTCTGTAATTTAACCATGAGTCTTACAAACGAACAACGCTTGCAAATTATTGAATTTTATTATCAAAATGCGTGCTCTGTTAAGAAAGTTCATCGCGCGCTTCCATTTTATGGTCAGTTTAATCGACCCACTGAAGCGGCTATTCGGGCTATTGTGACTAAATTTCGCACCAAATTTACATTGTTGGACATTAAACCACCAACACGCTTACGTAGAGTGCGAACTGAAGAAAATATCGCAGCTGTATCGGCCAGTGTAATGATGACCATCAATTATCGATTCGTCGCCGTTCGCAGCAATTGGGCCTCTGTTACTCAAAAACGTGGAAATGCCAAAATTGGACTAAGCGGATGGACCATTAGAGGCACAGTCAAGGTCAACATTTGCATGAAATAATCTTCAAACATTAAATTATATGGACCGTACTATCGATTCAAATAAAGATTTCATGAATTTTTCTGAATTTTATGTGTTTTTGTTTTAAAAACTTTCCTATAGCTTTAAAAAATTAACCTTTAGTTGCAGCCGTTTGGTTGGTACCATTTTTAACCCTCTGTTCCCATTATACCACTTAAAGGTGAGATTTTGGAAACATCTTAATATTTTGCGAATTTATGAAGTCAGAGGAATGTATACACCAAATTTCATTATACTAGCTGCAGTCGTTTGGTTGGTACAATTTTTATCCCTCTATTTCTATGTACACCTTTTAAAGTAAGAATTTACCCCTTAAAAGTACGAATTTGGAAACATTTTGTTGTTTTACGTATCTGGGAAGTTAGAGGAATGTTTACACCGAATTTCATTTTTCTACACCTTTTTCAATTGTAATTCAAAAGACATCACTTGAAATTCAAAAATATCAATTGAAATTCAAAAATTCCATTTGAAATTCAAAAAATGTCCATTGAAATTCAAAACTCGTCATTAGTAATTTAAAAGACAACATTTGAAATTCAAAAGTCGTCTTTTGTAATTCAAAAGACATCATTTGAAATTCAGAAGACATCATTTGAAATTCAAAAGACATCATTTGAAATTCAAAACTCGTCATTTGAAATTCAAAACTCGTCATTTGAAATTCAAAACTCGTCATTTGAAATTCAAAACTCGTCATTTGTAATTCAAAAGACACCATTTGAAATTCAAAAGTTTTCATTTGAAATTCAAAAATTATTCCATTTATAGTTCAAAAATTATTCCATTTGCAATTCAAAAAGGGTAAACAAAATTATTTAAGCAAAATATACATTAGGTTGGGTAGAATTTATTTATTTCTGTAAATTTTATTATTCTGCTGTTTAGAAAATAATACTCTGCTGTTTATTAAATAAACTAATTAAAGAAAATTATTAATCTTTTAATTTAAAATCATCTCTATAACATCACTTTTTCTGGGTGTGTATTCTAAAATCGAAACAAATTTCTCAATTGGTAATATTTTTATTTTTATATCCTCACCAGAAGGATGGACCAAATCCATTTCACAACTTTCTAAGATGTTTGAGCCATGTCCGTCTGTCTATCTGCCTGGCTTATGTACATGATAATATTCGAAGGGAGTTAAGGAACATGACATTGACACGCCCCTTCTGGTGCCTTTCCACACGGATATTCGGAATCAGTTATATTTTGATATTTGATACAATTTCTATAATTACTTTGAGCGTACGAAATACAGAGGATTTTGCCACGTACTTCCCACGCAAATCACTCTGACCTATTTAAATTTAAAGATTTTATAACTTCTATACGGACGATCGGCATACTCTGAAATTTGATATTTGGTTTGATGTTTTCATAGACGGTATATACACCAGCAATATGAGCGATATTGCAAAACCTCTCACACAAATTGGCATAAACTTTTGTTAAAATACAACTGATCTGTAACAATTTAATATTGGAAATGGTTTTACAATCACTTTATAACTGTAAAATAGTTATGTTGTACCTCCCACACAAATAAGCCGACCCTAAGTAAAATGCAAGTCCTTATAAATTATATGCAGATGCTCTATGCGTTGGTGAAGGTTATAAACTATATATGAAATTACCGACATTTTACATTATTATAATTATTAGTTGCTTATCATTTTATTAAATCTGTTTTCAAATCTTCAGAATATCCAAATTTGCAGAAAAAATAAATGCTACCCCACCTAATGTATATTTTTCTTAAATAATTTTGTTTACATTTTTGAATTTCAAATGGAATAATTTTTGAATTTCAAATGGAATGAGTTTCAAATGAAAACTTTTGAATTTCAAATTGTGTATTTTGAATTACAAATGGCGAGTTTTGAACTTCAAATGTTGCCTTTTGAATTACAAATGACGAGTTTTGAATTTCAATTGACATTTTTTTAAATTTCAAATGGAATTTTTGAATTTCAATTGATATTTTTTGAATTTCAAATGGTGTCTTTTGAACTACACTTGAAATTGGTGTAGTTATAGCCGTTTGGTCGGTACCGAACCGAATTTCGTGTTTATGTCGTTTGATAGGTACTATTTTTTATCCCCTTCTGTCCCATTTCACCCCCTACAAATAATAATCACTTTATGGTGCACGTTTATGATGCGCATATAGGGTGAAAATGGGATGGAATTGATACCAACCAAATGCCAACCACGATACGTATATTCCTCTGACTGTGTAGACGCCCAATATTAAGGAATTTTGCGAAAAAATGGGAAGAATGGGATATAAATGGTACCAAATGGCTGCTTCACGATATCTTTATACGATACAAAAAATAATTCCAAATAAATTTGGAGCCACTGAGCTGTCGTGTAAACTTTGTGTAGGCATTGAGTAAATTAAGTTGTGATAATGGCCTTAAGTCTATATTTCGCGCCACAAATAGGGTAAATCATTTAGATTAGACGTTTGATTACTGGATTTAACATTTAACATTTGACATATCAACTTTAAGTTTGAGTTTTATCCATGGTTTAGCAGTTGCCCGATTGATCTAAAATCCTACACACAATATTTATTTGATGCTTGAGGGCAGTTTGATATTATGAAAACATTCTTACGCTAAGGGCCGCCCTAATATACTTCCATGAACCGTTCACCACCTACATACTTATATCCTATCGTATACGTACATATAATATTTATCGATGTATGTAGACATACTTCAACAATATCGGAGCCGCGCTCGTATTTTTATTTTATTTCTCTTGTTTTTTTTTTTGTTTTTACCACCTATGGCTACCACATTAATCATTGCAATATCCTTTATTCATATGTCCTTTCGATTTAATTTAATTTATTAAGTAAAGGCTTCATTATTTATTTGATTTAATTGGCTTTTAAATAGATTGGCTCTTTCCGATGTTTGTTTTGTTTGTAAATACGTTGAAGAGATATGATTGGTAACTGTGTTATTTACATACGGCCTTCTTATGAGTTTTCTTTTGAGTTGCGTCAATTAGATAGCAGAATATTTCAAAAAGTGTTTTATATCAAATGGGTATTTGTGAGTGTCTTTAGTTTAAAAAACAACAACAACAGCAACAAAAAACGCTGAAATGGCCAAGGGTGACATTGTTCTCTTTGCTTTGGAACAGTATTTGATTTTTTAGTTTAGTTTTTGGTTTATTCTCTATCTTACAAGTCATCGAATAAAGAAATTGCACAGATCTCATCTTCCTCATATGTTGGTATTTTTAATCTTTGAAAGTCAGTTCGATATATTCTTATTATACGTTACAGGCCAATTTTGTCTTTAAAATCTTCCCTAGATAATCAACTATGGACACTCTTTGCAGATATTGTTCGTAGGGTGCCAATAAATAATAGCAGAAAGGCATGAATCCGTGAAGAATGTATTTCGGGGCACTAAATACGGAAATCGCATAAGTAACGTAATTTTCAAGAAAATTGATTTGATTGCAGAAAAGGGCTAATTTATTAATTACTCCAGAAACAATTCATTTTGACAGATTGTTTTTTAGAACAAAAGTTCTGCCACTAAAATACCAGCGGGTAATCCGCCTTAGTTTTATAAGAATATTCTTTCTTATAATATGAAAATATGTAACTGGTGCAAATAAGGGCTATTTGCAATCAAGAGTAGTTTTTGAAAATTCTAAAATCCTGACAATAATCAATCAAATACTGTTAAGCAGGAAATCTGTTTTTTTTTTGTTTGTAAATAAAACACACCAAATATCTTTCAAGTCTTGCATTTCAGAATTTTCCACAAGTTTTTCGGAAATTGGTCTTAAGGTGTTCGATGGTTCTTGACTTATAGTCAAATATCTCACCATTTAGATAGCCCCCGTCAAATCAGGCAAACACGGTGGCCAGTTAAAATCAGTTGACCGGACAGGAGACTGTTGAGAACGACGCCTGGTGAAAGTTTCGGAGTGTTCCTCAATGTTTGCTTGTACCCAAGCAATGTTCACATCATTTCGAACTGGACGTGAACTTCCAGCACTCGAAAATTCAAAGAATACGATGAACCAATAAACATGAAAACAAAATCGATATGATTTTTGTGTCAAAATAAAATTGGACAACTTTGGTTCTTTGTTTTTTGCTGAGTCCTTTCATCATAAATTTTCCAACTTATGTATCGCAGTCCCATAAAGCGCACCAAACAGTGAGTTTTTGTGGATTTAGCCGAGTCTAGTGAATATTTCATGGATTCTCTTCATCCCAATTGTAGCAATTTATCTTATTCACATGTCTATTGAGTCTAAATGTCTCATAATTTCCTTCCTTGAATCGTTGTCGGAAAATGAAATCTACAAACACCCTATAGTTTTTCAACAAAAAAATCGATTTTAAATATATATATATATATATATATTAAGATGGTCTATTTTCTAAACCAATTTTTATTAGTCACGAAATGCAACCCCAAATGCAAATCTTCATCCAAAAATCAAGATTTTTCAATACTTGCAGTCATATCTCAGGAACGCGAATTTGTGGGGCAATTCTGAAGCCAGATGCAGACTCTGCACACCGAAATCTTTCGAAATTGAGATAAATATTTTGGTCCATTGGGTAAAAATCAATAAACAAATTTGTTTTAACTTTTTCTTTTGATTTACAATCACAAACCAAAAATATAATTTTTTGTCAAACCTCAACTCATTTTGGCCATATCTCCCGCGAAAATATCCAATTTGTCTTTATACACTCCACGAGAGTATTATGACTTTGTGCATTTGTTTGTAACACCCAAAAGGAAGCGAGATAGACCCATTGTTAAGTACACCGATCGACTTAGAATCACTTTCTGAGTCGATTTAGCAATGTCCGTCTGTCTGTCCGTCTGTCCATCTATTGTTGTAATCAAATTACAGGTCGCAATTATAGTCCGATCTTAACAAAAATTGGCACAAGTAAGTTTTGTGGATCAAGGACGAACGCTATTTAATTTGATGCAAATCGTTTCAGATTTAGATATAGCCCCCATACAAATGTCGCTCCCGATTTGACATTTTCCGCTGTAGAAACGACATATTGTACACGATTTTCTTTAAAATTGGCACAACATCTTATAATCCAACTAGAAACACCTATGCAGAAAGTGGGTAAGATCGGTTAAGATTGAGATATAGCCCCGCAACAAATGTCGCTCCCGTTTTGACATTTTCCGCTCTATAAACCACATATTGTACCCGATTTTCTTTAAATTTGGCACAACATCTTATAATCCAACTAGAAACACCTATGCAGAAAGTGGGTAAGATCGGTTCAGATTTAGATATAGCCCCCATACAAATGTCGCTCCCGATTTGTCATTTTCCGCTCTAGAAACGACATATTGTACCCGATTTTCGTTAAATTTGGCACAACATCCTATAATCCAACTAGAAACACCTATGCAAAAATTGGGTAAGGTCGGTTGAGATTTAGATATAGCCCCCAAACAAATGTGGCTCCCGCAGCTTTAGAAACCACATATTGTACTCGATTTTCTTTAAATTTGGCACAACAGCTTATAATCCAAGTAAAAAACCTATGAAGAAAGTGGCTAAGATCGGTTCAGATTTAGATATAGCGTAAATACAAATGTTTAACCGGTTTTGGCCAAACTATACATATTATATTTCACCTATTTCGTTCAAGATTTCAATATATCCCCGTACAAATGTCCTTTCCGATTTAAAATTTTTTGTCAAACACATATATTTACAGGATACAAAAATCCCTCCCGTTTTCACTTTTTCACCGAATTAAATTGTATTCGGATTGAAAGTGGAGTGTATCATAGAGTCGGCCCCGTCCGACTTTAGCCTTTCCTTACTTGTTTTTATTTACTGTGGTCTACCGAAATATCCACTTTTTGTCGAAACAGCTCGACTAACCAAAAAACGTGGACACTATTTACGAATTTTACCCCACATGTAAAAAGAAAATATACGACTAATTTCTAAAATAGGACTGTTTTTCTTTAAGTAGGGATAACAAGCTGCGGTAACAAAAACGTTTATAAGAAGTTATTTTGTTATTCAAATTAAAAAATATGTTTTACACATTGTCGTCAATTACAACATAAATATTTGTATCAAAAAAATATTTTGTGTTCACTATTTTGGCCTTAGCCTCGTTAGCCATAACATTAACTTACACTGGATAATTATCCTGACTCAGTCAAAAAAATGTTTTTTGACATAAAATTATTTTTTCAAAATTTGTTTTATTTATTTTTATTTATTTATAATGAATTACAATACAAAGTAAATTTATATTCTAATTTTGGGTCGATTGGGATAGAGCCGGGGTGACTAAGACTAGTTATTGCAGCGACAGACCAGAGCCTCTGATGTTCTTTTTATTTTGAAAGAAATTTTAACTTTTTATTTAGACTTTTGTTAGCCTAGTTATCCAGTCCTAAAGATATATATACAATACAGATATACAATATATCCGATTGGCTGATTTTAAATGTTAATATTACAAAATAATCCTTGTGTGCCTAATTTAGGTCACAATGCTTATTAGAACAAAAGCTATGGAATTTTTGCCGATGGAATTTGATGCTGAAACGATGCACGTTGGAGCAGCTTTTTTAGGATATTTTACGAAAGAATGATGTAAATTTTCATTCGTTTAGTAGATTTTTTACTTAAATAGTTCATATCTACTCTATACAATTGCTGCAGAGGATTCTTTTGAAACAAGTGCCGTCAAAGCAAGTTCATGACACAACATGACTTTTTTTTAAATATTTGCGTTTTAAATGTAACATATAGGCGTTAATTGATAGTGAACCGGGATAAAATCCCATCTTAAATGATAATTGACAAAGGTTGATATAATCGAGACGGTTGAAACATAAAATGTGTTACAAAGGAAAAAATATACAAAATACATGAAAACGGAAAATGACAGTTGTCTAGCGTTACATATGAATTGTAATATTAGTTATTTAATAAGATTCTTCTGGCGTTCGTATGTCAAACTGAATCCTTTTTGCAATTACCAAACTCACTCTAAGTTAGCAAACATAGACACACCTACTTAGATATTCTCATTGGCAATTTTATTGATACATTCACATCATGAGTTTAAAGTCACCATGTTTCTTTCACTTGAATTCATTCATACGCCCCCTTAATCTATCTCTCTGCTCAGCACACGTCACGAATTCATCACAACGATATTCTTTTATATGAATTTATGCTTGAATTCACATTTCGTTTAATACCATATTTCTCTCTCTTCTTTTTCGTTTGTAAAAACACACACACACACATAACTGTGGTAAATTTTACAAAAAAAATATTTCATTTAATGGCAATCACAAAAATATTTGCAAACAATAAAATATGTTAATTAAAAATTGCGCAAAAAAATGAAAAACATTTCTCAACCGTTGCGTGTGAAAATAATCGAATAACTTATGTGATAATTAATACCACATCAATTGTAACACTCGAAAAAAAATATATATAAATATATGTAATAATATAAAATAACAACAATAAGTTGCTGTTGTTGGGAAGTGAGAACAATCATCAGCAACATTTGCAGCTGCAACAACGAATTCGCAGCAATGCAGCATCTGCACAGGCACGCCGTTCCATCTGCGAAACACTGAGTGCACCGCCGACGGCTGTCACTTTCGAGCCCTCCTGCCGTAGACATTCCACATTGTCGTACATGGGTGTAAATGTTTTAACATCAATTTGCAAAAAAAAAAACGAAAAACGCTTCTTACGTTATATACAAGTTTCTTATTTGTTTCGTTCTTTTTATTGAAATACAATGTATTTAAATACAATTGAGATATGTTATTCTCTGTTGTATTATTGCACTAAGGATTTTTTTCAATTATTTTGTTTAAAATTTTTAATTTTGTGCTAGTAGTTTTTCGTATATCTCTGTTCAAAATGCATGTTGTTTTTTATTTTTTATTAAAAACGTATCATTTTAATAATCGCTATAAGGGCAGTGGGAGGGTAAAACCGTAATAAATATACATTAGAATGTAAAATCGTTCGATCGTTTGTATGAAGTGGTGGTTAATGGTTAATTACTGCACAAAAGTAAGGAAAATCTGAATATCGTTTTTTTCTGAATGGAAATGTTATTTACTACAGATGAAAATGTGAAATAGAATCCACAACCCGGAGTTAACGAAATTGTTGAAATGGAAAACATCTTCATTGTTCTGAGTATTTAGGATTTTGCACCGAATATCCACATTAATATTTCAGCAATATTGGTATCGGTTTTGGATTCCACTACTTTAATGCATCGGCTCATTGCGTGTCAATTTCAATGGGAAAATTTATTTTATTGCGATTAGAATTATAGTTTCATCAATAATATTCTCTAGACTTGCATCCTTCCAATAAATTCACATTTTCTAAGTATTTTAAAGATTAATAATATTTGAAAGGAATTTTCATAATATAGTCACTTTTCTTTTTAAGTCTTGATTTTAATTAATTTGTAAAACTGTTTTATATTAAAATGAATGCCACTTTGTTTGAACCGCAATGTTTAAGTACCATTCAGGCTTGTGGTGTTGCCACCTAATTTTCTCCAGTATATTTTCTTGATTGCTTGGAGTGTTGCCATAAAGAAAATATATACACATTTACCACTTTCCAATTTTATTTTTTTTGAATTTCTGCCAAAAAAAAGTGGATTTGGGACCATAGTGCACTGAAAGAATTGTCTTCATAATATTTATGATTTTGTCTTAACCTCAGTGAAATTTTTCATTAAAAAGTCGCCAAAGAAACATTTCATAAAATACACGAAACATGTTTCATAAAGCACTAGTCAATGAAAAGTGTCATAGAATTTATGAAACATTTCTTAGAAACTATGCAATACTGTTCTTCATTCGAAGAACTTTTGTCATGAAAATTTGTCATTTTTCATAAAATGATTTATGAAAATTTTCATAGATTTTATGAAGAAACTTCATTAATTTTATGAAAGAGTTTCATAAATAGTAATAATTTATACTGAAGTTTCCAATACAAACAAAAAAGCAAAAAAAGGTCTGACTCGGTGACTAACCAATCAACGTACACCACCATTGCAATGAATATGTAAAGGGTGATTTTTTAAGAGCTTGATAACTTTTTTTTAAAAAAAAACGCATACAATTTGCAAAATCTCATCGGTTCTTTATTTGAAACGTTAGATTGGTCCATGACATTTACTTTTTGAAGATAATTTCATTTAAATGTTGACCGCGGCTGCGTCTTAGGTGGTCCATTCGGAAAGTCCAATTTTGGGCAACTTTTTCGAGCATTTCGGCCGGAATAGCCCGAATTTCTTCGGAAATGTTGTCTTCCAAAGCTGGAATAGTTGCTGGCTTATTTCTGTAGACTTTAGACTTGACGTAGCCCCACAAAAAATAGTCTAAAGGCGTCAAATCGCATGATCTTGGTGGCCAACTTACCGGTCCATTTCTTGAGATGAATTGTTCTCCGAAGTTTTCCCTCAAAATGGCCATAGAATCGCGAGCTGTGTGGCATGTAGCGCCATCTTGTTGAAACCACATGTCAACCAAGTTCAGTTCTTCCATTTTTGGCAACAAAAAGTTTGTTAGCATCGAACGATAGCGATCGCCATTCATCGTAACGTTGCGTCCAACAGCATCTTTGAAAAAATACGGTCCAATGATTCCACCAGCGTACAAACCACACCAAACAGTGCATTTTTCGGGATGCATGGGCAGTTCTTGAACGGCTTCTGATTGCTCTTCACTCCAAATGCGGCAATTTTGTTTATTTACGTAGCCATTCAACCAGAAATGAGCCTCATCGCTGAACAAAATTTGTCGATAAAAAATTTCGAACCGAACACTGATTTTGGTAATAAAATTCAATGATTTGCAAGCGTTGCTCGTTAGTAAGTCTATTCATGATGAAATGTCAAAGCATACTGAGCATCTTTCTCTTTGACACCATGTCTGAAATCCCACGTGATCTGTCAAATACTAATGCATGAAAATCCTAACCTCAAAAAAATCACTCTTTATTTCACCTAAATCAGGGTTCATAAGTATGTTCAGAGTTAACAGAGCACAAATTAGAATTGCTGCACTGAAAGAATTGTCTTCATAATATTTATGATTTTGTCTTAACCTCAGTGTTGTTCATTTCATTAAAAAGTTGCCAAAGAAACATTTCATAAAAAGCATGAAACATGTTTCATAAAGCACTAGTCAATGAAAAGTGTCATAGAATTTATGAAAAATTTCTTAGAAACTATGAAATGCAGTTCTTCATTCGAAGAACTTTTGTCATGAAAATTTATCATTTTTCATAAAATGATTTATCAAAAAATTTTCATAGATTTTATGAAGAAACTTCAAAAATTTTATGAAAGAGTTTCATAAATAGTAATCATTTATACTGAAGTCTCCAATATAAACAAAAAAAGCAAAAAAAAGGTCTGACTCGGTGACTAACCAATCAACGCACACCACCATTGCAATGAATATGTCTTTCACCTAAATCAGGGTTCATACTTATGTCAGAGTTAACAGAGCACAAATTAGAATTGTTAGCATTCAACGAATAAAGTAAAAACTATGAAATCCTTCATTATATTTATGAAGATATTTCATTTGAATTGTTTCTTTAATATTACGAAATCTTTCTTTGATCTTATGAAATTAAGTTTCACTAATTTAACAATTTTGTTTTATGAAATATGATATGTTTATGAACAATTTTATGAAACTTTTCAAATGACATGAATTTTTCATACATTTAAAAAAAAATCACTAAATGTATGAAAAACCTTTTATGAAATCGCTTCATAAATATTATGAAGAAAAATTCTTTTAGTGTGTGTGATGGACAAGAGCGAAATAATAAAGAATATGTACAAAATAATGTTAATACATTCAAAAATTAATTATGTACAATATATGTAAATGTATAATGAAAAAATCCATTTTTTTAAACGTATTTGCGTTGTACGCATATGGAGGGCAGAGCACAATTGTCCATATTGATTTAGCTTATGGCAACACGAAAAGCTTTTGATCGGGTAGCACTATCATAGAAAAATAAAATCCATTTTTGTATGAAAATACACTCACGAAAAATTTTTAAATTTTGTGTAATTTAATACATTTGTGACATGTATGACATGACTTTACACCTTTACTTATTTGAGACTGCCTTAAACTTAAAAAATGCGACCGTGAGTCCGCCCGACTGTAGCCTTTCTTTACTTGTTTTGCATTATTTTTTCTGCCCAGCGCACGATGGGGCCTAACACCAATTTGAGAGGCAAAAAGTCCATTTTGAGGTAACGTATTTTCAGAAAGTAATAATGGCAGATTGTTGACAACACTTTAAAATGGCAAAATATAAAAATTTGGAATCAGGTGCCAACTCGTTTTTTTTTTCAAATCATGCTGCCAAAGTTACTACTTTTTCTCTTGTTTTATTTTTGATATTTCAATCTAAAGTAATATGAAAACACATCTGTTGTAAAACGAAAAGGCACAAGCAAATAAATTTTTTGTAAATTAGAAAATACTAACACAGATATGTAAATAAATCAAAAAGTAACAATGTTGCAAAAAGCAATGCACTGCAATAAAGTGTGTTGTGCTTTTCGTGTATGTTTATGAGTCGTTCCTGTATTTCTTGGAATAGAACTTTGTTTATCCGGACGTATCCGCTGAACCATATATATGAGAAGAAAGGTTAAAAGGTACAATTTAGAATTATTGAAATTTCTGATTTAAAATTGTATTAAAGTTAAAAATGCAGATATTGTAAAATGTTGGTAAGAAAATAGTCGAAATTCCATTGATCTCCGCGATATTTCAAAGAAGTGTTTATAATTAATGTATTAATTAGTATGTAAGAAAAGCCTAAAGTTGGGCGTGGCCGACTGTGTAATACTCTACACCACTCCTTGCGCCTATATCTGGTTTTAATACTGCCCATATAAATTATCCAAGAAATTTTAAAGGTTAAAGGATATAGGAATATTTCTATTACCATCCCACTGCAAGTGGTCGTGGTAACTCAAAACTTTTATAGACGACTTTGGTAACCACAAACTACATGTACGAAATTTCAAAGGTATAGCTGCCTCCAATTCTTTTTTGCCTCTAAAACTGGCCATCTGCCCCACAGTGCAGCGTACCGTTTGCAAAACTCTAATTCGACCATTACTGCGCTCGGCTTGACAATTTTGTATCTCAACATACATTCAATTAAGATATACTGCATCCGAATTATAAAATTAAACGCAAAGATTAAACAAATAAATATAAAAGTAAAATAAATTTATCAATAAATATTTTTTTAAGCTTGACGCTATGCGTCCACAATTTGGCGTAAAAGCAATAAATAGTAATATTATTTTTTGAGGTTAGTCGACAAAAAATCACATCTTCGGAGCAAAATTTATGGATGTGCATCAGAAAAAAAAATGAAATAAGTTTCCTAAAGACTAACCCAATTTAAATACGCCTTTGTGTAGATATTGATTATCTACATTTGGTAGAAGTTCACAAGAAATTAACTTGATGTAAGAAATCGTATAGAAACGTCCTAACTCACTTTTTTGGGGAAATATAAATTCTACCATAATCAACAAAACATTCGATTTTGCTAATATTATGAGTTGGGGCTTTTATGTATTAAAGCAAATTTCATCCAAAGAGGAATACGATAGGTTAACATTTTAACATAGCCTAAGTACTGGCGGATTTGTATTAATTATTTTTCTTAAAGTAAGTAATTGTAAATATTATTATGGAGTTTTAGTTTCAGCTTATTTTGTTGATTTTATTGAAAATTTATGGTATGATAGGCTCTTAAGTTCGCATGATTTTTATTAATTGTTGTCGTCGTATTTAAAGTCGCTGCCTGATTTTGTATCGCCCCCTTAATAATGCAATGTTTTTTCTTCAATTAAATCAGAACCTGTCGGGTGAAGATAAGAAAATCAAAATCATGCCCGCCCTGGAAATCGGTGGTAGCAAGAAGAGCAATGATTTGAAAATCGACATGAAGGATGATATGTACTCGTCGTCACAGGAGGACCTAAAGAAGCTGCAAAACGATACCATCCTGAAGAGAATACCACATGGAGCTGAAGCCACCACCGTTTTGGTAAGTCCGATTTTTTATTTGCTAAACAGAGAGAGATTTCTAAACTATTCGTCAATTTTAGGTGGGCGCTGTTGATTTCTTGGAACAACCGACCATAGCCTTCCTTCGTTTGGCCGAAGGTGTACCCATGCCTAGTCTAACCGAGGTTCCCATACCCGTACGCTTTATGTTCATATTGTTGGGCCCGCCTAATTTTGATTTGGACTATCATGAGGTGGGTCGTGCCATTGCCACGCTCATGGCCAACGAGTCGTTTCATGGCATCGCCTACAGTGCCGACGATCGCAAAGACTTGCTGTCGGCCATTAATGAGTTCTTGGACGATTCGATCGTCTTGCCGCCCGGTAATTGGGACCGCCATGATTTGTTGCCATTCGAGGAGTTGAGAGCCAAAAAAGACTGGATTCGTTCGCGTAAAACTAAGGCTCTGCAGAACAAAAAGGAACTGAAGGAGCTGAAGGAGAAGCAGGCCAATAACATTGGCTCGGATGTGACAAAGGCGCTGGTCGAAAAGAAGTCCGGGGACGATGATGATGACGACGACGACAAGAAGAAGCCCAATCCGATGGAGAAGACCCATCGCCTGTGGGGCGGTTTACGTAATGATCTCAAGCGTCGCTTGCCCATGTACCGCAGTGATATTATGGATGGCTTGAACACCGAGACCTTGGCGGCTACCGTTTTCATGTACTTCGCTTGTCTCTCGACGGCCATCACATTCGGCGGTTTGGCTTCGGATAAGACCCAGAACTTGATTGGCATTTCGGAGACGCTGTTGAGCGCCTCGGTGGTGGGTGTGGTTTTCCACACATTCGCCGGCCAGCCGCTGGTTATTATCGGCACCACAGGCCCTCTGCTGCTTTTCGATGAGGCTCTCAATAATTTCTGCAAGGAAAACAACATAAACTTTTTGACCATACGCGCCTACATCGGCATATGGTTGGCAGTCATCGCCATTCTGGTGTCGGCCTTCGAGGGCAGTGTGTACGTGCGCCTGCTGACCCGTTTCACCCAGGAAATCTTCTCGGCCCTCATCACTTTGATTTACATCGTCGAGACGATCATGAAATTGGTGTCGGTGTATAAAAATCACCCTTTGTTGGCCGACTACAATTTACCACCACCTTCGTTGGTGGATTCCACTTTGGAGCCGGAGAATGCCACTTTGGGCGCTATGATGGCGGATGGTTTAAATGCAACAACGAACTCTACAATGAATGTTGACTATGGCAATAAGAGACCCCTGAACATGCCCAATACGGCGCTGTTCTGTACGATTCTCACATTGGGAACATTCACCATTGCCTATTACCTGAAACTATTCCGCAATTCGCACTTTTTGGGCCGCAACGCTCGTCGCGCTCTCGGTGACTTTGGTGTGCCCATATCCATCACGATATTCGTAATGGTCGACTATTTCATACCGCAGGTCTACACGGAGAAATTAAGTGTACCGGAAGGTATTTCGCCCAGTGATCCCGAGCATCGCGGCTGGTTGGTTAGTCTGGGTCCTGTCGAAACTTGGTTGCCCTTCATGGCAGGCATACCGGCCATCCTCGTGTACATACTCATCTTCATGGAGTCACACATATCCGAATTGATTGTGGACAAACCCGAGCGGGGTTTGAAAAAGGGATCCGGTCTGCATTTCGATATAGTTTTACTCTGTTGCCTGAACACCCTGTGTGGTTTCTTTGGCATGCCTTGGCATTGTGCTGCCACTGTCCGGTCGGTGGCTCATGTCTCCGCCCTAACCATTATGTCCAGGTAGATATTAATAACATTCCAGACACTCGACAATCATATTAATCATAATGTATTTATTCCTTAGAACTCATGCTCCCGGCGAATCTCCACGGATAATTGATGTGAAAGAACAACGACTGTCTGGCTTCTTTGTAGCTCTGATGATTGGCCTCTCCGTAACCATGGCGCCTCTGCTGCGTCTCATTCCCATGGCTGTGCTGTTTGGTGTGTTCCTGTACATGGGCGTTGCTTCAATGAGTGGTGTCCAATTCTTCGAAAGGTAAGTGCCTTAATTTTTTTTGGTTTATCCTCCCTGTGTGGGTTGGAATTAAAATTATCTGTCTATTGTGTCTCGATTAATGTGTTTGTTTGTCTACTTTTTCTGCTTTTCCAGAGTGAGACTATTCTTTATGCCAGTGAAGCACTATCCGCCCACACCATATGTGAAGAAAGTTCCTACGTGGAAGATGCACTTGTTTACGGCCATTCAAGTTGTCTGTCTGGCATTACTCTGGGCTGTGAAATCGTCAAAGTTTTCTTTGGCCTTCCCATTCTTTTTGATAATGATGGTACCCATTCGCATGAAATTGGCAGCGATGTATAAACCACACGAAATTGCGGCGGTAAGTTGGAATTATTTTTAAACTTTTTTGAAAAAGGAATTATTTTTTTATAAAAGGGTAGTTCAATAAGTAGCCTATCTCCAAGAGATGACTCCACGGAGAACAACAGAATTCATAGAACCAAATGCACAAAATACGAACATGATATTAGAAAAATTAATAAAAATTTACCACATCAGCATTATTCGGAAATGAACAAACGCGAAAAAATTCTAATTGATTTTTCACGCATTGACTAAACCATGCCTTTTGGGTGACAAAATCAGAGAAATGTTTCACAAAATTTCTGACACATCTGGAACTTTGTGGTTTTCACGAAAATCCGCATATCTCGAAATTTCTTTATTTTGAGATTTGCAAGCTAAAAATAGCAATCAGCTACAATTATGTCAGTATATAATTTTTAGGCTGGGTCACAATACAATATTTCTGCGTTCAGCCCCCTGAAATGAAGATTGGATTGTTTAATGATGATCTGGAAAATATTTCGTCACTATAAATAGACTTTATATATCGACCCATCGTTTATTATACCGATCGACTTAGAATCACTTTTTGAGCTCTTTCCGCTCTAGAAACCACACATTTGAATAGATTTTCTCTCAATTAGGCACAGCAAATCATATTTCAACTAGAAACATCTATGGCGAAAGTAGGTAACACGGTTCAGATATATACAGTGGTGGCCACGAGTTTAGCACACTTCACATGTGTTGTTTATAATAGCAAATAATTTGTTCTGATAATGAACTCTGCGCCAAATATTTGTTTTTTAATGTTGCTTATGATGTGATCAGTGCCTTTTTCTCGTACTCTCATGTATTTGCAAGTAATTCGCAATCTGGGCTGGACACAAATTTAGCACATTTGATAAAAGTTATTATTTTCTGTTTATTTTTGCGTTTAAATTAATTAATTGGTATTTTTCGGTAATTTTTACTCAAATGGAAGTTATTATTTAACAAAATTTATAATTAGACATGGCTAAAAGAAAATGGTGCAGTGAGGCGCAGCGTCAGGTTATAATGCAATTGAACGACAGTGGAAGTACCGCTGGGGATATTGCACACATTATAAATTGATCCAGACAGATTGTGTGCAATATACTAAGCAATATTGGCACTTATGGGAGCCTCAAAAATGTCGCACAATGTCCTACGCTGAGAAACACAAGCAATAAATCGGATTTTTTAATTTATAGAACCTGCGTAGCAGATCCATTTACAAGCTCAACTGTGATTAGGAGAGAGACCTTTCGGCCAAATTTGACATTAGAATTTTCTCAAGAACCATAAGAAGAAGATCCAATGAAAAAAATGATTTGAATGCATTGTTCAACATAAGCGTATCAAAATATGACTTACAGTGTCAAATTGAATTTGCTCAGGAGCATTTAGAAAATTCAAGATTTTTGGGAAAATATCGCCTGGATTTGCGAACCGAACATTTGTCGGTTAGGATCTAATAGGAAACAATACGAATTGTGCCCTCCAAACATGCAGCACAGCGCAAAGAACAAATCTGAGACGGCGAAGCTTGTTGGCGAAAATCTGATAGTGTATACTGCGTTTTCTGGACACGGTGTTGGTCCGATACACAAAATCTATGCACTGATGGATCAGTATATTTACAAAAATCTACTTGTTGATACTATGATAACATATTTATATAAAAGCATGTCATTTAAGTGGCGTTTTATGCATGACAACCAACCAAAACACACTTAACGCCAGTCAAGAGCTGTTTGGAGCTGAACAGAATAGATTTTGAAAAATGGTCCAGCACTGTCACCGGATCTCAATCCTATTGAGAATCTATGGAATGAACTTTAACAACATATTATAGCAATAAAACCCAAAAATTTGCCCGATTTCTTGAATGAAACTCTAAATTCCTGATATGCTATTCCAATGGAGCGTTTTACGTCTCTAGTGGAGAGTATGTCCAGAAGATGTACCGCTATTACTCAAATATTAAGTTTATAATAAAATGTATTGGTTAGTTCAGTTTTTTTCCGATTTGATTAAAGTTTTTTTAATTTGTGCTAAATTACTGACCAATCACTTTTCGTATTATTTGTACTTTATATTGCATAAAACTAAAATGCAACATAAGAACCGAATAAAAGCAACGTTAAATGGTCAACTTATCGTACGTAATATTTTAGAAAAAAAAATACCGGTCAAAAAACATAAAAAGAAGTTGAAATATTTTCTTTATAAAGTTACATGTGGTGAATGTGCTAAATTCGTGTCCACCACTGTATATATATATCTGTAAGTCTCCTCTTTTTGCTCCCATACAAATGTAGTTTCCAGTTTGAGTTTTCGCTATAGAAACCAAGTATTTTAAGCGATCTTCTTCAAATTTGTCAAATCCGTATGATTGTCTGAAGTTGTCTTATATTTCACCTATAAATATGCATAGCCCCTTACAAATGTCCTTCCCGATTTTAATCAAATTTGGTACAATACTGTTTCAATCTTATCGGTCCATTGTATAGGACCCATACAAAAATTATTCCGGTCATTCTATAGTGGGATAGAAAGTGGAGGATGTCATATAGTCGGCCCCGCCTGACTTAAGCCTTTCCTTGCTTGTTTCTTCCTGTAGTTTTTAAATAAAGAAAAAATAATTTTGTATCAATAGCTAATAAAGGGTGGTTAAATTTTAAGGGCCGATGTTGATTTTGAAAAAAACACAAATTATTTAGGAAATTATTGTCATTTCCTTTTATTATGATAATATTGGTATGGTTCAATTATGTATGAAACAAAATATCGAACAAATGGCCGCCGCGACCTCGGCGGCACACCTCCACCCGAAGGTCCAAATTTTCAATGACGCTGAGTTATAATTGAGGTTCTATGCCGTTAATGTGCCGAATTATCTCATCCTTTATCTCTTGAATTGTTGCTGGCTTATAGACGTACACTTTTTATTTCAAATAACCCCAAAGAAAGAAGTCCAACGGTGACAAATCACATGATCTTGGCGGCCAATTGACATCGCCACCACGGCCATTGAATTTGTCGCGCAAAAGAGCCATTGTTTCTTTGGCTGTGTGGCAAGTGACACCGTCCTGTTGAAACCACATATCGTCCAATTCGGGCCATAAAAAGTTTGTTATCATGTTACCATTTTGGAAAATACGGCCCGATGATGCCGCCAGCCCATAAACCGCACCAAACAGTCACTCTTTGTGAGTGCATATGTTCTTCGACAATCACTCTTGGATTATCATTCGTCCAAAATGCGGCAATTCTGCTTATTGACGAATCCACTGAGGTAAAAATGTGCCTCATCGAATTGACCGAAAAAATCACGAAGTGCACGATATGCTTTTGGATTTGAACGCCCATTTTCATAATAAGCCTGAATAACTCTAAAGCGTTGCTCTATTGTGTATCATTTCATCGAGTTAGTCTGAAATTGAGAAATGTAAAATGAAAAGCAGATAAAAACGTGACGTTTAGGTGTGGTTTACATTAGAGATGTGCGCGTGAGTGATTATTGGCTCACGTTCACACACGCTCACGAAGGAAAAAAATTGAATCACGCACGAAGATTTTTTCGTTACTCACGTTCACGTACGCTCACGTGAGAAAAAATAAATTTTGCTCACGATCACGCGTGATTCACGCGTGACTCACGATAATCACGCAAACATTTTCCACAAAGAAAATAATATATACATTCCAAATCGAAATGACTAACGCTTCGCAAATCCGAAAATTATATTATTTAAATCACTTTATGTTTGCGATGGTTATCTTAAATTCATATTTTTAATGTAGTATATAAAATGACAGTGTGATATATAGTGACATAGAAAGTAGAAAAAAGCATATACCCCGATATCAGTTATGTGTTTTTTTAATTTAACTAACATTAATGGGGGTTTCTCATATAAATTCAGTGCCTAGTGTTGATGCAGGGAATACTTGCTTAAATAATAGAAAAAAATAGAAATTATACATACATTGAAGCAATTTGTTTTATAAATAAATATGTATATGACTTTTATTATGAATGGAAAATTTCACATTTTAACGAAATAAAATGAAAATAAAAAATAATAAATATGTGTGAATCACGAAAAAATCACGTGATTCACGCAGAAATTAGACTCACGCACATTCACGCACGAGCATTTTTTCGTTCCTCACGTTCACGCACGCTCACGTGAGTAAAATAAATTTTACTCACGATCACGCGATTGACGCAATTCACGTGAGTCGCGCCCATCTCTAGTTTACATTCAACATCGGCCCATACAATTTAACCATCCTTTAGTATCAGTAAGACATTTCATAAGTTTCATGACGGAGTTCATGGTACTAACTTTCCAACAATTATAAACATGATTACAGTCGAAATTAAAAGAGTAAATTATAAATAATTGAAGCAACTTACTGTTAGCCTTTTCAGCGCAAATCAGATTAAAACTCAAATCGGACCAAAATGTGGATGTTATTGCGGATTTTATAAAAATGCATCAAAAATAGCACTAAAATCATAAAAAAACTTGCGACATTAAGGCTTATTGCCTTAGGTTATAACACCCAAATCGGTAAAGCCCAGCAATCGGCATATCACCACAATAATGAGGGCAACAAAAATGCCATATCACCCAACACAGGCATAAACATTGGGCATTATGTTTTTATTTGGATCTAAAACCAAATCAAACTGAACGTAAAAGCAAAAATTTTTTACTTTGGACAGCTTTGGATAGACTACTGAGGAAAAAATCTTTAAGCTCAAAATATTTAGTCGGCTTTGCACATACCTCATAAGAGAAAATCTTTAAACACGGTCGAAATCCGGCAACGCAGAAAACTTTTATTTTGCGTATAGGGTAAGGCCCTATCTCATAGAAATAATTTCTTAATGCCGAAAAATTAGGGGGTAAAATGGCCCAAAAAGGGATAAACATCCAACCTTCGTCCTGACTAAACAGCAGTAGCTATAAACATGAATTTCGGTGAGTTCCTTGAAATGACCATGCAGACGAGCTACAAATAGGGGTTTTTCGAAATTTATACTTTAAGGGGCGAGCGGGACAAAAAGGGATAAAAATGGCACCAACTAAAGTATTGCAGCTAGAATCGTGAAATTTGGTATGTAAATTCCTCTGACCATATAAAAGCGAAGTAAAATTGGAATTTTCGAAATTTGTACTTTTAAGGGGCGAGCGGGACAAAAGGGATAAAAATGGTACAAACTAAAGTATTATACCTAGAATCGTGAAATTTGGTATGTAATTTCCTCTGACCCTATATAAGCGAAGTAAAATTGGATTTTGTACTTTTAAGGGGTGAGCGGGACAAAAGGGATAACAATGGTACCAACTAAAGTATTACACCTAGAATCGTGAAATTTGGTATGTAAATTCCTCTGACCATATAAAAGCGAAGTAAAATTGGATTTCTCGAAATTTGTAACTTTAAGGGGCGAGCGGGACAAAAAGGAATACAAATGGTACCAACTTTAGTATTACAGCTAGAATCGAGAATTTTAGTATGTAAATTCCTCTGACCATGTAGAAGGGCTGTAAAATTGGATTTTTCGAAATTTGTACTTTTAAGGGTTGGATATTTCAAAATTTGTACTTTTAAGGGTCCCGACAAGAAATAAATGGTTACCAAATAAAGTACATATTTTTAGGGGAATCAAAAACACATGTTACCTATAGAGGTTTTTCAAAATGTGTACTTTTTGGGAAAGAGGTGCAAAAAGTTATAAAGTAGCTGGCTGCATCTAGAAACATGAGATCGAGGTCGTAATTTTTTGTTCAAAACTTGGTAGAAAATGATAAAAATTATACATACGAAGGAGTTCAGCTAAAATAGTGCATATCTAATAGGGGGTTTCCAAATTACTATTTTAGATTTATCTATATCCACCAAAAGAAAATTAAATAAATACTATCCAAAAACAGAGACGGATACAATTAACAAGTAACTAGCTTTTTCGCGTGCGAAGCAGCGGGTACTGCTAGTAGCCATATAAATGTATACGACAAATTTCATGATTTCAGCATCAGCTGCTTAGTTCGTACCATTTTTATACTTTATCCTATTTTCATCTTAAAGATACAAATGTACAAAAATTCTTGCACGTCTACACAATGTAGAGACGTACGCCCGAATTGCAGTTTGGTGAACACCATGTACAATTTCCACACAGTCAGAGGAACGTATACACCTAATTTCATGATTTCAGCCCCAGCAGTTTGGAATCACTTGTATACCTCTTTACCCAGTTTACAACTTAAAAGTACGAAATTCTTTCAGAATGTGCTTGGCAACTCTAAATATTATAGGCTACTGATACGTCTAATATTATGGCCCTATGTTCAACATTGGAACGACGGGAATAAATATATGTACTGGTCAATGTTAAGTTAAACGTTTTAAATCTGGTATTGACCCATTTTCAATACCAACCCGTATTGCAACCATTAATTTTAACTTCATAGTTCGTTTATATGCCAGCATGCTTTCAGCAGACGGATATATCTATATCGTCTTAAAATTATATGACGATCCAGGTATTACAAACGGAATACCCATTGATGGTAGAATTAAAGACGGATATTGTCAAATTTGTGATTAGATCCCTTTCCAACATTTTGGAGGACATTTTAAGTGCACTTATAATTATATTTCTCTGGGCATCTAGAGAATCTAAAATTTTTCAAAAATTTTAACTCCAATTTAATCAATGTATATGAAATTGTATTCACTTTATTTACAGTTGGACGGCAGCGAAGCTAAAGCCGATGAAGATGAACCCGATTTCTATGAAGAGGCAACCATTCCAGCGTAAATCCAGCAATCCTCCCCCAAACACTTCGACACTTAGTAATTGCACAAATTTTATTGTTATAAATAATAATTGATAACGACATTAGTGATTAATAAAGAAGATAAGAACGTTTTCATCTATTTAAGATTGTTAAACTATATTAGAAGAAATGAAAAAGAAAATGAAAAACAAAAACAAAACAAAATCTACTTACGAGCATGTTGAAGGGTAATTGCCAAGGCAATCCTTTTTAGCTTAAATGTAATTAAGTACTTAATTTTAGCAAATATTAATGCAATAATCATGTTTCAATTATTCACATACATTTTAAATAATCCTCTCTCTGTCCCTCCCTCCCTTCCTCACCCTTAATTCCCACAATACAAAGAAACAAATAAATAAGTAAATTTTAAAACATTTCCTAGTTAAACGAAAATTGAAACGATAACAGAAAATTATGAAAACAAACATTGTGAGCTTTATTACTTAAAGTATTAAAACATCTGTAAAATTATTTAAAAAACGCAATCCCCCCATGAGTAGCAGTAGTAATTTAAACTCGTTGTAAACTTATACATGCATGCATGCATACCTACATACATACATACATACGTGAAGATATCTATTTTTGTTGTTCTTAGTTTTCCTATGTATGTATCAAATGATATTTATTTGTAATATGTGTAAAATAATAAATAAATAAAGAAAGAAACAAACAAACAAAAAACCAAAACAAATCGATCAAAAAAGCAAGAAAAAATAGAAATAAAAAACCGTGAATATTAAAAGTTCAAATTGCTGAAAGCCTTCTTTGTGATTGTGTACTTAAATATCAGGTTGGGAAACAATACATACATACAAACAATACTTGCATACAAATAAAATTACTGAAAAGAGAAACAAATATTCCATATAGTATATTTACATAGGTATTTACACACAAACACACATATATACGATATCAACGAATTGAATTGAAAGCGTAAATTCGAATTACAATTCAATTTTAAATGACTACATACATACATACAAAAATTAACTATAGCAAAAATACGTGAAATCATGGTAGTGATCAATTTTTAAATTAAAATAAATGAATTAGAAATTCATCAGAACACTTAATACTACTTTAATAAGTTTAGTAACAATTACTATTAATAAAAATAAACTTACTTACATACAAATGTGTTTAAACATTAGGTCGCCTCACACAAGGTGCATCAACAAAAATTACGGAATATTCTATAATGATTACTCCAAAAAAAGTAAAAAATTGTATCTGGGTGCTCACAAACACTAAAATTTATGGATAATTTTTGATTTGAACTGGGATACATAATTTGAACAGGGTGATTCCAAAATAAATCGACACAAAGAACGGTCATTTTGGGCCTGACCCCTTTTTGATTTATATAAAATTTGGCACGTTTCTTTTCCTCATTGCTGTGATTTATATGACGTTAAATTTTGGCATTATTTAATGATGAATGAATTTATAGAGTTGCTAGAAATAGATGCACTACTTTAAGTTGAATTATTGTACGCATGAATCATACGAACATTGGCCTGGTGGAACATGGATGTTCAACATGTCAAAATATATTTTATCCTTGTCAGAAGATAGCCCACAATTTCTATAAAAATTAATTAAATTTCCAGCTAGTCCTTTCAAACACATATTGGACCAAATATGTGGAAGTAAACCGGATTTTATAAACAATTTATGCATAGCAGTCGCCAAAAAGTAAAAAAATATGTTTAGCTTGGAACAACATTATTTTGGTTAAATTTTTAAAACTAGCATTCTAGCGAAGAATATAATAAGGCTGTTTTCTTTAAGACTGGATAACTAAGCTGCGATAAGAAAAACCTAAATAAAAAGTTAAAATTTCACTCAAACTAAAAACTTATTTTTTTAAATTATCGCCAACAGCAATATAAATGTGTGTATGACAACAATTTTTGAAAAAAATATTTTATATTAAAAATATTGAACTTAGCCTGGATAATTATCCAGTATAAGTCAAATTTATGGTTATCGAGGCTAAGTCCAAAAAAGACAACACAAAATAATTTTTTTGAAAATTTGTTTTGATGCAAATATTTATATTGTAGTTGGCGACAATGTGAAAAAATAATTTTTTATTTTGAGCAAAAAAAAATAAATTTTTATTAACGTTTTTTTATCGCCACTTGTTATCCCAGCTTAAAGAAAAACAGCCTTAATGTAGATATTCTAAATATTATGTTTTTTAACTTATGTGGATAAATGTATAATTACCTTCTCGTAGAAGTAAGATAATTTCAAAAAATCCTCTTTCATATTTCTACCGTTTCCAAATGAAGTTTTTGCCTTATCTGATTCCTTCTACTTAATGCATAAGCGGTCATGGTTGGACTTAAACGCCAAAATGCTTCGAATGTTGTTACAGCAATTTCAGATCATCGACGCCTAAAATAGATTTTTTAAAGGAAATTCCCTTAGAAAGAACAAGTAAAATGTCGTCGGAGCCGAATCTTATATACCCACCACCAAGGACTACATTCCGCAGTATTACCGACAGATTATGAGCTGTCGACATTATATAGAATTGCACTACCATATTAGGAAAATCGTGATGCTTCATTGTTATAATATTAATAGTTCTCTCCTATATATAAATATAAAACTTTAAGTGTAATCGAAAAGTCCAATCTTCAAACATATGCCCTAAATATTTTTATTCCCATCAAGCACAAGTTTTTTAATATAAGGGTATGTGATGACTTTCGCTTTTGGGTGAATGTGAAAGAATATCACGAAATAGGTGTGATGACTTCCACTTTCACGTCAATTTTGTAATTTTTCTTTCGCCTGATTATGCCTTAGGGAAAGAAATTTAAGAAAGAAGATAATACTCCATTTTGTTGCCACATTTCAGTTTGAATTTCTTGTCACATTGAACTGTCTTTGTCTTATGACATATTGTTGGTTCGAAATTGTGCATTTAGAATTTAAATTGATAAAAGAGTGTCTATTCAACATGATTGTGCAGAAAACATATTTTTTGTATACAAAACATACATTGTTGATCATCATTTTCACGTGGAAGTCATCACACCTACTATTTACTAAGCTGATTTCAAAAAGTAAAGTGAAACCAAAACACGGCGAAAGCTATCACATGCCTGATTAAATATAGAAGCAAAATGGTCTTGAGCCAGGACAATATCCCAGTTCAAATCACATACACAAGTAATATCATGATTTTACCTGCAGCCTTTTGCTTGGTACCAGCTTCACTCCTTTTTCCATTTTGACCCTAAAAGTATGAATTTAGAGAAATTAGTACCTCTTATTTTCCGCGTCTAAAAATCATAATTCTAGCTTTAACCGCTTGATTGGAGCCAAATTTTATTCCATTCAGATTCGTCTCTACACAGTCTGAGCAACCTACACACCGAATTTCACTATTCCAAGTGCAGCCGTTTGGCTTGTACCATTTTTATCCCCTTTCTTCCCATTTTCTGCCTAAAGGTACAAATTTTGAAAAAAAAAAATCGTTTCAGCTTCGCGCCTGCACAGTACGATGATGCATACACCAAAATTTCATTTAGAATTTTAGAATTTAGAATTATTATTTTTTATTAAATGATTATTTAAATATTTACATCTTAACATGATTGATTGCACTTAAGTAATACGGCTTGGCCTTTTATCTAGAACAATATATTTTGTATATATACGAATTATTTACATTTTTATTAGTTAATATTTCAAAGGAATACCAAAATTTCATGATTTGAACTTTAGCGGTTTGGTTGGTACCATTTTATCCCTCTTTTCCAATTGTATCCCTTAATAGTATGAATTTCGAAAATTTTCTCTTATTACGTGTCTACGCTATTAGAGCGACGTACCCACGGAATTTCATATTTCTTGCTGATATCGTATCATTGTCACTATTTTTATCACTTTTTGTTCCATTTCGCCCGCTAAAGCGTGTAATTTCTTTGTGGTGCTTTTACGCTACAAGTGGAATGTACCTAATAAAGTGCATATAAAGAAGAAATCCAAATAAATTGTTTAGATAGTCTAAATATTCAATCCTAGTTCATTTCATTCTGCAGCTAGTGTGCTTTCAACAGACAGACAGACGGACATGACCAGTTCGTCTTAGAATTTTACCACGACCAGAATGCTTATAAAGGGTGATTTTTTAAGAGCTTGATAACTTTTTTTTAAAAAAAACGCATAAAATTTGCAAAATCTCATCGGTTCTTTATTTGAAACGTTAGATTGGTCCATGACATTTACTTTTTGAAGATAATTTCATTTAAATGTTGACCGCGGCTGCGTCTTAGGTGGTCCATCCGCTTAGTCCAATTTTGGCATTTCCACGTTTTTGAGTAACAGAGACCCAATTGGTGCGAACGGCGACGAATCGAAAATTGGTGGTCATCATTAACACTGGCCGATACAGCTGCGATATTTTCTTCAGTTCGCACTCTACGTAAGCGTGTTGGTGGTTTAATGTCCAACAATGTAAATTTGGTGCGAAATTTAGTCACAATAGCCCGAATAGCCGCTTCAGTGGGTCGATTAAACTGACCATAAAATGGAAGCGCGCAATGAACTTTCTTAACAGAGCACGCATTTTGATAATAAAATTCAATAATTTGCAAGCGTTGTTCGTTTGTAAGACGATTCATGATGAAATGTCAAAGCATACTGAGCATCTTTCTCTTTGACACCATGTCTGAAATCCCACGTGATCTGTCAAATACTAATGCATGAAAATCCTAACCTCAAAAAAATCACTCTTTACTTTATGGAATCTCCGATGTATATTTTATGGTGTTATAAACGGAATGAAAAAGTGAATGAATATTATAAGGTGTTACAAGCGGAATGACAGAATAAATATACCTCCACACTCAGAAAAAAGTATGTCACGGATTAAGTTAATATGTACTAAAAATGATGAAAATTGAACTTCGTACAGCGCCAAGGCAATAATTTCTCACATCAAGTACAAATTTTTTCTTGAAAATAGGACATGCTTTGAACTTGATTCCAGTTCAACTTTTCATCAAAGCAAGTAAAATTTACTCAAACTGAGGAACATTTTTCTTCAAATCAGGTAAATCTTTACTTAATCTGAGGAACATTTTTAAGAAATTTTACTCAAATCAAGTAAATTTATACTCAAACTGAGGAAAATATTCCGATTTTTTCCTCAATCCAAGTAAATTGCTACTCAAACTATGTAAATTTGTAGTCATGCCAAGTAAATTTATACTCAATCTGAGGAAAATTTTCGGAAATTATTCCTTAAACCAAGTAAATTTGTACTCAGCCTGACTAAAATTTTCCTTAAACCAAGTTAATTTGTATTCAGCCTGACTACGACTATACTTATAATTGAAATAAATTATTTCGTTTCAGAGTATGCAACACTCATATGAAAAATGACAACATGGTATAGTTCTCAAACAATTCATCTTGCTCATAAGATAAAGAGTTGAGATGTTTCACCATGACTGCTGCGGAGGCTAGGTAGGCGCCTTCGCAGTGATTGTTTTGAGTAATATTTGAAGTACTTATGAAGAAAGTCTCGGCTAACGAACGAGAATTGCATTTTAGACTACTATTCATGTATTTTTCTAAACAAACTGAAGTATTTTTATAAGTTGATTTATACTTGAATGTATGAGGAACATGGCATAAATTTAATCACATTTATTTGAAGTGATAATCACATTTTAAAGGAAAAACTTCCTAAATGGAATTTTTCCATACAAACAAATTTTGCATTATTTTCTTTCTTAAACGCTAGTAAATTTTCTTCCGCACAAGTATGAATATACTTAATTGTAAGAAGTTTTTACTAGATCCATTAAAATGTTTTTAAGTAATTTTTTTTCCTGGCTTTGAAATAAGGAAAGTGTACTCATATCTATTTAATTTCCCTTCTCGTGAGGAAATTTTACCTAAACTGGAGTACAATTTTTAAACTAAAATGGAGTATGGATTTTACTCAGATTTAAGAATGCTATTTTTTTGAGTAGCAGAGTAGCGAACCTATAATCCTAAAAGGCATTTTTGCAGAACAAAAGGTCTGAGATTATTTTTAGAGTGGATCAAAATTTTCATTTTTTGGTCGAAGGGAATTATACTAGGCGAAAAAAGTGTCATAAGTTAATGTCTGAGGGAATTCTAATTGTCAGAACTATATGTGTATATATTAACCATCTAGCTCCTCTCTTTATGGGTCTTTAACGAGAAACTTGTAAATAAAACTCTTCACAATTACATTACAATAAAATATTAATAGGGTCAAAATATGACCATGTTTTTTGGTAGATCGAACATTTTCGACAAAAAAAAGTGGGTATTTCGGTAGAGCGCAGTAAATGAAAAATTTTCATTTTCGCGGGAGATATGGCTTAAATAATTTTATTTGCATGACATGCAGTAATTTATTCGCGATCTATTCAACGGATCCAGCGGATTTTTGCTGGTGTAATAAGAACCAATGTCGCTTGTAACTTACATGTAGTTAGTCGCAAAAAACTGTAATTGTTGCAAAAAAATACAATACGCGGATCCAACTGCATTTATTTCAATTTTCTCAGTCTGGGTTAGTCAGCAATTTAAAAGCACTTTCACAATTTTTGACTTTACAGCCAAAATTTAACCTATTTCACTGCCCCACTGAAATTTTCCGGCAATTTTTTTCGTAAAACATTTTAATCCTTAAATGTCCTTTGTTAAATGGCGTTTCTTGATTTTCTCGTAAAAAGGGTCAAATTGACCCATAAAGAGATGAGCTAGAGGGTTGAGACCATCCTTTCAGATATAGGGCCGCTATTTTGTTCTAATCAAAAAGTCTAAAGCAATCTTTCTGTTGGTTATTTCCCCCAAACACGCATAATTAAAATCGTTTTTTGGTTAAAATAGAAGAATACATTTGAATCCATTTGAATTGTGAAAGTTTGGTGGACAAGTGCAAATAATTTACATGCTGGGACACTTGCAAGTCACTTTGATGTTATATGTTAGGTATTCTGCCCAACAATCGAAAGCAGCAATTATTTATAGTTATTTATTTTAATTTATTAACAATAACCGACATCTTAATTTTCAGTTGAAACTGAGGCGACTTAATGTACACATGTATCTTGAAATTAACCTAAATATCGTAGTGAAACCATACAATCCCTCAGAGCTGTAGTAATATATTTCGTTTTGTGGTAGATGATCGATCGATTCCTAAAAAATTTGAACCAATAAATGGCACAGCCATAGCTGTGTTGTGAGTACTAGATGCTAATGATTTGATTTAGTCGCGTTGAATATTTGTTAAAGAAAAAAAAAACAATACCAAAATCGAAATCGAAAAATTCTAAAGCTCTTACAGTGATATTGAGTGTCAAACACTTTGAAACTTTGGAATTCAATCATGCCCACTAAATACCTAAATATGATAGAATACGAATCATGTTATATAATGTTTTTTAGTATTTATATTACCGATAATTTGATAATGAATAAAGTTGAGTGTAATTCTATTACGACTATGTTCTTATATCTTTCTATTAAGTTTTAATTCTAATTCTAATCCTAATAAAAAAATTCTATTCTTAGACAAACAAACAAATGTGTAATGTGTTTCTCTTTTGTGTAATAATAACATGTTTGTGCTGTACCATTTTCTTTCATGTTTCTCAGTGCAAGTTATAAAATTTTCAAAATTTTACATCTTAAAAAATTATCGCCAAATATCGAAATTACGAAATTACGTATTACGTAAGTATGAGAGCTAAGTCATAAGTTAAAGTCAAAAATATCGGCGCTCTGTCAAAATCCTTCGGTAAAAATTCAATAACTTTTGTTCTTGTAGACATTTTTGAGTTCTGTAAAAAAGTAAAATTAGACCCACAGATTATTTTGAGATATGAGCATTGAAAATCAGGTAGTCGGATATATTTTAGATTTCTGCACAAAGTTGACTGCTTTTCGTATTTTTCGACTTTAAAGAAAATTAAAATTTTTATTTTTTGTTTTTATGTTTTTTAACATATTTTTACGTATTTGTTCATAATGCGAAGAAAAACTTTATTTTTTTTTGTATTACAGATTTTCAACCTTTTCAGATTTTAACAGTTGAAAAAAAAAAGTTTTTTTTTGTTAAAAGGGAAGAATGCGTCTCAAGGTGTTACAAACGGAGAGATAAACTTAGTATTTTGAAAAAAGTATAAATGTGGGTGCAAATATTCTTCTAGGAACAAAAACGAACAATTTATTTTTGTGATTTTAATAATTGTGATTTTTTGTGATTTAATAATTGTGAGGCGATCACACAAATTTTGTCTCTTCTCCACGATTTTGATCACATTTTTCAAATATGTACTTTACTATAAGGCGAATAAAGATACATTTCCCGAAATAAGAAATTGCAGACACTTGCGTGGGTTGAAAATAAGGTATTTTTCCAATAAGGTAATAAAAAAACTTAACTCTTTTGTTGTATGAGATACAAATATACCTTTTTTCTAGTTTCAAGCAAATTTCTTTTAGATTTACAGAAAATTGTCATATCATAAAAGATAGTACACCACCGTAAAACAATTATAAACCTGATTGCTTTCGAAATTAATAATATTTAATATAAATAATTATTTATAATAAATATTAATTATAAACAGTGATAATGCCTATATATTTTGGGACATCACATTATACAAACCACATATTCCTTTTAATCGGGCACAACGAGGATAAAGTAAGTATATTAAATATTTTTAGTTTCGACGGCAATGATGTTTATAATTGTTGTAGAGTAAGTAACAGGAACACTGAACATGAAACTTGAATTGTCTTAATGACACTATAAATAAATAAATAAAAATATAAATAAGAAAAAAATGAAAATAAAAAATTTAAGATTTAAGCCTAGAAGAAATTTGCTTGAAATTAAAAAAATATATACAGCTAAATAGCTCTATTTGCGCAACCGATAGGAAATCAAGGCAGTTGCATTATCTGAGATTGATGCACTTACTCCCATATTATTTAGACCCATATTATTTAGGTATAAGTAATAATAAGTAATATCGTTCTAATAGAGGCCCACTCAATGCTTATATAAAGACCTTTGATAGCATAATCCCCATTTATTTTCGTCATACGAGATATTTAAAGCTCCAGTTTCCTTAACATCATGAAAGCTTTCGTTGATCCATTCGTCGATTTCATCTGTGAAAAACTCACTCAGTAAATTTGAAATCGATGAAACGTGTTGTGATAACTGTTCTTCAATCAACTGATTGATTCCTTATGGTAGATAAAGGTAAATCATACTCTCTTGCCCTTTGATCATTGTATGAACGTGCAAACAGTTTTTAATACAGTTTTAATAATAGTAATGCCTGATACATTGTCCCATGTATTAAACTTTTTTTGGCTTTTGTTCTAAATCCGATCTTCGTTCGCCGACCAAGTGCATTAAAATATTCTTTTTGTAATAGAACATTGTTAGCTTTATTGCATTTTAGTCAAGAGGTTGGATAAAGACTGTACAATTTACCATCATAGCTATATAATTCATTTTATTTTGGGCGTTGTCAATAAGTAGCAAAGCCTTTTTGGTAGACTTCAGAATAAAGAAAATTTGAAATCTAAACCCAATTTAATTTAAAGCATTCCTATTAAAACTTGTTCGTCGACAGATCCACAAAAAACAAAGAGTCTGTTTTAAAAACCAATTAAATATTTTTGTTCTTAATTCTGAAATTCAGCAGTTTTCAGAGATATTCGTTTTCCAGATCAGAACTCTGTATCACAAACAAACGTTGCACTTATCGCAACCATTAAAAAAAAAGTTGCACTTATAAAGTCCTTAATGTAAAAGAAATTGAGGTTGCGCTAATCGGGGGTTGCGCAAATCGAGTTTGTATGTATTTGTATCTAAGACCATGAAAAATTTAAATTTTTTAAATTACCTTATGACAAAAATATTTTATTATCGATCACCCCTAGTGTCTACAATTTTTTATTTGTGGAAAATCAGGAAACTCGGCATTATCGTCATTTAGTACAAAATTGGAACATTTCATCAGAATCGGAGAGAATAGCCAAAATATGTGTGTGATTCCTTTACTTGAAATTAAACAAATATATTTTTTGTTCGGCATTAAACCCAGCCTAAAAGCACGCTACATAAATTATGTTTCTCACTAATTTGATGTTGAAACTGGGTGACACATATAATATAAGAAGCGCATACCTTAATGATGATTCACCCAATTAATAAAATTACCGCTTGCCTGAAATTATGCTACGTTTTTAACGAAAATTTTAATTAATTGTGTTTCATATAATCGATGGTTTTATTTAACCCTTTAAATGGACTATAACGTTCAACGGTTATCAAAAAGCTTCATTGAATAATAAATAGGTTAAACAAAATTTAATCCTAACCAAATTGTGGGGATAAGTTCGTCATAATTTTTATAGCACCTTGATGTATGTTGTTTATACGGGAGCGACTAACTTCGCAGAACAATCTGTTGCATTGAAAATTTGTAATCATTTTTTTTTTTTTGGAGCGCGGAAGATAAGAGATTTTTCGATTTTTGTATTATTGCAATTAAAAGGGCGAAAAAGGGATAATAATAAAAACAATAAAATGACAACGGTGTGTACATCCCTCTAGTCTCATATAAAATAAATGGATTATTCAAAACTCACACTTTTCAGGTGTAAAATGCGTAAAGAGGGATGCAAAGTGTACCAACCAAACGGATGCAGCTAGAAAATGAAATTCGTTGTATATGTCACTCTGATTGCGTGGATGCGAAAAATAAAAGAGCTTTAAAAGAAAATGGGGAAAGGTACAAATTCGAACATTTAGGGTCCTGGTATTTGGAAATATTATACAAGTTTCAAAACTTCTCTAATAAACATAACTTTGACATGGTATGCACTGCAGGTATCGGGTAGCCTACGAACAAGGTTATCTTCCGATTCCATGCAGTGTAGCCCATACATGAGACGATGACTTTTAACAAGAATTACTTTTACCAAGTGGGACGTGTATGCTATAGTTCTTGTATAGTGGTATTTTAATTGTAACTACGAATAATACTATCGTTTAACTACACCGTCCAAAAAATTAAGACTTTTTGATTGGAACAGAATAGCGACCCTATAATTCTGAAAGAGCATGTTGAGTAGATAATTTTTGCAGAATCAAGTTATAGTCCAGCTGGTCTGAGTTTCTTTTTACAGTGGATAACAAGTAAGGAAAGGCTAAAGTCGGGCGGGGCCGACTCTATGATACACTCCACTTTCTATCCGAATACAATTCAATTCGGTGAAAAAGTGAAAACGGGAAGGTTTTTTGTATCCTGTAAATGTATGTGTTTGACAAAAAATGTAAAATCGGAAAAGACATTTGTATGAGGATATATTGAAACCTGTAATGAAATAGGTGAAATATAAAGTGTACAGTTTGGCCAAAATCGGTTAAACTTTTGGGAGCGACATTTGTATTTGGGCTATATTTAAATCTGAACCGATAGTACCCACTTTCACCATAGTTTTGTTTAGTTGGATTACAAGATGTTGTGCAAATTTAAAGAAAATCGAGTACAATATGGGGTTTCTAGATCGGAAAATGTCAAATCGGGAGCGAAATTTGTATGGGGGCTATATCTAAATCTGAACCGATCTAGCCCGCTTTAGCCACAGGTGTTTCTAGTTAGATTATAAGATGTTGTGCCAAATTTAAAGAAAATCGAGTGCAATATGTGGCATTTAAAGCGGAAAAAGTCAAATCGGGAACGACATTTATATGGGGGCTATATCTAAATCTGAACCGATCTTACCTAATTTCTGCATATGTGTTTCTAGTTGGATTATAAGATGTTGTGCCCAATGTAAAGAAAATCGAGTACAATATGGGGTTTCTAGATCGGAAAATGTCAAATCGGGAGCGACATTTGTATGGGGGCTATATCTAAATCTGAACCGATCTTACCGAATTTCTGCATAGGTGTTTCTAGTTAGATTATAAGATATTGTGCCAAATTTAAAGAAAATCGGGTACAATATGTGGTTTCTACAGCGGAAAATGTCAATTCGGGAGCGACATTTGTATGGGAGCTATATCTAAATCTGAACCGATTTGCCTCAAATTAAATAGCGTTCGTCCTTGATCCACAAAACTTATTTGTGCGAAATTTTGTTAAGATCGGACTATAATTGCGACCTGTAATTTTATTACAACAATAGATGGACAGACAAATAGACAGACGGACATTGCTAAATCGAATCAGAAAGTGATTCTAAGCCGATCTGTATAATAAACGATGGGTCTAACTCGTTTCCTTTTGAGCGTTACAAACAAATGCACAAAGACATAATACTCTCGTGGAGTGTATAAACACGATTTCGACTATCCGCATGTAAGTTATATTATTATATAGCCCAGGGTTACAAATATTACATACACGAGAAATTCCAAATTTTTTGGTGAACTAATGAAAATCCCAATCTGAAATTTACAGAGCATTTAGAGCACATATGTAGCTATTTACTGAGTGAAAATGATGACCTGCAAAATATTTCGTCTCTGGACTAACCGCCTATCATCTAAACTATACGGAAAACAGCTTTAAAAACATTTTTTCTCTTGTATTTTTATTCCTTCCATTTGTTTGTAACACCCAAAAGGAAGCGGGATAGACCCATTGTTAAGTATACCGATCGACTAAGAATCACTTTCTGAGTCGATTTAGCAATGTCCGTCTGTCCGTCTGTCTGTCTGTCTGTCTGTCTGTCCATCTATTGTTGTAATCAAACTACAGGTCGCAATTATAGTCCGATCTTAACAAAAATTGGCACAAGTAAGTTTTGTGGATCAAGGACGAACGCTATTTAATTTGAGACAAATCGGTTCAGATTTAGATATAGCCCCCATACAAATGTCGCTCCCGATTTGACATTTTCCGCTCTAGAAACCACATATTATACTCGATTTTCTTTAAATTTGGCACAACATCTTATAATCCAACTATAAACACCTATGCAAAAATTGGGTAAGATCGGTTCAGATTTAGATATAGCCCCCATACAAATGTCGCTCCCGATTTGACATTTTCCGCTCTAGAAACCACATATTATACTCGATTTTCTTTAAATTTGGCACAACATCTTATAATCCAACTATAAACACCTATACAAAAATTGGGTAAGATCGGTTCAGATTTAGATATAGCCCCAAACAAATGTAGCTTCCGATTTGACTTTTGCCGCTTTAGAAACCACATATTGTACTCGATTTTCTTTAAATTTGGCACAACATCTTATAATCCAACTATAAACACCTATGCAAAAATTGGGTAAGATCGGTTCAGATTTAGATATAGCCCCCATACAAATGTCGCTCCCGATTTGACATTTTCCGCTCTAGAAACCACATATTGTACCCGATTTTCTTTAAAATTGACACAACATCTTATAATCCAACTAGAAACACCTATGCAAAAATTGGGTAAGATCGGTTCAGATTTAGATATAGCCCCCATACAAATGTCGCTCTCGATTTGACATTTTCCGCTCTAGAAACCACATATTATACTCGATTTTCTTTAAATTTGGTACAACATCTTATAATCCAACTATAAACACCTATACAAAAATTGGGTAAGATCGGTTCAGATTTAGACATAGCCCCAAACAAATGTAGCTTCCGATTTGACTTTTGCCGCTTTAGAAACCACATATTGTACTCGATTTTCTTTAAATTTGGCACAACATCTTATAATCCAACTATAAACACCTATGCAAAAATTGGGTAAGATCGGTTCAGATTTAGATATAGCCCCCATACAAATGTCGCTCCCGATTTGACATTTTCCGCTCTAGAAACCACATATTGTACTCGATTTTCTTTAAATTTGGCACGACAGCTTATAATCCAAGTAAAAAACCAATGGTGAAAGTGGCTAAGATCGGTTCAGATTTAGATATAGCGCAAATACAAATGTTGTTCCCAAATGTTTAACCAATTTTGGCCAAACTATACATATTATATTTCACCTATTTCGTTCCAGATTTCAATATACCCCCATACAAATGTCCTTTATGATTTAAAATTTTATGTCAAACACACACATTTACATTTACACATTTTCACAGAATTAAATTGTATTCGGATAGAAAGTGGAGTGTATCATAGAGTCGGCTCCGCCCGACTTTAGCCTTTCCTTACTTGTATGCCTTTGCGCTTTTGTTTGTAACACCCAAAAGCAATTGAGATAGATAATAGCTTTCAATTGAGTTGATTTATCAACGTTCGTCTGTCTGTCCATCTATTCTAGTAACAAAAATTGGCACAAGTAAGTTGTATAGGTCTATGACGGGCGCTCTTAAATTTGAGGCAAATCGGTTCAGATTAAGATATAGCTCCCATATTCCACCGCAGAAACTACTTATTTTACCCGTCTTGCTGGCACATCAGTTTATATTTCAACTAGAAACATTTATATACCCCATACAAACATCGCTCCCGATTTGGATTTTTCCACTCTAGAAACAATATATTTTAAGCGAAGTTCTTCAAATTTGGCAAAACGCGATATATTTCAACTACAATCACATACGCACAGTAATCAGAATCAAAATCCATTGGCCAAATTTAAGTATATTTTGTTCTATTAAACATTTTTGAGTTCTGTAAAAATTGGTCTAACCCAAGGATTATTTGGAATATCAACATTCAAAATTGGATATGATACATTTAGTGGAAGAACTCAGAATTTCTATCTCCAAAACACGAGATACTAATGTTTTCTCATTAACTTTTGCTAAAAAGATGAGCAAATTTCCTTTATCCTTTATCCTTAACCCTCTAACCCGCAAGAGTGCCTCTTCGCAAATCTCGAATTTACTCAATAACTGCTTATTCTTACAAAAATAAACTTATAATGGTTGAATAATTTTTGGGGGTTTGGGGAGCGGGAGATGACGCTGCTGACTAGATGGGTATTGTTGTTGGAGTAGGTCATCAAAGTTATTGCGTCATCAGCTAGAGTTTATTGTGGTTGTTGTGAACTGTATGTTGCGTTTGTCACAGATCACCAATCGGTCAAGTGTAATTATTTGAGCGGGCGGGAGTGCTGAAATAAAGAAAGTTAGAGAGCTTATTTGATTAGTGAACATAAATTCTCAGAGTATGAGAATTTACGAATAGGCGATTGACGAAGCAAAAGGAAGTGGAACAAATAAAACCAATCGAATTAATTCTAGTTCAATTCATTTATTTAAATTTTGGAGAAGGCCTCACCAGGTCATGTTAACCTTATCGCCAAGAATTTTCTAAAGTGATCTTAAATTTATCTATTTTGACAATTCATGTTTGCTGACATTTTATACAATGGTAATTCGAACAACAGACATAGTAACACATATGTATAAGTACCAAAGTGTGAATTCTTCTTATCCCAAACAAAAAATACTGATTTCTGGGCCCAGACCTTAATGTGTTATATTTTTTGATAAGGTGCGACTATCTAGTTTCAACATGTGTATTTGTGAATGTGAAAAATTTTGTTTTGTGTGTAGAGGACGCAAGGAACTCCTCACCATTTATCATCTGGCTCACGAACTAAATTAGCAAATGACTTTCTGATTCTTTTTCTGATTTATTTATTTTTCACAATTATCCCAGAAAAAATATCTGAACGTATATTTTTAATTTTTAAAAAAATTCGGTTTAGAGGGTTAAGCTATAAAGCTTAGCTTAACCCTCTAACCCGAATCGGAAATTATTTGCAGGAACTGTGTCCAAAAACTCTAATAATATCTGATTTCGCAGCCAAATCTAATTAATACATGTTGACGTTATATATTGTTTATGTTAATATCTCAGGACTCAATCCATTTTTACAGAACTCAAAAATGTTTACTAGAACAAAAGTTATTGAATTTTGACCGAAGGATTTCGGTTCTGAAACACTGTGCTATGGTGAAAGTGAGTCACATCGTTTCAGGTTTTATTATAGCCCCATACAAATGTCCTTCCTCACTATTTCTCTCAGACACATACTTTTACAGATTTTGATCTAATTTTGCAGAACACGTTATATTTCACATGGAAAAATTCTTTCCGATTTCATATTTTAGTAGGCCCGCCCGACTTTGCTTACTTGTTTATGTTGCATTTTTGTCAAAATTTCTAATGACGCCTAAATGATGAATATCGGAAGAAAAATAACGGCAATTTATCCAGTTTTGTGAATGTACTTTTATACCAAAGATATTTTAGAGCCAAAATTTTCAAACTCATCAATTGCTTCATCAATTTCCTTCCTATGTTCATTATTTAGGCATCATTAGAAACGTATTCAGATATTTACGGACAAGAATGCATAAACAAGTGAAAACGGCCGGACCGAACTTTATATACCCTCCACCATGGGCTGCATTCCACAGAGGCTGTCGATTTTGATAGAAGTGCAGTAACATTACAGAAAAATATTTTTTTTTAATATAGTCAAACTAATACAAATAAAAATATTGAAAAAATAATTTTATAAATAAACTAACCGTCTCACAGTGGGATTTTGTGTGCAATAAGTCATTTTTTCGACACATACAATTTAAAAATGTAATTATGCAGTTTTGTAGAAAATTGATTCAGTATGAAGAATCCATAAATTGTATCTAAAAACGTTTATTTGTCTTTGAAATAATGAAGTAAAGTCACATGTAAATTTTGGTTCAAGATATTGAAAACTGTTTACACACTTCTATAGTGTTTTTTTTATAATTTTGCTCTGATTTAAATAGTATTTTTTTTTCTCAAATATAGCCTTTTCTGTGTATTTAAAAAAATATATATAAAGTTCGCTCATATGGTTTAAAAGATAAAAGATAGAATAAAATGTGTACTTTAATGTTGCTCGGTCGTACTAGGTGCTCCCGCTATAATAAAATGAAAGGTAAGACTCCATACTGTCAATTAAAATTAAAAAGTTTAAACAATTAATAATCTTTTATAAAATCATGAAATTTGTCTCCAAATTCATGAAATTTTTAATTTTAAAAAATTACAAAAAGATATAGAAAAAGGTTAAAAGATTATAGAAATTATAGATTCAACATCTCCAGAAAGTGTGATAGAGTTACAACAAATACAGATGTTTTTCATCGACTTCTAGTATCGTCAGATCCTTTTATAAGTAGCATTAGATGTCAACCCCGTAAACAGGTTCTAGAACTTGATGATATAGTTACAGAAATGATAGATGATGAATAAAAGTCTATATTTAAATGCATGTACTGAAATTTATTTATAAAATGATTAGTTTTGCTAAAGAAACAAAAAGTTTGGGGAAAAAATATAATATGTGATATGTGGGCGGTGAGCGGTGGGCGTTAATTGAGGTAATAAATAAAATGTTCTGTGCAAATTTCAAAAAGTTTGGGCCAAAAATAAATTTGGGTTCTATGGGCGTGGGCGTGGCCAATTTTGATGAAACTTTATATTTCTCTTAATTGAGCTAACCAAAGGCTCAGAGCAAAATTTCAACATTCTACGAGCACTTCGTATATTTTTGCCAAACTTTGTATGAACAAATCCCTCTGTGCGTCGTTACACGGGTTCATTATTTCCTATTCCCTACTTCTTATGATTTTGAATATAAAATGAGTACTAATTGATAATTTAAAAGTATAGTTTGTGTGGGCAGTACCGCGCTCTTTTGTCCTATCACAACCTATTATGTCCACTGGTTAGCTACAGTAAAATTTTCAGGTGAATACTGATTCCGATACCGGATTGGCGTCCTATACGGAACATACAGACACACAATGATTATAAAGGGTGGTTAAATTGTAAGGGCCGATGTTGAATGTGAACCACACCTAAACGTCAGGTTTTTTTCTGCATTTCATTTGACATTTCTCAATTTCATACTAACTCGATTTGAACCATGGAAAGATACACAATCGAGCAACGCGTTAAAGTTATTCAAGCTATGAAAATGGGCGTTCAACCTAAAATGCATATCGTGCACTGCGAAGAAAATCATCTTCAGTGATGAGGCACATATTCACCTCAGTGTATTCGTCAATAAGCAGAATTGCCACATTTGGGCGAATGATAATCCAAGAGCGATTGTCGGAAAACCAAACCCAGCAAAACCATGTTTGGTGCGGTTTATGGGCTGGAGGCATTATCGGGTCGTATTTTTTCCAAAATGAGGCCGGTCAGGCAGTTACTCTCAATGGTCTTCGCTATCACGAGATGATAACGAACTTTTTATGGCCAGAATTGGAAGATATGGATGTGGACGATATGTGGTTTCAACAGGACGGTGCCACTTGCCACACAGCTAACGAAACAATAGCTCTTTTGCGTGACGAATTCAATGGACGCGTTATCGCACGTGGAGGCGATGCCAATTGGCCGCCAAGATCATGTGATTTGACACCGTTGGACTTCTTTCTTTAGGAAAAAGGTGTATGTCGTTAAACCAGCAACAATTGAAAAGCTAAAGGATGAGATAATTCGGCACATTAACGGCATAGGACCTCAATTATACCTTAGCGTCATCGAAAATTTGCACCATCGGATGGAGGTGTGCCGCCGGGGTCGCGGCGGCCATTTGACCGATATTTTGTTCCATACATAATCGAACCATACCAATATTATCATAACAAAAAGAAATGAAAACGATCCCATTGTATTCCTTGAAAGTATCCCTTGGAAAAAAATTTATTTATCGTGTCTACGCAATCAGAGGAATGTATACGCCGAATTCCATTATTATAGCTGTAACCGTTTGTTTGGTACTATTTTTATCGCTCTATGCCCATTTTACCTCCTAAAAGTACGAATTTGGAAAAAATCGTTTTGAAAAATCTTTCTATTTTGCTCATCTATGCCATCAGAGGAATGTGTGTACCGAATTTCATGGTTCTATCTGCGGCCATTTTGTAGGTACTATTTTTAGCCCTTTCCCCCATTTTAGCCCCTTAAAAATATGAATTTCGAAAAATCCCTCTATTATACGCAGCTAAAGGGATGTACATACCTAATTCCATCGTTCTAGCTGAAGGCGATTGGTTGGTACCATTTTAATCCCCATGTTCCCATTTTATCACTTCAAAGCAAGAAATTTGAATTTTGGGTATCTATGCAGTCATAGGAATGTATTTCGTGTCTCTAGCGGTTGTCGTTTGATAGGTACCATTTGTATCCCTTTTTTGCCCTATTTCACCCCCTACAAATCAAAATCACACATTTATAAAATAATTGTAAAAACATGACGAAATATCAAGTCATAGTGGATTACATGAACCAGTATAGAAGTTATGAAGGATTTAATATTACCTAGGATACAGACAATTGCGTGGGAGGTACAAGAAGGGGCGTGGCCAAAGCGTAAATATTTTTTATGTTTAAAGTGATTATAATTTTTTTTAAATATAAAATTACAAATGATTTTGACTACCCGTATAGATGTTATATCGGTTTTATTGTAGCCAAAGTTTAGGCCACTTTGTGTGGGATGTACCAGAAGGGGTGTGGCATTTTCGCCCATATTCCATGCGAAAGTAACCACTAAAAAAGCATTGCTAATTATAAAATTTCACAGTACTCCGTGTTATTACAGCTTTAATTTTATATAGTTTTGCGAGATTTGTGTGGGAGGTACTGGAAGGGGCATGACAAAACCCCCCATATTTAGTACACTTAAAGTGATTATATAAACACTAGCAGTACCCGCTGCTTCACACGCGAAAAAGCCAGGTATTTGTTATTATTTTTATCCGTCTCTGTTTTAGGATTGTATTTATTTGATTTTCTTTTCTAATATAGTAAATTGGAAACAACACACTCATATATAGTCAAAGGAATGTGCTTGTCGATGTGCACTTTTTTAGCTGAACTCCCTTCGTATATATATTTTTTATCATTTTCTATCCAGTTTTTAACAAAAAATTACAACCGCAGAGCCTTTTATTTGAAAAAAAAAAAATCCATTTTGATGGCGCTTCTACATGGTCGGAGGAATTTACATACTAAATTTCATGATTCTAGCTGTAATGCTAAAGTTGGTATCATTTTTATGCCTTTGTCCCGCTCTCCCCTTAAAAGTACAAATTTCGAAAAATCAATTTGGATTTATTCTTCTACGTTGTCAGAGGAATTGGCACACCAAATTTTACGAATATAGCTGCAATACTTAAATTAGTACCATTATTATTCCTTTTTCTCCCTCGTAACCCTTAAAAGTACAAAAATTTAAAAAATCCAATTTTAATGCGCTTATACATGGTCAGAGGAATTAACATACCAAATTTCACGATTCTTACTATAATAATTTAGTTGGTACCATTTTTATCCCTTTTTGTCCCGCTCACATCTTATAAGTATAAATTTCGAAAGATCCAATTTTACTGCGCTTCTACATGGGCAGAAGAACTTACATACAAAATTTCACGACTATAGCAGCAATACTTTAGTTGGTACCATTTTTATCCCTTTTTGTCCCGCGCAACCCTTAAAAGTACAAAATGCATTTGTATTCCGCTTCTATGCGGTGAGAGGAATTTACATACCAAATTTCACGACTACAGCAGCAACACTTTAGTTGGTACCATTTTTATCCCTTTTTGTCCCGCTCACCTCTTATAAGTACAAATTTCGAAAGATTCAATTTTACTGCGTTTCTACATGGGCAGAAGAACGTACATATCAAATTTCAAGATTCTAGCTGCAATATTTTAGTTGGTACCATTTTTATCCCTTTTTGTCACCTCTTATAAGTACAAATTTTGAAAGATTCAATTTTTCTGCGCTTCTACATGGGCGGAATAACTTACATACCAAATTTCACGACTATAGCTGCAATACTTTAGTTGGTACCATTTATATCCCTTTTTGTCCCGCACCCTTTTTATAAGTACAAATTTCGAAAAATCCAATTTTACTGCGCTTCTTCATGGTCAGAAGAACTTACATATCAAATTTAAAGATTCTAGCTACAATACTTTAGTTGGTACCATTTTTATCCCTTTTTGTCCCGCTCACCCTTTATAAGTACAAATTTCGAAAAATCAATTTATATTGCAAGTCTACGTTGTCAGAGGAATGTAAATACCGATTTTCACGATTCTAGCTGCAATTCTTAAATTGGTACCATTTTTATCCCTTTTTTATCTCTTTCCTCCCTTAAAAGTACACGTTTCGAAAAATCCCTATTTGTAACTCTTCTGCATGGTCAGTGCAAGGAACACACCGAAATTCATGTTTCTAGCTACTGCCGTTTAGTCAGGACGAAGGTTCCATGTTTATCCCTTTTTGTCCCATTTTACCCCTCAAAAGTACGAATTTCGCAAAACGCTTTCTTAGACGACGTCAACGTCATATTTGGGAACTACCCTGAAAATTTCATGATAAGTCAGTTAGTCAGTAACGCAACTCTTTTATATATAGATTAACAAACACAAAATTATAGCTGATTCCGATTATCCGTTGTGAAGTTATATGGGTTTTAATTTAATTTAAATCTTCGAACTTAAGCAAAGTTAGAGAAAAATATTACGATGTGCAACTTTTTTCTGTCCCAAATTATATATACCCTCCTACTCTGTAGAGTTAGGGTATAAAACATGCTTAAATACCCTAAATATTAAGGGTTATTGGGGGTATTTTCAGTCATTGTGAGGGAACAAATTTTCCCTTTGAATTGATTTTGCAGACTTTCAATCTCAACCGACTTACATTTACAAGAAACGTTTATGCCAAATTTGGACGTCGTCAAGATTATATACGTTATAGGGTCCCAGGTCGATATTTCAAGGAGGTGGAGGGTATAAAAATACACGGGAGAAAGATGATTTTGAGAGGTGTTTTCAGGAGCGTTTTGCTCAAATAAACAATCATCATTACACAATTCAAACTTTATTTCCATGGAAATTGGAATTGGCCTGGAAGTTGGACATATTTGTGGTCAGATTTTAGTCGCAATGCAAGCTATATTTTGAGTCAATATCATCTCCGAAAAAAACTTTCTCAAAGAATATGCTTTAATTGAAATAGCAAAACGTTTGAAACACAAAAGAGACACCCGAATTTAAATTCAAATTCTTGCTGTATCTATTAAACACCGGTCGCCTTGTACATATCAAAACCACACCCTATGAATTGAAGCAGTATGTAAATTGGTTACATTTCTTGGCAAACGTTACTATTTGAATTCAAAATTAAATTTTCAAAATATGCGGCATTACCACAAATTGTGAAAGGAAAGTTATAAAGCTGTCAGTGACACGCACTGAACATGCGCCAGAGAACGAACTTACAAAAGCTTTGACCTCTCTTTGACTCCAGCTCTCTGCATCCCTCTCTCTGACTACACTCAATTAATGTCCCAAAAATTTGTGACAATTATTGAGTGAAATATTTAGCCTATATTTGAACCACTTTTTTATGGCCGAAGGACATTTACTTCGTATACCTATTTGATGAGTATGAGCAGCAGAGAAAAAAGGAAATCGAACCGAGAAAACAAAGAACCACACACAGACACACACGGCATGTTTGTTGTTGTGCTGGTTGGCTGGCTGGCTGGTCGTCGTTGTCGTACACACAGAACACAGCACAGCTCAACCCAAAGGCATACGCTTGTGGTAGGACTACATAACACAATGAAAGGTGAAATACTCAAATCAGTACAAATCGTGTCGTTTAAGTGTAAAGACGGTCGGTGGAGCACAAAGTCTTGTCAGGCTTAAACGGGAAACAAAAATAACAAAGACGATTGCTAGACCAGTAAATCCATGCAAATTGCTAGTGCTTTTTTCCTAGTGCACATTTTCCGCAGAAAAAAATAGGAAAAATTACGAAAAAAAAATTAAACAAAAAGTAAATTAATTAAAAATTATAGAAAAAGTGATAGCGAGAAGTTGCACAAAATAAGGTGTCAGCTATCCGCTAAGTTAGCAAAGTGTTGATTACGTTAAAAGTTAACAGCGTCGTGTTGTTCGTCGGTATTTCGGTGCTTGCGGGACACGGCTGGCTCGCTCGCTCGCTCGTTCGTTCGTTCGCAAAGGCAGCAGTTGTCGGCCGGGCGTTGTGTTGGCAAATGTGTGATGTTGCAACAAACAGTTGATTTCGGTCGTACGGCATATTTTGCTGCGGATGCTTCGTCGTCGTTCAGCTGCTAATACGGTCGTGTATTGTAATTTGAAGGATATAAATTTCAACAAATCAACGTTAAAAAATCTCTAGTTGTAGTGTTAACGAGTAAGTTGCGAGGGAGTGGAAAGGATAACCAAAAGTCATTAACTTGTATTATTTTGTAGTGCGACTACGAAGTGTTGGCCCAAAAAGTTCTTGCCATAATTAATGTTAGTGGTAATTATGTAGGTCATTTTATTAAAGTCGGCTTTGTTGCATTAAAGCCTCTGCGGTGAGCCCACACTGTGGGCTTTCACTTTTGTGAGGCTTGCCAAACCCCCAAAAAAGAAATTCAAGCCAAATTGGGTTTTGTGTGTTTTTTTTGCTTCTGTCCTGTCTCTTTTGAGTTGTTGAAAACTTTTGTCAAAATGTTCCCATGCAACCAAACAAACCAAGACCAGAACTGACCAACATCACTCACACTTGCACACACATACATACACACTCGTTCACATACTATTGGAAATAAGTAAAGAGGATATCGAAAAGGCAGTGCCGCACAAAAGTCAACATTTCAACTGTCCTTTGGAAGACGGCGTTTTCTGACAAACTATTGGCAAGTTGCTGCGTTGCGTCGTCTCTCAATGTATACAATAACACTTTGATGGATGGCTATCGCCAGAACTTGTGACGGCATCTATATATACAAGTGTGGACATGCACGTGTCCAATTTTGGACTACGTCAAACAATCGGTCATGTACATGGACTGTGGAAGCGGTAATGGGTGAGGAATAGATCTTGCGTTCTTGGCATTGTTCAGAGCTGAGAAATGATAGACACTTTGATTACAAAGCTTGGGGAAAAACGTAAACAGTTAGGCTAGAGTATTCCAAGCTATAAATAGAAACCGGTTAAGAGCAACAAATGAACCGGTTGGCATCCAAGAATATATTCAATTCAAGAATGTACAATTTTTAAAAAAATTCAGAAAATTCAAATTCAACCTGAGGAGTTATTATTAACCCCAGAAAGTAGCCTTTTGGGGCACCATACGACTTAGTGAAGCCTTCAAGCCGGTAGTCGATAAATTCAGGCTTATGTTTTACTTATGTGTTCATAGCATAGTGGAGCTAAGCAACAGCTCCATTCACAGAGAATTTCAGAAGTTCTTCTTAATTGAAAGTTTATAAAAATTTCCTCTCAATATGGTATGCGAATTTGTGTAGACTTATTATGACAAACCGATAAGGATTAACTGGTTTGTAAAAAACGAAAGGAATTAGAGAAAGGTTTCTATATTAGAGCAGTTTTACTGTAAGCCGGGATAACATACTGTGGCAACAAAAACATTAGTAAATAGTTCATTTTTTTATTCAAAATAAAACAAATAATTTCACATTGTCGCCAACAACAATATACATGATTGTACTAAAACAAATTTGTAAAAAAAATATTTTGACTTATTTTGGACTTAGACTCGATGGATAAATTATCACAGCTTAGCTATCCCGGTATAAAGAAAAAACGGCCTTATTATTGTCATGATTATAAAAAAAGTGAAAATATAGGAAAAAAAACTGGACCGACAGTCCATATTACGCCTGAACCAGATGATATACGTCTGAAACTAAATGAAATGGAGTTAACTGACTTTTTTAGTTTTTCATTTTCTCATCCTGTTGTCCATTAAAAGGACTACAAATTTCCAAAGGTTACAATTTTTCAAAATTTATTTTTGATACTTATTCTGACCCTATGCTACCGGTATAAGTGCCAAATTAGGGAATAAGATATGTGCTAAAATACTTCAAATTTTAAGCTTCGATCTGTATTAGTTTATCATTAAAACCGTTTCAAGTTTTCCCTCGTAAAAATGAAAAATATGAATAAACTAAATAAGCTAAGGAGTAAACTTGAAATAGTTCTTAATGCTGAATGAATTATATTTGAAGTATTTTTTACAGATATTCTCCTCTTTAACTTGACACTAATGTCGTTATCATACGTTGCTAGAAAGTATTAAAAATAATTTTTGAAAAATTGTATCCTTTTAAGTTTGCAATTCTGTGAAGAGGTTCAAGTGTAACGACTTTTTTAACAAAACAACCAAATGTTAATAAAGAGTTATTTTTTTTATTCAAAATAAAAAATGTTTCTTCACATTGTCGGCAACTACAATATAGATGGTTGTATAAAACAAATTTAAGAAAAAATAACTAAAATTTATTGTTTTAAATTTAAAACGCAATTTTTTGGGTTCTCTTCTCTATTTAATCACTATTCCCTCCTTCTTTGAAGAATATCATAAAGGTTCATATGAAAACAATAAGCGATGTGTTATTTTATACCCCGATGATGTTCTTCAAAGATCGAAATCTCCAAAACGCTAATGTTTACCTCGTGGTGGAATTTTTAATATCATTTTAAAACATAATTTTAATACTAGAAATTAGAAATATTTGCAATTTTATTTTGTAAATATATTTTCAAAATTAACATGCTCTAACATAGCACAATTAAAAACAGGTTTAGACAGAATTGTTAATAAAATATTGATTAGTTTATGCTGTGCAACTTTATAAAAATAGCTCTAAAAATTAAACGACAGATGACATCTATAGTAGATCAGTCCTTACAATATATATTTCCCGAAAATTTCCGCCTTGAAGTGCATTCCTAAAACCACAAGAGAGAGATTGGACATATGTTATCTGTCAGTTGGTACCAATATTGCAAAGCATCAATATGACACAAAACTTGTTTTGAATAATTATAAATGAATAAATGTCAAGTCAAGCCTCGAGAAAATTAAAACCAGCGTTTTTATTAAGAAAACATATCTTCTTTTTTCAACAACATGAAACGCGAGACCCTATTCTCTAAATTTACGAAAAAAAAATCCACCAATGTACACCCATACACTAAGGTCCTTTCAGATTTAACAAGATGGTTACTAATTAACACATAGATTTCTAAATATGATTTTCGTCATTCGAAGCTACGAATCTATTAAAAATAAAATATTTTTTCTTTTTTTAAATCAAGTTTTGGAAAAATATTTGTTTAGCCAATGTCCTTACGTGAAAGTAAAATTCGCAGCAAATTATTTCACATATTTACACATAATTGAACCAAGGTCATACGCTTTCACAATTATAGAACAAACAGGAGAGATATCTTTAACGAAACTTGTAATTTTTAGAAAAATGAAAAAAATCATCAACAAAATTTTTTGATTTTATGGAACAGTAAGCCTCAATGTCTCAATCGAACCGTCTGAAACGCTGTACAAAAAATTTTGTATTTATTTTATGTTTCACTTTTGTCCAATAGGAAGCACTTCAAATACAAATACGTATTCTTGTCTTAAAGTAACTTATTGATCAAACGTTCATATTAATTTTATAGCTCTTTACATAGTGAAAACTATGAAAGTATTCGTATTTCGTGGGAACATTTTGTAAGAAATAAACAGAAATAATCCATTCGAATGACGAACATCATATCGAAAATAAATAGTTTGAACTTTTTGGTTCAGAAAAAAAAACATTTTTATATTAAATTATTTTTACGAAATTGGACTCAGTCACAACATTTACTGTCCAATAGTTTATTTTTAGGTATTAATTGCGGTAATTATTGATTCTTTCTCTTAATTTTTATTAATATTTTTTTACAAAATGATCCCAAAGTTTTTAGTTTTTACTTTGAAAAAAACCACAAAAAATTTACAAAATGACAAGAGTAAATTTATTCAGAAAAAATGACAAGATTGAATCATATAAAATATTACATTGAAAAAAACTTAATTTTAATACCGTTCAGCTCGCAGACGATTTGACTCAGCGACGAAATATTTCTAAAAAATCAAATCTTATTTTCTAGAGGGCGATCTAAGCATTTTTTCCATGGTCTAGCATATATATGTATATGTACATTATGATGGGTCACGAAAATAAATTACTGCGGTTACCCCCCAGAAATGAAGATTGGATTGTATAATGAAACCTCTAAAAATCATGTTTTTTCCGTGTATTTTTTTAAGTTGCATATTAACCCTGAGTTAATATACCCTTGGAGGGACTTTAAATAAAATGTTTTATTATTGTCTTAGAATAACTCATTGGTAAAGTTATTTGGCGTTTATGTTAATTTTTATGGGTTTTCAAGGTGACAGATAAAAACTCATTTTTCTTGGAAATATTTTGTAATGAAAAATAAATAGGAGGAATCAATACTAATTAATGCAGGCGAGGGTTTTCACAGCCAAATTCTTTAAACACTTTTTACAAAAATGAGCGCTGCGGTCTATTATTTCATAAAAAAATGTTGGGAAAAATTGTCTCACAAAAAAAAAATACACCGGTAAAACATGATTTTTAGGGTTATTTTCAGGAGCGTTTAGGTCACAGATGGCTTGATCTAGGAACGAAATATTTTGCAAATCATCATTAAACAATCCTAACTTTATTTTCGTGGGTTGACTGGAATTTGTTTTTCCGTTTGTATGGACGGCGACCCAGCCTAATGTACATATATGCCCCAATGCACATAAATAAATATTTTTTAGGACATTCAAAACTGTGCCTTCAGCACACAAAAACCCAGGCACGCATTTTAAAGGCTTTTTTTGTAATATTGAGATAATAATATGAGATCCGTTTCTAGCAAGTTTTGCTGTTATCTAAACCTAGAACATATAATATAAATATTTCGAACCGCACCACCTGTGCACAGAACCTGAATCAATTCAACAGTAGTAAATATGCATCGCCCGTTCTTCCATTGAAATTTAATAAAGCTAAATAATTTTCAAAACTCTAAACAAATGAATTGCTCAAATCCTCTATTAAAAAAATTGATATGTTTTTCCGCAGGCTTTTATCGAACATTGTGTTAATATCCTGTTTTTCTTTTCAAAACACATTTACAAACCAAACTACATCTGTTTTCTCAGCTGATTTTCGGGTATTGTTTAAACTACAACGTTCAGCTAATTTATTATTTTGTCTATACAAATCATTGGAAATGTTTGCAGTTGACACTGTATTATTTGCGATTATTTATAGGGAGTCTGATTTTTCCACCTCCACTAATTTTTGTGAAACATTCTTCAGTTTTAACATATCAACAAACAAAATATCGGAGTTTCATGTAAAATCAGGGAAATCAAACACTCAAAAGATTCAGTGTTCAGTGGCATCGATTACAAGTGAGTTTTTGTGACGCATTAAACCAAGAGTGACGTTACTAATATTTCTCTTGAACTAAGATAAAGTAATTTCAAATTTGGTTGATTTTTCTTCTGTCATTTGGAGTTTAATTAAGAATAGATTTATTTTATTTTATCGTCGACCTCAAATGCAATGCAATTTAGTATTAAGTGAGTCACATTGTTGCATTTCCCATAACGAATATTAGGCTGCTGATATGTCAATTGTGATGTCATCTTGTGAACAAATATTTTTCCGAACAAATGAATCGATAAAGAAAAAATCTATTATCAATTGGTCTAATTATTTTTATACCCTACACCAAAGGGCATAATGTCTTTGTGCATTTGTTTGCAACACCCAAAAGGAAACGAGATAGACCCATCGTTTATTATACCGATCGACTTAAAATCACTTTTTTAGTCGATTTAGCGATGTCCGTCCGTCTGTCCATCTATTCTTGTAATCAAAGTCCAGTTCGCAATTGTTGTTAGAACTAAATGAAACTTTGCACAACGAAGTTTTATGGGATAAGGACGAACGCTATTTAATTTGAAGCAAATCGGTTCAGATTTAGATATAGCTCCCATACAAATTTTGCTTCCGATTTTACTTTTTCCGCTCTAGATACAACATATTTCAACAGATTTTCTTCAAATTTAGCAAAACGTCAAAAAATTGGCCAGACCGGTTCAGATTAATATAGAGCTCCCATACAAATGTCTCCTATGAATTGACTCTTTCTGCTCTAGAAACCACATATTTTAGCAGATTTTCTTCAAATTTGGCATATATATACTACAAACATCCATGGAGAAAGTGGGTCAAATCGGTTCAGATTAATATATAGCTCCCATATAAATGACTCCCCCGATTTAATTCGTCTTATATTTCAGAAGACCTATGCTGAAAATGTGTTAGATCGGTTCAGATATATATAGCTCCCATTCAAAGTTTGTGTTAAAATTTTCTTACAAATACAGATAAAAGTATGAAATTTGTAGTATATATAGACGAGGTTTAAATGTAATGACGTTCTTATACCCTACACCACAGGATATATTGACTAGGTGTAGGGTATCATATAGTCGACCACGCCCGACTTTAACCTTCCTTACATGTTTGTTTTTGTTGGTTGTCTTGCTTTAAACTCGTCATTTTTTTTACATTTGGTCTACAACCATTCTCAAGGCCTTCTATATGTAGTCAGATTCTGATCATAAAATCATCTACGTTTAGTATTCACAGTCTTGTAATGGAGTGAATCTAATGACATTCTTCCTTTATGTGTTACATAGTTGTGTTTTGTGTCCGAATATGTTTGAGCAATATTCAATACCCATGAAAATATAACTTTTTTTCTATTGCACATTTTATAGAGACATAATTTTTCTCATTTTGCTAATATCAAAGAAATGAAATCCTAAAGAAATATTTAGAAATTAATAATGGATATCCGTATAAACCGTAAACAGGATTTCTGATAAACCGGTTTGTGCAAACCTCACATTTTAATGAATTGCAATAGACACAGAATAAATTCTGATTATACAGTCCTGGGCATTTGGATAGGTTGAATGGAAGTGCTAACTGCAAAAAATATTTACATATTTCCATATCAATTGCCATGGAAAGTAAAATTTTATTTAAACTTATAGTCCAGAAATTGAGCCGCTTGACAAAGATCATTGGAGCTAGCTAGCTAGAACAGAGACTCGTGGTGGACATCAAAACTACAACGTGGAGTCAGTGCTCTGCAAAATCCATTAACTCCTTTCCATAGAGGAAACTTGCTAGATTGAAATAAAGTTGAATATATTAATAATTGGAAAACATGACTTTGGAAGTGTTTTCAGAAACATGTATATCCAGGCTTGACACAGCAACGAAATATTTTAAAGGAAACTTGTTGCATATACGCTAAATTGAAAAAGTTTGAGATCTCAACATTTGTTGGATATTTCTCGTATTTTAAATCGTATTGTAATTATGGTGTGTGTAAGAATAAAGTATGAAATAGTTAATAATTTCAATAGTAACATCAATTTAATATTTTTAAGTAAAACGTCTTCTCGTAAATCTTGAAATGCTCAATTTTTTTGTAAGAATTTTGAAGAAATAAGAATTAAGGAAAAGTAACTCTTGTAAACTGACATAAGGGCTATTTTTCTTTAGTACGGTAAAAATAACAAAAAATAAATGATAAAATTTTCACTCAAATTAAAAATTATATTTTCGCCAAAAACAATATTTATGTGGGAATGAAGACATTTAAAAAAAAAATATTTAATACATACAACGTTTTCGAATTTTGTCTGATAATTGTCGAGTGTAATTGGAATTTATGTTTATCAAGGCTAAAATAATTTTTTGATACGAAAGATTATTTTATTTTGAGTAAAAATAACTCTTATAATTATAATTATTGATTCTTTCTCTTAATTTTTATTAATATTTTTTTACAAAATGATCCCAAAGTTTTTAGTTTTTACTTTGAAAAAAACCACAAAAAATTTACAAAATGACAAGAGTAAATTTATTCAGAAAAAATGACAAGATTGAATCATATAAAATATTACATTGAAAAAAACTTAATTTTAATACCGTTCAGCTCGCAGACGATTTGACTCAGCGACGAAATATTTCTAAAAAATCAAATCTTATTTTCTAGAGGGCGATCTAAGCATTTTTTCCATGGTCTAGCATATATATGTATATGTACATTATGATGGGTCACGAAAATAAATTACTGCGGTTACCCCCCAGAAATGAAGATTGGATTGTATAATGAAACCTCTAAAAATCATGTTTTTTCCGTGTATTTTTTTAAGTTGCATATTAACCCTGAGTTAATATACCCTTGGAGGGACTTTAAATAAAATGTTTTATTATTGTCTTAGAATAACTCATTGGTAAAGTTATTTGGCGTTTATGTTAATTTTTATGGGTTTTCAAGGTGACAGATAAAAACTCATTTTTCTTGGAAATATTTTGTAATGAAAAATAAATAGGAGGAATCAATACTAATTAATGCAGGCGAGGGTTTTCACAGCCAAATTCTTTAAACACTTTTTACAAAAATGAGCGCTGCGGTCTATTATTTCATAAAAAAATGTTGGGAAAAATTGTCTCACAAAAAAAAAATACACCGGTAAAACATGATTTTTAGGGTTATTTTCAGGAGCGTTTAGGTCACAGATGGCTTGATCTAGGAACGAAATATTTTGCAAATCATCATTAAACAATCCTAACTTTATTTTCGTGGGTTGACTGGAATTTGTTTTTCCGTTTGTATGGACGGCGACCCAGCCTAATGTACATATATGCCCCAATGCACATAAATAAATATTTTTTAGGACATTCAAAACTGTGCCTTCAGCACACAAAAACCCAGGCACGCATTTTAAAGGCTTTTTTTGTAATATTGAGATAATAATATGAGATCCGTTTCTAGCAAGTTTTGCTGTTATCTAAACCTAGAACATATAATATAAATATTTCGAACCGCACCACCTGTGCACAGAACCTGAATCAATTCAACAGTAGTAAATATGCATCGCCCGTTCTTCCATTGAAATTTAATAAAGCTAAATAATTTTCAAAACTCTAAACAAATGAATTGCTCAAATCCTCTATTAAAAAAATTGATATGTTTTTCCGCAGGCTTTTATCGAACATTGTGTTAATATCCTGTTTTTCTTTTCAAAACACATTTACAAACCAAACTACATCTGTTTTCTCAGCTGATTTTCGGGTATTGTTTAAACTACAACGTTCAGCTAATTTATTATTTTGTCTATACAAATCATTGGAAATGTTTGCAGTTGACACTGTATTATTTGCGATTATTTATAGGGAGTCTGATTTTTCCACCTCCACTAATTTTTGTGAAACATTCTTCAGTTTTAACATATCAACAAACAAAATATCGGAGTTTCATGTAAAATCAGGGAAATCAAACACTCAAAAGATTCAGTGTTCAGTGGCATCGATTACAAGTGAGTTTTTGTGACGCATTAAACCAAGAGTGACGTTACTAATATTTCTCTTGAACTAAGATAAAGTAATTTCAAATTTGGTTGATTTTTCTTCTGTCATTTGGAGTTTAATTAAGAATAGATTTATTTTATTTTATCGTCGACCTCAAATGCAATGCAATTTAGTATTAAGTGAGTCACATTGTTGCATTTCCCATAACGAATATTAGGCTGCTGATATGTCAATTGTGATGTCATCTTGTGAACAAATATTTTTCCGAACAAATGAATCGATAAAGAAAAAATCTATTATCAATTGGTCTAATTATTTTTATACCCTACACCAAAGGGCATAATGTCTTTGTGCATTTGTTTGCAACACCCAAAAGGAAACGAGATAGACCCATCGTTTATTATACCGATCGACTTAAAATCACTTTTTTAGTCGATTTAGCGATGTCCGTCCGTCTGTCCATCTATTCTTGTAATCAAAGTCCAGTTCGCAATTGTTGTTAGAACTAAATGAAACTTTGCACAACGAAGTTTTATGGGATAAGGACGAACGCTATTTAATTTGAAGCAAATCGGTTCAGATTTAGATATAGCTCCCATACAAATTTTGCTTCCGATTTTACTTTTTCCGCTCTAGATACAACATATTTCAACAGATTTTCTTCAAATTTAGCAAAACGTCAAAAAATTGGCCAGACCGGTTCAGATTAATATAGAGCTCCCATACAAATGTCTCCTATGAATTGACTCTTTCTGCTCTAGAAACCACATATTTTAGCAGATTTTCTTCAAATTTGGCATATATATACTACAAACATCCATGGAGAAAGTGGGTCAAATCGGTTCAGATTAATATATAGCTCCCATATAAATGACTCCCCCGATTTAATTCGTCTTATATTTCAGAAGACCTATGCTGAAAATGTGTTAGATCGGTTCAGATATATATAGCTCCCATTCAAAGTTTGTGTTAAAATTTTCTTACAAATACAGATAAAAGTATGAAATTTGTAGTATATATAGACGAGGTTTAAATGTAATGACGTTCTTATACCCTACACCACAGGATATATTGACTAGGTGTAGGGTATCATATAGTCGACCACGCCCGACTTTAACCTTCCTTACATGTTTGTTTTTGTTGGTTGTCTTGCTTTAAACTCGTCATTTTTTTTACATTTGGTCTACAACCATTCTCAAGGCCTTCTATATGTAGTCAGATTCTGATCATAAAATCATCTACGTTTAGTATTCACAGTCTTGTAATGGAGTGAATCTAATGACATTCTTCCTTTATGTGTTACATAGTTGTGTTTTGTGTCCGAATATGTTTGAGCAATATTCAATACCCATGAAAATATAACTTTTTTTCTATTGCACATTTTATAGAGACATAATTTTTCTCATTTTGCTAATATCAAAGAAATGAAATCCTAAAGAAATATTTAGAAATTAATAATGGATATCCGTATAAACCGTAAACAGGATTTCTGATAAACCGGTTTGTGCAAACCTCACATTTTAATGAATTGCAATAGACACAGAATAAATTCTGATTATACAGTCCTGGGCATTTGGATAGGTTGAATGGAAGTGCTAACTGCAAAAAATATTTACATATTTCCATATCAATTGCCATGGAAAGTAAAATTTTATTTAAACTTATAGTCCAGAAATTGAGCCGCTTGACAAAGATCATTGGAGCTAGCTAGCTAGAACAGAGACTCGTGGTGGACATCAAAACTACAACGTGGAGTCAGTGCTCTGCAAAATCCATTAACTCCTTTCCATAGAGGAAACTTGCTAGATTGAAATAAAGTTGAATATATTAATAATTGGAAAACATGACTTTGGAAGTGTTTTCAGAAACATGTATATCCAGGCTTGACACAGCAACGAAATATTTTAAAGGAAACTTGTTGCATATACGCTAAATTGAAAAAGTTTGAGATCTCAACATTTGTTGGATATTTCTCGTATTTTAAATCGTATTGTAATTATGGTGTGTGTAAGAATAAAGTATGAAATAGTTAATAATTTCAATAGTAACATCAATTTAATATTTTTAAGTAAAACGTCTTCTCGTAAATCTTGAAATGCTCAATTTTTTTGTAAGAATTTTGAAGAAATAAGAATTAAGGAAAAGTAACTCTTGTAAACTGACATAAGGGCTATTTTTCTTTAGTACGGTAAAAATAACAAAAAATAAATGATAAAATTTTCACTCAAATTAAAAATTATATTTTCGCCAAAAACAATATTTATGTGGGAATGAAGACATTTAAAAAAAAATATTTAATACATACAACGTTTTCGAATTTTGTCTGATAATTGTCGAGTGTAATTGGAATTTATGTTTATCAAGGCTAAAATAATTTTTTGATACGAAAGATTATTTTATTTTGAGTAAAAATAACTCTTATAAAACCGTGAGTCAATTTGACACTTTTTTTATTGGACTTTAACATATAACATATAGATATGAGACTTGAGATTGTGTGTAGAAATCTCAGTTTTTCATTTAGTAATCTTTACAGGACAACAGATATAGACGTTTTAATAATTTATTTTCATACTTTGGCGAGTCATACCAATTCGAATGAGAAGAATATTTGTTAAAATATTCGTTTAGCAGTAACATCCACTTCAAGTTCCCCCTTAAAAATAAGACATGAATAAATTACATAAACTAAGGGGGAAACTTAATCTGATATTGGTAAAGATGCCATTTTAAGTATTTTAAACAAATATTCTTCTTTTGCATATGCTACACATATCACAATTTCTATAATATCTAGATTTGAGCGAAACTTTCTTTTGATCATTTTTAAGTTTCAAATGTGGTATTAAATCGCTTATCCTCGGAAAATTATTTCAAATTTTTTCTCATAATCCCCTCGCATATGAACTATAAAATAGCTACTAAAGAGAAGAAATTAAGTTAGGCAGTAAAACTTAGAAAAGTAATTACATTTTAGAATTAGCAGGCAATACTGGTGACTATGTTGGCCTAAGTTAACTTAAAGGATGAATTGAATCTCACTGACAAACAATAATAAATTGATGTATATATTTTGCAATTAGGAACTCAACAGCCGTGTTGTTCTTTTCTGCTTTTATTTTCGTTTATATACATTTTTTATGCATTTTAAATAACTGAAAATTGTTTTTATTCAAAATATAACTGTGGAGCATTTTGAAAATTAAATTTAAGCAATATTTATATATATATTTATTCCTCTTTTTAACTCCTATGAGGAGCATAGGGCCATCGGGAAATAACTTGTTGACCAACTGTTTCCTTCAATAAGTCGATTATTTGTCGGGCTCTATGGCAATCCAGTATTTCCAATCTTTTAGAAAAATAAATCTTCATTCAACATACCATCCAAATGAAACACAGAGTAGTCGGCAATAATGCTTCTACAGAGTTCGTCCTTGAAAATAAAAATCACATATAGCACACCAAACAGTGAGTTTTTGTAAATGTTAGTGGCTCGTGATTCTTTCTACTTTATATGCTACAATTTTGCTTCTTAACATGCCCATTGAGCTAGAAATGAGCCACATCACTGAACTGGATATAATTCCATTTGGTTTTGTTGACAATTTACTGTCATTGTTCTGTCGTTAGTCTATTCATGATGAAAGGCAAATCAAACTCAGCGTTGCCAGATTCGACCAATAAGTGAAAATGGACGTAACAACTTTTTACACATCTACAACGTTCTTGAGAGCAACTAACAATCAAATATTCATTTCTGATGGTCTATTTACATGAAGTTCGTTAGAACTTTTGAGCAGCTAACAAGCGATTCGTTCCAACTGCATTTTTTATATAGTTCTGGAACTATCCAAATGACTTGGACTGTTCCTAGTCATCGATGACGATGACGGTGATGATGACGAACTACTCTGACTGCATTAAAATGGACTTTATGACAGCACTGCACAAACGGAAAAAGTACACAAATACACAAAGGGACACTGGCATAAGCACGGACATACTGAGGTGATGCCGCAGGTACACATGCACACACACACAACACTTGCTCCAAACTCCGGACAATCGTACAATGCAAACCATGCACAGCTACAGTTCTATGTATCAATGCATTGAGAACAAATTGTCTGTTCGATTTTACCGAGTTATGGTGTTTTTTCTCTCTCTCTGTTCTCCTCTCAAGGAGGACAACAACAACACCATTCATACACACATACAGTCAGTTATACCATCCATTCATATTAATGTTGCATGGCAATGCCAGAAAGAGGTAATGGTCGGAACATCGGTGCGTATGAACAACATACGAATGTATCCCACAGACAGGGGTTGGGTAGGCACACACACAACCCAATTGCATATAGGCATGTTTGAATGTTCGAATGCTTGCATGGAACGTGCATACATTCGCAATGTGAGAGTGTGTGTGCGTTGTTTTTTCCCTGTGTACCCTGTGCGTATGTGTCGACGTTGGTGAATGTGTTCGGGATGCACAAGAACATTTTGGCACAGAAAGAAAAAACGAAATGCTGTGAGCTATGCTGAAGTTGTTGTATGCGTTATTGTCTGTGCTGTCTGATGTTGCTGTTGCTGGTTCTGGTGCTACGGATACTGACTGATGTTGCTGCAATTGCTGCTGTTTCATTTAACATTTTTGCATTAATAAATGTGCCCCCATGGAAATCAAAGTGTGTACGTTATAGTTTAATTGGAAATACAGTGCAAAAAAGAATATGTTGCAAATGCATACGCATACAAATATACATATATACGAATAACGAATATTATATATACAATCATGCGATATGTGTATACATTTAAATATAAAAAAATGCAAAAAATAATATATTATAAATGCAAACAAGACAACGGCGATCCAACACGTACGTACTCCACACGCCATCCATATAAACTGATCATTTAAATATTTGTGTACAAATGTTTTTGTTTTGCATTTAAACAGTGGATATTGAGGAGACGCGTTTAAAACAAATTGCTGCCACAAAAGAATGAAGTGACGGGGGTGTGAAAATGTAAGTACACAAAATAACTTTAATTTTTATGAAAATTCTATTTATTTGATAAACTTAGGTAATGCAATTTAATTAATTTATAACTCTTTATAAGGAATCGGGAGAAAAATACTGATTACAATTTGGTATACATTTTCGTAATCAAACGGTCTTCCGATATGAACTTTTCAAAAATAATAAAATTGGACCCAAAGACAAATGCGGCATAACTTACTTATATTTAGTATTTTGGTGACTATTTTTGTGCATAATTATGAAATGCAACTGACCTCGATCTGCTTTAGGACTTCACAGTCCTTTCCTCCTCTAGTGTCCAAACATTGGCTACACAAAAGAACAATTTTTTTATACCAAAAGCAATAAATTAAAAATGGACAAAAATAAAAAGAACCTGATCGAATAGCTGGAATTCGAATTCTGGAATACATTCAAAACGCATAGAAAATCAATCAAATCGATCACTAATCAAACAACACAAAAACTAAGAATAAACTTGGACCAAAGGTTGAAACAAACTTACTTCGTAAGATCAAATTACTTGATTGAATAGCTGGAATTTGAATGTATTACATTCAAAACACACAGAAAAAACAATGTTAATATCATTGATTCGTGTATAATTAAATTTGACAATCGAAGACTACATTAATAACTTCCATGCAACAGTCAGAATGTTTAAATTGTGTCCAACTATAAGGGCGTAGTTAGTAGTGTAAAGATTTTTCTATTTTCCCTACTTATCTTTAATTTCTTCTATACAGTTATTAACAACATATTTACTAATCTAAATGTGCTGATATGTGCTTTTGAAATTTCAATAATTTTTACAGTGATTCTATTTGATAATTTCTCCAAATATTGATTGCTACAAAAATAAAAGGAATTCCGAGACCTAAGAAAATATTTTGTTTTTGCATTGAGGCATAACTATGAATAATAACTTTTTTATTTTTTTACTAAAATTCTACCTTCATTTTAAAAATCACTCCCGCTTAAAGGTAATTATGATGGTTACAAATGTTGTCGAATACGCTTTCACATAGAAACAGTGGTTCAGGAACAGTTTGCAAAAATTGAAATTTTTTTTGTTTTCTTTGCTGCCACAAAAAGCCTAACAAAATAAAAAAAATGGAAAAATTATTTTATTTTTAATAGCTAACTAAACATTGTCTACATATAAACGATCTACAGATAAATGTAAACGTTATCGTCGTCTTTGTAGATGTAAGAGAATTTATAAAAATCATGATTTTGTGGTTAAATAGCACGAAAAAGCCCTGTGTAAATTAAATAGCACAACAATTATTTACATTTATCTATAGATTTTTTTCAACTAGGCACTGTTTCTTCGTTAATATCTCATATATAACATCAAGGTTTATCCATAGATCTTGTACATATAGATATTGTTTTCTTCCTTCGTATGTTAGGTATGAAAAAAATAAAATAAAATATTTTTTCCAACTTTTTTCGAAAAAATATTTTTTTTGTTTCATTCTGTTCTTTAACCACTGTTACTATGAGAAGAGAAAACAATATTTGTTGCTATCGTATAGCGGACCTACATTTCAAAAATGAGAGCACAAATATTAAAAGTAGCTTCGGCGATAAGTTCGACCGGGCCGAACTTTACATACCAGGGCTGTGGAGTCGGAGTTGGAGTCTAAGAGTCGGAGAAATTTGCTGGAGTCGGAATCGGAGTCGAAAAAAATGGTCGACTCCGCGTAATTTTTTTTTCCTTATTATAAAATATATTATATTTCCAGGCTGAAGAAAATGAATTATTTATTCAGGCTTTATTTATTCAAGGCTTTAAAATCTTAAAATATTAGCCTGAGGCATGTTTTGTGAACACAATTAGAATGTTTTATAATTGTAAACAATTTAAAATAAAAGTAAAGTTAATGTGGTATTCATTTATTGATGCAATTTTAAGGAGACGTGCTGGCAAAGGTACTATTATAGATCAAGCCACTCGTTGGGGAAGTACGTATTTAATGCTCAAACGTCTAATTGAAATAAAAAGTCATTTAAACGATTTGGACAATAATGTCCTCTCATTAGCAGAAAAATATTGGGATAAAGTCATTGTTCTCGAAAAGGTTTTACAGGTCCTTATATTGTAACCAAAAAAATTCAAAGGGATTATTTGACACCAGGTGGTTTCTACAGGGAATGGAAGGAACTAATATTTAAATTGGAGAAATTTGAAAATGGAATTGCAAACGATATTGTTTCTTCAATGACTAGAAGAGAGACGGAAATAAGAAGAATTATATTCTATTGGCGGAAATATGAATCTTCCCCTTAAATAGAATTTTATTAAACCATAATCAAGTTTTAGTTGCACGGCAAAGATTATATGAACTGGCAGAAAGAATGCAAACAACTTTTAGTCCAGATGGTTCTCGATTGTGAGATACATCTCACGAATCAACTCCTTCTGACGACTTCGAAAAGTATTTGAATAGTTTGGAGCAAAATAAGGCTAAAAGGATAAGAAATGATCCCGTTGAAATACAAAAACAGGACTTGTTTCGGGAATTGGATGAAATAAAAACTTTTGACAGAAAAGACAAAAAGGATTTCTACCAAGTAGTTGGTTATTATCCGACAATTATTAGTCATGTGGTAGTAGCAGCTGCAATGCAACCTACTCAAGTGAGCGTATTATTTTCCGCCCAAAACTTTTAAAAAGTGATATGCGTGTCTCAATGAAAGAGGAGTTGGCAAATGTAATTTTGTTTTTAAGAACATTTAAATATGTATATGACAGTCAATTTTATTAGTAGTTATAGAATATCTTTTTGTTTTATTTCTATAGTATTTTGCATAGTGAAATAAAAGATACTTTACTTAAGAAAATACTTTACAATAACAGTATTACATAGAAATGTATTTACATTTTTTGTTTGTTTTATAAAGTAAAATGGCTTTTCTTAAAAAAAATAGACATTATTACTATTATTGAAAAAATTACACTACTAAATATTATTGATTGAACATCCGGAGTAGGAGTCGGAGTCGAAACGTTATAAAATGTTGGAGCCGGAGTCAGAGTCGAGCAATTTTGCCTCGACTCCACAGCCCTGTTACATACCCACCATCATAGATTGCATTCCCCATAGGCTGTCGATTATATCGAAATAATACTACAAGTCAATTCAAAAAGTAAATATTAGGCAGCAAACTTCAAAGATAAATAATGGGAGATAGTGGCCGCATTTTCAGCTACAGCCATTTGGTTGGTTGTCTTTTCGTCCTATTTTAATTCCAAAAGTAAAAATTTTGAAAATTCATTATCTCTCACGTATACACTGCATGATAAACTTACTTCATGATTATACCCATTTTTTCTGTAAAAATAAAAAGTACGAATTTCGAAAAATCAAACCCCTTAAAAGTACGACCTTTGAAAATCTCTTTATTTTACGTATCTACGTAATTAGAGGGATGTACACACCGAATTTCATCATTCCGAATTTCAGAGCCGTTTAGTTGGTACCATTTTTAACCCTCTGTTCCCATTGTATCCCTTGAAAAAAATGTATGCACCGAATTTCATGCAATTTATATCTCCCTCTTTTTCCATTTTACCCCCTAAGTGTAAGAATTACGAAAAATCCCTGTCTACGCAATCTGAGGAATCTACACATCGAATTCCATTATTCTAGCTGCAGCCGTTAGATTTGTGCCATTTCTATCTCTGTTCCCATTTTACACCTTAAAATTAAGAAATTGGAAAAAATACTATTATATTATGTATCTAGTCAATCAGAGGAATGTATCCCAATTTATCTTGCAGGTCTTGACATATATATTTTTTTCTTGCATAGTCTAATTATTGTAAATCTTGCAAGATTCGTATATTGCAATTTACAGATGAAAGTTTAGAATTGTTTAAAACAAAGTGAAACGTTTTTATTTTGAGCACTATCAATGAAGGTTCATAGAGAATGATGAAGGTCCACTTTCATATGTATCCCTTTTGGGTTTCAGAAAATTGACGACTATTAATTAAGAAAAAAAAACTGTCATTATTTGGTGTGAAATTTTGGTTAGAGTCGTTAATGAAAAAATGTGACTCGCCAGTTGGCAGCTATCATGATATGATAATCATTTGTTTCGATCTGAATCGTATGAGGTGTTTGTGGACGATATGTGATTTCAATAAGACCCTGCCACATGTCATACATGTCTGAGATATAATTTAATTACTGCACAAATAATATCTTGATAGTTGTAATTTCATGGTCGTCAGAACTGGCGTTCAAATCATGTCATTTAATGGATTTAGTTTTTCGGTGTTTTCGGGGTAAGGCTTTTATGTTTTAGGCTTAAGTATCCATTTAAAAATTATTTCAATATATATTTGGTAGAGGCTATTATAAGTAAGTTCTTAACATGCTTTAGATAGGATTGTCTTCAGAAAATAATTACAATTTTATAAGATTGCGGACTTCAATTTCTCAATTTTTTAATTACGAGTTCGACATGGTTCAATGTAAAGCATTCTGTCCACACTTAAAGTCAAAGTATATTAAATGGCACGTTTCTCCAGTAAAAATTGTTTGTTTTATTAGGGTGATTAAAATTGCATTAAATCAAAATTATTCCCCACCCCTTTCACTAATACATAAAAACTGCAAAACCTACTTATAAGTACGAGCATAGCAATTATTTAATATTTTCATTAGAACACTACCAGGGCAACAAAGAACATGTGACATTAACTAAGTAAGTGAAAAGTCCCTAAATTTGTTTTGTGACTGAAGGCTATTTGTTAATGACAAGTAATTCCTTTGGACCCAAAACCTTGAGTTTAACTAATTAATCAATTGAGTTATGTCGAAAAATGGCCAAAAGAATACACAATGTAACGACTTTAGCAATTAAACTGAAAATGAACGACACAAAGGGACATGTTTTCTTCATTATTAGCTTCTCCATAATTGCCGCTGTTTTGTAAAATCGATTATACTCATTGAGAGGGTTAATAAATTTTGCTAATTTGCAAGAAGGCCTTCAAAATTCCAAAAAATATATATTTATATTATTCCAAGTACTCTCATGCCCATTGACAATCTCATCCCAGCTCGCTGCTGCAAAAGTATTCATTAATTTCAATTCGAATAATCCATCAAAAATTATATATTCGATTAATTTCCCTGTTTGATATTGTTCCATGATAAGCTGTCAACTGTCTGTTGCGAGTAGCTGCCAGTATCTCTGTGAACAAAATAATTTTCTTTCAGTTCGGTACCTGAGCCATTTATATATATATATATATATATATGTGTGTGTGAATAGCCAAGCAACAACATCCTTTTGAAGCTACTCACTGGCTTGGCTGATTAATGATTACACACGAAAAGTTTACGGCAACAGTTGAATAAATACTCTTTATGCCGTACGGAGTAATTGTAAAAGTTGTCGGAATTGTAAACAAACAAGTGATAAATTAAATCACAACCTGGAATTCAAAGAATTTTAAATTGTAATGGGTAAACAAACAGTTAAATTTTAATTACATATAATTTGTAAATTTACAAAGATGCAAGCAATTCTAAACTAGTTTTCTAACAAAAAAAGTTCTAAATGTTATATTATTCATGGGGCAAGAAAAGTTTTGTGAAATTGTATTCATAGAAATCTATGTATATAAGAAATTCAATTGAGTGAAATTTAGACAAATATTGAAATAGTTTCAAATGGTTAAGTGTAATATCATGTCTGGCAGTTTACAACGAAGAACACTTACAACGTATTCTACAACTATGCAATTATTTTATTACGTTAGTTGAGGTAATCAAACATAATCGGAAATTATGATTATTTATGGATTTGTTTGCCCTTCTTATTAATTTGATGAAAATTTCATTAGAAAATAGTCGTAAACAAGTAAAAGTAAAAAATTCGTTTACAAATTTGGATATATTACATTTTGGGCCCATACGTGAGCACAGGTTAATACCACTTGGTCCACCTTCAAGATTAATTTGCAAAATGTCAGATTTAGTTCCAATAGTTTTCTGAATTCATCCATTGCGCCATGGTATCCACAGGCACCATGGTTTCTAACCAACAGTTGGGAATGATCCATGAATTTTTATTTTTTGAAAACTATTACAGCACAGACTCTTTTGTGCCATAGTAACCAACTTTATTTTCTTCAAATAGGCCTTGGTTTCTTATAAAATAAAACTAAAAAACTGTTTCGCGCTAGTTTAAAAACACGATTTAGAAAACCGTGTATATATTTTTTTGCGTTTGCAACTTCTACATTTATCCATAAATATGACATTTTGTAATCAATTTTTTCTCTATTTATTTGAGACTGTTCAAAAACGAATGTTCTCTCCAAAATGAGAGTACAAATATTAACATTACTTTCGACAAAAATCTGAATTTTAGTCACTCCGTATGAAAAATAACTATAGGAGAGATTTGACTTAATGAGTTCAGTAGTTCTACTGTTTTATTCGGCAATGATTGCAGTAAAGTTTAAAGGTCTATAATCATAATATCTACATTGCTTTAATCCATGCTTTTGAAGCACACAAAAATAACAAAAGATAAACATAGAAAATCTTTGTGGTGCAAAAATAATTTTTTGTGAAAAAATGTCCACGTGTCGCGCGGACATTAATTAATACATTATATATTATCTAAAAAATAAATTCCATATGACCAAATATTTTAAGTGAGCACTTAAAGATTAAAATTAAGATTTTCATATTTTTGGGAATATTTAGCTCAATTTATTAAGTTGATTTCTTTACGATTTTTCTTTTGCGGTTAGTTCTACACAACTAAGCGAATGCGTAATATTTTCATCAAAAAATATAACACATACGCACCAATGTAGTGATAAGATTGTTGTAAAATGTATGACATTACCAACAAACTGGAAATGAAACAGGTTGTATGATACGATAAGTTATTATTCCACCGATATTTGTTGGTGGAATTCAGATGTTCTACTACTTTATTTGACATTGATCTGCATTTCAATCATTGCATGACATGGTTTTGGAGCAAAGTAAATATAACAAAGGAATTTACAAGTTTTACTGCATATATACAAATATATAGCCATGGACAGTAAATTGGCACAAAACCAATCACATTTTGTTTTCAAAGAAGTCGGTTCATTCATGCTCATCGGAATACGTCTGAATGACGCATAGCTGTTTGGTCGCGAAGGAAGACACTTCTTTCAAAACAAAATGTGATTGGTTTTATAACAATGTTTTGTACTAATTTACTGTCCATGGCCGTATGTTGTGGAAATGTCCAAATGTCGCAGGGACATTTATACACTATCATTTAAAAAATACACTTTCACACTTATTCCACCAATTAAGATTTTGGAATTAATTCGTATGTTTTTATAGTTCTGTATATTTTTATCAAGTAGATACAAATTAATAGATTTAGGAGTTAATAAATTGATTGGTTAGTTCCACATAACTAAGCGAATGCGTAATATTATCAATAAATATAACTCATACGCACCAGTATTGTGATTATTATCAAACTGCAAATGGAATAAGACGGGAAGTAATTGCTTCGCAGATATTCATCCATAGAAATGTTTTTTGGGTTTTTAGATTCATATTTATACACCCCACGTGAGTAATATGTCTTTGTGCAGTTGTCTGTAACACCCAAATGGAAACGAGTTAGACACATCGTTTATTATACAGATCGGCTTAGAATCACTTTCTGAGTTGATTTAGCAATTTCCGCCTGTCCGTCTGTCCATCTATTGTTGTAATCAAATTACGCTATTTAATTTAAGGGAAATCGGTTCAGAGTTAGATATAGCCCCCATACAAATGTCGCTCCCGATTTGACTTTTTCCGCTCAAGAAACCAAAAATTGTACTCGATTTTCTTTAAATTCTGCACAACATCTTATAATCTAACTAGAAACACTTATAATGAAAGCGGCTAAGATCGGTTCAGATTAAGATATAGCCCCCATACAAATGTCGCTCCATATTTGACTTTTTCCGCTCTATAAAGCACATATAGTACCAGCTTTTCTTCAAATTTGTCTTAACACCTTATAATCTAACTAGAAACACCTGTGGCGAAAGCTGGTTAGATCGGATAGGATAGAAAGTTGAGTGTATCACATAGTCGGCTCCGTCCGACTTTAGCCTTTACTTACTTGTTTGAACCTGTATATATCTCGAAAACATAAGTTAAGCTAGAAAAGCTGTAGCACTCAATTCAAACTGGAACTGGGCAAAAAATTAAAAATTGTCATAAATTCGAACTTCAAACATACCATAAAAATTACTATACATATATATGTAAATATATATTAGGCTAGGTCGCGAAAACAAATTGTTGCGTTCACCCTCCATAAATGAAGATTGGAATGTTTAGTGATGATCAGCAAAATATTTTATCGCTAGGTCAAGCCGTCTGCGAGTAGGTTTTTTTCCGGACTTCTGGAATTCCCAGGAAACTGAGAAATATTTCATCGTTTCCCGGCAATTCCCACTGTGTATAAAATATTAAAAAAATTATATCTGTGCAATTGTGTATGTCAGAATTCTGAAACTTGAGAGAACAGATGTGCACATTTACGAACTATATTTTTCAAAATATCTTAAAAAATCCAAAGTCTCCCTCTCATCGATCCTCTTTTTAATAGATGATTCTTTAAATATTATTACATAACGACTAAAATTCTGAAACAATAATGTATAGAAAGGAAATTTCGAAGAGGCAATAGTGCACCAAATTCACTGAAGAAAATTCCCTGTAAATTGGAAATGAAAATGTCCGGGAATCCCGGCACATCGTTCCTTATCAAACGCTCCTGAAACCTCCTCTAAAAATCATGCGTATTTTTTTGTTTGCATATTTCACTAAATATTTTTTGACAGAGCTCCAGTCCTATCCAAGAAAAACTGGGTTGGATGCTTAGAGTCATTTTTTGAGGACTAACACGTAAAACAAAGTAATCTCACATTAAAAAAACAGTTGGAGCATTAGGATATGTTGCTTTAGGTTTTTTGTCTCATATATGATGTTACCTTCATAAAAGTGATATATGAGGCTTATTTAGAAAGAAAATTTCCGCCACTTGCTTATAAAGATGCATTTTTATACATTGTCACAAATAAAACGATTTACATTTTAATTTTTCACGCTTAAAAATTATACAGTGCTTTGATTTAAAAAATATACAAATTGTGCATTGAAAGTGATTTGTTGATAAATACAAATATTGCTAAATATATAAATATATACAATTTAGAATAACATTTATTTTGGGGGCTCACAAACTACGTGATAGAATATTATGGTCTGTACAACAAGTCTGCAAAACAGGTGAATTTCAAATATCCTTCATTTCAAATTCTGCACAAAGTCAAACATTTCGTAGAGGTTTCGATTTGAAAATTCTCATATATAATCTTACCACCAATGAAAGTATATGTGTGAACATCGTCTGTATATCAAATGTTTTGACTTAAAACCTTGGAATAGTATAATTTTCAATTGGTAAGCTTAATATATACAATTTTAAGAATTCTTCAAGTGCTCGTGTTTGTTTGACATGTTTTAACGTCATAAGAATCAATTATAAGAGTGGCCAAAGTTCACCTTGAAAATATCGCTGTAAATGGAAGTATTATTTCCTTTCCTTGTTAATATTTTTGTCACAATGGGGCTCATGTGGTCTAAGAGAGTCAAATTAGTAATTTCTGCATACAATGATAATTTCGATGAGAATCTTAGGAAAAAAACCGATCTATGTTATAATGATGAATGATTCGAAATGTCGTGTACGATTTTATGACACAACACACGTGTCTATTTGTGCAAGTACGTAAAGACGAAAACTGAATCTCAGTGTTATTCCAAATTATTCGATAGAACAACAAACAAGATTTACGTCCATCACTCCGTTTTTTCGTGTGTTGGTGTGTGCGTGTTTGTTATAAAACACATCAGCATTTTTTTGTAGCCTTTATACACACACACGTCTGTATGCGCTGTATGCTCATACATACTTACTCTACTCCATGTATTATGTGGGTTATAAAAATAAACTTGACACAAAAATGTGTAATCACGTTTTTCTTTTCGGTTTCGGTTTTTTCTCTCTCTCTGTGCTTTGCTGTTGAGATTCAAAGGAATATGGACATGCTTCAATTCTTTTCCAATCTTATTTTTTGTGACATTCAATTTCAAAAACCTCCACCATCACCGCAACCACTTGTCATGTTACATTTAAAAAAAATCATTCCGGAGTAGATCAGCACCAGGACAAAGTGGATACCGAAAGAAGATAAAATTATAGCACAAAGTCACTTCAAGTCTGTCATCTCAGTGCTGCTTATGTGTACATGATGCGGTGTGGAGTGGTATCGTTTGACGTTTATATTTTTCGTAATATTTAAGAAAAAATTTAGGGATTTTACGTATTATTATGCAATGAATTGGTGATTTTGGTCACCAAGGCATTTGACCAAATTTTAATTTATCATGTCATGTAATCTAATTGAAAATATTTGCTCTCAGGGACTGAAGATAAGGTCAGGACCTTGGGGAATTAGTTGTCATGACTACTTCGAACTTGGTTAACCCCTAGTCCACTACCTGAATTTTGTGTAATCGTTGAGGCTGCATGATTTGTGGTTTTCCAGAAAGTTGTCTTCTTGTCGTACATTTTGAGTAGTTGTTCGTGTCATTCCAAATCTCCAGCGAAATGAAATTTAATGTCGCTAAAGAGATCTGAAGGTTTATTTATCATATGTGACCCAAAATTTAGTAATTTGTGAAGACATTGATTGATGAAATTTTAAAACGAATCGAATATTTTATAGAAAAGATTAAAAGGTGAAGTGAAATAATGCAACTTTTAAAATCCTTCTTATTTCAGTACTATCTTAAATAAATTACACTGTTTCATTAGTGGAATATTGATAACATTTAAATAATTGTTAAGACCACACTCAAAACAAATATTTTTTAACGTTTTAATAGCGAAAGTAAAGTATTTCGGGTTTATTGCTGACGTTTTTAGAACTTCAAGGCCAAAAAATCACTCTGCAAAGATTGGGTCTAATTACAATCCCAAGCCACCTTCAAGACATATATTTGGGAAATTTTTATTGTCTTAGAATTTATATTTCAAGAACGGAATGACAAACTTTGTATATCTTCATCGTATGGTGGAAAGCAAGAAGACTTTTCTTCCAAACCTAGACTTATTTAGGAGATAGGAGTCTCTAATTATGATCAATCAATTTAATACTGTCCGACAGTCTATATTAGACTTGAACCAGATGATAAACGTCTGAAACTATGGGTGAAATGGAGTTATGGGAAATGGAGTTTTTAGTTTAACATTTCCTCATCCCGTTTCCGCTTAAAAGGGCTACAAATTTCCAAGGGTTTTAAGTTTTAAAAATTATTTTAAATACTTGTTCGCCACCCTATGATACCGATATAAGTGCCATTCTAAAGAAGAGATTATGTGCTAAAAATACTTCAATTTTCAAGCTTCCAGCTATATTAGTTTAGCATTAACATTTCAAGTTTCCCCTCTTAAAAATTAAAAAGTGAATAAACTAAAAAATAAGGGATACATTTTAAATAGTCGTCAATGCTAAACTAATATAGATGGAAGCATGGTGTTCGAAGTATTTTTAACACATATTCTTCTCTTTAATTTGAGACTAATACCGTTATCATAGGATACGAATAAGTATTTAAAATATTTTCTGAAAAATGATATCCTTTGATACAAGTTCGATTGAGGAAAAATACTTTTTGCGAGTATATATTCCGAATTTTGGGATTCTAGTTGCAGTCGTTCGTTTGGTACAAATTGCATCGCCTTTTTCTATACTTTGGTCCAAAATGTACGAATTTCCAAAAAATCCTACATAATTTCAGGATTTTTGCTGCGGTCGTTCCGCTGTTTCCATTTTATCCTTTTTTTCCCAATTTTGATTCTAAAAGTTAAAATTTGAAAAGTTTACTTTTAGTTTGGGTGTCAGGATTGTAGTTGCAGGCAGTTGTTTGGTACCATTTTTATCCCATTTTGATTCCAACAATTCAAATATGGAAAAGAAAATTTCTATTCTGTGCGTCGAAGCCGTCAGAGGAACGTATACCCCGAATTTTAGGATTTTAGCTGCAGCCTTTGTCCCCATTTTGAGAGGAATGTATACATCGAATTTTAGCTGCAATCGTTTGTTTGGTACCATTTTTACCCTTTTGTCCCCAATTTCATCCTAAAGGTACGAATTTGAGCAGTTATCTTTTTTTCGCATCTAAGCATTCAAAGAAATGCATACACCGAATTTCAGGATTTAAAATCCAGCCTTTTGGTTAGTACCATTTTTATTCCGTTTTTCCTTAATTTGGCCTTAAAAGTACAGATCTCTTCATTTTGCGCGTCAATATAGTCAGAGGAATGTATACACCGAAATTTAGTATTTTAGATGCAGCCGTTTGATTGACACTATTTTTATCCCCTTTTTCCTATTTTACCGTCTTAAGAATGCGACTATCTGAAATCTCGTAATTGTACGTGTCTACCCAATTAGAGGGATGTACACACCGAATTTTAGCATTCTTGGTGTAGTCGTTTAGTAGGTACTATTTTTATCCCTCAGTACCCACTGTATCCCTTGAAAGTACGAATTTGGAAGAACCTTTCATTTTTTGTGTCTGCGCAGTCAGGGGAATGTATACTCCGAATTTCATGACACTAGCTGCGGTCATTTGGTTGGTACTATTTTTATCCCTTTTGTACCCAATTTGAGATTAAAGGTACGAATTTGAATAGTTATCTTAATTTTTTGCTTCTAAACAATCGGAGGAATGTATAAACCGAATTTCAGGATTTTAGGTTCAGCCGTTTGATTAGTACCATTTTTATCCCTATTTACCCATTTTGAACCAAAAAGTATGAAATTAGACAGTTATCATTATCATTCGCCAGTCGGAGGATTGACTACACCAAATTTTTGGAATTTAGCTGCAGCCCTTGGTAAAAATTGTATCCCCTTTTGTCAGTTTTGACCATAAAAGTGTGAATTTCAAAATATATTTTTATTTGAAGCGTCTAAGAGTGATATCTACGCGGAATTTTATGCTTTGAGCTGCCAACATCATTTTTACCCTAAAAGTATGAATTTCGAAAGAAATCCTCTTCTAAAAGGTCAAAGTAACGTCCTCACCGAATTTCATGGTTTGATACGTTTGCCGTTCGGTCTGTTCCATTTTGAACCCTCTTTCCCATTTTACTTCTTATAAGTACGTATTTCAAAATATCCCCTAATTTCACCCATTTTGATAATTAGTGCGAGTAAACACTAGATTTTATGTTTCTACCTGCTGCTATATGATTGGCACATTTTTTAGCCCATTTTGCACCATTTCACCCTTCAAGCTATGAATTTTATGTTTCTAGCTGTTCCATTTTTGGTGCACTGAGGAATCTACGTAAGGAAGAAATCTTTTGCTTAAATTCCCCACTTCTTGGGAGTATTTTGACGGCGATATTTTCAGTCGAGAGATTTTTTTCCTCTGGACTGTCCATTTGATATTCCAACCAAATTATTTCACGGCAATAATTCAAAATGATATCTGACATTTCAAATGATTTCTGTGGTCAGCTATTGTGTTGGGACGAAAACGTCTAAACTCGAAAATAAATGAACCTCAAATATTTTCGTGGGAGCTCGTGAGCCCTATTATTTGTCAAGCATTTATTTCGCACAGAAAGGTCCACTCAAAAATAATGTTTAAACACTGCACGAAATTATTTTTTATCCACTGAAATTTTGCGTTGTTTATGCCATCAAATTAGCCGACCGCACAATTTGAGATTATGTTTGATAAAAATTATTTATTCGTGAACTACCCTAGTCATAGAACTGCCCTCGTTGTATTTCTTCAAACCACATCTCGTGCTTTTGGACAATAATTTTTACTCGTTTGAACATGCACTAAGTTGACTTCACATAAGAGAGTGTTTACTAGCTGATAGTCTCACTTTATTATAATTTCCATTATATGGCATTGGAAGTGAGAGTAATGACCACTTTTATAGTTGATATCTTAACAAAGTGTGCGTAATTTACACTTTGTTTGGAAGGTAGTACACTCTTAGGGGATTCAGCACGGCCAAATTCAATATCACTTTGTCTTGGTTAGCATCTCGTTGCGATTTGCCTGTCTGAGTACCCGGATAAAGACACAACAAAGAAATACAACAACTACTGTGGCATAATGTTTGGCGTAACAAACAAAATGTATTCATTTATTTAAATTAACAATTTCTTTTCGGTTTTATTGTCCGCAAAAATTACAATAGTTATGTTCTCCAAATGCCACTTTCCTCCTCCCCTCGCCGAATCATGTATTTTTGGCACTCATTGTCAATTCGTCGGATGCCATTCATTGTGCGACACGCTCGCGAGGAGGAGCTCATGCTGAGCTGTGCCAAAGAATGTGAATGAAATTGTCCACGTTTTTGTAAAAACGGATTTTCTCGTTGCCATGTGAAAGTGAAAAACTCATCTCTGTATGTCGCACTGTTTTTCAAAAGGAGACATTTGGCCATTGTACGAAATAATGAGTTGTCGTCGTCATTAACAGTGACAAAGACATTCCGTGATGTTGTCGACGTGAGGCTTGTCCCAGTGCCCAGTCCCCACCGCATATAGGGTTCTGAAACAATGCCGAATTTAAATTTCGTGCTGCGCTGGAGTTGGCAGAGGAAAATGAGGAAATGAGTGATGAACGTGAAAGTGTTTGTGTTTGTGTTTGTGTTAAGTAGAGCAGCTACATGTACGAAATTGGCATATTGGTCGGCAAAATATGTAGAGCTATCGGAATGAATGAAAACGATAGATGTTGAAGAGGATAATAGCTGTTGTTACCATTAGCGCACAGTGGGCTGACTACTAGTACAAAAATTTTGAATAGTTAGACGACTGAATTTTGAATTTTTAGACGACTCTGAAGAAATGGCTGTGAAAGTGATTCCTACAGTCAAATTAATATTTCAACGAGATTTTTATTAAATATAAAATTTCGACGAGATTTTCATTAAATATCAAATTTCGACGAGATTTACATTAAATATCAAATTTCGACGAGAATTTTATTAAATAAAAAATTTCGACGAGATTTTCATAAAATTAAAAATTTGATTTGAACTGGGATGTTGTCCTGGCTCAAGACCATTTTGCATCTATATTTAATAGAATGAAAATTTATTTACAAATGCAGACTACCACGATCATGATTTCGACCATGTCAAAAGTCTTTTCAAGTGGCTTCGCAGCGAATTTTCAACATCAAACCCGGCCTCTATAAGGAGATAATTCTCACAAACGAACGAGAAGAAGCCGACATAAAAAAATTTTGAAGAAATTTTCATTAAATGAAAAATGTCAACGAAATTTTCATTAAATAAAAAATTTCAACGAAATTTTCATTGAATAAAAAATTTCAACGAAATTTACATTAAATAAAAAATTTCGACGAAATTTTCTATAGATATCAAATTTCGACGAGAAATTTACTATTGATATCAATTTTCGACGAGAAATTTACTATTGATATCAATCGACGAAATTTTCTATACATATATCAAATTTCGACGAGAAATTTTCTATAGATATCAATTTTCGACGAGAAATTTAGTATTGATATCAATTTTCGACGAGAAATTTACTATTGATATCAATTTTCGACGAGAAATTTTCTATAGATATCATTCGACGAAATTTTCTATAGATTTAAAATTTCGACAAAATTTTCTATAAATATGAAATTTCGACGAAATGTCAAATTTCAACGAAATTTACATTAAATAAAATTCGACGAAATTTTCTATAGATATCAAGTCTAAACGAGACATTTTCTATAGATATCAAATTTCGACTAGAAATTTACTATTGATAGCAATTTTCGACGAGAAATTTACTATTGATATTAATTTTCGACGAGAAATTTTCTATAGATATCAATCGACGAAATTTTCTATACATATATCAAATTTCGACGAGAAATTTTCTATAGATATCAATTTTCGACGAGAAATTTAGTATTGGTATCAATTTCTATAAATTTTCTATAAATATGAAATTTGGACGAAATTTTCTATAAATATGAAATTTCGACGAAATTTTCTATAAATTTGAAATTTCGACGAAATTTTCTATAAATTTGAAATTTCGACGAAATTTTCTATAAATATGAAATTTCGACGAAATTTTCTATAAATATGAAATTTCGACGAAAATTTCTATAAATATGAAATTTCGACGAAAATTTCTATAAATGTGAAATTTCGACGAAATTTTCTACAAATATGAAATTTCGACGAAATTTTCTATAAATATGAAATTTCGACGAAATTTTCTATAAATATGAAATTTCGACGAAATTTTCTATAAATATGAAATTTCGATGAAATTTTCTATAAATATGAAATTTCGACGAAATTTTCTATAAATATGAAATTTCGATGAAATTTTCTATAAATATGAAATTTCGACGAAATTTTCTATAAATATGAAATTTCGACGAAATTTTCTATAAATATGAAATTTCGACGAAATTTTCTATAAATATGAAATTTCGACGAAATTTTCTATAAGTATGAAATTTCGACGAAATTTTCTATAAATATGAAATATCGTAATAAATATCAAATTTCGAATAGATTTTCTATAGATATCAAATTTCGACAACATTTTCTAAATATCATATCATTATAAATATCAAATTTTTTGAAAATTTTGTATAAATATTAAATTTTGTATAAATATTAAATTTCGACAAGATTTTCTAGGATCTTATCACTCTTATCTTTTATGTGCTTTTAATAGCTTTAAGCGATTTCAGTCTCACATTGGCCATATGATCGATTTGTTTTTTGGCTTTTGATATACCCTGTTGACTCATTTGGACATTTATATCTTTGCCTTCCTCGAACAAAAAATTATTATTTGAATTATTTTTCGTTTTCAGGAAACTGCTCATTCAAGATTATTAAAATAGTGGCACAGATGTCTTTGGCATATGCCTATTAACACATAAACATTTATGGCCACCACCTGCCTTGGGTTTTATGAATCTAATTAAATGTTGTATAATCGTCTGCACTCTATCCTTGCTGCCTGCCGGCCAGAACAGAGCAGAACGACGACAGTTTGTTTTTATGCCTTTCTTTGCTGGCCTCAAATTATTATTTATTTTTGGTCATTATAATAAACAATATTAATACTTTTTTCTGTATGGCAGTCTGACTGGAGAAAAAAGGAGGTGGGTATTATATTTGGACGGCAGACCAATAGACGACGGCAGACAGACAGAGACATTGCAAGCCGTCATTTGCATGGAATGTGACGATTATGCCATGCTGCTGCTGGTGTTAAACGAGTTTAGTATAATTTATATATCATATTACCTCGTCGACGTCTAGACGATTAGTTGAAGCGATACGATAAATTTGGGCAATAAATCGCAGCAAATATATTGTGGCCTAAAGGAATTTCGATAATATTTATAGTTTTCATTTTTTTCTTTTGAAAAATATATGGTAATTTTATGTGAAAAGGTGGCAATTGATTGCCATCGATCGAAAGTGATTTGGTATTCGAAGATGAAGTGGTAAACAATTTATGGGTTGTACAGAAGTTGTGAATGAATGAAACAAAGGATTCGTTTTATCAATTCGTAGCAATAACACCTTCACCAAAAGGGGTTAAAGAATTTAAAAAACTCTCAGAAATGTATTTCCAAAGAAATATTTAAATTCATTGTACAACTACCACAATTCAATTCGCTGTAAGTTCCAAAATATATGTATTTTATTCTTAATAATTTCATTATTTTTTTCCCAGCTTCCCGGTCCCCCGTATTTCTGCGTTGTAGATATTTTCGAAATTTTACCTAACAAACTGTACAATTCCAATTTTCATCTCCTCGCTTGCCATATGCAGTGACGTATGAAAGTAAATGAACATTCACCATGGAATCCATTTATAATGAACTTCAACGCATGACGTATTCGCCCGGGTACAATGTGTGTGATTTTTTTGCAATTATCAGCGGAATTCTGGGAATAAACTGTGCTGTGGGGATGCTGGTTTTTTCTCTCATCTCCCACAACACAACAATTTATAATTAATGACAGCAAATGATTGTAACACTAGGGAACATTTGTAGAAATATTCATTAGAATGTATTAAGTGTTGTTAGGACACGGTACGGCATATGTCTGACTGAATGAATATTGTACATGCATACATAAAATGTAAATATGAACAAGTCTGTCGCCAAGGGTTCAGAGTAAAGTTCTCGCAACCGAGAAAACCTTCTTGGAGAATATTTCCCTAACCATTTCTGCACTTATTTAATAACCACAACAGTTGTTCTTGCTTCAATACCATGAACTGGGTCGTGTTCAAGGTTACTTTGGATTTTATTATTATTATTATTTATTTTTAGAGTTTATTATTTAGATTGAAGATAATGCTCTGCATGAGCTTAAAAACACCTGTAAAAATTATGTATTTGTCCATAAGATGTAACTTTTTGTTAACCTTTTGCAAATCTTGAGGTTATTGTGTGGCAGTACTGAGATTTTTTAAAACAACATCATTAACATCGGTTTTTGGGTTGTGTTTTTGGATGATATCCAAATATTTTATCTTTACCTTTCAAATGTTTTCCACGAAAACATTTGGCCATTGTCAGTGTTTTGTTTTAAACTTACCATTGTCCGAGATGTTGTGGAAATTACCAGCGTAATGTAAGCAAAGAATATTACTTTTTGGAAAGTCATCATCAAATAATTTCTTGTCACCCACTCTACCATACAAATAATTTAGAGGAAATATATATAGAAATATATATACAATAGGGTGGTTCAATTTGTATGGATGGAGAAAAGAAGCGTCAGACAAAAACGAAATTTACGGAAAATTCTAAGAACATTTTTCCCAGAAACCACGATTCTAACATTAATTCCAAGACTTCGAATTCTAAGATGATCTATTCAGTTTCATCCATGGTTTCTTGCAGAAATATTCTTATAATTTTCGGTAGATTACGCTTTGTGCGAAAAAAGTCGTCCTAATATACAATGTATATTAAAATCATAAATGTATAATAAAAGCAAGTAAGGAAATGACAAAGTAGAATAGGACTGATTGTAGATATCCTCCAATTTCCTAATCTCCATTTATTACATTTACTATTTATTGAGGAATTCGCTGGACCATATGTTCCTCATTCCATTTGTAATACCTTGAAATACCTACCTGAGACCTTATAAATTATTTTCATGTAATTCTAAGACGATCTAGACATATCCATCCGCCTGCTTAAAGCACACTATCTTCTAAAGGACAGAAGAAGGAATAATCGTAGTAGTTGTAGATTGGTCCAATAGTTGGTGGATTGCAAATGGGGGGAAATGGTCCAGAGGTCCTGTAAAAAACACCAATACCTAGAGCTTTTTAGATTTTTTTGAATATTTCTGCCCTGTATAATATAGGGATTTTACGAAATACGTACTTTTAAGGGGTAAAATGGGGAAAAAGGGATAACAATTTTTCGATATGCGTACTTTTGGGGCGAAAACTTGGAAAAAGAGGATAAAATTGGTACTAAATTTGATTTGAACTGTGATATTGTCCTGGCTCAAGACCATTTTGCATCTATATTTAATCGAATGCAAATTTATTTACAAATGGCATGGTGACATTTGTTACTTGGCTGCAGACTACCACGATCATGATTTCGACCATGTCAAAAGCAGCGACTTTTCAACATCAAACCCGGCCTCTAAGGAGATGATTCTCAGAAACGAACGAGAAGCACAACTCACTTGCCGAATTTGCGTTTAAAAAATCGCACCAAGTAATAAAGTACACATTCCATCTTACAAGCATCTCATTGCTTAGTTTTGTTTTAGTTTATTCGATTGAATTTTTTTTTGGTCTGTAATCAATATTTGATTTGAACTGGGATATTGTCCTGGCTCAAGACCATTTATATTTAATAGAATGCAAATTTATTTACAAATGGCATGGTGACATTATTTTTCGAAATTTGTACTTTTAAAAAGGTGGCGAAAAGGGGATTAAAACTGTACTGAGCACAGCGATGCAGATAGAATAATGAAATTCTGCGTATATCCCGCTGGGCCTGCTATAAATAAAAACATTTTCGATATCCGTACTTTTGGGGCGAAAACGTGGAAAAGGGGTTAAAATTGGTACTGACCAAATGACTGCCTCTAACCAGGCATAAAGAATAAAATACAGACATCTTCTAATTTTTTAATTTTAAGGGAAAACCAAGGAGAAAAGATATAAAAATAGTACCACATGTTTTTAAATTCGTAATTTTAATGGGTAAAATGGGAAAAAAGAGATAAAAATGGAAAATAAGGGCTTTTTGATATATGTACTTTTAGGACAAAAAATTGATGAAAGGGGATGAAAATAGTACCAAACTCTGGGATGCAGATAGAATAATGAAATTCGCAGTGTATGTCTGACCATGTTGACATGAAGTATAAGAAATTTGTCTATATCCGTACTTTTAGGGTGAAAATGAGATAAAATTGGTACCGACCAAATGACTGCCTCCGGAATCAATAAAAAATAAGTGTGTACATTCTTTTGACTACGTAGAGGGTAATATAAAGATTGCACTTCTAAGGGGGAATCTAAGAGGAAGGGGATAAAAATGGTACCACCATTTTTTTTAAATTCGTACTTTTAAGGGTAAAATGGGAAAATGGGGTTAAAAATGGTACCATTCTACATAAAGGATTTTTTAGAAATTTTTTACTTTTACGAGAAAAGGTGGTAGGCAATGGGATAGACATGGTACCAACTAGAGATGGGCGCCACTCACGTGAATTGCGTGAATCACGTGATTCACGCGTGAATCACGCGTGAACGTGAGCAAAATTTATTTTACTCACGTGAGCGTGCGTGAACGTGAGCAACGAAAAAATGTTCGTGCGTGAATGTGCGTGAGTCTAATTTCTGCGTGAATCACGTGATTTTTTCGTGAGTCGCACATATTTATTAATTCTTTTATTTTCATTTAATTTCATTTAAAAATGTCAAATTTTCCATTCAAAATAAAAGTCATAGACATATTTACTTCTAAAACAGAGTGCTTCAGTGTAGGTAAATATCTATTTTTTTTCTATTATTTAAGTTAGCATTCCCTGCACCAATACTAAGCACTGAATTTATATCCTTAGTGTTAATTCAATTAAAAAACACACAACTGGTATATGCTGTGTTTTCTACTTCGATTTTATGTCAGTGTCCGTTTTCTAACTTATTTTGCGTTAAACTATACGGTGTGGTAGTGTGGTATACACTGTAATATTGTATACTATTTTAAAAATATGAATTTAAATCAAACATCGCAAACGTAGAGTGTTTTAAATAATTAAATTAAATAATTTTCGGATTTGCGGGGCGTTACTCATTTCGATTTAAAATGTATATCTTTGTGGAAATTGTTTGCGTGATTTACGCGAATCACGTGATTCACGCGTGATCGTGAGCAAAATTTATGTTACTCACGTGAGCGTGCGTGAACGTGAGTAATGAAAAAATCTTCGTGCGTGAACGTGCGTGATTCAATTTTTTTCCTTCGTGAGCGTGCGTGAACGTGAGCCAATAATCACTCACGCGCACATCTCTAGTACCAACCACTGAGATGCAGCTAGAATAATTGAATTCGGCGTGTATGTCGCTCTGACTATGTTGACGTGAAATATAAGAATTTCTTTTTCGATATTCGTAATTTTATTGTGAAAATGAGAAAAGGGTGGAAAAAAATTGTATTGACCAAATTTTCATATTTTCATATAAATATCCTGTCCGCTTTATTTATACCCTTCACTAGGGTATTACGTCGTTGTGAATTTGTTTGTAGCACCCAAAAGGAACCAAGCTAGACCTATCGTTTGTTATACAGATCGACTTAGAATCACTTTCTAAGTTGATTTAGCTTGTACAGGTCGCAATTATTATCCGACCTCAAACAAATATTAGCACAAGTAAGATTTACGGTTAAGATTTAGATATAGCCCCCACACAAATGTTGCTCCCGATGTAGCTTTATCCGGTCCACATTTTATATTTGATTTACTTCAAAGGTTGTACAGTGCCTTACTATTAAACTAAAAAAAATCTGTGGTGAAAATGGGTCAGAGTGGTTCAGATTTAGATACAGCTCCCATACAAATTTCGCTCTCTCTCTTTCTTTGAATTTTCCGCTCTAGAGACCACATATTTGGAACAACACCTTATATATCAACTAGAAACATCTGTTGAGATTTATTATTTCCATACAAATTTCGCTCCGGATTTGACTTTTTCATCTTTAGAAACCAGATATTTTAACCGATTTTCTTCAAATTTGGCACAACACCATATACTTCAACTAGAAACATCTTTGTCGGAACTTCATCAGAACAGTTCAAATTTATTATTCCCATATAAATTTTGCTCCAGATTTGACTTTTTCGCTCTAGAAAGCAGATAATTTTACTTAATTTTTTTTACAGAATCATAAATTCAAATTGAAACATTTATGGTGAAAGTAGGTAAGCTTGGTCCAAATTTAGATGTAGCTCCCATACTAATTTCACTCTCCATTTGAGTTTTTCCGTTCCCGATATTTCTTTTTCTCCGAATTCAATTTTAATTAGATAGAATGTCTAGGATATCATATCGTCGGCCCCACCCGACTTTAGCCTTTCCTTACATGTTTTTTTCGTTCTAGAAAGAAAATAGTACCCGTTTTTTCCTTCTAGAAATGAAATATTTAAAATTATTGTGGTCAAATTTGTCTGGACTGGTAACATTTCAACGTGGAACATATATGTAGAAGTTGGTTTCATTGACCCACATTTAGTTGCCTCCTTTCCGAATAGAACTGAAATGGTGGTAGAAAGTGAAGGGTACTACATAGTCGGCTCTGACTCAACTTAAGCCTTTCCCTGCATGTTTATTTTACTCCTTTCACTTTTAACATCCACTCAATATGTTAGTATTTCGCTTAGATATTTCCTTTGTCAATTTGTGTCGTTTCGCCAACAAAAAAGCAAGTAATTGTTTCATCCTTCTCGAACCTGTTGTATCAATCCTATTCATTCCCCCCGGTCGTCGCTTTGAGCCCAACATTCGCATATGTTTGCGTTCGTTACGGTTATGCTTTTTAGATAAATATGAAAAATGATTTGATATTTTGCCACATTGTTAAAAACAAAGTTAATATACACGATAATAAAAATTGATATTTTATGGCATATTTTTATGTCAGTAAAACCCTTTTTGTCGCTCTAAAGTGGCGTAGCGTAGCTGCATGGCCTGGCTTGGCTTGGCGTGTGGATAAGAAAGAGTGAAGCATTAACATAGAAAATAAATATTTGAATTTGACAGTCAGGATTCACTAGAAATGTCGTACAATCATGACAAATGGAAAATGTTGTCTTTTTGCTGTCTTCGTTCGGCAGGCGTCTCAGAGTGTTTTTGCATATTCAGCATGATAAGCATAGTGTGGGTACCCAGACTCAGGAGAACCACTCACTCAAAACCAAGTAATGTTTCATGAGGCGGGGGAATATTATCGAAATTGTTTAAAACGCTGGTGAAAGTGAAAATATTTTCTAGCGATTTGTACAAAAAAATATTTTTAAATCGAGTTTGAAAGTAAATGTGATAAGGTGGTTGAGAGAGTCGCACACCTTATCTGTCTGTATCTGGCTATGAGTGGAAGACGTTTGAAGGCACTGGGTTCGGCTTTCTTTGAAGGTCTCTGAAGACAGTAGACATCAAATATGATGTTCTCACAAAAAGTCATATTTTAACAGTCTTTATCCAAAGAAGAAGAAAAATGTTTAAATTGGGAGGGAAATATGTATATCTTTGTTGTGTATTTCCCAACATGTATCACTTTTTACCCCTTATTGTGTGGTCTGTATTGTGGTCTTTCAAAAATGTAAAGATTTTTATCGCATTTGCCATTAAGAACCTGAAATTATTTTCAATATTTCCAATAGTGGTTTGTAGCCGAGCCTGTCACATCATTTATTTATATGGTCGGCCTGAGACTAATAATTGTCAATTAAATAAAGTAAGCTTTTATTACAACCGTTTCGAGTGAATGTAATTGTGTTATTTCGATAGGATAATATGACTTATTTTTCTCCACTTGAATGAACCGAAGAACCAAAATGAAAAACAATAATATTTGTGCGTTCAAAGTGTTTTAGTGCACATTTGAATACGAGTATACTTATGTACGAGTATGTGTGTGTGAAATAAATCTTTTGTGAAATAATAGTCATGTTTTATTTACCAACCCATTTCTTACACTGAAAACTATCACATGCTTATTAATAAACATTTATCAAAGCAATTTTTAAAGGTTTTGATGCATTACTTTGAGAAAAAGGATGTAAATGTTTGATTACATTATTCATCAAAAAATAATAATTTAGCGTCTGAGACCTGAGAAAAATATTTTTTTGCGAGCATAAAGGCATATTGATTCATAAAATCAAAAAAACTTATGATTCATTTTTAAACATTTTACTAAATAGTTTTCGTCGAAAGTACATTTTATATTAGACTCATTCTATGTGAAGTGGATAAGAAACTGTTTTTAACGAATGTTATGAATTGTCAACAGTAGGGTTGATCGAAAATCAGGGATTCTGTCATAAGGAAATTTTAAAATAACTTTTGGTACAAATATATTTTGTGTCGAATTTCAAGTAATTTGTATCTGTTTTAATAAGATTTTATGAAATCTTAAAAATTCCTTAATTCCCTGTAATAAAAAAAAAATAATCAAAAAAGTACATCTCCAATTTTTCTAAATAAATAAACAGTTAATAGTGTCAGTAAGACGATTCATTACTTGATGGTGTGCCTGGTACTGAGTCTATAACAATTATAAACGTGATTAAACATATTTAATAGAAATAATTAAAAAGCTTATTTTATACTGGCTTTAAAAACGTTGTGGATGTTCCTGAGTACAATAAATATTTTGTTTGTTTAATGTGTTGTTCCAATTTTATCGGTTTTATGACTGTCCATTGTGATCTACCCAGTTTTTTAGTGTCATTTTCAATGATTGTTTTTGTTTAATGCTTAATTTTGTATAGTTTTATTAATTTAATAGGTTTTCATTTTTAACAATTACTATTTTTTTACCCGGCGTTGCACGGGTTCATTCTTCCCTATTTACTATGCTTTTGAAAATAAAATGAGTACTAATTATAGTTTGGTTCGGTTTAGATATTGTACCCTCAATATAATAATAGTCTTTTTTGGTATTTTTATATAATCATGTTTAATCATGTTGTGTTAAACTTTCATTCTTTATTGTGATTTTTTTTTTAAATATAAGTGAAAAATAAAAAATATATTTTTTGTAATAATAAAATATATTTTTTTCTCAGTATTAATAGTCAACTAATAATACTGTAATTGTAATCAAAAAGTGAACATGAGGGAGCAATTTTCCGATATGTATACTAAATATTAGGTGTATTGTCAGTAGGGTTTGGGGTTTCCCGGACTTTTTTCATTTCCCGGGAAAACGGGAATGGAAAGTTTCATTCCCGGGAATTACCGAGAAAAAATAATTTTTTAGGCATGTCCAATATGGTTTAGTATATCAACATTTAGTAACTGTTGTGCTTCTTTAATTAATAGTGTAACGGACGGTAAGGTGGTCCGTGTACACTATGACAGTTTTTTAGAAGACTGGATAACAAAAAAAAATAAATAAAAAGTTAAAATGTTACTCATAATAAAAAATTCTCTTTTAAATTGTCGCCAACAGAAGTATCAATGTGTGTCTGAAAAGAAATTTTGAATAAATGATGTTATGTAATAAAATTTGGACTTGGAGCCTAGAAAATTATGTATTGTAAGTCGAAATCATGATTATCGACGCTAAGTCTAAAAAAGTCAACACAAAATATTGTTTGTTTGATACAAATATTTATATTGTAGTTGGCTACAATGTGAAGGATTTTTTTTATTTTGAATACAAAATTAAATTTTTATTAAAGTTTTTGTTATTGCAGCTTGTTATCCCGGCTTAAAGAAAACAGCACTACTACTTTAAGGTTTTCGTACTTTTCACTGTGAATGCAATTCGTGATTATTAAACTATATGACACAAGTGATCGAGAAGAACAAAACAAAATAATAATAATAATCTAAAAATATATATTTTTTAATTTAGAAATTTAATAAATTAATTTAACATTTGACTATATTGACATATTACAAAATAAAAATGAATGTTTTTGTCAAAATATTTTACAAATTATTTTTCATTTTACAATAGACAAGTCGCCAGAATTGAAGGAGTCATAATATTGGACATTAGATTCAATGTTATGACGTCTTTAATTTAGAAGATTCATTCCTCTATTTTACGGATACAGGGGAAAATATTCTAAACTGTAAAAGCATTAGAAATATTTAAAAAGTTAATATTAATTAAATAAATTCATAAAAAAGAACATTGACATAGTGCAGTCATTTGTTCTTACATAGAGTCATTTAAATATCATCTTTTATTTATTTCGTTGATTCGTCTGGAAAAAAATATAGTTAAAACAGATAGTTAAGTATTGATACTATGTCAGTCATAATATTGTCAAAATGATATTTTTCACAATAAAGATGGTGCAAATATCCTCACGAATAGCGACTTAATTTTTTTTAGAAATATAATATAAACAAATGCTCATCATTATTGTCAATAATGTAATGTAATGTGAAATAAATCTACATTTCCCCAATTGTATAGTAAAAAATTAGTGCTCAAAATAGTCAATAAAATATTTGTTAATATTTCCCGGGAAATGTAAAAAAATTACCGGAAAAAAATTGGACGGGAATTCCCGGACCACAAACCCTAATTGTCTGTCGTCATTAGAGAGAAATATTTCGATATGTTTCGCGTCCATATTGGAATCATCACATATAATTTCTAGGTACACCCGTGTGCTTAGTACCAGATTTTTTTTTAATTTTGACCCTAAAAGTACGATTTTGGAGAATTACTCATATTTTGCGTGTCTACTAAGACACTGAATGATTCCAGCTACAGCCGTTTGCCAATTACCAATTTTATCCTGTTTTGACCCGAAAGGTACGAATATCGACAGATATCTTTATTTTTCGCATCTGCACAGTCAGAGCAATATACACACCGAATTTCACTATTCTAACTGCAACCGTTTGGATCGTACCATGTTTATCCCTTTTTGCCCCGCCTTTTCCGCCTAAAAGTACAAATTATGAAAAATTCCTTTACGTTTCGCGTCTACACAGTCATATAAGTGCGTACATCGAATTTCATGATTTTAACTTCAGATTCATGATTTTTATCCCTCTTTTCCGATTTGTCCCCTAAGTGTACAAATTTTAAAAATCTATCTATTTTATGTGTCTGTGTCATTATAGGGATGTACACACCGAATTCCTTATTTCTATCTGACGTCGTATCATAGGTACCATTCTTATCCCTTTTTAACCCTTTTTGTCCCATTTCATCCGCTAAAACTTTTTTTGTACTTTTTGGTGATTTAATGTTAGAAGAGGAATGTTCGCAACAAATGTCAAGTGTATACAATTTTTCAAAAAATTATTTAAATAAACTAAATATTAGGTGGTATTTTCAGTCCTTGTGTGGGAAAAATTTCTCTTTCTGGGATCATTACGCCCACTTTCATTTTCCTTCAAAAATATATTTTAATTCAGCATATAAAACACTCCTAATATTGAAAATATGAATACATACAAAAGGACATACTAACAAAATATCAGACATGTATGTCTGTGCCTGTACATTTGCACATAAAACGACAATGTATGAATATCCACCAACAATAAGTACATACGTGTGTGTGTATGTATGATAACGAACATGGTCATAAGGTATTCTCATGGCTAGCAACTATTGTTAAGCAGGACACATCACATTTCTGTACGTAAATAAAGAGACAAGTCCGCACGAAGGATCAGACGATGTATATGTACGTATGTACTTGTGTACATACAAACGAATTCCTTCGTACACATACATTTGTACATATTTTTGGCATTTGGGTGAGGTGGTGAGAATATTAGTAGTTTTTCATCTTATATTAACAATAGATAAATCATGTAATATGTCTCAGATGTACATGTTATAAATGTACTTCGAATCATATATGTATGTATACGCAGTCATCTGCAAAAGTATATGAATAATTGAGAAAGGGTTATGAAAGGAGAGCAGTCGATTTTCAATAGGGCAATTAAGAACAAAACCATATGAGCTATCGTTATCGATATTCCTTAGATGATTAAATTTTGAAAATTGGCCATTATTAAATGAAAATTAAAAAAAAATTACCCATTAAGGCCCTTGAGCCAAACTACTATAACATAAACAATTAAAATTATAAATTATAATTATATAATTAAAATTATAATTAATTTCCCGATATAGAAATTCAAGGAATAAAGTAAGAAATATGTAAGCAACTTGAACTTATTTTTCATACTAACTCGCTGAAGAAATTCAGCATAGTTCTAAACTGAAAACCCCTACATACCCGGCCAGCTACTTACTGTCGTCCGACCTATGAAAATATGTTAGATATTCGGACACACTTACACACACACACTCACACGGGTACATATTTCAGTTAGCCAGTGTCTCTGTGGTTTTCATGTTTAATTTATACAAACACATGTCGGATTTCGCTTTCACATGCTTGAGAAACCAGAGATAAGATTGTTTAAATACAACTGCATGTGCGTGTGTACTCGTTTGTGTGTGTATGTACATATGTATGTATGTGTGTATGCTCAGACTTACAGATGCAAACATATTTCAGCTTAAATAAATATGTTTGTGGTCGAGAAATTAACTAACAACATCTGCACTAATTTACGTTTGGTTTGTGTTTGTGTTCATGTGTCAGTGTCATAGCCCAGTAAAACATTTGACTTTGAAAATAATTACTTTTGATTACGATTGATAAGTAGATCTGTGAAGTTTGTGACATTTTCCAAGATAGAAGATGACATTATTAGAGGACAGACATCACATGTGTAAAGAAATGGGACGTTGAAAATACTTCAAATGGATTTTGGATAACAGCAACCAACAATGTACCAGTATGTGCTGTTTAAAGTATTAATATAGATTTTTTAACAGATTTTGGGAGATAAGGGTAGGTGGAACATACGATAACATATTTCGGATAAGTGTCATTTCAGGTCAAAGTTTAGGTTTTTTGACATCAGTAGCTGGGATTGTTTCGAAAATCTGTCTGCATTTTTGGAACAGAGTAGTGACCCTATAATTCGTATAGAGCATGTTGAGTAGATCATTTTTGTAGACTGAACTTGTTCATAACTGTTCATATTAAATTGTTCATAGAACTGAACCTGTTCATAGTTTTTTCTTCATTTTTTGATCGAAGGGAGTGTTTTATTTTGTAAATTAATCTTAGAGAGAATTCTTATTGTCTATTCTATATTGTGGAATTTTATGGGGTACATTTTGGTGTAAGATCATAACCCTCTAGCTCCTCCTTTTATGGGTCAATGGACCTTTCCAAAAACACTCTTAAGGATTAAAATATTCTACCAAAAAAATTTGTGGAAAATTTCAGTGGGGGTAACGAAGGACACCAAAGTTTTAAATAAAGCTCTTCATGCTTAATTAGCAAAATTACACGAATTACACAAAAATACTAGAGTAAAAATTCGTCCATGTTTTTTGAAGATCGATATTTTTCGACGCAAAATAGGGTTTTCGGTAGAGCACGATAAACAAAAACTACAAATTGGATCTTTTTGTAAAATTTTCATTTTTGCGGAGATATGGCCAAAATGATATTGAAGTATGACATTTTTGATTTTCTCGCGATCTATCCAACGGATCGGTCGGATTTTTTGTGTATTTAGAATCAATGTCGCTTGTAACATATAATTCTGTCGCGAAAAAAGCTGCTATAGTTGCAACAATCCAAAATTTCCGATTGAAATTGCATTCAATTCAACTTTCTCTGTCTGGGTTTCTGAAACAATTTTGTCACAATTGTTCCCTATTTAGTCAGCAATCATATGGCATAACATATTTTGATATTCGCTATACGATATAAAGTTACGTGTCAAAAAACATTTTTTAAAATTTCGAACTTCACAACCAACATTTATCCCACTGTAAAAATAAACTCAGCCCTGCTAGACCATAAGTTTATTTTGCTAAGGTGGTCTACTCAACATGTCCTTTAAGAATTGTTTTCATTTGGATCACTTTTAGCACCTTACAATCCAAATCCATCTACGACTCTTAGAAGATACAGTTTTTTATGATACAGTGCTTTGGCAGACGAGTATAGCTGGATAGAATATATTTTTGACAAACCGTTCTATGGGCCCCCATATAATGAAAAACAAGTAAAAATGGTGTGAAGTCGAAGTTCGAACCGAACGTAATATAGCCTCCACCATGGATTGCATTCCACAGTGGCTGTCGATTTTCATAGCCGTGCAGTAACATTATAGGAAAATGTTAATTTTTTAATAAAATATAATAAATATAAATATTTATAATAAAGTAAATAAAAATAAAAATATTGAAAAATCAATATTTTTTAAATAAATATAAAATTGTCCTGGCTCAAGACCATTCTGCTTCTATATTTAATAGAATGAAAATTTATTTACAAATGGCATGGTGACATTTATTACTTGGCTGCAGACTACCACGATCATGATTTCGACCATGTCAAATTTTAATTTATTTAAAATTTTAATTATTTTATACCACGCTTATAAAGCAGGGCTACCAATATACTATATGTTGACGATCCATCTTATGATCAGTCAGCGCCGCCTACATCTCGAAATAAGAACACATGACTGGTGTTGATGGTAATGCCATAACTGTCATTATTGGGTTTCGTTAGTTGTCAACTCACCTTGTACTGAAACAGATGGCAGTAAATAAATTATTAAAAAATGCAATTTGTTTGTTTTTTTTTAATTGTTATGGGAGACCAACAGGGCCACCAAACTGGTAGGATTCTGTTCACTATATATATATATATATCGAAATAATACTTTAAGTTAGTTCAAAAAGTATATAAGGCAGTAATCTTCCAGAAAGCTTAAATAACCTAAATATTGGAGGATAGATGGTGCATTTTGATCAACTGCATTTGGTTGGTGGAATTTCTATCCTATTTTAATTCACAAAGTACAATTTTCGAAAATCCATTATCTTAAGTACACAGTGCAATATAACTAACTTAATGATTCTAGCCATTTGCTCGCTACCAGTTTTTTCATTTTTCTCATTTTTGCCGTAAAAGTAATAAAATAAAGTGCGAATTTAGAAAAATCTTCAGATGATAACCAGAATTCCATTATTCAACAGAATTCCATGATTATAACTGCGATCGTTTGGTTGGTACTATTTTTCCCCTTTTTACTCTTTCAAAAGTACGACCTTCGAAAATCTCTTTATTTTATGTGTCTACGCAATTTCAACATTCTAGCTGTAGTCGTTGGTACTATTTTTATCCCTCTGTACCCATTGTATCCCATGAAAATACGAATTAGGAAAAATCCTTTTATTTTTCGTGTCTACGCAGTTAGAGAAATGTTTACTCTGAATTGCATGACTCTAACTGCGGTCATTTGGTTGGTACAATTTTTATCCCCTTTTCCCATCCTAAAAATACGAATTTTGAAAACTCCCTTTATTTTACGTGTCTACGCAATCAGAGGAACGTATAAATCGAATTTCATTATTCTAGGTGCAGCCATTTGGTTGGTACCATTTTTATCCCTTTATACCCTATTACCCCTTAAAAGTACGAATTTGGAAAAACACTTAAAAATACTTAATTAGAGGAATGTACACACCGAATTTCATGACTCTAGCTGCGGTCATTTATTTTATATTTCTATTTTGATCCCCTTTTTCCATTTTATCTCCAAAAAATCCGTTTATTTTACGTGTCTACGCAATCAGAGTAATGTATACACCAAAATTCATTATTTTAGGTGCAGTCGTTTGGTTGGTACCATTTTTATCCCTTTATAACCCAAAAAATATTTTTTATATTATGTATATAGTCAATTAGAGGAATACACCGAATTTGATGTTCCTAGCTGTTGTCGATTAATAGTAACATTTCGATCCCTTTTTGTCCCATTTCACCCCTACGAATGCTAATCACTTCATGGTGCACGTATTTGTTATAAGTGGAATGCGGACACACAATATCATATTCTAAGATTATATTTAAGTACCTGAAATACTCGAAACATTGGGGATGCAACCCCAACCGATATTCGATTATAAGACGCACTTATTGAAAATTTGGACGTCGTAGCACCTTTCGTTTAGATGCTAGCGTGCTTTCAACAGTCGGACAGCCGAACATGGCTATATCGTCTTAGAATTTTATGACGATCAAACATGTTACAAATGGAATGACAAAGTTAGTATACCCCATCCTGGATGGAGGGTAGAATAATAAAGTGTTGGAAAGGCTATCAGAAAATGTATTATTTGGTCACTCTGTTTTTTAACACAGGGTAAACTACAATTAAATGTTGACTATAAATGGCGTTCAGCTTCTCCTCTGACAACTCCCAAACGCTCTTCCATCACATGATGCTCAGTTTCCTTTTCTAAATGACATACATGATGTTCAATAAAGAAATCAATACATCTAAGCTAAAAATAAACAATAAAATTAAACATTTCCTAACTGCGCTGATGGTCGAGGGCTTTGATTTTAAATGATTTTTTCTTCTGTTCGCCTTCAGCAATTCACCCGCTGAATATTGAATCGATGCTGCTGCTCCACATTAAAATCCCTTTTTTATGAGAAAACATAAACGAATTTTGCCGACATCAAGCACCGGCAATGGCGACTACATCTGTTGTTATGGCGTTGTTTTTTTTTGCCAGGCATCTAATGAAATTTATTTCCAATTTAACAATTTGAAACTTTAAAGAACATAATGCCGGCTATTAACTTCGAAAATACCGAGTGTAATTATTTGGAAAAAAGTGAAATGTATTTTTTTACGTCGTGCGACAGCTTGTTAGGATATTTTCCCCGAAATTACTTTAGCGTGGAAAGTGGGGGATGTATGGAGGTGCGGCTGCCACCGCAGCAAATCGGCTAATTTTTTATTATGGCCTTAAATGAACTAATAAAGAACATACTCGTACATACCGCTATACATACTGACATACGAGGACGTGCATATATAGGCTATGTAGAACAGCGCAGCGGGCCACAACAGACACATATTGAATATGCACAATATGCACTAATGTTTTTATGATATACCTTAGAGTTCTATGGTTTTTTCGTTTATGAATTCCAACGAACAAAAACAAATTCATAAAAAACACCGGAAATTTACGAGCAATTTGTATTTTACTTTTTTGGGTTCATATACGTTTCGTTCTTGGAATACCCTCCATCAATGGAGGGGATTATATTTGTTAGTCAGTCCGTTGGAAATATTTCAAATATTTTTGAAATATTTATAGCAAATCGTGTAATTTTTGTTTTCTGGATTTTTTTGTGATAAATAAATAATATAGAATATTTTCATGAAAATTGGTGAGCGTGTTTGACATTGCAGTTTATTAAGTTAGACGAAATTATTTTTAGAAAATTGTGGCAAACGTGTACTTGTTTTGCATATTTTGAGGAGGTTTGGTTTGTTCAACCAATCGTACTACTTGCTGCATAGTATAGATATTAAAGAGTTTTTGCAATTATTTGCAATAAAATATAAATTAACAAAAACTATTATCACAAAGACTAAATTCGGGGCCACTTTCACCATAGCTACCCACTTTGGAGTAAATTTATTAAGATATGTGTTTTTCTTGAGCGGAAAAATCCAATTACGAACGACATTTGTATGGGGGCTATATCTAAACCTAACCTAATTTTATTCAATTATTTTTAAATATTAAAATTTATTTTTCGAATAAAATCTATATTAATTTTTGTTTTAATTTTCCGGTACTATTTGTTGGTTAATTGATTCGCAGGTAGTTTCTGAGATGTCTGACTTCGTAGATACGAAAAATAAAAATTTTTTCCAAATTCGTACTTTCCAGGGATAAAAATGGTACCCACTAAACGTCTACGTCTAGAATGATGAAATTCGGAAATTTCAAAGAGATTTTCGAAAGTCATACATTTAAGGGGGTAAAATGGGAAAAAGTGGATACAAATGGTATCAACCAAATGACTGGAGCTAAATTCATGGAATACGGTGTATAGACTCAAAAAATAAAAGGATTTTTCGAAATTCGTACTTTTTTGCTTTTATGACAATATGGATAGAATCATGAAGTTAGCGTTATCAAATTTGTACTATTGGAGTTAAAATAGAATGGATATACAACCAACCAAATGAGTGTAGCAGAAAATGCTTCCTCAATATTTATTGTATTTAATCGTTTTTGAAGATTGCTGCCATTGGTAGCCTTGCCGTATAAGCATGGTTTAAAATAATTAAAAAATAATTTAAATAAATAAAATTAAATTATTTATAAAATTATGTTTTCAATATTTTTAGTTGTTTTGGTTTGGCAATATTTAACATTTTCTCGTAATGTTACTGCACTTCTATGAAAATCTACAGCCTCTATGGATTGCAAGCCATGGTGGAGGGTATATAAAGTTCGGCTTGGCCGAACTTAAGGCCGTTGTTACTTGTTTGTTCTATTTTATGGGTTTTTCGTGCCAGCAAAAAAATTTTTTTTTTAAATCTCAACTTTTAGGAGACTGTTCTAAACCAGTATGTAATTATAATTATTTTTAATTGAACATATAAGCGAGTATGGTCGCGCCTATATTCCCAAAATCAGAGTGCCAATATTAATAATACCTTCAATGAAAATTTGAAAATTTTAGTAAAAAATAAAAACATATCGATACATTTTATGATTCTTCATAAACTATTTAATTGTATTAGGGTACACCCGCCTTTCAAACAAGGCATATAACATTAAAATCTGTTAAACTAATTACGAAATACGATGAGTTTGATCAACCCGTGTCAGCAGAATGTAAAGTTGTTGTGTAGATTGATAAATGTTATAAGATTTTTTTAAAACATCTGTAAAAAATTTATTAATGACGAATATTTCTTGAGATTTTCAAAAAAATCTTAGTCATGTCAAACATATTTTATCCGGTTTGTCATGGATAGATTCATATCCTCCAATACCAAATTAAAACATCAGTTTTCAATTTAATGAAAATCGAAAGACTTTCGAAACTTTCTTGGTGATTTAACATGACATTTCTCCATTGTGATTTGGCACAAATGTGACTGAATTAACTTGGAACCTCATGATATGGGTACCAACTTCTTATCGTTCATCCATCCTATTTGTCTCTCTACAATCACTAGTACATTTCCTTTATTGATAATATTGCAACTATATGCCAACAATACATTAATGATACTGAAGCATAAGACGTAAATGGAAAGATTCGTGAGATAGAGCCAGAAAACTTGGAAACTACCTTGTTTTCATCTATAAAATCTGAGCTATACAATATAAATTTATCTAATTTTTTCTTTTCTCGCTATTAAAAAATAAAATATCGTATTTTTATACCCTCCACCTCCAGGATGGGGGTATACTAACTTCGTCATTCCGTTTGTAACACCTTGAAATATCGACATGAGACACTATAAAGTATATATATTCTTGATCGTCATATAATTCTAATACGATCTAGCCATGTCCGTCCGTCCGTCTGTTGAAAGCACGCTAGCATCTAAACGAAAGAAGCTAGAACGTTTAAATTTTCCATAAATGCGTCTTATAGTCGTAGATCGGTTGGGATTGAAATGGGGCGAAATCGGCCCAAAGGGAAAAATTTGTCCCTCACAATTACTAAAAATACCCATAATAATCCCTAATATTTTAGCGTATTTGTTTTGTTTTTTGAATATGTCTGTTTATATTTGCCTAATATTTGGTATGCGCACTCCCCTTATAGCAAAAACGTGCACCATAAAGTGATTCTTATTTGTAGGGGGTGAAATGGGGCAAAAAAGGGATAAAAATTGTACATATTAAACGACAACAGCTAGAAACACGAAATTCGGTGTGTACATTCCTCTAACTGAGTAGAGACATAATGTAAAAGTATTTTTCCAAATTCGTACTTTTAAGGGGTAAAATGGGAATAGAGGGATAAAAATGGTACCAACCAAACATCTGCCCCTAGAATAATGAAATTCGGTGTATACATTCCTCTGACTGTGTAGACACGTAAAATAAAGGAATTTTTTGAAATTCGTACTTTTTGGGGTTAAAATGAAGAAAAGGGGATAAAAATAGTACCAACCAAATGACCGCAGATAGAATCATGAAATTCGGAGTAACATTCCTGTGACTGCGTAGATACGGAAAATAAACGGAATTTGCGAAATTCGTACTTTCAAGGAATACAATGGTACAGAAGGATAAAAATAGTACCAACTAAACGACTACAGCTAGAATGATGAAATTCTAATTGGGTAAAATAAAGAGATTTTAGATATTCGTAATCTTAAGGGGGTAAAAATGCTACCAACCAAATGGCCGCAACTGGGATCATGGAATTCGGTGTGTACATTCCTCTGACTGCATAGATACGCAAAATAAAAAGTTTTTTCGAAATTCGTACTTTTTCTTTTACGGCATAAAATGGTTGAATCATGAAGTTGGATTTTCAAGATTTGTACTTCTGGAATTAAAATAGAATGGAAATACAACCAACTGTAGCAACCACTATCTACCAATATTTATGGCATTTAAGCTTTTTGAAAATAAAAATATAAGAATATTTATTTTTTGAATTGACGTATTGATAGCATTGCCTTATAAGCGTGGTTTGAAACAATTAAAATAATATTAAATATATTATTTTGTTAAATTTATAAAATTATTTTTTCAATATTTGTATTTGTTTTGCTTTGGCTATAATAAAAAAAATATATTTTAAAAATATATATATTACTGCACTTCTACGAAAATCGACATCCTCTGTGGAATGCAATCCATGGTGGAGGGTATATAAAGTTCGACCTGGCCGAACTTAACGCCGTTTTTACTTGTTTTTTTAATTATTTTGTTTCTATAATTTCTACATTTAACCATAGATGTTTTACATATTTTCTCAATTAGAAAACAACGTTTAGAAACAACATTTCCCTTTTTTAACTTTTATGATTTATTCGTTTTTTTATAATTTCTTGGAAAAAAAAATTCGGGTTTTTTGGACATTGTTCCACAACTACTGATTCTGTATGAGGGTAGAATTCGCAGAGTTTGCATACATCATAATTATCTTTAATTAAACATTTAAAAGGATGCGATCGGACCTATATTTCTGAAATGAGAGTACAAATCTTAAATGTACCTTCGGAGAAAATTGGAATATATGAGTAATTTTATATGAAGCGATCGCACAAATTTTGTGTCTTCTCTCCGATTAAAAAAGAAATGGTAGACACAAAGGTGGATCGGAAATAAAGTATTTTTGTCATAATGTAATTTTATTATTTTTTTAAACTTTTTGTGGTATAAACTACAAATATATATTTTTAATATCAAGCAAATTGCTTTTAGTTTTAAAGAATATTGTCAACTATGTTTATTTTATAAACAAAAAGTATACCTTCGATTATTATAAAATAATTTTTATTAATAGCTAATAGTGTTAGAAAGACGCTCCTGATGGTGTTCCTAGTACTTATTGTAAAACAATAGCAAATGTGATTGCTGTCGAAATTTAAAATATCTACTATAAATAATAGATGGACGGAAATTGGCAGTGATAATGGCGAAATATTTTGAAAGAATTAAACTAACCAAAGATTCAGTTTCGTCGGGAACATCCACAATCTTTGAAGCCACATTAAAATAAGTTATTTGAATTATTTTTTTTAATATTTTTAATTTCGACGCCAATTACGTTTATAATTGTGTAAAATTTATTTTACAAAGATTTAAGGTATATTCTTTGTTTTTAAAATATATAAAGTAATATATAAGAGAAAAATTAAAAAATATATATTTTTAAGATTTGACATTTTTCATCAATACTAGAAAAAATTTGCTTAAAATTAGAAAAATATCACAATAAAATTAAAATTACCTTATGAAAAAGCACTTACTTTTCAACCCTAGTGTCTACAATTTTCAATTTTTTGAAAATCGAAATACGGCTTTATTTGCCCTATAAAAAGTACGTTAGAAAATTTCATGAAAATCGGAGAGATGAGCCAAAATGTATGTCTGATCGCTCCACATGATGTTATTCATAATTAGAAAATTTACAAACAAAACATCCATAATATTTTTTAATATCGTTTTCGAGTTTAGAAAGCCAAAATGCATTAGAAAATGTTATGCATAGCCTTTCGGAAAAATATATGTAGCATAGTACAATACGCCGATTCATATTAAAAAAAACTTGGATTTAGACCACGCAAGTTTTTTTTTAACTACCAAATAATTTTTCAAATTAATTTAAGATGAATAAATCAAACCAACCGGCAGCATTAAAATGTTGAATATGATTGTTTCTTCAGAAAACCTTCGTTATTTTTAAAATATTATGAAGCTGTGCTCTTTGGCTGGCGCTTTTTAAACAAACGTGGAAGACTTTTTATTTGCTAGCCTGAGGACCGAAGAAAGACTACATATTGAAGGGTGTATACGATTCGGCCTGGTTGAAATTAATTTCGTCTTACTTGATATTGCCAAAGAACACACATTCCGACTTGCTCACATAGGTTTATGGCAAAATATTGTGTACAAGATTTTTACATAAACCCCTCAATGTACAAACAATAATACAACAGAAATAAACCAGGACAGTAGAGAGTCACAACCACACCACGGCAGCAACATCGTCGATTGTGTCTGGGTGGCCGGACGGACGGACGTACGGACGCTTAAAAGCACTGTTCGAACTGTTTTCAGTTCGAGTTGGAGAATGAGAGTGTATGCGTTCGTTCTATGGATGTATTTTATATGGCCAATAAACGTAACGCGCCAACAACAAAATCTGAAACCATTAAAATATAAAAAGTGGTCTTGTAGCTTTGCTTCGCTTCATTTCTTGGTGTCTGTGTGGTTTTGTGGATGTATGTGTGGGTGTGTGTGTGTGCGTTTGGCTGATGTTGCCCTCCAAAGGTAAAAATGATTTTGCAATTTTAAGTATAATGTTGCAATTTTAATGATTATGGATTTTTTACAACAACAATAAATATCCACGGTCTACTTTTCTTCTCGCCACCCCTCCCTGTATTCATGGGATGGTGGTGGTGTTGTGTGTGTCTATTTGTATGAGCGAGGGTATGTGAACACGCCGTATAGGTCATGGTCATTTAAACTTTTAAATTGAATGCTGCGAATAGCCAAATAAATAGATTTTTTTGTCAAACTTTTCACACTTTTCGTTAATATGTATTTAAATTATTTCTTATTAGCCTAAATACCTGGAAAGTTTATTGTGAGGGGGGTGCTCGTAAAAGGTCATCTTTATTTGATTTTATCGTGGCAAGGACAAGGGCATGTAGAATATCATTTCATTAAGACTGCGTCAATATTTGTGGCAGATGTTGTGGGTGCTCCAGTATACATAGGCGCGGTGTTGCCATCAGATAAATAGATTGATATTGAAAAATTTTCCCAATTGAAATGTACTAGGGTATTGTATTTGATTAATATTTTACATTCTTTGGAGTCATGACAGGCTGTTTATTACACTGCCTTCGTATGAAAGTAAGCTAAAAAACACTGAATCAAATCCGGACGAAATTATTATTCTGATGATTTTCCTAAGTACATCCACTGAAATTTTGTTTGGTTTTGCAAGAATAGAACCTATTATTGCTCCACTTCCAAACTCTCGAAGTGCAGTAAAAACACATACAGTTTTTTAGATTTTTTATTGTTTTTATACTCTGTCATTCTGATGATTTTTCACAGAAATTTTGGTTGATTTGGGAAAAAATACAAACTAGAAAACAACATTTCATCACTTCCAAAGTTGCACAAAATGTTTCGGCATTATATTTAGCTATCAATTCGTGTCCATTTATTACACTGTCCAACAATTTTTGACTTATTGATTGGAACATATAGCGACCCTATAATTCTGAAAGGGTGGCATGTTGAGTAGCTAATTTTTGTAGAGTTTCTTTTAACAGTGGATCAAAGTTTTTTTTGTCGAAAGGAGCATTGTACTAAATGAGAAAAGTGTTGTAAGTTAATGTCTGAGCGACTTCTTGACCTTTTTTCGAGAAAATCAAGAAAAATCTTTTCAAAAAGGATATTTAATAATTAAAATGTTGTAAGACAAAATTTGCCGGAAATTTCAGTGGGGGTCACCAAAGACACCAAAGTTGTAAATAAAGCTCTTCACGCTTAAATAGCAAAAATTACACGCCAACTTATCCACCAAAATTAGTAGAGTTAAAATTCGTCCATATTTTTTGGAAGATCGATCATTTACCACAAAAAAGTTTAGGTATTTCGGTAGAGCGCGGTAAAAAAATCAATGTGAATTGAATACTTTTGCAAAATTTTCACTTTAGCGGGAGATATGGCTAAAATAATTTTGTATGCATGACATTTTTGTTTTGTAATTTTCTCGCCATCTATCCAACGGAGCCAGCGGATTTTTTCCAATTGTATTAAGAACCAAAGTCGCTTGCAACATGAAAATTCAGTCGCAAAAAACTACAATTATTGCAAAAATCTGCAATTGGCGGCTCCAATTGCATTTATTTCAACTTTCTCTATGTGGGATTCTAAAACTATTCTGTCACAAATAATCTCTATTGAGTCAGCAATCGTATTGTAAAAAATATTTTTATATACTAATTTCCATGTATTGAAGGTATGTACTGAAAACTAAATACTTTCCATAAAATCGCAGGATAGAGACAAAATTTGTTATCACTTCACATGAAATTACCCTTTTGGAATTGGTAGCGTATGAGTTACATTTATTGGAGATAATATTACTCATACGCCAAATTGCCTCTATGCTCTCAAATTTTGCCGAAGAGCTATGTAAAGGGTGATTTTTTAAGAGCTTGATAACTTTTTTTAAAAAAAACGCATAAAATTTGCAAAATCTCATCGGTTCTTTATTTGAAACGTTAGATTGGTCCATGACATTTACTTTTTGAAGATAATTTCATTTAAATGTTGACCGCGGCTGCGTCTTAGGTGGTCCATCCGCTTAGTCCAATTTTGGCATTTCCACGTTTTTGAGTAACAGAGACCCAATTGGTGCGAACGGCGACGAATCGAAAATTGGTGGTCATCATTAACACTGGCCGATACAGCTGCGATATTTTCTTCAGTTCGCACTCTACGTAAGCGTGTTGGTGGTTTAATGTCCAACAATGTAAATTTGGTGCGAAATTTAGTCACAATAGCCCGAATAGCCGCTTCAGTGGGTCGATTAAACTGACCATAAAATGGAAGCGCGCAATGAACTTTCTTAACAGAGCACGCATTTTGATAATAAAATTCAATAATTTGCAAGCGTTGTTCGTTTGTAAGACGATTCATGATGAAATGTCAAAGCATACTGAGCATCTTTCTCTTTGACACCATGTCTGAAATCCCACGTGATCTGTCAAATACTAATGCATGAAAATCCTAACCTCAAAAAAATCACTCTTTATAACATTTTCTGTTGCATTTTTGGCTTCCTAATCTCGAAATTTATATATTTTCTAAATTTTACTAAAATTCCAGTTTTTGTCTAGGATACAATTATTTTGGAAATATAGTCCCATTATACACATACATACAAGCGTTCGAGTAAAGTTAATTGTACAAATACAAATGCTGCGAATTTAATTTTCAGATAGAGACAGAGGTTTAGGAAGAGTCTCTAAAAAATTTGATGAAAAAATATTTAAAAACAACTTTTTGCTGGTACGAAAAAATCACAAAAATAGAAATAAAATATTTAATTTTTAGTCGGCTACATTCTACCAAAGAAAAGAAAGTTTATATGTGAGTGATCAATGGATTAATGTGTAAGTTATGACACTCTTTGTACACGCAAAATATTTTTTAAATAGCAGGATAAACACCTTTACGAATTAGATGACATAATACATTTTTAGTATTAGCTGGGCTTTTAACGAAACAAAAATGGCCTAAATAAATAACTATGGGTAAATGAAGAGTTATGACCCTTATTGCAGAAGTAAGGGAATTCAAAAAAAAGTTGGTAATTTGTTTACGAAGTTTTTGCTTAAATTGATTTAGTCATACATGAAGACATGTTCTTCTACAAGAAGGTCTATATCTTCTACATTTATCTATAGATTTCATCGACTTGGCCTTCTTTTCCTCGCACAAATGCCTAATCCCAAATAAAGTAATATATAATTTTATCTAATTTGTAAATAGGTTTTCGCGCTTCTTATAGAAAATTACAAAATCATAATAATTGCGTCTACAAAGATTGTTCTCGATTTATCCATACATCTTTGACATGTAAACATTGTTTTTTTTTGCGAAAAAATCGAATCGAATGTCTTAGAAAGAATCTTCCGTTTTTTAAGATTTTTTCTAGCCAAAGAAAAGTTTTATTATCGAAAAAAAATATTTTTTGCAATTTTTGGAGACTTTTCCACTGCATCGAAGTAATAGAGAAATTCACAGATTTTTAGATATCATAATAGTTTTTAATTCAACATTTAGCGGTTGTGGTAGGATCTACATTTTCAAAATGAGAGTACCATTCTTAAAGGTACTTCTGCGAAAATTGGAATTTTGTAAAAAATAAATTTTTATTTTTTTTTTAATATCGATTTTGAGTATAGGCATACAGAATTTACCAGAAAATTTTATACATATTCCTTAGTAATTTTTTTGTTGCATAGTTGCCTTATCACAACTTTGGTAGCGTATGAATTATAATATCTTACCCCCAGTTAATGTTACTCATTCGCTTCATTACGGATATTGCCGGGAAACAGGGTTGTCAGATTATTTTGTACCTATATCGCCAAATCAATTGTCAGAAATCGCCAAAAACCGCCAAATTTAAAAACTTCAATTTTTGTAAAAAAATCGACAAATTCCATTTTAAATCTAGTTATTGTAAAAAATGTGTGGAATTCAGATATTAAATTTTGAATTGAATATATTCAACATTTCATGTTAAATAATTAAAACATTTAGACAATTCATAATGCATGCATGAATACACTTTCAACGCAGGAATTACTGGTTAAAAAACAATTAACATTAAAAAATATACTTTTTCTACTTTATGAAGCAGATTCTAATATTGAGTTGATCTCTTTCTCCCGTTTACATGGACCAATGTCTCCTAAATATTATTTCAGGTATTCTAAATGGAACGGAAAAGAAACAAATCTCTATACGAACATATAGATGCATTTTAAAAAATCTGTTTTAGTAGAAAATTCAACACTTACATTCTTTCAAAAATAACGAGAAATCGCACTATCTGTAGGGAAAGAAAACCTTCGTTGATCTAATTTGCTTTCAACTAGATTCTATATAATGTATTTTCCATTGATACTATTTGATTTTCAAACAATAATTTAATTTTCGAAGTCTACGGAAAAAATTAAAATAAATAAATAAATAATTTTTTATTTACAGAGTTATAGTTGTTTGAATTTCCACAACAACCTAAAGATCCTGCTGACTTGTGTATGTTCAAATCCTTGTATTTCGCTATTGGTTTAACCGATTTTAAAATGATATACCTTGCTTGAAAGCACTGCAGGAATACTTCAATCCGATTATTAATTAATAAATGAAAATTCCGGTTCGGTTTTACAAATATACAATTACTTGAAATTTTTTAAAATAATAATAAATAAACTTAAAATTTTTTCTGATATGTACTCAATGGTCTTTGTAAATTTTATGTAAGATATATAAAAGATATATAATTGAATTTGAAACACCATATTTTAAGCATGTTTCAAAAGAAGTTGTGGATTTTTCCGGCTAAAATGGTTGTTTGATTTGTTTTGTGCGTTTTCCAAAATTGTTTTTGGTTTTATCACCCTGGGCTCGTGATCCAGCCATTTTTTTAATTTTATTCCTATTTTTGATTTATTTTTTTAAATTCATAATATCTTCCACATTTTTGGTCCGAGTTATATTTTAAGTGCATCATTTTAAGGTATTGTTCGCTGTATTTTATTTTTAAGAAAAATATTTCCTGAGATTTATAGAAAAATCAGAGCCAAAAGGACTAAGAAGTTCCAAAGGATACAATTTTTCAAAAAGTAATTTACATACTTATTCCAAGTATTTAAGTAGCAAATTAAAGATGAGAATATCTTCTAATAATACTTCAAATTGCATACTTTTATCTGTTGTAATGTGTTGTAAAACTCAATAAACAAAGGGGGAAATTTAAATGGTTGGTAAAGTAATACATATAGATGCATACAATTTGAAGTATTTTTAACATACATTCTCCTCTTTTTTGGCACTTATATTGCTCAAATAGGGTGCGAATAAATCTAAAATATTTTTTTAAAAATTGTATCCTTTGGAAATTTGTAAGCCTGTGTCGGGGCAACAGTATGAGGAAAGGAGGAACAAGAAACGCCAATTAATTCTATTTTGCCTATCGCCTATCAGACGTATATCATCTGGTTCTAGTGAAACGGCATTTGAAAAATTGTCGTGTGATGTTATACAACTGGATTCTACGACCCACAATTAATTTAAGAGACACATTCATGTCAAAAGTGGCAAATTTTCATACAGTGTCAGTACAACATGGAAATGAATGAACTGATTCATAGTTGTCTCTTAAAAATTATTCTATGAAATTGTTTCGTTAATACAACAAATAAAAATTCTCTTTTCAGTGTATATTTTATACAAAATTAAGAGATTTCTCATTTTGTACAATACCCATCACTGTTTGATCCTCGTCTAACAAGATTACACTAATGGGAAAAATCTAAGCCATATTGTGGATAAAATATTATCCCGTGTGCTCGAGTTACAACAACACCGCGTTTTTGTATGTCCATTATTCATTTTTCACAGTGTCTCGCCGATTTAGACACAATTTAATTTATTTTAATTTATGCAATCCAGACCCTGCCGCTGACATCTGCGAGCGGAGGTAGATGATGGTAGGCTCATGCATAAGTCAAATATGGTCTGGGTAACCATTTTTCATTTCAATTTTCAAATTTTAAAAGAACGAAACAACAACTGAAATTTTGGTCTAAATCTGCCAACTCTTCTTTAAGCAGTTGTGTCGATTCTTGGGGGGGAAAAAGAAACACGTAACTAGTGGAGCCATAAATAAATTTAAACATGGCATTGTCTGGTGGCAGTAGAAGTAGTAGTACGAGTATTGTCTAAATTATCAAAATTGAATGAAAACCTATTAATCACCACGATAGTGATGGCGGCAACATATTGTCCTGAAGCATATACAGACAATCCTACAAACGTGTATAGCGGAGCAATGTGCCCATAAAAACAATGCCTTGGCATGGCATGGTCTTTAAGTTATCTGACAAATAAATCAATAACGAAACATCATTAATTAAATCATACGCTCTCTTGCACTCATACAGACCAGTCGGATACAAACGAGAAACAAGAAATTTAATTTTGCTAATGCTTAACAAATGTCTATCTATTCTGACTGACTTCGAAGTCGAAGAACAACTGTTTCGTACCACTCCTGCAACGTTGTCCTTAATTTGGATTGTGGCAGCAGTGACTTCACAACTTATCCCATCCCCACCCCCGCCACTGCCACTGCCACTCAACGATAGTAATGTGTAACGGGTTATGAAATGAGATATGAATTTTCTTAAAAAAAAAAATAAAAATTATTATATTTCATTTCGGAACTAAATTACTCAGATCTACAGTTGCTTTATTTTTGAAATTTTGGTACAAATTTTGCGTTCAATTTGTCCCATAAGGAATAAAATAAAAAACATTGGAATTGGAATTTCGAATTCTGTTTACTGGAAATTTTCTGTGATGGTAAGTTGTAATTGGCATCTGCACTGATATTATATATGACCAACATTGCTGAGGAAATTGTAAAATTTGGTGAGATTCACTTGGTTCTGCGAATGATGATCTAAAAGTTTGTACAGTCCTAGCCGAATAACCCTTTACAAATACATGTGTGTGTCTGTAAATATATGTTAGAATGTCGGTCGTACTGCAAATGACACTGGCAACGGCCAAAACGAAACAACAAAAGAAATCAAGGGAATTAATTTGACAAATAATATGCATACATTAACAGGAATACACCTTTGTTTTATGTCTGTCATAGTTGTTGTTGTTGTATTTGCCGTTCTCATTCAGTGTCCTGTGGGCTTTATTTATTTTAAAAAGCTGAACATTAACAAAAACTGAGAGAGAACAAAAAAAAAACAACAAAAGGCCAAAATTATTAATACGATAATTCAATATTTGTAAAGGTGTAATTTATTAAAATTAAAAGCAAGTCAACGCCAAGCATGTCAGTGCCAAGCAACGACGACAGGCCAACCAACGACACGTGAGTGGCGTCTGGCGAAAGCCGAGGTGCTCTACGTGTAAACACCCTGCGCTGTCGAAAGAAGCCGACGAAGAAAAAGAATATCCTAAAGATGGATAGAGGTTATTAAGGTGTTGGTATTCATTAAATACAATTCGTGCACGAATCGACCACTAATAAATCTTAAAATAAGTAAAAGCAGTCAGACTAACTCACACCGACCCACCCACGCACCTATCTACACTCACTGATACACTAGCAAGCAAACACGCACGCACACTCGCATACACACATGCAAAGACCAAACGAATAAAATGTAAACACGTAAGAAATCCTTTAACCAAAAATACGGAAAACCCAATACGATCAACTTCAATTTCACTGGTGGTGGTAACCCCACTACCCCATATGAATCCTACATAAACACATTTATCTGGTCATGTGTGTACGTATGTGTGGATCTGTGTCTCTGCGTGTGCTATCGTATGACAAGTTTGTATGGTAGCATGTATGCGTGTAATAGTAATTGCGATTGGACTGAACTCTGCTCACAGTGGGGGAAATCAATTTCTTTGAGAAATATTTCAGTCAGTTTCCGATGACATTTCATTAGAGAACAAGTAAAAAGGCATTAAGTTCGGCTAAGCCGAATCTTATATACCCTCCACCACGGAGTGTATTCCAAAGTATTACCGGCAGATTAGAGGCAGTCAACTTTACATAGAAGTGCTCTACCATATTAGGAAAATTGTGATGCTTCACTATTATAATATTTATAGTACCCTACTATATATAAATAAATAGATATTCTCGAGTGGAATCAAAAAGACAACATTAGGCAGCAATCTTCAAAAATGCGCCCTAAATATTATTAAGTAGAAACAATTTTAATCAAGACCGATTTTCTGCTTTTGCAATATCTTGATTCCAGCTACAGCCTAATATTTTGATAGCAAAGGTTGTAATATTGAAGATCTAATATGTTACACCTAATTTCATGATTTCAGCTACAGTACCAGTCTTTTTCCTTTTTATACCCTCCACCTCCAGGATGGGGGTATGCTGACTTTGTCATTCCGTTTGTAACACCTTGAAATATCGACCTCAGACCCTATATATATATTCTTTATCGTCATAAAATTCTAAGACGATCCAGCCATATTCGCCTGTCTGTTGAAAGCACGCTAGCATCTAACCGAAAGGAGCTAGGACGTCAAAATTGTCCATAAATGTATCTTAGAGTTGCGATTGAAACTGGGCGAAATCGACCCAAAGGGAAAAAATTTTCCTTCGCGGGGACTAAAAATACCCATAATAATCCCTATTATTTTAGAGTATTTAATTAAGCATATTTTCCAATATGCCTGCTTGTACCTATAACAAAAACGTGCACCATAAAGTGATTTTTATTCGTAGGGGGTAAAATAAGACAAAAAGGGATAAAAATGGTACATATCAAACGACAGCAGCTAAAAACACGAAATTCGGTGTGTACATTCCTCTAATTGAGTAGATACATAAAATAAAAGTATTTTTTCCAAATTCTTGCTTTTAAGGGTTAAAATGGGAATGAGGGATAAAAATTGTACCAACCAAATGGCTGCACCTAGAATAATGAAATTCGGTGTATAAAGGCTTCTGATTGCGTAGAAACGTAAAATAGACGGATTTATCAAAATTCGTACTTTTTGGTGCTAAAATGGAAAAGGGGATAAAAATAGTACCAACCAAATGACCGCAGCTAGAGTCATGAAATTCGGAGTATACATTCCTCTGACTGCGTAGACACGAAAAATAAAAGGTGTTTTCCAAATTCGTACTTTTAAGGGATACAATGGGTACAGAGGGATAAAAATAGTACCAACTAAGCGGCTACAGCTAGATGATGAAATTCGATGTGTACATCCATCTAATTGCGTACACACGTAAAATAAACAGATTTTCGAAAGGCGTAGCCTTTAAAAATGATAAAAATGGTACCAAGTAAACGGCCGTGGAATTCGGTGTATTCATTCCTCTGACTGCCACGCAAAATAAAAATAATTTTCCAAATTTGTACTTTTTACTTTTACAGGAATTCGGTGTATATATTCCTTTCACTGCATATAAAGGGTATTTTTTTTTGCTATTTTCTTTTTGGCAACACTGGTTTAAACAGCTGACGCACGTTTCGTGTTTTGTTTCACTGTCAAACATCTTCAGTTTGGTCTATAATTTAACCATGAATCGTCTTACAAACGAACAACGCTTGCAAATTATTGAATTTTATTATCAAAATGCGTGCTCTGTTAAGAAAGTTCGTCGCGCGCTTCTTCCATTTTATGGTCAGTTTAATCGACCCACTGAAGCGGCTATTCGGGCTATTGTGACTAAATTTCGCACCAAATTTACATTGTTGGACATTAAACCACCAACACGCTTACGTAGAGTGCGAACTGAAGAAAATATCGCAGCTTTATCGGCCAGTGCTAATGATGACCATTACTTACAACTTGGAAAATTTTGCGTATGCCAAAATTGGACTAAGCGGATGGACCATTTGAGGCGCAGTCAAGGTCAACATTTGCATGAAATAATCTTCAAACACTAAATTATTCAAATAAAGATTTCATGAATTTTTCTGAATTTTATGTGTTTTTTTTAACTTTCCTATAGCTTTTAAAAATTCACCCTTTACAAGCAAAATAAAAAGATTTTTCGTACTTTTTACTTTTACTGTAAAAATTAGGTGAATCATGAAGTTAGGTTATTTTGCACATGTACATGAGATAATGGATTTTCAAAATTTGTACTTTTGAAATTAAAATAGAATAGAAATACATCCAACTGTAGCACCCACTATCTAACAATAGTTATGGTATTTAAGCTTTTTTGAAATATATATTTATTTTTTTAATTGACTTCCGTGGTTTGAAATAATAAAAATATTATATTTATTTATAAAATTATTTTTTCAATATTTGTTTTGGTTTGGCTATATTAAAAAATGTATATTTTCATTTTATATTACTGCACTTCTATGAAAATCGACATCCTCTGTGGTGGTTGGTATATAAAGTTCGGCCCGGCCGAACTGAACCCGAAATCAAATCTCCTAGCTCTTTTTGTTCGGAAGCTGGAGTGCTTTTTACAGACAGACATTGATATACCCCCATTTTAGGTGGAAGTAGTTTTATTTTAATGTTTTTATTTATTTTTAGCACAATGTATGCTGGTGCGTTCTTTGGTATTAAACACTTTTCATATGTATTTCATTTCTATAGAAAACGTGTTTAGGGAGGATATTTGTTATAAAACAATGGATAGAGTTTTTATGTTATCTCTGATACAAAAGTTTAATGAAATGGATTTTTAAGCATTTCATTATCTTTCTTGAGCAACCTAAAGGACAATTTTATGTTTTTTACCATATTTAAACAGTAATACTGGTACACGCCTCAAAGCGATAAGCTTTACGCTACAGGAACATTTATTACAAACAAAACATCTAAGACATCGAATGAATACCCTAAGATAATAAGTATGTTCAAATCAAATCCGTTTCATGACCCTGTTCCTCCTCTACCTAACTTTTGTAAGGCGCTAAGTAATTTAATCAAAACTCTGTAGTGGGCAATCTCCCACTGTGCATGTATGTTTAAGACGTTGATGCATTTGTTGGCCAAACGAAGCGAATTTTTGTGGTTTAGCAGAACAATAAAAGGTCCTTAAAATGCCACAAAACCAATATGTCACCGACATCCGTTTAGTTCAACCATCGGGGGCCATGCTGTTGACACAGGTCATTGATTGCAAATTCTTTGAATGGGAAATAATTTAATGACATGTTCCGCAGTTAGTCAATGAATGTTATGGAGTCTGTTAACTTACACAAAGCAACCAAAGACATGGGGTTTTACTAACCCGCGTCTTATCTGTATTGGTAGTCAAAGAACAGGGTAAAAACCCAGTTATGCATACCTGTGGATACTTATAAGTCTTTAACTTTGCTGACTATGAAGCGATTTTTTCTTGACGGTTTCAACAAGAAGAATTTTAGACCTATCGAATGGCATATGTAATACAATTTTAAAAATCTTTGTCTATGTGTGTCCATCAAACACAGTTTTCACAAATTTTCAAATTAGGCAATTTTTTCATTATTCTGGAAGGTAACCATTCTGTTTGTGAACTGAATTTAAGAAGATGTTTAGTATTGAGTAAAATGGCAAATTTGATCTTAAAAGTCCATCGATAGTTAACTGGTTTATTGAAGTTTTCACCAAAACTAAATTTTTGCAATAAGTCAAGTTTTGGTCATACCAGTTCACATCTCTCAAAAATATACAAAAAATTCAAAAAAAAAATCCTCAAAACGGACAAAAACTGTGAATAAAGAATGGCTACCAATATTGTAGAAATACCAAATTTTGGAATACATTTTCCCCACTTTAGGAATTCCATTTTTTACGAAAAAAAGCTAAATCTGTAAATCTAGAAATAATAATAAAAATACTAATAAATCTAGAAGTAATAATCAACTTAGCTGCAGTTAAAGTTCGCAGTGGTACTCAAAACAGGTTTTTTTCCTGTAAATCGAGTTTTTGTGTGGTTTGGGAAATTTCACACACAGATTCTTGTTTTACACGACAACACCTATGATTTATACGTAGATCCCATTGCTCTATTTTAATTTTCATGGCTCCATAATACACATAGGTCAACCCCGTAATAGGTGGTGAGTGTTTCATATAGCCTCACGCAAATGGGTCTACCTTCTTGTTTTTATACCCTCACTCTACAGAGTAAGAGTGTATATATCATTTGGGAGTGAGAGAAAGTGTAACGCATTGATGGAGTGACTTAAGACCCTAAGTACGTTTGGACCAAATCCGTTTCACAACAATTTACGATGTTTGAACCATACCCGTCTGTCTGGCTGGCTGGTGTACACGATAACTCTGGAAAGGAGTTAAGGAATCGATTCCATTTTTTTTAATTTATTTTTCCCAAACTTAGTTTAAGTTCGAAGATTGGCAAAATTTCCCATATTACCGATGAGAAAAACCCATCTGGCGAGTCTTCTGACATGTTATCCTTCCTTCGTTAGCGGGACTATCCCGCTTTTTGATGCCCAGTCCCGCTTAATGTTTCCATCCCTCATAATCCCGCTTTTTTACAAAAAGTCTCGCTTTATCCCGCTTTTTCGTTTTACATTATTTTTAGTACAATATCGATTAAAAATTTGTTAGTAACCGACAAAAGTCCAAAATCTCTAATTGTCGTTATTCTAAATTTTGGATCTAGTTTTTAGACAACATTTAAGATCATTAATAATAATTTAATCTATACTTTCAAAAAATGTAATTCAATGCTGCGTTGTTCAATTGATTAAATTAAAACATACATTAATAATACATGGAATAGTTAAGTTCGGTTACGCCTAATCTTATATACCCTCCACCATGGAGTGAATTTCACAGTATTACCGATTCTTGCCTATCGACTTTTATACAGTTTTAAATAAATTGTGATGTTTCTTTCTTGATAAGTCGAAAATTTTAAATATCTTTAAAGATAATTCCCGCAGCAATCTTCACAAAATGTGTTTAAATACCCTAAATATTTTTTATTTATTTAGATATTTTTAGTCCTTGGTAGGGTAAAGCTTGATGACTCTCGGTCAATTTTAAATATCTACAATCCTAAACTATTCTGTAATCAAGGTAGCCTGAAGTTTGTGATTCCTGATATAGCCATTTGTTTGGTACCATCTGTCTCATTTCCCATTGTGCCCCTAAAAGTACGAATTTGAAAAAAATTAAAGTCAGTCGTATTCTAAACACCATGCGACAGTACTTTTTGGACCTGAGCAATACCATATACATATGAAACTAGAGAAAATATGTAGAAAAACTGTGTGCTCAGTTTTTCATTTGGTGATCTTTTCTCCTTTTTACAGTTCTTCTAATTTTCAAAGGACGTATTTGTCTTAATAATTTATTTTCGTACTTTTGAGGGCCATACACAGGCGACATGTGTACCAAATAAAAGAGAAGAATTTATGTTAAAAATACTCCATGCCTCTATCTGTATTATTTTAGCATTAACAACCATTTAAAAATTTCCCTCTTAAATAGTAAATTCATCTTTTACTAGACTAAATAAATAATGGTGGAAACTTGAAATTGTTGTTAATACTAAACTAATACAGACAGAGACATTATATTTAAAATATTTTTAACAGATATTCTTCTCTTTCATTTGATACCCATATCCTTTGTATGACTCGCTAAAATATGAAAATAAATTATCCAAAAATCTATATCCTTTTGAAATTTAAAAGGAGAAAGGAAAACCAAATGAAAAATTTAGTACACAGGTTTTCTACACACAATCTCTAGTTACACATGTATATTGTCTTGCTCAGGTTCAATAAATGTAAAATTGTCACACGATGTAATGCAGCTAGTTTTTATTTTACTTTTTGGTTAGATTTTTACGATCCCGCAATTTTTCTACAAAGTACCGCCAAATCCAGCTTTTTGAACTCATAAATCCCGCTTTTTGCCCAATGAGAGATGGTCACGTTACCCTTGGATGACCATAGGCAAGTATACTTGCAAACTTATAATTATCCAGGTGAGTGGTAGAACAAATATTACTTGGGTTAACATAAATATAGTGGCAACAGAAGGCAACAAAAAGATTCATGCAATATGTTCCTCTGTTTCAAAACATTTCGAAAATCTTTCCGTTCTTAGTATTTTTTAATTATTATTTTTTTTACATTAAATGAATAAATTGCATGAAAACATATTATAATTCAATTTCTTAATTTTTGGCTTAACAAAATACTATTCAAACAACAGGTATCTATGCTTGCTCAGCATAGGACACCAAGTTTCTAAGAAGTAACTATTATTTGGTCGTAGATTACGACTATCAAAACAAATCCAAATCGCTTCGATCAAAAACATTTAATTCTCTAAGGTTTAAAGGAAGCTGTAAGAAATTTTCTTGTTGAAATCTCAAAATATAAATATCTTCTTACCATATATGGCATATATGAAATATGGGAAGCAAATGAAGAACCGGCTACTTTGTCAAAAACATATGCTTGATTTCCGCAAATAAATGCCATAAATGAATGATCTGCTATCAAAATGTTTGATTCCAGTATGCTTATGTAATTTCCAAACTTTGCCGCTGGCAAACATTTTGTTTCAAACATTATTAAATATGCCACAAATGAGAATGTGATATTGATTATTCCCCATGGTCCACCGTAGACCATTCAATATTACCAAAATGACTAAGATATACTTCCGGTATCGTATCGAATCGAAGCTACGTCCGATGGTCAAAGTTTTGACATGACTGATCTGAAATAAATACTGGGGGTAGTACATTGGCACACTGCCACTAACATTCACATCATGTGCAGGCATACCTTTTTCTGGTGATGGTGTGGCGGTGGGGCAAATGAATTTGTTTTGTACGCTAAGAAGGTGTTTGTATGTAAGTGAACACACACATACACATCCATGTTCACTGAATACAATAGACTGTGTGTATGTGTCAGTACCGATATATGCATGTAAATAACCATGTTTGTATGTCGTAGGCTTGTATGTATGTACGTGTGTGGTGGTTGGCGGCTTACGCAGAATTCTCTCACACACACTCGTACATTTAATGTTATATTACACTGATTTCCAAGGACGTCTCAGGGCGTTCTTTAAAAGATTAATGATTATTAGCTTGTATTCCTTGTTGTATGAATGTATAAAGATATGCTTGTTTCTCCCTGAGTGTATACTATGTATGTATATGCATGTACATTGTACATATTCATGAATGTGTGTGTGTGTAGGTATGTGCCAAATATGCGATAAATACACAACGTATTATATGTACATTCATACGCTTTTGTATACATACATCCACATGTATCGCCGAGTAAATATATTCGTTTGTTAAAATGTACGAGCGTTCTCTATTATGTATTTGCGGATGTTTTATAAAATCCCGTCGTTTTTCACGGAAACAGACATACATACAACTGGAAGGAAAAAAGAATAATATATAATATTGACCGGTGTCGACTCATAAATGCCCTACAAACCAGAGTAAGTCTATTTTCCAAAACTTAACAACATTTTGTGTATCAAGATTAAAGTTGGTGCAATTTAAAGGTGCTCTTCACAAGTGTCCGAGTATATCCGAATGAATATCAGCTCTGACAGGGTACGACTTCCTTTGATCTCTATGAATCTTGGTACCGGCAAAATACCGGCCACGAGTGTTTTAATTTATTACTTATTGTTCGAAATTCGGAATTCTTCACATTCTTCTTTCTTCCCGCGACAACACCACTGAGTATAGGTTGCAACTCCTGCAGACTAATAGTCATTAACAAAAATTCAAGATGGATGGTTAAATGTATTCAGAACATAAAAATATGATGAATTTAAGTGATGAACTCGTTGGACAGTTGCTATGATTTCCAAATATGTAATAAGTACTTACTCCATATGAAAAGTTGAGATCAGTATAATTCCATTCAAAATGTTTCCTACATGGAATACGCTACATACTATAGAATATACATTATGCCAACTCAAATTTTAAAATAATTCCTTTTTGTCAAGAAACAGCGTATATATTTTTATATTCTCTCATGTAAAGATCCTCGTTATCTTCTTTAGACTCGTCTACAGAGTTACATTTTTAGTAATTTTATTAAATTTTTAGATTTTGAATTGTTACACTCGTGTGGAGCAAGTGCGATATGTTCTCAGTCTCATCTTTATATCTCGAAAAGTTCATGGCATACAGCCGCCCGAAATTGTGAGTTGTATTAGAAGTTCCTTTCCCAATCAAGAAATACATAATTCAGAAATTTTCACTGTAATCAATTACATAATCTATCGATAACAATGAGCTCAAACCTCTTTATGATTATGGTCGCAAATTCGCGAAAAAAATAAATTTTATTTTTCTACAAGTTATTGTGCTTAAATTGATGAATATCGATCGAAGGCACATGGTTTCGAAAAATATTCATCAAATAATAGATATTGAAAGGCAAATAAGATCGGTTAAATAGACTTTAAGATGAAGGATACATTCACGGAACTGAGCGAATGAGTAATATAATCATTAGCAAACATAACTCATACGCCACCAGAACCACAACGCATGCTCAAACGACCGCGCCGTTGATTGTATAAAATATTAAATATATATTTCCTTATTAAATTCATAATTTCTTTGGACTAATTAAAACGTCTTTAATTCTGATTGCTTGGTTTTTAAAATACATAACAATGTAAGAATTTCTAATTTAATTATTATTCTTGTTTTATTTATATATAAATAACGTTACTTCTGGAATTTTATTCAAGTCAATAACTTAGCATTGATCTCTTTCCATTATTCTTTGAATTGGAAGCTTAAGTACATTCAAAGTCCAAATAAAAATCCTTCAAATCTTTTAGAAGCTTCGCATTTTTTAAAACAAATTTTTAAATTCTATTTTTTTTACCTGGCGTTGCACGGGTTCATTTTTTCCTACTTCGTATGCTTTGGAGATAAAATGAATACTAGTTGATAGTTTTAAAATATAGTTTGTGGAGGTAGTACCACGCCCCTTTGCTCTATCATGACTTAGTATATACAGGAACCATCCTCTGCCCAGAAGTTAGCTACAGCAAAATCGAATCGATCCGCCGGCTTGGCTTACTATACGGAACATACATAAACACATTGAATTTTATATACTCATATATTTTCCAATACAAACGTGTATCTTCGCAATAAGTAAATATATTTGCGGCGTTTCACATTGAAATAAACGGTTCAACTTATTCGCATCATATAATATATATTTTACGAATAATAAATATAGCTCAAAATGCAGATTAAATAAGTAGGTGTTCGGGAATCGCAGTCTACGAAAATTTGCAATTCATCAACTAAATCCACATACTTGAGTCCATTTTATTCTATCTATGGGAGATCCAAAAAAAAATGCAAGTACTTCTGTAGGAAGCATATTTTAATCTAATAATGCTGTAATTTTTTTTTAATTTTGAGATAATACTGTCATAGTACTTGTCCCACTGTGGTCACTCTAGCACAACCCGGGTTAACTCGAGTCTACCGTAGATCGGTACACGTATGCCCATTCCTCGTAAAACGCCCATAAAATACTGAATTTTACAGATTCATACATTAGAGGTTGAAATGGACAAAAAGGGGATAGAAATTGTGCCAATAGAAGACTTCTTAAGTAAAGGGATTTTTTCGACTCTCGTACTTTTAAGCATCAAATGGAAAAAGAGGGGTACAACTGGTACCAAACAAATGACAGAAGCTGAAACCATGAAAGTCGGTGTGTATATTGCTCTGGCTTAGTAAAAGCGAAACATAAAGAAATTTTTTAAATTTCTAATTTTAGTGGAAGTAGGATGAAAGGGGGAAAAAGTGGCACCAACACAACGGATGCAAATTTTAGAAAGACGGCTAAACTTGGTACCGAAGAAATCGCTGCATGGCTGAATTATAAAATTAAGCTTTTACATTTCGTTGACGGTGTAGACGCAAAATATAAATAGTTTGTTATCACATTTAATAAAAAAACAAGTAAGTAAGTTTCAGTCGGATAAACCGACTTATATATACCGTCACTCTCAGAAAGCTTCCACATTTATAAAACAATTGTAAAAACATGATCAACTATCAAGCCATATTGGATTCCAAGCACCAGTATAGAAGTTATGAAGAATTTAATTCTACCTAGGATAGAGACAATTGTGTTGGAGGTACAAGAAGGGACGTGGCTAAAACGTAAATATTTTAAGGTGATTATAATAACATTTTTAAATAGCAAAATGCAAATGATTTTGACTATCCGTATGTATGTTATGTCGGTTTTATTGTAACCAAAGTTTATGCCACTTTGTGTGGGAGGTACCAGAAAGGCTGTGGTAATATCGCTCATATCCCATGCGAATGTAACCTCTATAAAAACTTTGCCAAATATCAAATTTCGCTGTATACCGTTCATCTATATAGAAGTTATAACAGCTTTAATTTTACGTAGTTTTGGGTGATTTGTGTGCGAGGTATCAGAAAGGGCGTGGCAAAACCGTCATGTTTAGTGCGGTTAAAGCGATTAGAATACAATTACTAAACACCAAAATATAGCTGATGCCGAATATGGGTTTTAATTTAACATTGGAATATGAGCTATTTGTGTGGGAGGTACCAGAAGGGGCGTGGTAATTTCGCCCATCTTCAAACTTAAACTATGATTGGGAAAAATATTACCATGTGCAAAGTTTTAATCGATTTCTTAACTTCTTTTCGCGAGTTATCGTGTCGACAAGACAGACGGACATGGCTCAAACACCTTAAAAAGCCGTGAAACGGATTTGGTCCAAACATACTTAGTTTCTTAAGTCACTCCTTCAATGCGTTACACTGTTTTCTGTTCCAAATGATATAGTATACCCTCCTACTCTGTAGAGTGATGGATATGAAGAAATCTCAAAAATTTGTAGACTCTCCCCAAACAACTATCGCTGACGATTTGTCTTTTTCCACTATAGAAACATCGTGTTTTAACCGATTTGTTTTTAAATTTGTTGTGAGCTGTGGTTCGTTATTATTTGTGTGAATCATTTACTTAAAGTGTCGCTGCGAAAACACCTGCAGAAGGTCGTCATGGGGCGGAAATCATGATAGTGGTAGTGTGCTGCCAAGTATAAATGTCACCATGCCATCTGTAAAAAAAATTGCATTCTATTACAGGGAGTACCTTTTTTAATTGGCTTCAAACGTCCAATTTCAACTTCAATTGATTATAAGCTTGTTGGCTTTTATTTAAGATTATATGCACATCTCTTCTTAAGAAATTTAAACATTTTATAGCCTTTGAAATTGGAATACAATTTCAACTATTTTGGCAAACCAATTGTCACTAGACTACCCCTAGTGACAAAGATGGCATTCAAATTATGAATGTAGTTATTACTGAATATTACGCGGTGTTACAAATGCCACGACAAACCAGACATAACCACTGGTACCCCTATGGCGGCTGGTAAATATAAAAAAACGACAACCAACTTTTGTTATGTATTGCATAAGATTTACTTCTCAAATGCCATTGCTGTTGTTCCACCTCTACCTCCTCCACTTGTTTCGTTGTATTCTTCAACGCTTTAAAGACATGTCAGGGTATATTTAGAGCCTGGCCCAGCCCACCGACACCGAAGAGAACACAAGAAAACACACACACACACACTTAGGCACACTTCAGTCGGAGGAAATAGGCAAATAAACACACCCATTTAACATTTTTACGCATATAACTCTAATATATCAAACCATTTGTCTAACTTTGTTTGGTACATTCGTTTTTTGACAAACTGACATTTGAATTAACGTACATTTATTTATAAATACATATTTCGCAGATAATTTATATGCAAAACGTATTCTCTCTTTCTCCTGTCAAATTATTCCTTTTTGGTGTTGCTGCTGCCTACCACTAGTGGTGCTGGTTGACAGCAGCACATTGCCGGATGCGGATGTTGATGCCGGTGCCGGTGGTGATGCTGGTGCTCATGCTGCTGCTGCTTCTGCTGCTTGGGAAAAGGTCCTTGGGTGTATCTTAAAATCTGCTGGTTGAAACCGCTGGGAACACCTCACAACTAATACAATGTGAAATTTTTGTGCTTTTTATGATTTGCTTCTTTCTCAACGAGATAACTTTCCAAAGAATATTTTTTTCTTTAAAAGAAAACTATTTAGTTCGTCAGACGAAGTTTGACTTTAATACAAAGTATTGGTGTGTATGAGTGTGTATGTTTGAGTATTGTATAGTTTTTTGACTTACCGCTCGCGTTTGGGGAAAATGAAACAAAAGCTGTGCTGAGCTTAAAGAAGTAACAAAAAATCATCTCAGTTTCCCGCTACAGACAATGAAAGAAAGATGTACAGATGTGTGCTTATGAAAAAACGCACCACACGCAAGCATATGTTACACATACATAGCCAACCACATTCGCGAGCATAAAACACAAATTACACAGTGGGTCATAGCTTGACAGAAGAACGCTTTGTGGGCACTGAAATGACTCAAATCTTCGAAGCCTATACTCTTTGGGGGGACCATATAAGACGGGATGTCAAAATTGTTGAGCCTTGGACAACAGATATTACCTATTAATTGCTGCTTCTGCCCACTGTGCACTATGGCAGTGATACCACCGCCACCACCGGGATGTATAAAGAAATAAAACGAAGCAACTTATGCATATGAGTACTATATGATCACGTTTGTGTATTTGTGTCTATCATAAATTCTCCAAAGGCTGTTGGGGCGAGGGAGGGCCATGTGGCGTGGCACGGTGTGCCTTTACACTTCCGCATGTTTGCAACGCATAGTAGGATGCCTCTATTTTGTGGGTATGTGTGTTTATAAATATTAAACGTAACGAAGAAATTCGTTTATTTCCATCATACTCGCAACACACACACACATACATCTATTTATATGCGGTGGGTGGCTAACAATGATGGCAGTGCCGTCTATTTCTTGTTTTTGGGAGGAGAGTTTTGGTTCTGGCGTTTTTGTTTTGTTTTGCTGTGCAATACGGGGCCATCATGTTTTTTCAATAAAGCACAATTCTCCTTTGCGGGCATCATTTCATTTCATTTTGCATGTCATCAATCAAACATTTCCTAATGATACACATTTACATCCCTCATAAAAAAATATTAATGATGCTGTAACTTTGTTGTTGTTGCTGTTATCGTCGTCGTTGTCGTATTTTTTCTATTTGGTTCATCTTCTCTGTGCACATCCGGTGATTTAAACTAAAAAGTTAGATTTCTTTTTTTAGGCCAAGTATATGCTAAATGACCTTGGACGTGTACATATACATGGATACTCACATACACGTTGGTCTATGCATAGTCCCCATTGCAAGTGTGTGTGTATATGTAATGTTTAATGTCATTATTGTGAGTATTGAAGAATAGCTCGTGCTTAGCATCAGATTACATTGAATTTTCTTCACCAGCGTGTATGAAATATGATGCCGTAATCTAAAGGACGCAATTTAAAGCTAGATAATATCAATATTTTGAAATATACATCTACACTAGGTCGTAACGTTGTTTTATTATTTTGCCTAGTTCAAGGGCAAACGATGATGTTAAATCAACCACAAGAGCTGGTGGCTGCATAGATGTGTGTGGAAATTATTATGAATTTATTGTTAGAGATCTAGTTTTTTAGTAATGTTAGTGACAAAAGGCTACCTTAAGGACGGCCCAGAACGAAATTTTACAAATATTATTCACAATCGCCCATAGTCTGATTAGTTTCGGTGGTTGATTCAGATCATAAATGATTTTGTTCTTCAACCTGAAAAGACAAAAATTGCACCACAGTGCACAGTGTTTCCAAATAGTTTTTAAATTTTTCAGCCCCGCATTTTTTCTGGGATAAAAACTGGAAATTGTATATAAAGAGTGATTTTTTTGAGGTTAGGATTTTCATGCATTAGTATTTGACAGATCACGTGGGATTTCAGACATGGTGTCAAAGAGAAAGATGCTCAGTATGCTTTGACATTTCATCATGAATAGACTTACTAACGAGCAACGCTTGCAAATCATTGAATTTTATTATCAAAATGCGTGCTCTGTTAAGAAAGTTCAGAAAGAAAGAAATTGTGTTCAGCGACGAAGCTCATTTTTGGCTCAATGGGTACGTAAATAGGCAGAATTGTCGATTTTGGAGTGAATATCAGCCAGAAGCATTGCAAGAGCTACCAATGCATCCAGAAAAAGTCACAGTTTGGTGCGGTTTATGGGCTGGTGGCATCATTGGACCGTACTTCTTCAAAGATGATGCGAATCGTAACGTAACTGTGAATGGTGAGCGCTACCGTGAGATGATATCCAACTTTTTTTTGCCCAAAATGGAAGAACTGAACTTGGTTGACATGTGGTTTCAACAAGATGACGCTACATGCCACACAGCTCGCGATTCTATGGCCATTTTGAGGGAAAACTTCGGAGAACAATTCATCTCAAGAAATGGACCGGTAAGTTGGCCACCAAGATCATGCGATTTGACGCCTTTAGACTATTTTTTGTGGGCTACGTCAAGTCTAAAGTCTACAGAAATAAGCCAGCAACTATTCCAGCTTTGGAAGACAACATTTCCGAAGAAATTCGGGCTATTCCGGCCGAAATGCTCGAAAAAGTTGCCCAAAATTGGACTTTCCGAATGGACCACCTAAGACGCAGCCGCGGTCAACATTTAAATGAAATTATCTTCAAAAAGTAAATGTCATGGACCAATCTAACGTTTCAAATAAAGAACCGATGAGATTTTGCAAATTTTATGCGTTTTTTTTTAAAAAAAAGTTATCAAGCTCTTAAAAAATCACCCTTTATTTGTTGACGAAGTATTGGTCTTATGAGTATGATTTCTAATGAGCTTTGCGGTTTCTTTTTTATACAGAACATGTATAACAGGATGTTTACTAAAATCATTATCCTGCAGATTATTTTGAAATGTTTCTTTATTTTTACAATCTGAAAGATGTACTACTTCGAATAGCAAATACAGTTTTTTTTTGTACTCAATGAAATGCCAGAGGATATACCTAAAAATTTTAATTAAAAAAAATCAAATAATTAATATTTAAGACTGCACTTTGATTTATGCCTTCCCACGTAGATCCAGTTACTGAATTTCTTGTTTGTCTTTTGGATAATATTTGTTACATATAAAAATATATATAAAAAATAAAAATTATTAACCCTAAAAATGATTTTAAAGATTTTAAAGGACAAACTCGTGATGTTGCTTATAAGCAACTTTGAGGGCGAAAGGGTTAAACAATTTTTTAACTTTTGAACGGAAAAATAAGTCTTGATGAAATTATACACGCTTAAAGAATAAATTATAAAATATTGAAACCCTTGTATGTATTGGAACAACATGCTAAAGTAGTTAATTCTGTAAATTTTGAAGTTGACGAAATTGTATATGTTTAGAGAGGAGCTGTATTCCAAATAATTCGTAAAAATCAAATTCGAAATGATTGTGGGGAATACTGGGCGACACTCCATATTTGGTCAACTCGGCCAAATTAAGTTTTAATGTTTTCCTGTAATTTTTGAACGGAAGAAGATATGTCGACGGATTTTGATATGCATAGAGAAAAGTTGTGTACCAAATAACACAAAAAATAGTGTAGTCCTAGTGGGCATTCTGATTGGACTGCTAGTGATTATGAGGACTACTGTTCGATACTCCAAAATTGGTCATCTCGGCCAAGTCAAAATTTAAATTTTGGAGGTAATGCTGTAACTTTTGAACAGAAAAGAATATCTCGGCGAAATTGTACACCCTTAGATCAGAGATGCAATGCAAAAAACTTTTTTATTATTTTATACCAATTCTGTTACTTTTGAACGGATAACGAAATCTGGACAAAATTTTACTTGCTTAGAGCCGAGATGTATTCTAAATAACTAACAAAATATCGGAGACGTAGTTATTATGGCGGCTACAGGGCGACACTCTACATTTTTTCACCATGTAAAAAATACAATTATACAAATCAAACTGATTGCAAAGATATTTTGTACATGTGATTATCTATCATACCATGAAATAGAAAACTCTGGGAACAAGAATCTTGTTTTGAAATTACCCAAACACGCCCAAGATCTTGACTTACTATTATAAAACCGGTTTTGGTACCTTTACGCACTTTGAAGTCGATTATCAATCCATTTTTCCACTCACCAAAGCGTAGTGATATATATAGAAGTCAAGTCAAAACTACTCTTTCTTGGATTTCTATTATTTTAATACCTTGTGTATATGAACTATTGTAAAATAACATTATGATGATTTTTCACTGTAATTCTGGTTGATTTCGTAAGAAATGGAAAAAATCGTAAAAAATAGAACCCATAATTTCACCACTTTCAAACTCACACAGTCGCTTATAAAGAGACCTAAGAGCAAAACAAAAGTATTAAAATTGTAAAAACTTTAAACAATTTAACACAACTATTACACAACACACAAATATTTTTAAAGTAATTGTAATTACCTTCAAAACAAGATATAACACATTAAAAGCGGTCAAGTGTTTCAGGAGTTACAGGCGATGGAATGAGCACACCTTTTTGAAAAAGTAGTGTTTTTTCATTGCTAAATTGGTCGTAACTCGTGAAAAATATCAATTTTTTTCCAAAAATACGTATACAATATTTTTATGAGAAGAATACATACACAACCTTTCAAAATCCCAGCTATCGAGGTCAAAAACCGTATCGCTTGACATGGAATGACTCATATGATGTTTATATAAACCTTGAGGAACCTGTGTATATTTTATTTATATTTTGTCATTTTCCAAATTTGGCAACGTTTTTCACTTTAGTTTGTAACGCAAACGTACTACTTGTGAATTTATAGAAAAGGGAATTTTAGGTGGGAGTGTAATGACACTTTCCTTTTAAAAATCCGCCTGTAATTGACTGAGTTATTGAAGTATTCACTAAAACAAAATTTTTCCAGAAATGCAGGATTTGTTCATGTCAGTTCACATCTCCGAAATGTTTACGAATTTAAGGTAAAAATACCATATATTAATCAAAACAGATACTAAATATTAGATTTGCAGATTCAGAATTTTTTTTCCAAAGTGGGGAAAATGTGTTCCAAATTTGTGATTTTAGTTGTCGCCATGTCTATAATTACCTCGTTTATATATTTATACAAAAAAGTAATTTATAAATACAAAAAAGAAAAAAACACCTCTACCCTCCTCAGTATGTGAAATTTCGTAAGGATATATTTTTCCCATTCAAAAGTACAGAATTATTTGCTGCGAGAGCGTACGATAAATGTTAAATTATTATACTTTCACAAAGCCTCAACACAGTTTATATTTCCACATGTATTTTCAAGGCCAGTTTATTCGTTATTGTTAAATCCATACTTAACTTGTGCTAATATTAATAACTCTCTCTTATTACAATTTTTCTAATTTATCAATATATATTATTTTAAACTTTGTAAGCCATAAAATTTTTTGATTTTGTTTGATCCTGGGCCGGTTAAATTGAATACATCTTCTTAAAATTTTTAGCTATGTGAAAGCAAAAATACTGAAAAAAATCGATACACCCTAATATGGCCACAATGACAAATCTGTTTATGGCCTCTGAGTGGCGCAAAGAAAGTAAAATATGGAAGTTTCTATAATTTCGCAATTTCCTCCGGGATACATCGTCTGCCTAGTGGTATTTATAAAATGTTTTTAACTTTATTACTGTGGGAAATAAAACAGACCCCAAGAGTCTTATAAAAAGACAAGGGAGCTTTGCAATAAACACATATGCATTGGACTATTTCACATATTTCTTCACATTAAAGAAAAATTTAGAAATGTTTGAAATGTATTCGCTTTGCTATCTACGATTCATGATACATGACTATGAAGCAATAGGGCTTCATATTCATAGATCCATTTGTCATCTTTATGAAAAAACATGAGATGAAACACTTTTTGAAGTATCAATTGAATAGAAGAAATATTTATCAGATTTATATTTTCTACTCACAAATAAATTAGACGAAATATTGAATGAATTAATTAAAACCGAACCAGGAATAAATGAGTATTGAAAATAGGGACAAATAATTAATTGTTAATTTTAATGAAACTGAAACATTTTCCTGAAAGATCGCAGTACCTTCCAGTACCTCCCACTCAAATCACGCAAAACTACGTAAAAAAGCTGTTATAATTTCTATACTGATGATCGGAATTTAATATTTAGCAATGCTTTTACAGTGGTTATATTCGCTTGGTACCTCCCTTCTGGTACCTCCCACATAAAGTGGCATAAACTTTGGTTACAATAAAACCGAATAAAAATTATTTGCAAATTTGATATTTGGAAATATTTTTATAATTACTTTAAACCTAAAACATATTTACGCTTTATCCACGCCCCTTCTTATACCACCCTCCCAATTGTCTCTATCCTAGATAATATTAAATCCTTCATAACTTCTATACTGGAGCATGTGATCCACTATGACTTGAGGAAGCTGGGACCATGTGTCACGAATCTTCTATTACCTTCCACTTAAATTATCCTGCCCTACCTTAAAATTAATTCCTTATAAATTCTGTATATATATTCTCTCAGAGTGAAGGTATATAGCCGACTGAAGCTTACTTACTTGTTAAATGTTTCGTTTTATACCTTACAAACTCTTTAAAAAAACCACATGTGGTACGTTTATCTTACAAATTAAATTGAAAAAAAAAAAACATTCCCAAAATTAGAAAAGAGATTTAAGCAAACAACTTATATATCGTTCGAAAGGTCTAAGTTTTCTTCTTTTAAAAACCCGGATTAAAGTTCAAATAAGTTGCAGTTGTCGCACAGCGTTTTCGTAGCCTACCTACAAGACTTTTAATATTAAAAACATCATTATACTCTACATTTTTGGAAATCTTAATATCCACACTGTCCTCTTGATATAAACCTAAGGGAAAATGATCGTGTATAGAGGTAGACTACGATAATAAATATACTGGGATGGGTAGTGGTCCAAACCAAAAAAACAGTAATTTTCAATCACAGGTCCCTCTTAAAATCATGTTTTTCCCTGTAATTTTTTATATTGCATTTTATCTGAATTAATAGACCCTTGGAAGAACTTTAAATATAAATTCTGGATCTTGTCTTAGAATAACTTATGCATTGAATTATTGGACGTTTATAGTAATTTATCATAATCACAACTGAAAACATTTTCGAATTTGATGGTAGTAGGCATAATTGGAAAGGTAGTGATTCCTTCTATTTATTTTCCATAACAACTTTTACAAAATATTTCCAAAGTAAATGAGCTCTTAGTTGTTACTTTGAAAACTCACAACAAATAAGTATAAACGTCCAATAATTCGACCAATAAGTTACACTAAAGAATTAATTTATAAAGGGTGATTTTTAGCTTTTATCTTTTTGGCAACACTGGTTTAAACAGCTGACGCACTTTCGTGTTTTGTTTCACTGTCAAACATCTTCAGTTTGGTCTATAATTTAACCATGAATCGTCTTACAAACGAACAACGCTTGCAAATTATCGAATTTTATTATCAAAATGCGTGCTCTGTTAAGAAAGTTCATCTTCCACTTTTTTACCAAAAATTTTGTTCAGCGACGAAGCTCATTTTTGGCTCAATGGGTACGTAAATAGGCAGAATTGTCGATTTTGGAATGAATATCAGCCAGAAGCATTACAGGAGCTACCAAAGCATCCAGAAAAAGTCAAAGTTTGGTGCGGTTTATGGGCTGGTGGTATCATTGGACCGTACTTCTTCAAAGATGATGCGAATCGTAACGTAACTGTGAATGGTGAGCGCTACCGTGAGATGATATCCAACTTTTTTTTGCCCAAAATGCAAGAGCTTGACTTGCATGACATGTGGTTTCAACAATGGACTTATTGAGAGGCGAGTTCGGTGAACATTTTATTTCACGTTCGGGACCGGTCAATTGGCCGCCTAGATCGTGCCATCTAATGCCTTTAGACTATTTTTCGTGGGGCTATGTTAAAGCGCATGTCTATACAGACAAGCCCGCTTCAATTGGCGCATTGAAAGACATCATTGAAGCATTTATTCGTGAGATACCGGCCGAAATGTTGGAAAGAGTATGCCAAAGTTGGACTAAGCGGATGGACCATTTGTGGTGCAGTCAAGGTCAACATTTGCATGAAATAATCTTCAAACATTAAATTATATGGACCGTATCGATTCAAATAAAGATTTCATGCATTTTTCTGAATTTTATGTGTTTTTTTTTTTTGAAAAACTTTCCTATAGCTTTTAAAAAATCACCCTTTATTTACAGTGACTTCAAAGTTCTATTAATTCGGAAAAAATTGTACAGAATGTAAAAATTACAAGGGAAACATAATTTTTGGAGGTGTTTACAGGAGCGTTTAAGTCACAGAAGGCTGAATGTTGGGAAGAGATATTTTCCAGCTACATCAATTTATTTTGGTGACCGCATCAATATATTTTCGCGACCCATCCTAATGTATTTGAAATGAATAGGGTCATTAACACTAATGGCCGAGTTGCATCGCCTTTCCAACATTTTTTCTCGTATTAAAAAACGTGTTTAAAAATGCAACTTTGGTACAACCAAAGGAGTAGGTGGATAACCTCTGACACCACACATATGCAATATTCTAAAAAAATAACGCAAATTCAAAATAATTATCTCTGAGGTGTGTTAATAATATTTCAGCTAGTAGTATATGAAATATATGCAATCTGTGTTTACCTTATACCTTGTAATCTTTCTGTGGCCCATCTTATTTACTTGATCTTCTGATGATTTTACTACAATTCTAAGATCTGCCTGGGCAAGAACACGTGCAATTTTATCACCTTATCTGTTAACCCCAAAATCTAAATCGAATAATTGTCCATAATCTAACATGGAAGCCATTGTAACGTATGAGTGTTATTATTCCATTTAATATTACTCATACGTTCCGTGTGCACGCGATATCAAATAGTTCGGTTTGTAATATTCACTATTCACTGAGACTGTGCCGTGCTGTGCAGTATGGTAATTGTACTCAATTGTAATTATACTCATGGCACATTCAAATGGGTAGCGATAAAGGTTGTTGCGATTATCACTTCATCAGTAAATTAATTTTGTGGCATTAATGATGACTACTATCAAAATGCTGAAACTGTCATTAAAAGTGAAAAATTGGCTTATTTTTTGATTGATGAAAGGGAAATTATTCGTTTACATTTTACCAGAACCTTTCACGCTACCGCATTTAAATGGCTTTATAATTTAAAATCGCTGAAAAGTTGCTATATATAGTAAAAATTACAAAAAAATGATTCAGATTTAAACAGATGTCATTAACATATGTTTCATATTGTCAAACGCTACGAATTGAAAGATTCTAATTAAATGTATTAAATATTTAATCAAGCTATTTTGGTAGCTTTATGAATGCTAAGTTCTAAGTGATAGCACCAAATCGAATATGTTTGAGATACAACCCAATTCAATATGCGTACGCTATGTTTTCACACAAATCAGGTATGGCACATCAATCTCTGATGAGTATGTGTCAACAAATACTAATTATATATTCATTAGTTGAAATACGAAATTACGACACAAATAATTTGCATATTTTATAGTAATCCATCAAAAGCGCAAAAAGGTTAATTATAATTTGGATCAAAGTCACACAATCACATACGCATACACCACTAACTTAAACACCATACAAACACGCATACCTACATTAATTAATCAGACACAAATGCAAATGTATACACGGCAGATAGACGTATGTATGTATGTATGTACATTTCATTATATAACAATCCATATATTTAAAGACTACCTTAAAATGAGAATTTTTACGTAAAATCTAATGAGTTTGGGTAAAATGAAGGAATATACTTTTTCGGAGCTATACTGTATTCTGTGGAAAATAGGAGACCATCTATGCATGTCCATCCAGCTACAGAAAGCATGCTAGCATGGTGTAGATCCTTATGCCACTCTTCCGTGTTTATTTTGAAACCACAACAAATAAATTACCTCGCTTGCAAGATTTATATTGTCTGATTGCAAATAAATACCATATAATTGTTAAATATCATACTCTGCACCGAATAACTATTGTTTCCAATAGCAATATGCTGTGAAATTATGCCCACTTAAAATTAACGATAATTTACATGAATTATTGGTGCTTTGTTCGATTGAATTCACAAGAAAGTCATTGCCGACCAAAAGTAAAGCTATAACTTCGAGCACATATTGGCTTCCAGCTTGGTTTCCTTTTATGGGAAAGGTAGAGGGGTGTAGCTGCTACAGTGACCAGGAAATTTATTACATTCACCAGCGTCGAATGATTTCTGATGAAACGAAGGGAAATAAGGCTGTTCGCAATTCATTGGCAATTGTGCTAATCCAATAAAGCAGTCTTTTGTGAACCGAATTGGCTTGTATTATTTATTTAAGAACATAATACAAATGTATGTTTGTACATACATACTTAACTAATGCAGGTTTCTTTTGTATCCGTGACCTAATCTTTAAGAAAGCAAGCTACAAAAACCAAATAACAACGACAGCGACATCGACACTGACGACGTTGTCGACATCAAAAACATCAGTGGTAAAGGGTGATGGTCTACAACTCTTAGCCGCCGCATGTGTAGTTCATTAACTTGCCAGCATGGAAAACCGTAGAGAAGTAGCACCACAATTAGGGATATCGATACGGAATGAGTTTGTGGAAACGTTGGAATTTACACCGGTATTAACACCCTGAAATATCTATCTGAGACACTATAAAGAAAAAATAGTTAAAGAAATTTCTGGAGGCACTACACTACAAAAACATGAACAAATTAAAATTTTCCATTAACTGCTTTTGCTTAGATTTTTATTGTTTTTATAGGTTTTAATAATAAAAAATAAATTATTTGATGAATAATGAATTTTCACTGTTGCTTTTGTTGATTTTGCCAAACATATTAACAAAAGCCCTTAAAAAAAGAACCAGCATTTCCTAACTCATAAAGTCGCTCAAAAAGATATTTAAGAATACAACTTTAAAATCAATTGATGTAATTATTTGGAAAAAAACCTTAAGAAACCTAACGGGCAAGGTACAGTCCAATAAAATCGGTCGAGCATTTCTAGAGTTACAGGCGATCAAATAAACACACCTTTATGCATAAATCGTAATTTCGTCACTGCACAGTGTACGGTTTCCCAAATGTTAGTGACAAAAGACCATATATGCTAGATCAATCGCTACTTTGCCACGAAATTTTGTTTAACCTTGTTGTAAGGGACGGACTATGTATGGCGAAGAAATTGATGATTTTACATTTTACCAGCATTTTTACGCTACCACAATTTTTATAATTTAAAAAAATCACTGAAAAGTTTCTAGATATAGAAAATTTAAAAAGAATATGCAGAACTAAGCAGACTTATGTATGTCATGAACATACGTCTTAATAATTGATTTTATCAAACGCTACGAATTGAAAGATTCTATTTTAAAGTATTAAATATTTAATAAAGCTATTTTGGTAGCTTCATAAATGCTAAATTCCAAATTCGAATGCTGTTGAAATACAAAAAGGCCTACCGCCCATATAAAAAAATATTGTAGGTGGTAGGAGTTCAATGTTAAACTAACTAGAAATTTTCGAATGATTTCGATAAAAATTGGTGAGCATGTTTGGTAATCGCATTTTCTTAAATTTCCGTTGTAAACTTCTCCTTTGTACCGTATGGACTCAGAATGGAACCGACAGTAGATTCTGAGATATCAGAAAAAGTGTGGAAATTATTTCTTTGAAATGCTTTCTTTTTAGGTCAAATATATTGCAATTTATTAAAAAAAGATAATTTAATTTTATTTATTGCCTACGGTGTAAATAGCTACATTTATACCGACAAATGCAAATAATAAATGAATAAATTCATGTATGAGCTGTTTGGCTTTTCGAATCTCTGACAACGATCATCAAATGTTTTTGTAGTTAAATCCAACGTTGAATTAATGCACTTTTGCACAAACCTTTCGGGCCGGTTTCTGTAACTAATTTTCGTTCATATATGACTAGGGTTTGGGGTTTCCCGGACTTTTTCACTCCAGGAAAAAAATCACTTCATGTTTGTCCAATATGCTTTCAAATAAATACCCAGTTTTAGTAACTGTTTTGATTTATTTTAAATAGTGACAAATAACAAACGAAAGCAAATGTTTTTGTAAAACATTTTGTCTCTAGACAAAATTAGATTAGCGATTAGCTAGAATTGAATGGACCTTTAAATTAATTTAATTATTTTTTTTTTAATTTTTTAAGAAAACAAAAGAAATTGTATATATAAAATTGTGAATTAGTCCGAGAATGATGTGACGTCTTTAATTTAGAAGATTAGTTCTTCTAGAAGCGATTGAGAACACGGGGTAAATATTCGTAATAAATAAATCAAATTGAACAAATGGATTACACATTTATCATTGCGAAATATCACAACAAAAGTTTGTGGAACATACAAAAATAAAAATATTGAAAATGTCCCATTTAATTTATATTTAATGAACCATTCATTGATACTTCTAGGGAAATTTAATGATTTGCTGTCTGACCAAATAAATTTTTTTCCAAATATTCTATATTCAAAACGGTGCTTTTAGATACTACTTGACGCTCCTGTGAGAGAGCCAGATAGCACGAAGTAGTAATGTCAGTATGAGAATTTTGTTATACAATAAAGATCCTACACAAAACCTCACAAAAAGTTTTTTTGTGTATATGATGAATTTTGCAATAATGTTAATCGAAAAGGAAAGGAAATATATATGACTATAATAGATTTAAAATACTTTCATGATAGACTGAAACCCTAACTGGGTTTCTCAAAATTAATTAATTACTCAGCGAATTTAAACTAGTTTTGTTTGTAATAAAAAATATAAATTGTTGATGAAAGTCCATTATTATCAGAAATGTGAGTTGAAATTTTAAATTAGAGAAAAAAATAATAATAAAGGTACAGACCTTATACCACAAAAAAGTTATATATTTTTAAAATTACCTTATGATAAAACAAGTAAGGAAAGGGGCCGACTATATGATACACTCCACTTTCTTTCCGAATACGATTCAATTCGGTAAAAAGTGAAAACTGGAAGGATTTGTGTATGTATCTTATTCATATGCTAATATGAACTGACCAAACATGCAAATCGAGAAGAATATTTGTATCGGGGCTATATCCAAACATGGAATGAACTGACCCACTTACACAATAGGTCCTTCCAGTTCAAGTATAACGTGTTATGCTCAATTTGAAGAAATTCAATGAAAATACGTGGCTTCTGGGGCCGAAAAAGTAAAGCCAGGAGCGAAATTTGTAAGGGAGCAATATATAAATCTGAACCTATTTGAATGATTTTCACCATTGGTATTTCTAGTTGAAATAAAGGGTCCGCCATCTAACGTTTTTTTCAACTATTCAACCGTTGGACTATTATTTATAGGGTGCCCTCAGCAGCCATTTGAATGAAATTATTTTCCATTATTAACCGGAACGATTGTACTTTCAAATAAAAAAAGAAATTTGATAAAATATTCAGTAGTTTTTTTTATAGAATTTTCAAAAACAAAGTTATTTTGCGGACCCTATATAAGATATTTTGGAAGATTTGAAGAAGATCTGTTAAAAAGTATGTTATCTAGAGCAGAAAAAGTCAAATCAGAAGCCAAATTTGAATGGGAACTATATATAAATCTGACCTATTTTCACAAGAAGTGTTGCAAGATTCGAAGAAGATCTGTTAAAATATGTTGTTTATAGAGTGGAAAAATACAAATCGGGAGTGAAATTTGTGTGGGAGCTATATATAAATCTGAACCGATCTGACCCACCTTCAACATGGATATTTCTAGTGGAAATATAAGATGTTTCGCCAATTTTGAAGAAAATATATGTGGTATCTAGAGTTAAAAGAGTCAAATCGGGAGTGAAATTCGGGGCTATATCTAAATCTGAACCGATTTTCTTCAAATTAAACAGCGCTCGACCCACAAAACTTACTTGTGTCAATATTTGTGAAGAACGGACGATAATTGTGACCTGTAATTTGATTATAACAATAGATGGACAGACGGAGATTGTTAAATCGATTCAAAAAGTGATTCTAAATCAATCGTTATAATTAACAATGGCTCTATCTGCTGCCTTTTCGGTGTTACAAACAAATGTAAATGTATAAATACTTTATTTTCGACCCACACTAGTTTCTACAATTTCTTAATTTTTGAGAATTCTTGAAATGCAGCTTTATTCGCCTTACAGAAGAGTACATAATTGAAAAATTTTATTAACATTTCACATGAAGTTACTCATTCTTGTTTCACTCGACAATACCTACAAGAAAAATAATATCATTACCCAGAGTTTTGGACTGTCACACAGTGTTATCCATAAAAAATTCTTAATACTAATATCGACAAAATTCATACACAACCCATCGACAAATTGCTGTAAATATGTGTTAATTTTCGTACATTGCGATATTGGTGGCGTATGAGTTATAATTTTAAAATATAGTTAATATTACTTATTCGCATAGAAGAACATGTGAAGAAAATCGTCCTAACATCATGATAATCGTTCTAATTTGCATTCAAATATATCATATGAATCGTATTCTCGTATATATGTATATGTTAATTGCATTTTTAAGCAACATTTTACTTTTCTAAGCCTTTTCCTTAAAATATAAGCTAAGAGAGAATACAAACTTAAAACTGCATTATCTCTCGATTTTCACCTAATCTTTTACAAGGTGTCTTGGCTTTTTGCTGTGTCATTGTAAAAGTTCAAACTTTACTTACAGTGTTATAGTTTTGTACTTTACACGAACATTAGACTGGGTCGTCGTCCATGGAAATAAAAATAATAATTTTCAATATCCTCAACGGAACTAAAATTTAAAAATTTGTTTAATGATGATTTTCCCAGTTCTTTTTCTGCATAAACAGACCATCGAAATCATTTTAAATATAATTGTTTACTCTTGACTTAGAATAACATATTGGTGTTGTGTTTATTCATGGTGACAACTGAAAATTATTTCGTACTTTGTGGGAATATTTTGTAAAAAATAGCATTTCGAATTATGTTTAAATGATCAACATGGGAAGGAAACTGATGCCGCAGCTCTTAATTTTGAAAAAGGTTCGAAAATATTAGTTCTAAAGTGCCATATTTTCTATCAAATTATTTGCCCAAAAATTGAGTCGTAACTTTTGGTGCGATATTCATACGAAATGATGATTATTCCAAATGTATTGATTCCTTCTGTTTATTTTTAATCAAACTTTTTACAAAATATTCCCAAGAAAATATTCTAAACATCCAAAAATACGATCAATGCCTTAATTTAAGACAAGAATTAAAAATATATTAATTAAAAAATGAACAAAAATGATACATAAAAAACGCAGGGATGAAATATTTTGCAAACCATCCTTGATTTCTTGATTGTAATAATTTCCATTTTTTCATGACACACATACGTACTTTATATGAACGTCATCTGCTCTTCTTTTTGTACTATGGAAGGCTCTTCCGGGTAGAGGGTTTAAATGTATCTGATTGACCGAATTTAGTTCGATCCCTTGAAAATGTTTTCTTCTTATTTTTGCCATAAATGCCAGAAGTTTCAAAGATCATGTTTAAATGAGGTAAGATATGAGCGATGATGATCCACCGATTCATGCCAATCGCTCCTCATGCACAAAATATTATTATATGCTGAAGTAGGAGAAGTTGTTAACCATTCCCCAAATTTGTCAACTTGTCTAACCGATAACTACATTAGCCTCTCGTCCAATTCATTTATTATGAATCGTTCTACTTAATCCTAGTGGGACATTTGTGGGATTAATTTCAATTGGAACTAAAAAATCAGGGGATTTCCAAAAATCACCAGGGTAACTAGGGATGATCATCCCTAGGTACAGTATGCATCCATACAATATGGATACTTAGTTGTAACAGTTGTAACTCCCCGAGAAGCGAACAGCTATGTCAAACCATACTACTGCCGCTTATCCAACTTATGGCGGCGGCTGTAGTGCTGAGCTTGTGCATGTTGCTTGAGTACAATGTACGTGTGTGTGTGTGTGGATGGAAGTAAGAACGTTGGGGATGTAAGTACTTTAAAAATAACCACTTACCCAGATTTTAAACATTATGATGGCTGCCTGCCACGCATTATTTTGATATTAAATGTCAACATCGTCATCCTACCGCAGATGGTATGGTGGGCCCTGTACGGTTGCATGGATTTACAAATGTCTGCATGTCTATGTGGTATGAGGGAGCGGGGGGAGGCGAGCGGGGGGAGGCGAGCGGGGGGAGGCGAGCGGGGATTTGCGAACGGTGGCGGTTTCCACAAAAACATGCAACATCACTATCATCACGATGATGACGATGATGGTGATGGTGATGTTGAAACTCACGTTCTTGTTGCTGATGATGATGATGGTGGCGAAGGCGACGACAACATCGGCTACGGCCACGATGATAATGATGACGATGATGATTACAAGCCATGTAATACCGTGAAAGTTGTTTAAATCCATGGTGTTTCTTTATTCCCATTTTAGTTTTAATGCAATCAGTGGGTTCGCCCGCTCTCATTTCACTTACTGCTCACATGTATGTGTGTGCTAGTGTGCGTATGTATGTTAGTATTGTTAGCAAGTAACCTACAAAACCAAAATGAAACCCCATCTCAACTTAACAACTGCTACAAGCTGAACTAGTTTTGACAGTTATGCTCAGACTTGCCAACAATTGGTGTTGCTGCTGCTGTTGCTGCTCCTGGTGTTGCTACTGGTGGTGAGGTCGGTTGGTGTGGTGGTGTTGGCGGTGTTGTTGCCAGTGGTATGTCTGCATGGAAATTTTCTGCTCTGCTCTGCTTTGTTTTCTTTTGCAACAATTGCGTCCTCGTACTTATTACTGCTGCTACCGTTCCCAAGAGAGGTACTGTTAGAGCCAACAAAAAGTGTGCATCGAGGAAGTTGTCGTCTAAAATTTGAGCTGTTGGTTCAACTCTTTAATCATTGTAACAATATTGGCAAATAAGGAAAAGCTGAATCTGAGCTGAACGACTATATGATACCTTCAACTTTAAATCTCAATACAAGGATTTATTATCAAACCTGGACGATTAAAAATGACAGTGAAAAAAAAAACACAATACGGTGCCAAATTTTGCTCCAGAAATGATAAATATATGGTTTCTAACAAAAAGTCAAAGTGGAGGGGATATTTGTACAGGGGCTTTATCAAAACATGGACCGATGTGACCCAACTTTGCTATGAATATTTTTGCTTATTGACAACCTAATGTTGTTTTAGACTTTCTGAATGTTTATTTTTCTATCCAGTCCTATTTTCCGTATTCCCTATTCCTCGCTAATGTAGAAAACACTTTTAAATATATCCCGATTTGCCACATATTTCATATTACATTTATGGAATAAATTTGATCATATATGTATGAGTGTCATTGCAATCTATACAATTTTGTTAAGATTTAAATATAATATCTCATAAATATCACGTTCGCTAGGACTTCCAAAATTTTCTAAACATTTCGTCAAGTTGTGGGGTTTTACTGTATCATTTAAATATCTATTTAATATTAATCTATATATATATATATTTAACTCACGAAATGTGTTTTTTTTTTAATTTTGAGTTTATGATTCATACTGTAAACTAATTAATGACTCTCACAGTATATATTATATGTTCTTAGACATCAGTAACAGAAAAAAACTTTCCTTCTAGTGTGAATATTAATAAAATGTGCCATAAGTTTTATCTGGTACACATGCATAAGTACTTCGTTACGTAGTCGTAGATCCTCAGATACATGCATATCTACTCTATGCTCTATACGAATATTAGAATGGGTAACGATAAAACAATTACGCTGATTATGGTTCTATCGCATAACCAATCAAAATGGGGTAGTTTTATGAAATGTGTCCAAATATTTCCGTTGTGGGTTAAAATAATAGTGAGATAACCGGCATTGGATATCTCTTCATATGTCTTACAAAAAAAAAAGGTTTCAAAAGGTTCTTGGTAGACAGTTTAGCCTACGAATTAAATCATCTTAAAGTGAAAAGAATTTCATGACAAAAAAAATTGTTTTGGATGTAGTACCTCAATAAAATTATAAAACCATATTATCGGAAATTATTTCCGAGTTTTTACAAGTATGAAATGAGTTGGACGACGCACCGCCGCATTTATAATTCAATTTTCAGTCCTAAAAGATTATATCCAAACCCCATATTGACATAAATTGATGGGTGGAAATAGAATCACCAAATAGTGATTCTTTTTCTGTTCAACTACAATAAATAATGTAAAATTGTAACACAGTGTCCATTATTTTATTAATCTAACTTATTATACCCTCCACTTCCAGGATGGGGTATACCAACTTTGTCCATCCGTTTGTAACACCTTGAAATATCGACCTGATACCCTATAAAGTATATATATTCTTGATCGTCATAAAATTCTAAGACGATCTAGCCATGTCCGTCCTTTGAAATCGCGCTAGCATCTAAACGAAAGGAGCTAGGACGTCCAAATTTTCCATAAATGCGTCTTATAGTCGTACATTGATTGAAACTGGGAAACTTCCAAAGGGAAAAAATTTTCCCTCACAAGGACTAAAAATACCTACCTATTTTAGAGTATTTAAGAAATTTTTTTCAATATGTCTGCTTGATATTGTAATATTACTTGATAATATTGCAATATTACTGCACTTCTACGAAAATCGATATCCTCTGTGGAATGCAATCCATGGTGGTGGGTATAAAAAGTTCGGCCAGGCCAAACTTAACGCCGATTTTACTTGTTTTTTTAATATTGGACTAATAATATGATTTTTGTCCAGGCTTAACTAATAAAGCTATAGGAATAAAATATAAGTACGTGGTAAGTAAGTATTAGGGGTAGGATAGTGCACGACTTATCGATTTTGATATCCTAAAATTACTAATTTTGTTAGGTTTCGAAAAAATTTTCATGTGCTAAAAAAATGGTGGTGGAGGGTTGGGTGTAAGTGGACGCTTATCTGGGTCAAAGGTCATCTAAAAAGGGGTAATATATGACCAACCCCAATATTTTTTCAGCCCCAGTATTTTTTCAGGACGTTAATAACTTCTATCTTCAACCCTTAATTAAAGTGGCCCTCATACATTATTTGTTTTTTTTATGAAGATAAAGCCCAAAACTGTACCCTAGTAAGCCCTATGTAAGACTGTTCCACGTCAATCTCCCCAACATTTTCTCCAAATATACATGTCCCCTATCTACACTCCATAATGGGGGTCCCATACAAAAAAATATATCTCACCACTCTCACTGCCCCAAGAGAGGCCCCAGAACACACCTATCCTCCATCTGCAACCCTTAATAGGCCCCCATACATTTTCCTATTTTTTATATTTGTATGAAAGAAAGGCCCAAAACTGTCCCAGTATACCCTAGAGGGGAGAAGAGTAAAACTGGTCCCCCATTAATTTTCCCTCCTCAACATTCTCCCCAAATATACCTACCTATCACAACTGCTAAAGGGCCATAATGCAGTTGTACCACAATCAAACCACGTACGTATGCATCCCGGGAATTTTCATATTTTCTGTTTCCCGTATCCCGGGAAATTAGTATGGGATTCCCGCGGGAATTCAGCAAAAAGTTTTACATATTTCGCGCACATTTTTTCACGAAGTTTTCACTATAAAATTGTAAAAGGTACCAAATTCATTTAACAAAGATACTTTTAATTAGATATGTGACAACTAGGCGATACAAATCGCTTACCTTGAATATGGCAATTTACTATATCAAGTTCAGTTTGCCAACAAAATTATACAGGAGAAGTTTTTTTAATTACCCCATTAGGTATACAATTTTAAAATATATTTTAGTCGATTTTCATCAAAAGAAGGAAAATTAAAAATTGTGGCACTTACGTGTTTTTGCCAAAATAGGGCTCGATATATAATTGATACGAAGTGTATATAACATAATAAAAGACTACAAATAGTGTTAGTAATACTTAGATATAATTCAATTTCAAAATTGTTGATATCTTTATGAATAAAGTTCGATAAACTGTTCTCCTGATATGCTAATATCTGTGGAGAAATCGTAGAGGAAGATTTTAGATTTAGGAGGTAGGGTGAAGGAATGAATATTGGGTGTAGGGGAAGATGGGGTTATCTCATATTTTAGTCAGTATTCCCATTGATTTTTTTTGGCAAGGAGAATTTCCATAAATCTTATAAGGGCTATTTTTTTATAAATCCGCTAAAGATTGATATGTTTTTTATGCGCAATATAATAATTTACTTTATTAAAGTTCGAATGTATTATTCGCAAAAAAAAGGGAAAAATATAAGTTTTTATATAGCAAACAATATTTTGACGATTTCCGGTCCAGTCCGGGATCCCGGGAAATCGAAAAAATATTTCCCGTTTCCCGGGAAATAAAAGTACATTTTCCCGTACTATTTTGTTATCGTTTGAAAGCTTGATAGAGCCTTTGGTAAGCCTCATTATGCATTAGTTTCTTGTGGTGGTTTCTACTCTGACCGAAAAAATATTTTCTAAAGACTAGAACAGCTTTACAAACTTTTCTCAAAAGTATGTATTCGAAACATATATCGCTCATATACTGCAAGAGAGAATTTTTCTCTATATATTGCTCCATTTTTTGTAAAAAAATCATATTAATATCATATATACTGACCGCAAGAGAAGCAAATATTTCGCTTTTTTCTGCTATCGTTTTTTTTAGTTATGTCACTTTGCAGTACATGAGCTCACTTAGAGTTACACGCAGCATTATTATAATACATCTCTCTACCTCTGTAAAAAGTCGAAAATAATAGTTTCGTGTATCAGATATTGGCAATGGGTCTTAATGGCACACCGCACGAAAGAACTTCAAAATGAGTGATTTCCACTTTCATCTTTGGGGTTTTTATGTGGACCCAGTTTAACCTACATCCGTACCGGTACAATTGCCATTTGGATGAATTCCCCAAAGCAAGTGCCCGTGTGTGTGTGTCTGGATGCACTCAGTAATCTTATACGTTGGTATGTACATTGCTGCTTACCATCATCACATCAAATTGCAATTTTAAACTATTTTTTCTGCATTGTGTCCTTTATGTGTCGTTGCGGTTAATGCAAATCCTGTGTCATTTCAAATTGTACTTTTAACATACTTTTAACACTCGTCGTGTCTTCGAATATATATTTTTTTTAAGTTATGATTTCTTTAGCGCTAACATTGCATGTATGTGGTTTGTTGCTGCGTTCAACTGTTTAAGCCAAATGACAGTTCGGACAGGCGAAATGGGTTTTTGATTTAAAAATTGTCTAAGCTACATTAAATATGTGCTTATTGCTATTACCACTTGTCCCATGTCAACTCTAAAAGTTCGAATTTCTAAAAAACAATTTCATCTCTTTTCCTTCATTTCGGCCCCGAAAAATGTGTTAGCGTGTACTCAGTCAGAGTTCACACTAAATTTTATATCACAGGTCTACGAAGATGTATGTAGTATGTAGACACCGAATTCATGATTCTAGCTCTACCAATTATCCATTTTTATCCTTTATGAATCACTTCCTGGATAATTTTCTACCTCTCCTTGTTAGAGAAATTGTTTCCTTTGGATCTTATAATATGGTTCGTAGCCATAACATCAAAAATATGTAATGGTTACACTTTGCAACAAAAAGTAAAAAAAATGTGGCCGAGGACCAAAAATTATTTTTTGTTTGCACAGAGGCATACAGAGCGTACTCATCAAATCGACACAAAAACTATATATATATATTTTTTAATTTTTACAACAATTCCAGAATATTTAATATTTGTACTCTGATTTTTATACTCTCCACCTTGAAATATTTCATAGAGTAAAATATAAGACGATCTAGCCAAGTCCGTCTGTCTGTCTGTTGAAAGCACGCTAGCTGCCGAACGATCTGAGCTAAGAGGTTGCATTTTTTCGTAAATGTGTCTTATGGTTGCAGATCGATTGGGCCTGAAAGTTTGTGAAATCGGCCCAGAGGGAATTTTTTAGCCCTAACAAGGACTGAAAGTACCCACTAATATTTATATTATTTAAGCAATTTTTTTGAAAATTTCTTTTTTTATACACTTGCAATTTGTAGCGTATATTCTTCTAGAAACGTGGAAACACCAAAAGGACAAACAAGATTTAACGAGTGAAATGGGACAAAAAGGGATAAAAGTGGTACCAATGATACGACAACAGCTAGAAACATAAAATTCGGTGTGTACATCTCTATAATTACGTAAACACATAAAATGGAGGGATTTTTCGAAATTCGTACTTTCAAGTGATACAATTTGAAACGAGGAATAAAAATGGTACCAACCGAACCGCTGAAGTTGAAATCATGAAATTCGGTGTGTGCATTTATCTGACTGTGTAGACGCGAAACATAAAGGCATTTTTCAAAATATGTACTTTAAGACAAAAAATGAGGCAAAAGGGTATAAAAAGGTACCAAACAAACGGCTGCATTTTGAATAGTGAAATTCTGTGTGCACATTGCTGTGACTGTGCAGATGCGAAAAATAAAGATATATTTCGAGGACCCGAAACATAACGAATCTTTGAAATTTGTACTTTTCCATCACAAACTGAATCAAGAAATTGCAAATGGGAGAAATGATTGTCCCTAATGTCACCTGACCGCTACAAATGTAATGAATTTCACCTTCACATCAAAAAATTGGTTTGGGAACTGTCTTAAAAAAATGAGAAAAATGATTTTTTTTGGAAAAATTGCGTAAATTAAAACAGAATATTCAGCTCTATTTTATAATAGCTGGGATCTACAAAAAGAGTCACACAATCTACAAAGAGTTCTTTCAATATGACCTGTTTTCTTCGTTAAGATAAAATAAAACTAAATATTCTGTTATTTAATTTACAAAAGCTTTTGCGCGCTATTTAAACACTATTTTAGAAACTAAATTAGATTTTTTTTAAAAAAATCTTACTGTCTATACAATATCTTTTACATTAGTGCATAGATCTTTTAAAACTACAAATAATTAAACAAAATATTTATATTTCAGATATTTCTCTATTTTTATAGTTTTTCGTGCCAACAAAAAGGTTTTTTTTTGGAAAAAATAAATTTTGTTCTCACTGTTTCCAAACCTATGTTTCTAGGTGAAAGTGATATTCACAACATGTGTAGCCACCTTTAATTGAGCATACAAGTTGGTATTATCGGACTTATATTTCCAAAATGAGAGTACAAATATTAAAGGTAAAGAGTGATTTTTTTGAGGTTAGGATTTTCATGCATTAGTATTTGACAGATCACGTGGGATTTCAGACATGGTGTCAAAGAGAAAGATGCTCAGTATGCTTTGACGTTTCGTCATGAATAGACTTACTAACGAGCAACGCTTGCAAATCATTGAATTTTATTACCAAAATCAGTGTTCGGTTCGAAATGTGTTTCGCGCTTTACGTCCGATTTATGGTCTACATAATCGACCAAGTGAGCAAACAATTAATGCGATTGTGACCAAGTTTCGCACTCAGTTTACTTTATTGGACATTAAACCAACCACACGAATGCGTACAGTGCGTACAGAAGAGAATATTGCGTCTGTTTCTGAGAGTGTTGCTGAAGACCGTGAAATGTCGATTCGTCGCCGTTCGCAGCAATTGGGTTTGTGTTATTCGACCACATGGAAGATTTTACGCAAAGATCTTGGTGTAAAACCGTATAAAATACAGCTCGTGCAAGAACTGAAGCCAAACGATCTGCCACAACGTCGAATTTTCAGTGAATGGGCCCTAGAAAAGTTGGCAGAAAATCCGCTTTTTTATCGACAAATTTTGTTCAGCGATGAGGCTCATTTCTGGTTGAATGGCTACGTAAATAAACAAAATTGCCGCATTTGGAGTGAAGAGCAACCAGAAGCCGTTCAAGAACTGCCCATGCATCCCGAAAAATGCACTGTTTGGTGTGGTTTGTACGCTGGTGGAATCATTGGACCGTATTTTTTCAAAGATGCTGTTGGACGCAACGTTACGGTGAATGGCGATCGCTATCGTTCGATGCTAACAAACTTTTTGTTGCCAAAAATGGAAGAACTGAACTTGGTTGACATGTGGTTTCAACAAGATGGCGCTACATGCCACACAGCTCGCGATTCTATGGCCATTTTGAGGGAAAACTTCGGAGAACAATTCATCTCAAGAAATGGACCTATTGTGGGGCTACGTCAAGTCTAAAGTCTACAGAAATAAGCCAGCAACTATTCCAGCTTTGGAAGACAACATTTCCGAAGAAATTCGGGCTATTCCGGCCGAAATGCTCGAAAAAGTTGCCCAAAATTGGACTTTCCGAATGGACCACCTAAGACGCAGCCGCGGTCAACATTTAAATGAAATTATCTTCAAAAAGTAAATGTCATGGACCAATCTAACGTTTCAAATAAAGAACCGATGAGATTTTGCAAATTTTATGCGTTTTTTTTTTTAAAAAAAAGTTATCAAGCTCTTAAAAAATCACCCTTTACATTCGGCGAAATATAAAATATTAGTAAAAAATGTTTAAAAAATTGAGCCATTAATAAAAGTTAATACCGTTTTCGAGTTTAGAAACCCAAAATAGATCAAAAACTATTATAATTCGACCTTCAGATAAAGTGTTTGCACTTTAGTGCCATTGTTTCTTTTCTTCATTTTGCTGCTGGGTGAATGTTATTACAGTTTTGAATAATTACTTTGCTGTCTAGGTATAAACTTATTGTGCTACAAATATTTATTGTACAATATAAATTAATTGGGTTACAAATATTTCCCTTAAATTTCTAAAATATAGCTAATGTTGATAGATGTAAAAATAAATTACGTTAATTCTAAACTAATTCAATTATTTTTCCATTTGCAGGACAAAGTTTTCACTCATGAAACCATTTTAATGTAAGTATTTCTTTACGTTATTCTGTAGTATTGAGAAAGATAAAAAGATAAAAATTATACGAAGATAAAGATAAAAATACAACAATCACATATAATCCCAAAAACCCCCCAAGGAACAAAAGCAATCAATAAATTGTGTCCACTGCAGCAAGATCAAATTTAAGTCGTTTTGAACTGTAATACTTGCAAAATATCTTAATTTTTCTATCGTTTGTGGCCTAATTAATTGTGTGTCCTATTTGTAACATAGACAGGCTTTGTCAGATAACACCACATCATTGCAAAAGCGACAAGTTATTTGCTGTGATTACACCGATGAATGTCAGACAAAAGCGACATTTGCGTGCAACGTGGTCATTAGCAGGCACCACAATCGCAGTTAATACTGCAAATGTGAGAACAAACAAAGGATAACGAGCCATTAAATGGTTTTGGGGGACAACGAATTTATGTACCTGTATGTGTGTGTATGTGTATGTAGGTGTATGTCAATATTATGACATGATATTTTTTTGGTTCTAAATCAAACAAGTGGTTGTACGTGTGCATGAGTGTCATCGCAGGCTGGAGGGTACTTTGTAACTAAGTTAAAACAACCAAAAACCATGTCGTTGGTTTAAAGAAAAATGAAGGTGACTCATTTATCCTAAATCTATTTAATTTGACCAAATATAAATGCCAAATTTCTCAAATTTGCCAGTAGAAACATGATTTTTAAAATCTTTGGCTAAACCTCGATTTTATGACCTAACTTTTAATTGTGGTTTTTACTCAACGAGACTACTTCATTTTCAAGCCCATAACAAATTGCGATATGAATACCGTTTCATCACTACCGATCAAAATGAATATTTACCATGGTCTGTTCATACACTTACTAGTTCCCAGTTTTCAAACGGAATAATAATCATGGTGAATCCAACTAAGCAAGAGGTTTCCTTTTCATTTCCAGGGACTAATTAAACATATTAAATATTTGTATGTAAAGAATTTAACGATGAGAAAAACAACATCAATAAAATAAAATAAACTTCCTTCAGGATATTTACAACAGCAAATACATACAACTCGAACAACAACATCAGGAACAAAAGCGAACTCCCGAGCATTGTTTGATAGTTTAATGCTGGAACATGTTTACAAAAGCTTAACTCTCTCCCGTTTGTATTATTCATGGCATATTTCCAAAACTTTAGCCATGATGCGTTGCGGCAGAATTGATGTTGTATGGTGTATGGACCATGAGTGCCAGCCACATCGAAAAGGAACATCATGTAGAGTGGGTCGACATCCATTCCATCCAGGAAAGATTTTGTCGTGTAATCTGTATATACAGGTGTTCAGTAAGGTTAGACTGGGTGGTCCAAAAAGAACTCACCCATTCTAAAATGTATTCTAAGTTGTATTATAAGTTGTATTCTATTACCCAGAATAATAATATTATTAAATATAGCAATTAGTAATAACATCCAATAATTACACTATGGAACACAAACAATTAAAAACGGCGTTAAGTTCGGCCGGGCCTAACTTTATATAACATCCACCTTTGCTTGCAATTATAATCAGAGCTGTATATATTTGCCATTACATTAGTGACATTACAGGAAAATGTTTAATATAGCCACACCAAAACAACTAAAAATATTTCGAAAATAATTTTATAAATAAATATAAATTTTTAATTATTTTAGACTTAGTTGCTTATAAGGCAAGGTTACCTATATGTTTACAATATATATATAAAATAATACTTCAAGGCAATTCAAAAAGTACATATAAGACAGCTATCTTCAAAAAGCTTAAATACTATAATATTGGGGAATAGTGGAAGCATTTTCTGCTACATTTTAATTCCAACAAAATACAAATTTTGATTATGCATTATCTCCCACATATACAATACAAGATAACCCAACTTCATGGTTCAACCCATTTTTCAGTAATAGTAAAAAGTACGGATTTGAAAAAAAGTTTTATTTTTTCGAGTCTATGTAGTCAGAGGAATCTATACCCCGAATTCTAGCTTTAGTTGGTACCATGTTTATCCCCTTTTTCTCATTTTACAACAAGTGCAACTTTCGAAAATCTCTTTATTATACAAGGTGGCGCAAAAGTAATCCTCCTATCAGAAAATGCTATAAATTTTGCGATTGGCCCCTAATGTCAGTTCTGTTTTGACATTTGTGTAGTAAACACATGCGAAATACACGCTAATAAATAATGTTACGCTACACTGCTCCAGAACGCAGAACAGAAAGAAGAATCAAAGCTTTTAATTTTTTTTTTAATTACAGCCAAAAAACATCGGAAGGTTATGTTTGCGCCACATGTTACATGAGCAATTAGAGGGATGCACACACCGAATTTCATCACTCTAGATGTAGCCTTTTAGTGGGTACCATTTTTATCCCTCTGTTCCCACTGTACGAATTTGAAAACACGTTTTTATTTTTAGTGTCTATGAAGTCAGAGGAATGTATACTCCGAATTTCATGACTCTAGCTGCCACCATGTGTTAAGTACCATTTTTATCCCTTTTTTCCATTTTACCTCCAAAAGGAACAAATTTCGAAAAATCCCTTTACTTTACGTGTCTACGCGATTAGATGAATGTATATATCGAATTTCATTATTCTAGGTGCAGTCGTTCGGTTGGTACCATTTTTATCCCTCTATTCCCTTTTTACCCATTAAAAGTACAAATTTGGAAAAAAATACTTTTATATTATGTATCTACTCAATTAGAGGAATGTACACACCGACTTTCGTGTTTCTAGCTGCCGTCATTTGATAGGTACCATTTTTATCCCTTTTTGCCCTATTTCACCCCCTATAGATGAGAATCACTTTATGGTGCATGTTTTTGCTATAAGGGGAATGCGCACATCAAATATCAAGCAAATATAAACAGACATATTCCAAAAACATGCTTAAATACTTGAAATGTTAGGGGTATTTTTAGTCCTTGTGAAGGAAAAGTTTTTCTTCTGGACCTATTTCGCCCACGTTCAATACCAACCGATCTACAATTATAGGACACATTTAAGTCAAATTTGGGCGTCCTAGCTCATTTCGTTTAGATGCTAGCGTGCTTTCAACAGACGGACGGACGGACATGGCTACATCGTCTTTTTATCACGATCAAGAATATATATACTTTATAGGGTCCCAGGTCAATATTTCAAAGTGTTACAAACGCAATGACAAAGTTAGTATACCGCCATCCTGGAGGTGGAGGGTATAAAAAGAATAACAAGGTTCTGACGACGGATTCTGATTGAGGGGATAAAAACAGAATATACATGAATCGGCGTTTTGAAAGTTTAAAGAATTTTTCCACTTTTGCATATTCTTATGATGAATCGGCGTAGGGCAATATTGTTACCCTTACATTTTATGTATTCTGAAATATTACTTAGAACACTACGAGGAACATTTTAACAATTTGAGCAAAAGGGTAAAACGCCCGTATAAGAGGGGTTTAACGGGCCAAAATATTCTACAAAAATATTTGCCATAGAATTCTAATATATGTCTCTAAATACACCAAGACTATAAAATCAACTGAAATGCCAGAAATAAGCCAAAACTTAAAATTCATTTTGGGGTATATTTCGTACTTTTTCCGAATTGGTACTAAACTATCCCAGAAAACTGGATTTTAGCGGGTAGGTGTGGATGCATAGACACACAGAATAAAAAGATGTGGGACAAGAAACAAAAGTAAGTTGTAGTTATAGTATATATGAATAAAATAACAGTACCAATTTGAATATTTAAAAAATAATTTTTTTATTAATTTGTTCTACCATTACAAAGTTCAAAAATATTACCATATACGGACACTAATACGTGATAAAAGACTAAAAAATGACCCGCGTCTCCAAGATTTGGGGCTTCCGTGTCATTTTTGCAAAAAAGTGATCATATTATCAGGCTCATATCTTACAAAAAATAATAAAAATACACGGGCCTTTTTTTGCCGTTTATCACGTAGTGGTGTCCGGATATGGTAATATTTCCATTACTTAAAAAATTACACACAGTGCATTACGTATACTTAATTAAAATATAATGTTATAATAGTAAGTATACGCCCACGTATTTATAAGGCAAGTGCAGACTAGGGATGTATAGTTGGAGCAAAAAGTCGATTTTTCGACTTTCGGAAATATATGAAAATTCGATTTTTCAACTTTTTTGAAAAATCGAGGTTTGAAAATTCGACTTTTCGACTGTTGCAAATAAATAAAAAGACGACATTGCAAATGAATGAAAAGACGAATAGACTAAATCGAGAGACATTTATATTGGATATATAAATCTGAACCGATCTTACCCACTGTTTGCATAGATGTTTCTAGTTGATGTGCCAAAATTGAAGAACATCGGATAAAGGAAGTGTTTTCAAGAGCGAATAATGTAAAATCGGTGTTCAATAACTTAAACTTTTTTACTTTTGGAAAGTCGACTTTTGGCAATAAAAATTCGGAAATATTTTCACTTTTGCGGCTACTAAAGCGCTACCTAAACGGTGTTAAGAAACATTTCTAGGAAAGTAATATGTTCTAGAAAGTTGTTTACTGATATCTTATGTACATTATTGTAGTTAATCGTACCTTGAATTTTGAACGGTTTGCTACCTGGACATGAACAGGGGAAACAAGTTTAAAAAATCGAATTTTATTAATTTATAAAGTTTTTTTTTGTGATTTTGATCTTGATGATACAGTTTTGTTATATGTTCACTATTTTTATTTTTTTAGGACAAGATCTACGACTTTTTTCCAATAAAAAACTCAAAAGATTTCGCAAATTGTGAGTAACCCCGTACTTGTTGACCAACGTTTTAAGCTCTCAGACTCCTCGACATACTTAATGAATTGCATATTCTAATATCTTACCCAGGCGTTTACGTTTTGTTTGCACATTTCGACCCACCCTGTACCCTATCCTAATGTATACGTACGCCGTACGTATGCGAGTAGTTGAATAATATTTGTTGTTCTGTCGAAGGAACAGAACAGAGCACAGGATACTTGTTTTGTTATAACCCGTGGCTATTTTTTAACAAGCGAACTTTACAAATAGTTACATGCAACATTGTATGGCAAGAGCCCGAACGTTTAACTGTTCGGCGTTTATGGTACCAGTGCACACAGTGGGCGATTCTCCAGACTCTCGTCTGTATTTGAATCGTACTCAGAAATAAAAATATGCTAATTTTGTTAATTGATTTGACAATAGTCTCCGAAAACAGGTTAGAAGGGAGTTAAGAGGGAGAGGATCAAATCTTATGTATACCGGACAACAAAGGGTATGGGCATAACTTACACGTCCAACATCGGCATATCTTGAAGCCATACAATTTTGTAAATTGTACGAAATTTTGATTACAACTACCGCCCACAGTGCCGATGTAGTAACTGGAGTTGCTTAAACATGCATACGTACGTTCGTACGAACCCAAAACGCACGTCTCTGGTTGTGTGTGTGTCTACAGACGTGGTTGAATTTAGTTTTGCAAACTATTGATTTATATTGGAAAGTTATTAAACGAAAATTTTTAATTAATAAAACTGAGAAACTATTTTTCGTTATTTTTAAAGAACTTTGTGTTCATGATTTAGTTAAATTGTTATTTTGACTATGTGGCACAAAAAAAAAACAAGTTACCTCCTCCTCCTGCTACCACGTTCACTCTGACCAAAGGCAAAATGCAGATGGATAAAGTAATTTGGGGCATGTCAATTTAGCAAATGACGCTCATAAGCAATATTTTTTGGGACGAACAAGTTAAAAGAGGCGACTTAATACCATCATATAGGTCAATAGCTTCGTAACTGCCATTCGCACGAGTAGAAGGTAGACTTGGAGTCAGGACACATTTGGAGCATTTGGAGTGGCAAGTTGTTAATAACATATTTTTAGATGTAGCCAAGATTTTAAAACGAAATTAAACAAGAATTTTTTAATGGAAGAAAATAAATATTGATAAATGGAGTACAGATTATTGACATATTTTAGGACGAGTTTTTTTAAATTGGGCCTAGTTTAATTTATAAAAATCTTTACTGAAACGGAGCAGGAGTAGACACGATTGCCCTCAGTTTGTTTACTTAAATCGATGAATTCACATAAATTAAATTAGCTCAAATACAAGATTTTGTTTAAATTCACATGCCTTTCATGTAAAAAAAAATCTAAATCATATATTTCGTATTTTAATATATACAAATATTTAAAACATACAATTACCACCCATCAAAAGTACTTCCGTAGAAGGCACAATTTAGTCGCATATAAAAATTACAAATTTGAATATTTCCAGCATTTGAAGAAGTTCTTTTGTACAACTGCCTAAAAATTATCCCGCAACGTTCTACGAATAATATTTTCACAAGTAAGTTGAGAACGAATTTTTCGTATGGGGTCACAGAGGTAAGGTGTCTGCTTTGCTTCCAGAAGGTCTCGTTCTTATATTATTTTTATAAATAAATAATGTTTAATTTAATTAATTTTATAAATAAATAATATTAAATATTGTTTTTCTAATTTAAATTTAATTTAAAATATTTAAATTATTATTAATACACTATCCAAGAAATTAAGACTTTTTTGTCTACCTTATTTACCATGTATGTCCATGGGTGAAATATAATATGTAAAGTTTGGTCAAAATCGGTTAAACATTTGGGAGCAATATTTGTGTATATACAAATAAATTTATATCTAAATCTGAACCGATCTTACCCACTTACAACATAACAGTTTTTAGTTGGAGTATAAGATGTTGTGCCAATTTTAAAGAAAATAGTGTTGGTTTCTAGAACGAAAAGTCAAATCGGGAGCGACATTTGTATGGGGACTATATCTAAATCTGAACCAGCTTACAAATTAATATATTCTCTTTATGATTTTATACGGATTTTTAGAATAGAAAAGGAAAGTTGTGGAAAAGTGGCACTACTTACAATTAACTATTAAATCTTTCGAAAATTTTTTCAATGACAACCTCATGTTAAATTCATAAGTCAAGAGCCCTGTTTTCACGACTTTCGAATCACAAGATTGGTCACTTCTTTGGATGCTCTCTTGTTGCTGGGTTGCTTACCAGTGATTTTAATCGAATCTACAATTATTAAGACCCAATCTTATCCAAATTTAATCGTACACATTATCACCTCAGTGGATTCGTCAATAAGCAGAATTGCCGCATTTGGGCGAATGATAATCTAAGAGTGATAATGAAAGAGTGACTGTTTGGTGCGGTTTTTGGGCTAGTAGCATCATCGGGCCGTACTTTTTCCAAAATGAGACGGGTCATGCAGTTACTGTGAATGGTCTTCGCTATCGTGTGATGATAAGGAACTTTTTAAGGCCCGAATTGCAACATATGGATGTGGACGGTATGTGGTGTCAGCAGGACGGTGCCACTTGCCACACAGCTAACGAAACAATGGCTTTTTTGCGCGACATATTCAACGACCGTGTTATCTCACGTGGTGGCGATGTCAATTGGCCGCCAAGATCATGTGATTTGACACTTATCTTTAGGGTCATTTTAAAGAAAAGGATATCGCCATTTGGCCGATATCTTGTTCCATACATTATTGAACCATACCAATATTATCATAGTAAAAAGAAATGACAATAATTTCCTAAATAATATGTGTTTTATTCAAAATTAACATCGGCCCTTAATATTTATCCACCCTTTATTTCAGCTCAACATTTGCAAAAAATTAGGGGGTAGTGTCTTACCCTTACCATGATTAATTTCGGATTGGTTTTTGCTTATTTTTCTTTTTGCAAAGGTTAAGTGAAATCTCAGCGCATCAATATTTTTTTATGGCAAGGCATCGGTCGGCCTATTACTTATAGTTTTATACTGGAGAAAATGGAGAATAAGGACAACCTTTAAGTAAGGTACTACATGAATATTGAGACGCCCTAGATGATATTTCGTATGTCATATGTTAATTAGGGATGAAAAATGCACTATCGATTTTTTCCTAAATCAAACTATTGCAAAATAACTTTTTAACCTCGGATCTTGAGAAGCACTGATTTTTGTGCATATTTCAGCTGCATTGTACTTACTTGTCACTTGCGTTGGTGCTCTGCTCCTGCAACGGCAGAGTGAGTGGCATCAACACATCTGTACAATTGCATATTACCATAGTTATCGTAGTTCTAGTGTCAGGACAGGGCTACCAAATGCCAACATAGTCAGCGTCATGCTTGACTACATTTATAAAGAGTCATCAGCTGACAGCAAATTGAACTCTGGCAACATTGTGATGTATTAAAAACGTTGTTGGTTGTAGGCAGCAACCACAGGACGCGCCACGTCATGCCAGGCCGCTAAAGCCTTTCTCATGGACATCATGGCAAATGAAATGGGGAAAATCATGCATTTCTATGTTCGTTCATGTTCTCCTCCTCCTTCTTCTTCTACTTATGCTAAGCTCATTTTATTGCCAGCAATTGTGGAATAATAAAGGAAAACTACAACATAGTGGCTGTATGTTGTTGCTTTTATTTCTGCTTCTGCTTCCTCTTCTTCTACATTTTGATCAACTTACATTTAAAGTTCTTTAGATTGTCTGACATTTTATATATGGTGGCAAAGCGGGGTGTCTATGGCTGTGGGTGGGTTGTTTTAGGAGGAAGTGGTTTTTAGAAAATAAGAAAACCGAGTTGCGAACAAAATTGAACTTTTATAAAACTACCATAAGAACTAATGTACAAGTATGATGACACAAATCCAGTAATGTTTCTCCAACGCTTTATTGCCTGTCCGTACATATTGTATGCCTGCACACACATACTTGCATGTGTCGGTGTGTGTATGTGGCGTTGGTGTGTACACGAAACTGTTACACCATTGTTTGGTTTGCTGCAAGAATCTCTCCATCGAGCCATTCATTCGTCCTTCCAACCAACCATCCATCCATCCATGCAGTGCTGGTTTTGTGCCTAACCATAATACCCCACCGCCAATCGATGTAATGTATGTGCATGGTAGTATGCACTTGAAATATATAGACATAAGGACATGCTGACATACATATGTACATTAATGTGGCCCAACATTTTGCATCAATTTAATTACACTGTCAAACAAATTAAGACTTTTTGAATGGACAGATTAGGAACACAGCAATTCTGAAAGTGCATGTTGAGCAGATCATTTTTGTAGAATTTTCTTTTTATAGCGAATCAAAGTTTTCGTTTTTTGGTCGAATGGATCATTATATTAAAAAATGTGTTGCAAGTTATTGTCTGATAGAATTCTTCTTTTCAGAACTATATTGTGGAATTTTATGGGGATCAATTTTATGAAAGATCTTAATCTTCTAGCTCCTCTCTTTATGGGTCAATTTGACCATTTTTTTTCGAGAAAATCAAAAAGTCCTTTACAAAAGGACATTAAACGATTAAAATGTTCATGTTTTTCAATAGAAATCCGGTGTGTACATTCCTCTTTGGAATTGAGTGTATTTTTTCAAAATTCGTACTTTTAAGGGGTAAAATGGGAATAGAGGTATAAAAATGGTACCAATCAAATGACAATAGCTATGAAACGTCATGAAATTCGGAGTATACATTCCTCGGACTGTGTAGACACGAAAAATATTTTTTTTTTCAAAATTCGTACATTCAAGGAATACAATAATTTTTGAAAGATGTAATTATTTATCAATTTATTGCAATTTCTCTGCTAGTCACAAAAATGAGTTACTAGTACAAAAAGAAAGTCATTGTAAATAATTTTTGTGGTTTTCAAAAGTGGAACACAAAAGTCAAAAAAAGGTCCTTTGAAAATTTAATCCTTCATTATCCTTCGAGACATACGGTAGAAATGTTTGCTTAAAATATTCAAAGTCAAAATAAAAGTGTAATTTTAAAAATCCCAGCTGCATTTCCCGATTAAACAAATTTAGACATTAGGGTGGATCAAAAATGGAATATTTTTGTCTTATGGTATTTTTCAGAAATTTGTAAATTTGTATTTTTCAAGTAAATTGTTACTAGTTTTACAGAAAATTGTCAAACCTTAAAAATTATTTTTATACCCTCACTCTACAGAGTAGGAGGGTAAATATCATTTGGGACTCTCGAAAGGCGCTAAGGAATAAATTCAATCTTTGCACATGGCAATATTTTTCCCAAACTTAGTTTAAGTTCGAAGATGGACGAAATTGACACGCCCCTTCTGGTACCTCCCGCACAATTGTCTCTATCCAAGGTGAAATTAAATGTTTTATAATTCCTTTGCCGGTGCCTGAAATCCAATATGATTTCATATTTGATCATATTATTACAATTATTAAGAAATGTGGAAGCTAGGTCCAATTTGTACAAACTTCTAGTATGATATTTTTTATAGTCACTTTAAGTGTAACTTTAAAAGTACTAAATATGGTGGGATTTCCACGTCCCTACCAGTACCTCCCACACAAATAACCCTAAACTATGTAAAAGTTAAAGCTGTTATAACTTCTTTACAGACGATCGGATTACCGCGAAATTTGATATTTGGTAATGCTTTTATAGAGGTTACATTCGCATGGAATATTGGCGATATTGCCACACCCCTTTTGGTACCTCCCACACAAAGTGGCATAAACATTGGTTACAATAAAACCAATTAACATCCATACGGGCAGTCAAAATCATTTGCAATTTGATATTTAAAAGTATTTTTATAATCACTTTAAACATAAAAAATATTTACGCTTTAGCCACGCCCCTTCTTGTACCTCCCACACAGTTGTCTCTATCCTAGGTGAAATTAAATGCTTTATAATTCCTTTGCGGGTGCCTGAAATCCAATAAGATTTCATATTTGCTCATGTTATTACAATTATTAAGAAATGTGAAAGCTAGGTCCAATTTGTACAAACTTCTAGTACCTCCCGCAAACATACCCCGGCGCTAAGCAAAATTTGAATCCTTCCATACACCTGTTCTCTTAGAGTAAGGGTATATATAGACATTTTCTTACTTGTTTTTTATTTTTTATTTTCACTAAATACCACGTGAAACAAAATAAAACTTTTTGGAAAATAACAAGGTTCTGACAACGGATTCTGATAGATGGGACAAATAATCTCTTATTAAATTACCCCAATTAGTAATGATATTTTATTTTTATATATTGTATCTACAGCTTTCTTTTCTTTAATGACTTATAGTGAAATTTGACGTAGACTATTTTTTGCCATTCAAACCGACCCCCTAAATTCAGTTTTGTGGGACATTTTACCACAAATTCTGCAAAAGTGCAAAATTAACCTTTTAATTGATTTTAAGTTTTGACTTAGTTCTGGTATTTAAATTGAATTTTGGTGTATTATTCACCCCCCTCTAAAATGGCCACCATACGTAAACTTTCAAAACGCCGATACACGTATATACTTTTTAATCACCTCTAGCTGAATCCGTTGCATTAAATTAGAAAAAAATTATTTGTATCTCATACCACAAAAAATATATATTTATTTAAATTAACATATGACAAAATACTTAATTTTCTGTCTGCAATTTCTTATTTATTGAAAATCGGGAATTGCAACGCCATATATAAAAGTCCATATTTGGGAAATTTCATCAAAAGCGAAGAGCAAAAATGTGTGTGTAATAGCATCTCATGAAATTATTCTTTATTTGAATATGAAAAACCTTAATAAAGGGTGATTTTTTAAGAGCTTGATAACTTTTTTTTAAAAAAAAACGCATAAAATTTGCAAAATCTCATCGGTTCTTTATTTGAAACGTTAGATTGGTCCATGACATTTACTTTTTGAAGATAATTTCATTTAAATGTTGACCGCGGCTGCGTCTTAGGTGGTCCATTCGGAAAGTCCAATTTTGGGCAACTTTTTCGAGCATTTCGGCCGGAATAGCCCGAATTTCTTCGGAAATGTTGTCTTCCAAAGCTGGAATAGTTGCTGGCTTATTTCTGTAGACTTTAGACTTGACGTAGCCCCACAAAAAATAGTCTAAAGGCGTCAAATCGCATGATCTTGGTGGCCAACTTACCGGTCCATTTCTTGAGATGAATTGTTCTCCGAAGTTTTCCCTCAAAATGGCCATAGAATCGCGAGCTGTGTGGCATGTAGCGCCATCTTGTTGAAACCACATGTCAACCAAGTTCAGTTCTTCCATTTTGGGCAAAAAAAAGTTGGATATCATCTCACGGTAGCGCTCACCATTCACAGTTACGTTACGATTCGCATCATCTTTGAAGAAGTACGGTCCAATGATGCCACCAGCCCATAAACCGCACCAAACTGTGACTTTTTCTGGATGCATTGGTAGCTCTTGCAATGCTTCTGGCTGATATTCACTCCAAAATCGACAATTCTGCCTATTTACGTACCCATTGAGCCAAAAATGAGCTTCGTCGCTGAACACAATTTCTTTCTTTCTGAACTTTCTTAACAGAGCACGCATTTTGATAATAAAATTCAATGATTTGCAAGCGTTGCTCGTTAGTAAGTCTATTCATGATGAAATGTCAAAGCATACTGAGCATCTTTCTCTTTGACACCATGTCTGAAATCCCACGTGATCTGTCAAATACTAATGCATGAAAATCCTAACCTCAAAAAAATCACTCTTTACTTAAACCTTTTTCTATATATTTCTAATATTCGCTCCCTGAATAGAGTTGCTGGAAATACATCAATATACTTACGTGAAAACACATTTAGTTCGCAAGTAAGATTTTTTAAATGCTTTATATAAAATATTTGTACCAAATATAAAATTATTTGCAACAATTTCTTTCTCCTTGTAGGCCATAAAATGTGATAATAATAGAAAACATAAGCCATTACATTTAAACCCAGTTACACTTTGAGAAATTTTATTTATTTTAAATTTATACAAAAATTATATCATGTCATCAATGAAAACTAGTTCGGTGGTTGGTTAACACTATGGCACTATAAAACTGCAAATAGAGCATTAATGAAGTAGTTCAAAGCGCCAAAAAAAGTTTTAATTTTATATTTTTTTAAATTTACACAATAATAATTTCATTTCAACAATGAAAATGTGTTCGTTGTATAAATAACACTACAAATGTGCAAAAAGAAAATTAGTGAAACGATTCATTGTAGTAACGTAACAGTGCAGTGTGTGTGTGTCTTTGAAATGAAACAGTTTTTGGTGTTTTTTTTCCTCTTTCCGTGTACCTCCAGTTCATATTTGTATTAAATGGAAGTTTTGGATGTAGACTTCGAAGGCAGCCCCTTAAAATGATGCGCGCGTAATTTTCGGCCACTCTAATGTACATACATATACATAGGTATGTATATGTATCGGTATAGACAGATGGTTGTATGCTGGTGTGAAGCTATGTTGTGTGGGCATAGTACCCTAGGACTGTGCTGCTTTTCTGACATCCGCCTCAGACGGCACAACGGGTGCTCGTACTTCAATGCCGCGCATTGGCTGTCGGTCCAAGTGATGTATTACTTTGTAAACTTCACTTCTATTCAAGTCGATTTTCTTTTCAGGTTTCTGATACTTCATGAAGTTGACTCTACAATTCCATTTGTATACAACGTTGTTGGTGGGTGATAGTTGGCCAAGGTCCGGGAGCCGGGTCGGTTTTTTTTAAGTAAGTTTTGGGTTGGTTTTGTGTTGTTCGGCGTTCGGAGTTCACAGGATTGATTCATGGTGATTTTGTTGCCACAGCAAAAAAGAGGGAGAAAGATAGATAGAGAGGGAGGGAGAAGAAGAACACCATGTTTTTATTAATAAAATTCAGCAAAAAATTGCAATGATAGCAATACCAGAAAGAAAAATCATTCTAAAAAATACATAGAGAATATGTTATAATAATCAATTGATGATTTGTGCACTACTCTTTTTCGTTCGGGTTTCTTTTTTTTTGCGTTGAGTAGAACATCATAATTGAAGGGGACCACATAGAAAAAAAAGGAATGATTCGATTGAACGAGCAAATATGCAGGAGGATTATCTGTGGCATGATTTTATGATTAATGTATAGAGTTTTTGTACTTGTACATCGACAAATACTTCAACAGTTCACAAGCCGCACACAGACACAAAAAAACGTAGCAGGCGAGAATTGCAAATGCTCATGCAAATATTTGCAAATGAAAACAACAGCAAGAACAACAACCAGAACAACATCCGGTATCATGCAAATTAAAATCTTAATTAAAAATAGTGAGGCTATAACAAAATATTTATGCACTAAGAACTTAAATAAATACCCACATTGTTTGTTGAATGAGTTCTTTTTTCGTGCGCTTGTTATTGTGAATGTATACAAACCTTTCCTGTTGAATTGAATTGGTATCTGAAGTCCTGCGATATGCACTGTAATATAGGCAACAAGTACGAACAGAAAAATTTAATTATACAGAGGGGATTTATCAGAGAGCTCTGGGTATTGTATAGTTTTTTTTTTGTAGAGTTATTCGGGCACAGGATTCCAATCAACCTTGCTTTAGTAATTTTTATTTTCTAATGTGATTAGAAAAACTTATTGTCCTAAGTCCTTTATTATACAATGGTGACGTTATAAACCCACCCACCAGGAGCATGGGTTTAACAAAGATTCAATGATCAAATTCTGACTACCGCATGCAGGCCTTGAGAGTAATGAGAGACCAAATTGGGAAGGATATTTGACGCATTTAAATCAAGAGTGTCCTAACAAACAAATGAGTTAGATCCATTTTCATATGTATTTATTATTTTTTCTGGATTCAAATTTGTTAGATATCAGCGCAATTGGCATATAACGAGCTTAATTGTTATGAGAAGAGCATCGGAGAACTAAGCCGCATTATTCAAGAAACAGGTAATAGTAAATTAAATTGCTTTTGTTAATGAAAGTTTATTAAAAATCCATAGAATAAAACAAAAATGCGCCAAATTTGAAAAACATTTATCTCAGTTCGACAATAATGTGAATTAGCCCAGTCTTCCTTTAAGTTAAAATGTAAACTTACAAAGTATGGAAGGTTTTGCAATAGCAGTGGATATCCGGTTTTAGAATTTTTTGTCAATAAAATACTAAAATTCTCCAAATGGTGACAATATGTTCCAAAATTTGGAATTTTTACTCTGAGTCAACAATCGGGGTTAAAAAATATACAAAACATTTTCCATTCGTTGCTTTGCTATTTGAGAATTTTTGCAATTTTTGAGAGAAAATGCAGGGGTGGTCCGTTGACCAAAATGAATAAGGAAGGGCATATAAATTATGTTCATTATGTGTTTCTTTAAGCCGGGATAACAAGCTGCGATAACAAAAATGTTAATAAAAAATTGATTTTTTTGCTCAAAATTAAAAAAAATATTTTTTCACATTGTCACCAACTACAATATAAATATCGCTGGCTTAACATGTAAAGGCTCTAAGTCCACTAAGTCGAAATTGAGATTTTGATGCAGTTGTTATCTCATTTGTTGTTGTTGTTTTGAGTGATGAGTAAAGGCCAATTTATCAAATCTTTGTGCAATATCACACTTATTCCAATGTTGACATATCAACTGTTTCGGGCGGAATAGTCTGAGAGTCCAGCCAATTGACATAATATTATTTCTCATTGGCTACACTTTCGTTGTTTTGAGTATCAACACCATTGACAGTCATGACATTAATCGTCGACTGCTTATCTCTCACTGTTTATCTTAGCTTATCTCCACACGTATGGAAATCGATCAGTCTAGTGAACACGTTAATAGTTTAATCACATGTGTTAAAAAATTGTCTAAATGTTTTATAATAATTAATGTACGCTAATTATTTTAAATATCAACGTGTCAGTGTAATTTATGGTGCTTAAGGTAACAATATTACAATACATTTAAATTTTTAAAATATATTGTTAAATTATTATTTTATTAGACGCCTACCATGTCTTTTACTGGTTTCGACTTTGGAACTCAACCCATTGAAAGTGGTGGCGATTATGGACTTGAGTCAGACGACGAAGTCATAGGTCTGGTTCCATATTGTTGTCATAGTGACTCCGATATGAGTCACTATGACAAGGAAAAAACCTGAACCTTATGATGTTACTTATTTGGATCATTCACTTTTTAAAAAATTTAACAATGTACAAATTTGTAAAAATATTCGCCCTGGCAGTGGAAAAGGCGATTCCAAAGTGACGGACATTCGAGGAATACAATACATACAATACAGATTTCCTGATGAATGGAAAAATCTCCCCTAAAAAATAAATGAAAATGTAGTTGCACTGGAGTGGTCGGATTTACACCAACTTCATCAAGAAAGAAGAAAAATAAAGATTAGAAAGTTCGAAGACTTACAATATCTAAAATCCACTTTGCCTACAAAACACCATAAATTTTATGACGATTTGCCATACGAATATAAATAGTTGTCACCAGTTATCTTACTTTTAAATCCATTAAAATTTTAAATTAATATTACTTTTTTATAACAGCAATGAAATAAGACTGAATAATTTTTGTTTTCATTATGTACAAGTATATACAAATATCGAAATTGAAATTACAATAATAATGTTATTCATACTTTTGAATATATTCTGTTTCATTTTTTTACAATAATCAAAACAAACTTTACCTTTTTACATATTATTATCTTTTTAAATAAAAACAATAAAAAAGCAACAAAAGTACACTTTCATTGAAGTAAGTAAGAAATATAATGAGAGACAAGTTTTAAGAAAAAGATCTAAGTCCATGAAAACATACAAACTAAGCTGACAGAAAAAGCTCTAAGTCCAAAAAAGCTTTTATCTCGGCAAATACTTATTTTTTTCATTTTGCTTTTATTCAAATAAAAAACAACGAAAAATACAAAAACAAGTTGCATTTACAGATTTCAAAAATGTTTATTCAAAAAAGTTTGATTGTTTTTTGTCTCTCCTGTAATATTGTAAAATATGGACTTAGAGCCTTTACATGTTAAGCCAGCGATATGTATATAGGGTAGGGTAGGTATCAACACAAATTTTCAAAAAAATAATGGTTTTGACTTTTTTGGACTTGCCATAAATGTGGGCATGATAAACGCAAAATTCTTCAAAAATGACTTCGTATTCAATAAAAAAATAGCATAAAATTGGAGCCATTGCAAAACCACAATCCACAATATTATAAATAAAACAGACGAATATGCTAAAACTTCCATATAGCAGAAAAAGCCGCCATCTAATTCCCCCGGAAGAAGCATAGGTTGAAGTTCGCAAACGATCAGATGACTCAGTTGCCTATAATTACTATTTTCATGACATCGGAAATTAGGAAAAATTTCTACATCTATGTATAGATTTTCTTCTATGCTATGTTTTCTTCTATACTGTATTAGCTATTATAAAAAAATAATAATAATTTATTCAGTTATCTGATTTATAAAGGGTTGTTTCGCGCCATTTAAACAAAATATAAATACATCATATCTAAAAAATCGTCTGCAATATAGGTCATAACTTCTATATTTATAAATAGATTGTTTACGTATAGCTATATAAAAACATTTTTTATTTTTATGAGGTCTATCGTGCCAGCAAAAATATTTTTAAAAAACTGCCAAATTTTCTGGAGACTGTTTCTAAGCCAATGTTTGTATGTGAAAGTGAAAGTCTCAACATTTTTAGTTATCATAATTACCTTTAATGAAACATAGGCTGATGTGATGAAACTTGTAGTTCCAAAACGAGAGTACAAATATTAAAGGTATTAGAATTGTAATGTTAGTGAAAATGTGAAAAATATCCATACAAAATTGAAATGATTTTGCAAATCAGTATGCCTCAAGAAAGACTCATAATAACTCCTAGGTCTCGGATACAAAATTTTAATTTTGACGCTTATAGCAACAACTAAAAACTCATGGTATTTCATGGCATCATTTTTGAAAACTACTCAAAATACTAGAAGGAATCAGTACTTATTGAATGATGTGTGTAATGAAAAGCGTACGTCGTCGCAGAGGCGACTTTTCTAAAATGTTTTTCAAAACTGTATTTTTCAAATTAATAAAAAAATCTCTACAATTTTTATCACTTTGAAAGTCCACCTAAAACTGTTAATAATTTAACCCACCAAATTTTATTAGATAAGAATCAAAATTTATAGTTAAAGAGATTCCAAGGGTCTATTTATTCGAAAACTAAAATGCAGAACAATGTTGCAGTTTAAAATTACACTATAAATGCGCTAAGTTTAAAAGCTTGATACAGGAATCGAATGTTTTACCAATCATCACAATACAATTCAAATTTAATTTCTTGGGGTTGACTGGAAATTATTCTTTCAATTGTATGAACTGCGACACATGCTGTTGTATTGAGTATATAATCTTTGGTCATTTAATATTTCATAATGAGTTTTAACTCCTTTAAACCTACAAAATATTGATGATTTTGCGAATGTTCCCAGGAGAAATCGGTTGCAATTAATGTGAGAATAGCGAAAATATGAAGAACAATATATATACTCAACATAGCTTTTGGTTGAGTGATTTAAGTAAAATGAGAATGAAATATGTTGACGCAAATGGAAATATAAAAATGCCAATAAATTCAGAATAAATGGAACACGACCTTAATCTAATGGAATTTTAAAGAAAGTTGAAGGTTAATGTCCAAAGCTTCCTCAATCAATATATGATCAAGATATTCAAACTACTTTCATTTTTAGACATCAGAAATAATTAACGGCCATATTCAATTAAGGTCCATATAATGTTTTTTTGCTAAATAAATTTCTAAATTATTATCAGTATACCAGTCAACAAATATTAATTTTGCCAGTGAACATATTTTCCCATTTTTATTGCCAAGTGTAGTGCAGTAGAAATAGGCAAGGTTTTCACATACTTTTCAGATTTCTTTGTACATATTTTTCTCTTTATCTTTTAATGAGTGTACATGAATTTCGTCTACGCAGATATTCAACAAATTAAACACAAAGCCAACATTCTCTTTAAATATATATTGAATTAAAATTAGTTTTGCTGCGTTCAAAAGAACGAAAGTCCTCGTAAGGTCAACAGTAGGATTCATGATGGTGCATTCATGGAATTTTAAAATCCAGACATACACTAATTGAATGAAGGAATTTCGAATTGTACAATTGTAAGTACATCTCGTAACTTTAAAAGGTTGTGTCGAAAAAATATGCTATGTGCAATTTTCATTGGAATTACAGTACAGCTGTGCTCAAAACCAATTCACAATTCTACGATTGGTGTTGGTGTTGGAATGTTGGTGAAGCAAATAAGAATTTTGGCTTGAGGGTGTATATTGTATAAGTATGCCATTTACTGACCAAATCAACGACTATATGCAGTTAAATATTAACATTTTATCTAACAAATACTTTTGATTTTTAATAAAGTGCGAAAATAGAATATTCTCTTTTCTTTGCATTCTACTAAATATAGATGCAAAATGGTCTTGAGCCAGGATAATATCCCACTTCAAATCAAATTTCAGACCAAAAAAATGCAACCAAAAAAACTAAAACAAATGAGCGTTGGTACGGCAGAAGTATTGCTGGGTAACTATATCTGCATATACACATACTTACATATGCAACTCAATGAGATGAGAGTAAGATGGCATTATTACTTGGTGCTATTTTTAAACGCAAATTCGGCAAGTGAGTTGTGCTTCTCGTTCGTTTGTGAGAATCATCTCCTTTGATGTTGAAAAGTCGCTGCGAAGCCACTTGAAAAGACTTTTGATATGGTCGAAATCATGATCGTGGTAGTCTGCAGCCAAGTAATAAATGTCACTTGAAAAGACTTTTGACATGGTCGAAATCATGATCGTGGTAGTCTGCAGCCAATTAATAAATGTCACCATGCCATTTGTAAATAAATTTGCATTCTATTAAATATAGATGCAAAATGGTCTTGAGCCAGGACAATATCCCAGTTCAAATCAAATATTCTGTTTTCTTTCATAATAGCATCTGAGAGAAGAAAAGAAGGAAGAAAATCTATGGAGAAATGTATAAGTTGGGACCATTTTTACTGTTTTCAAAATTAGATTTACTTTCGACAAAAATTTAGAATTTTAGTAACAAATAAAAAATATCAATAAACACATAATCATAAAAATATTTTAAACAGTCCTTCGAAGCTATTGTGAGTAGAAATATATCCCGATTTTGATTTAATTACAGTATTACCGTGTAAAGGTTTGGCTTTTTGTTTTTGTAATATCTTGTCTGTCTTGTCTTTATTGGAAATGCAGCTAATAGTCACTTTTACTGCGAGTAAACATTATGCTATTCAAACGCCCACCGCTGTTCATTCACGGCAATACACATTTCGCCGAATAATAATAATAATAACCAGACCAAAGAAATGAAATGAAAGCGAACAAGTCGAGCGTTAAGTTTGCCTTTTGCCAAAAAGACGAAGAGCGAGACGCCACAAGAGGACCATAAGAGGATGGCGTACGAGGATGCAGATGAAAAATCAATATTATTATTTTTTACTTACCGAAAAACCGAATGGGAAATATTTTCACCATTAAATAAACGATTCCAAAGTTCAATCTACAATAAAAAATATGAAAGGAATTGAAAGAATTCAACATGAAACACTCACACACAGAGACGTAGGACGCAAGCATCCCTACACACACTCACACACCGACACATTGATGAAGTTCAAAATAAAAGAAGCAACAACAAACAAAATATTAATCAAATAAATTAAATTGGAATTCATATGAATGTATGTATGTGTGTGTGTTCCGTACAGCAAAAAGAAAAAAAACGCTTATAGTCAGTCATCTGCATACGAGACTTTGTACGTGCACTAGGATGGTTCGAAGAGATCTATCTAAGAGCGATTTATACACCGAATTTCGTTATTATACCTACATCCGTTCGGTTGGTACCATTTTAATCCCTTTTCGCCCCGATCTCCTACTAAAACTACAAATTCAAAAAAAAAAATCTTTCTCGCTTAATGTTGAGCGTCTCTATAGGCAATGGAAATATAGATTCCGAAATTAAATAAGAAAGTTTGACGAAATTTTTTATAAATACTAAATTTCAACGAAATTTTCTATAAATACGAAATTTCAACGAAATTTTCTATAAATACGAAATTTTCTATAAATATGAAATTTCGACGAAATTTTCTATAAATATGAAATTTCGACGAAATTTTCTATAAATATGAAATTTCGACGAAATTTTCTATAAATATGAAATTTCGACGAAATTTTCTATAAATACGAAATTTCGACGAAATATTCTATAAATACGAAATTTCGACGATATATTCTATAAATACGAAATTTCGACGAAATATTCTATAAATACGAAATTTCGACGAAATTTTCTATAAATACGAAATTTTCTATAAATACGAAATTTTCTATAAATACGAAATTTCGAATAAATCTTCTATAAATACGAAATTTCGAAGAAATTTTCCTTAAATACGAAATTTCGAAGAAATTTTCTATAAATACGAAATTTTCTATAAATACGAAATTTCGAATAAGTCTTCTATAAATACGAAATTTCGAAGAAATTTTCCTTAAATACGAAATTTCTATAAATACGAAATTTCGAAGAAATTTTCTATAAATACGAAATTTCGACTAAATATTCTATAAATACGAAATTTCGACTAAATATTCTATAAATACGAAATTTCGACGAAATATTCTATAAATACGAAATTTCGACGAAATATTCTATAAATACGAAATTTCGACGAAATTTTCTATAAATACGAAATTTTTTATAAATACGAAATTTCGACGAAATTTTCTATAAATACGAAATTCCGACGAAATTTTCTATAAATACGAAATTTTCTATAAATACGAAATTTCGAATAAATCTTCTATAAATACGAAATTTCGAAGAAATTTTCCTTAAATACGAAATTTCGAAGAAATTTTCTATAAATACGAAATTTCGAAGAAATTTTCTATAAATATTAAATTTAGACGAAATTTTCTATAAATATTAAATTGCGACGAAATTTTCTATAAATATTAAGTTTCCACGAAATTTTCTGTAAATATTAAATTTCGACGAAATTCTATAGTTATAAAGATATATAGAAATTTCCTGTAAAAATAAAAAAACTAAATTTCGTCCAAATTTTCTATACTGAATTTCAGATGGTGGTAACTGACTGACCGCGTACTGTCTGTCCGCATAAGTATTTTTTTCTTCCTAATATTATTAAAATATTCGTCCCTATCTATTGTACGTACACATATGCGAGTGTTCGTGTTTCTTACATTGTATGTCTTATGTGTGCTCTGCAAGAATGTAGGACATTCTCGTGGCTATCTGTATGAGAGAAAAGGAATAAGTAGGGAAATAGTTAAAGGACTGTGGCAGTGCTGTTTAAATTTATGATAAAAAGAAATATGAACAGGAATATGTGTCGGTCCCTATGTCCGTATGCGTATGTTCCGTACACGCGTGTGTGTCGTAAACCGGATATGCGTTGTTGGTTGATCTTTCAATGTGCTCCAATCAAAGAACTTCCAGGCACATCCACACACAACTACACACAACAACGTAAAAACGAATTTTAAAAAATGAGAGAACGATAAAAAACACCATGCAGAGAGCTATAAATGAAACTTCAAGGTAAAAAAGTTTAAATTCATTAAATTCAATGCAAAAAATGAAACGAAACGTAACGTAAAAAATTCTAGCCAAACATAACGAGAAGCAAGTGCAAAAACGAAACTCTCCCCGTAATGATGATGACGATGATGATGATTGCGATGACGACGACGAGGACGAGAATGACGCTGATGATGGTGATGTTAAATTAACTAAGAAATGAGACACAAGACACGCAGAACACAACACGACAAAAGGACTGTGAAATGTTTGAATAAAAATGAATGCGAGCTCAAACTCAAACAGCGCGAAACAACAACAGTAATAATAAGAACAACAACAATCCAAAATAAAGAGCAGAGCAAAAAGGAACGCTTAGATATAATTTCAGGTGAATGCGATAAATATGTACCTGGAATCATAACCTAAGTGTGGGCTTTCAAAGCAACACCTTTCAGTGTCAATTTATTATGTGATGATGACAGACAGAGTGATGTGAAAAAATGAAAAAAATATATATATATTTATTTATATGAATGTATGTGCGTATAGTATATGTAGATGAGAATAGGCATATATTTACGAACACTCAGAAAAAGAACAGAATCTTGGCAGAGGTAAAAGATTAACATAAATTGAAGAATGAAATTGAACTTCATGTGGACTCAAAGATTTCTTTTCCAAAAAAGTATGTCATTCAAATAATATGCTTACTTAAATTCATATACAATCAGATTCTTTTATTATTTAGTTCACAATTTCTTAAAAACAACTTCACAATATCTACGAAAAATGGTTGTAGGCTACTATCTTACAACCATTTTAACGGATGGCTTTATATAACATATTCTACTATATTTCGTTCTTCTAAAATAAAATTTATTAAAATTTTCATAATTGGTAATTTTTAATTATTAAAATTCTAATTTTCATATATAGATAATGATAGAAAGTGTTTTTCAAGGATATCACGATAGCAAATTCTTGAATTATTTTCTTTTGTGATATAAAAAACACTCAGTTCTTAAAATGGGGAAAATCGACGATTAGAAGAAAAAATATTTTTATTAGCTTAGCCACAGATAAAATTTATTTTTAGAGCTTTGAGCTTCGAAATTTAATTACATTAAAAAATATTTTTTATGAGAATTATTCATATTCAAATTCTAGAATTTACCTACATGAAGACCACTTTCCAAAATGTATAAACTTATTATATACAAATAATTTATCGCCTTAAAAGTAATTTTTTTAGCTGATCCTAATAAAATGTTGCATATATTTTGCACTAACTATGGTGGGCCTTTAAAAAATTTAAATTTGAGCTACCGATTACTTTGACTTTGAAAGGTAGAATAACATTTATTTATATAACATTATTTATATTTAGAATAACATTTATTTTCTGGTTTATCTTTGTCATTTGCAAAATGGTACGCTATACCTTCAATCGAAATTGGGAAATATTAAAAACTTACTTTCAAAGTAGTGAGTCTTTAACGCAAACTGTAAGAAATTACGTGGAAAATTTTCGAGAAGAGAACTGAATGCCTGTTCAGCTCAGATAAAGTCTAACCTTTCCAGCAAAACCAGAAATTTGGACAAATGGCCATTACTTTTTTTATAGCCGATTCTAATTTAAAGTTTTAAATAATCCACCCTATACAATAATTCGGTCAGCCGCATCACTAGAATATGACCAATTCCCATAAAAATAATTTATTTACACAATTAATTCTCGAAACCCATGTACATAACTGATAAAAATATTTTTTCACTGATCGATCGAAAGGAACATTAATTTTTCCAAAAAAATCTGATTTTTTGGAATTTATTTTCATCATTTTAGGAATTGTGAGATTTTTATAGAATTTTTTTTTCCAAAATGGACAATTTTAGAGGTCCGTTGACCAACATGATTCTAGAAGAGAATTAAAAATATACGCTTGTTACTGGAAAAAAATGTTTGAATTCTGCAACAGGTTTGTTGTGATATAAAATATTTTACTTTAATAAACTGTGAATATTTCACTGGAAGAAAATAAGTTTACTCATGATAAAGAATATGTTGACGATTTTCCGTTCTGTTCCGGAATCCCGGGAAATAGAAAAAAATAGTTTCCGTTTTCCGGAAATAAAAAGTAGGGGATGCGAACCCTGATTGGCCACTCTTTACTCCCCATACCACCTGGGTATACAAAGCTCTGGAAATAATCTGGAAAACTTCTCTGCTCTACACATGTGAAATTTTGTCAAGATAGCTCTATCCCATCAAATGTACGAAAATAGTCGATTTGGAAACACTAGGAGACGCTTGTTCAGGACGACGGTTACATTTTTATCCCTTTTTGTCTATTGTACTCGCTAAAAGTACGAATTTCGAAAAATCACTTCTTAGTACTAGTATTCATAATTTCGGGAACCTACATTGCAATACCGTGAGATCAGCCTTATTGGCAGGTCTCACTATTAAAGTGTCCAGAGGTTAACAAACGGCGAACCAATAGGAATTGTGAATTTAATGTGTGATTCTTACTGTAGATTCACAGACTAGTAGACTTGGTATGCCAAACTTAGTTGAAATCTAAGGTAGAGATGTAGAAATATGAATAGAGATAAAGTTGAGAAAAGAAAAATTTAAGAGGGATCCTCTCTTACGACAACTTGACTTTAGTAGTGTTGATTCTATATTGGGTATCACACGGATCAAGAAGTTGAGAATATATTTCCTTTCGTGGAATGATGTATTTTTACTGCGCCGAGTTTAATACATTTTACCTGCCATTTTGAATTGATTTAAGAAGCTCCAGAAAAATGGATATAATTTTGAAATATTTGCGTAGAAAACTCCGCTTCAGAGTTTATAGATTAACTGCAAATTATGTCGGTGTGGTCCTAAGAATTTTGAAAATGGATGCTTTTTTTCTTAATCAAATATTTACTAAATCACAATCGATTAAAATAACTATTTTTGACTGTGTGTGGTATGGTAACCTTACTCAAGTTCAGTTAATTAGCCTATTTTTAAGCTAAGAATGCCTCTAATTGAGCATAGATTTTGCTCATTTCTAATGTTTAGGAACATCGTTTTTCTGAGTGTTGTTTATATGTATGTAAACGACAGAGATTTATGAAATGAATGAAAATGAATGGTACGAAGTGGAAAGAAGGAAAGAAAATGCCATGATGGAAATGAAATGGAAAAAATGAGATGTTTATCAAGAAAATAAAATTACATAGGTTCATGTTAAAACTCTGGGAAAATTATGTTGCTACAGTACGACGATCTGGCCGTAATATTAATGACTGGGCTTTGCGCCGGGAATCTTTTTAGGTGTTCGGCATTAAGCCCCCAACGCAGACATTCGCACACAGAAACACACACACACACCCACGCACAATCGCACACACAAATTCAAGAGACAGCAACCCAGTTACAGGGAAATTAAAATGTAAACCCCCCGAGGAATTAATGAAAACTGGTAATGAAAGAAAAAATGAGAAAACGCCAAGTGAAGGAAATAAATGAATGAAAAAGACAGACGGACAGACAGATAGGAGGGACGGACGGGTGGATGGACAGACAGGCGGACAGACGTGAGTTGGATGGACGGACGGACAGGCAGTTACGATAAATATGAAATAATATTAAAAGCAATTACCCCAAAGTGGAGCCGGTAATAAGCTCAGCTTGAGCACTTAATGTCTCGGCAATGAATTCATCATTGTAGGCATCCTTGGGACGATACCATCGGCGGCCACCCGGCAAGACCAGAGGGCGATCGGAGGCCGGTGTTAGCGGTCCGAAGGCGCGCTTCGAACGCTTCGGATTACTTTTGCGCTCCAAATGTTCCTCCAGCTCCTCAATGACATCGTATTTCTGTTCATTATTTATGGCGGCAGCAGCAGCACCAGTACCAGCAGCAGGAAGGACATACATTTCCGTTCATTTCGATGTTGTTGTTGAGATTTGTTTCATTGTTGTTATTGTTATGGTGGTGGTCATATTTATTTATTTTTGCGAATTTCATTATTGTTGTTGTCGTCGCCGACGACGCCGTTGTTTGGCATAGAATGTGTTGCAAATTTCAGTATAATAATAATTTTGTTTCCGAGCATTTATAGCCGGCATTATAATGTTTTATTTGTTTTTGTTTAATTACAGAAAAACCCCGAGCAAAAATTATTTATTGTTTGATTTGGTGTTGTGTGTTGTTATGGTGGTGGTTGTTTAATTTTTATGGTCAATTTTCAGTTTTTCGTTTTTTTTTGGGGGGGGGAGGATTTGTTTTTTTATCACAAATTTTTTTCGGTCATGAAATAAAAAAGTCGCAGAGGAAGAAGAGAAAAAACGAAATAAAATAAATATTGGAGGCAAAAAAGTGCAGCATATTGTTATTATTTCATTAAAAACATTTCAATTTTTATAACATGATATAAAAATATTACATTTGGTATAATGTTGCTTTGAAAATATTTGGTTTGAAACTGGTTACTGGCATTTTATTTTATTTTTGTATATTTTCTTTTGTCTTTTGGGGGGTAACAACCGTCTTTGTTTTTATTTTAGTTTTTGTTTTGTGGAAATTTTGTTTAGATTTCGAAATGTACTTTAAGATGCTGTAAAAAAGTAAATTCTTGAATTTGTACTTTCGTTAAAATGTAATTGGTTAGATTTTAGTAGATCAGTTGTTAGGTTTTTGTACAACTTAAATTAAATATTAATACCGCAACTGAATTAGAACTGAATTGAACTGAACTGACTGTGCTACAAAGAGCGGAATCGACCGCACTGAAAAGGGGGGAAATCTAAATATTACGGCAGGGAGGGTGTGCATGTTACAAAAGCTACCCTAAATGATACAATTTGTCCTCTTCCACCTTTGTCCTTGTCACATTTTAAATGCCGAAGGTAAATAAATGTTAGAAGATGCGAATACAAACATACAAAAGCTTTTGAGGGCGAATGTTACAATTAATTAGGATTAACAGTCGTGAAATGTACCCTTGAATTGGATCACTGTGTCAAAGCACCGGGTGTCGCTCAGTTTTATTTTGGAAATTTGCAAATTTTAAATTAAAACTAGGACAACAAATGAAACTGTGTTATTTTTTAAATAATTAATGGATAAAACTGATATTTTTAGTACATTTTTAATAATTATAAAGTCGAATCGACCATTTCACGTGGATATGCCTTAAATCTAAAGTTGCTAAAGTGGCTAAAGAAGAGACAGGAGTTGTATTGAGAAAAATATATGTGGCTACCTTAATGATGCCGTGAAATTATAATAAATGAAATAAAAATTGGATATTTATGTAAAATTTTGATTTCCGATTCATGATGATTTTCATTCATGACATTTTTGTCTTGTAATTTTCTCGCAATCTATCTAAAGGATCCGTCTGATATTTTCAGTACAATGCTCCCTTCGACCAAAGGAACTTTGTTCCACTGTAAAAAGAAACTCAGACCAGCTGGACTATAAGTTTATTCTACAAATATGCACTTTCAGAGCTATATGGTCGTCTGTTCCAAAAATGTTGTTGGACAGTGTTAACGTACTTCAAGTTTCAAGACCATCAAGACATTTTAAAGTATTTTAAATAAACTTTCACTTTTCTTCAGTCCCAGAACGCTGATTTAAAACAATTCTCGTTGTCCTTAGTCATTTTTTTTTAATTTTACAATACAAGATATGGGATTTCAGATATGATCAAAATTTTAAATTAAACGTTGGTTTCCTATTCATAATCTTCACATGGTGTAAATGGGCAAAATTGACGCACGTGATGTTGGCGACATTTGCTACATTAAGACGGAAATCATAGCGTGCACGACATTGGCTCTATTGAAATATCATTAATTTGTGTAAGCGTTTCTGCAAACTAACATCTCTAGATTTTCTATTTTGGGATTATGTGAAATCGAAAGTGTTCGTCGATACGCCAGCTACGATTCCAGGCTTCGGTAGTAATACCGGCAAGTATAGGCCACCTACGGCATAGTCGCCTTCATAAATTTCAGAGATTTTTCTTTCGGGTCATAATAAAAATTCCCACATCCAACTCTAATATAAGTGTTTTATTTAAAATTAGAAAAAAAAATCTGAATAAATCACCCTTTACACATTCACGCAGTCTGATCTTGCATACAGTTAGGTTCTTCTCGTCGAATAGTTCCATTGACACTATTGTACTCAATTGCTCCAACTGTATGTGAAAACACCTACAAACTTTACAAATAGCGCCAAAAAAGGCAATCCCAATTCACACATGTATAATATGTCCTGTGCCCCATATATGTTTTCGCATCGCTGAGCTCATTAATTGCTCGCATTTCTCTCATTCTAATACGTCCAAATGAATCAAGAGTGCATATTTATCAAACCGCTTAAACGGATTTCGATTTGAACAGAAAACCTCATACACATTAACCTCATGGGATTAATGTCTACGTATGTATGTATCTATGCAGCCAGTCAGTCGGTGGTTGGCAAGATAAATGGGAAATCTATTTGGGTTACGGTGATGTTGCACCGACGACATGATGGAATAGAAATAAAACTCATTGCCGCAAAAAGAGGGTGGGCGGGGGAAATAATAAAACCAAAATCAGAAGTAAAACAAACAAAATGTCAGCGACAACAACAACAACAGCAATAATAACAACGACAACTACAGCCGAACAAATAAATGTTTGTTGTCTTTGTTTGCAGATGAACGTACCTTTTGTTTTTTTAATTTTTGCTCATCCTCCATTTGTTGGGTCTCCTCCGACGTTCCCATGCAGCCGCTGCCGCTGGTGGTAGTAGTCGCTTCCTGTTGCTTAATTGGATTCTTGTCAATTGTATCACGCGCTTCATTAGTGTCATTCGCAATTTGCTCGTTGGCTTTATTATCCTGCTCTCGCTGGTGGCTGACGGCATTGGCGTTGGCGTTAACGCTAACGTTCTTCTCCACTGATTCATGACAGTTTTCTGCTTCGTTGTCATTTTGTTTAATATCCGTATTTTTATCATTTCCCTGGTCTGGCAGGAGAACACGATGTAAGGAAGAAGGTGAATGAGAGCGAAAAAGTATAAACATTAGCCGAGAGCGGACGGAGGTGGTGCACAAAGATGATTTAATTCATGGGACAAAAGAACACGAAAAAGCGCAAAATGATTTTCATATTTATTTCCAGTCATTTCTCCAACCGCCCGGATCTCTAAGGTATTGTAAAATTGGGTATTACGCTAATAAATCTTCGTTTTTGCCACAATGTGGCAAGAGGGCGGATTTTTCTTTTTTTTTTGTATTTGCGAGATTTCTCTCTGTCGCTGTTGGCTTAAGTAATGTAAATGATATGGCAAATGAGCAATTCCATGCTAAGTGGAGGCATTGCAAATCATAGATAGACTCTTGATAGGGGGAAATCTGGATAGTGTAATTTCGGCCCGAAGGCTGTCAAATATCAGGCTAGATGTTGTTCCATGATTTTGCTTTTACTGTGGGAAACATTCGAAATTGGTGGGCCTATTTAGTGAACCTTTTTTTTAACATATTACTTTATGATCCAATTAACTTTGGTGTCATCATTGGTCGACTCTGATATAATGTTGCAAACTCTAAAAACAGATGGATGGACAAAAGCACAGACGGATGGACATTTGAATACAGGGATGGACAGGTAGACGAATGGATGGGCAGGCGGACGAAAAGACTGATAGACAATAGATCGAAGGCGGACATATGTAGAGAGTTTCTATATCAATTGATATGTCAATCGATGTGTCAACTGATGACATACATATATGGCTATGCTAAAAATCTGGTACTGCTAAATCGAAAGAAAGGTTTTAAGTCAATAGGTATAGATAGATGAGACAAACAGATGAACCGGTAGTCAGCACAGGCGATCAGATTTCGGTGCAGAAAGATTCAAGTTCGAACTCGATCGGCATAAAAAAATTAATTGTTCGTTCCGGTGTCTTCTCAGAAAAAGCTGGTCTTGCGAGTTTATTCCGACTTCCTCTCCGACAGAAGAATAGTGGGATGGACAGACAGACATGCAAACGGAAGTAAAAATTGGCAAACAATCGGTCGAAAAGTCGAACAGGTGGAGGCTGGATAGGAAGAGGGACAGATAGATGGACATATGAACTAAGAGATGGTCTGTCCTAGTGAAATAGACTCAGAAAGATATCTACGTCAATCAGTATATTAATTGATGAATTATCTAAAGACAGCAGACAAGAGTTTATGGCTAAGCCGACAGGCAGAAGAACCAATAGGTGGAGGGCCAGAAGATCAGGCATAGTTATAGGATCCCAGGACACTTTGTAGGAACGGATAAGCAGCCGAAGTTGACAAGTATAGGATCCACTTTGATTCAGGTATATTCACAGTCTAGGTCGGTTCCGGTATCTTTTCAAAGAAAGCTGGTCTAGAATGTTTATTTCGACTTCCTGAGAATCTGCAGAATTTTGCAATTAAGGAATCATGCGGTAAGCGTTCCTCTTAAGTTGAACATCTGTCTCTAAGATCTAAACGCATGACATCTTCTCTAGTATGTCACCATCGGTGACATGTCCTGATTGGGTTATCTGTACGAAGTCACGTTTATATGGATCTCTGGACACTGGGATCTTCTTTAAGTATCTTCTCTGAGGTGTTGCTTCGTACATTACCTAGAGCGATCTACTTTCAAGAGGAAAAACTTAAACTCTTGCGAAATATCCTGACAAACTTGACAAAAAAGTGTCAGAGCCCAAGATAGAGATAATACACCAACATTGATCTCAATTCTTTCGGGCCACTGGCCAATTGAAACCATTCGTGTCGAATGAAGTTGCAGTACCGACAACGAAGAGGAAGACGATGCGACTTAATCCTCGACACAGTGTTCTCAGCATACCATTAATCTTAATGCTTGATTGCTTGTTTGACAATTAGCGAGGATAGGATCTACTTTAAGTAACCTCTCTACAATTTACCTAGACCAAGCTAATTTCAAGTAGAAAATCTTGCAATAAACTTGACCAGAATATAACCAAAAAGTACCAGAATCCTTCTCAAGATGTCAAATGTGATCACAGTTTTGACAGTCAATTGAGCTGCGACGAAGAATAAGAGATAATCGAGCACTTCTACTGCGACTGACTAGCTCCAACAAACCCACGAGATATGGGGAATTGATATTATATATCTAATGGAATATCTCCATGTTTCTGGATATAACAGACGTTTGCAACACATGTGGTCTACGGTACTTTAAGATTGTACGCGTTAAGTAAATGGACGGCGACCAAGTAAACCAACCAAGGGATGGACTTAAGTAAGGGATGGTCTTATACGGTCGTATGCAAGGGACGGCCAGACGGATAACTATGGGACGAACGTAGGTAAGTGGCGGACAGATAAAATTGCGGAAGGTCAGTGGTTTCAATCATGATTGAAAAGCAAGTGTTGGACGATCTTAACATTGATGGAAGAGGGTCGTAGATAAGGGACGCAGAGCTGGACGGTGGGACAAATGGGCGGATGGACTCAGGTAAGGGATGAACAGGTAAGTGACGGATGGAAAGCGTCGTTGTACAGCCATAGCTTAATCGATTGAGAATGATTCCAATACTTAGACGATCGGTATAATAGGCGATGGATCATCTAACAAATTATGGACAAATTGGCGGATGGACAGACAAATAGCTAGGGGACGGGCATTGTTAAATGACGGACGAAAAGTTCTGAGGAACAGCCATAGCTTAATCTACTCAGAATGATTCCAATACTTAGTCGATCGGAATAGAAAAATATGGTCATCTAAAATGTGATGGGAAGAATGACATATTTAAAGGATACACAGATGGAAGTTGGATCAAACGGATGAAAAGTCGCTCAATATAATAATGATGGACGGAAAGCGCCGAGGAACAGTCATAGTTTAATTGATTCAGAATGATTCGAATACTTAGTCTATCGGCAGAGTAAGAGATGAATGATGGACAGAAGGATATATATAAAGGATGGACAGATGGAAGGTGGAACAAACGGATGGAAAGATAGACAGACGGAAAGATATTACAACAAGCTAAATCTAATTAGAAAAATTTCGATTCGAAGTCGCTCAATATAATTAGATGATACATGATCTAAAGACTGTCATCTAATGCTGTGTAACTCAGGAAGATATTCAAAAAAGTCTTCTAGTCTGTCATTTAATGTGTCAGTATTCCCAAATCCAAATTATTCCGGTGTGCCAACTTATTACGGAATTGCCCGCATTCAAAAGATGGCAAATAAATACCTTCGTCGATTTTTTCCAAGCTAATTTCACGTGCTTCGGGGGATTTCTGTTTCTCTTGTTGTAATCTAAATGAGGGCAATAAATCGGCCAATTGACGTGTGACCGAATCCAATGTCGTTTGTATGGTGCTGGGTAGACTGGATAAGGCGGCCAATTGTCGTTGAACGTCGGCCAGTTGACGTTCCAAAGCCAATTCTTCTTCGGTTTTTTCAACGACAACCTCCACGGGTACTTCGGTCTCGTGGGCGATGACACTTTCATGGTCTTCGGTCAACTCCGCTTGCTCACCATCTTCGGTTTCTTTCGCCTCGGGTGTCAACTCCTTTTCTTTGTCGGATTTTTCAATTTCCTGCTGATCGGAGGATTCTTCATTAGTTTGATTGTCCAAGTTGTCATTGGTTTCTTCCAAATTTGGCACTTCTGTGTCCATAGGTGTGGGAGGCTCTGGCTCCGGTTCGGGCTCAGGTTCTGGTTCAGGTTCTGCCGGTTCTGGCGGAGATGGGGTTGGTTCTTTAACCGGTTCCGGTTTAGGCTGTAAAATAATGATGGATACAATAATATCATGTTATGTGGATTGAATGAGGTGTGATTCACAACTCACCGGAGACTGTTGTGACGACTTAACAATCTTCACTTTGTAGGCATTGGCTGCACGCCTCTCGGCCTCCAGCTGCAGTTTACTCTTCGGTATGGGACGATCAGGTTTTTGCAAAAACGTAGTCCATCTACGGTTCTCCTTTTCCTTTTCCAGCTTGGTCTTGGTGGCCTCTTCGTTGAGTGTGCGCAGCACATCGCTGCTCATGCAGACACCGGGTTTGGGGAAAAGCCTATAGAAATTAACACTAATTGTATATTCAGAAAATCGAATCATGCACAACACTTCAGGGACTCTAGTCTACAAACCCAAGGGTATTGTGTTCCTTAAGGACTTCCGATTCACCCGACAGAACAGCGGCTATTTCCTCCTCGACCAGTTTACGTTCGGTCTCCTCGGACAAAACCGAACAGGGTCTCTCCTCCAGTTCGGGCAGATATTGCACATTGGAGGGTTCATCAGCGGTCACCATGGGTTCCCTCTCCTCATTTGTTACCATCTGGGGTTCTTCTTCCTCAACCTGTGGTTCCTCCTCAATTGTGGGGATCGCGTATTCTTCCTCTTTTGATGCAACCTGGGGTTCCTCCTCAATTGTGGGAATCGCGTATTCTTCCTCTTTCGATGCAATCGATTCGTTGAGCTCACTCGATGCCCGGTATTCCCTTACCGGTTGTCCCACGAAAACGGCTGGTTGGGCCGTGGCGGTTACATCCAAAAATGATTTAGGTGCCGAGATGCCGGTATTGCTGGCCGTGGGAAAATACTTGGGGGTGAGGTATTCCTCTTCATTTTCCCTGAAAGAGGGCGCAAAACCAGAATTCAATGCAATTGCAATGGGGGAGGGGGTGGGGAAAGAAAGTTTAATTGCACACCTTTGAATGCCTAGGAAAAATACATTGCCACAGCCGGTTATAACTTTGTTGGACTCTTCGTGCGTCAAGGGTGTGGCCGGAGTATCATTAATGCGCACAATTACATCACCAGCTTGCAGGCCAGCTCCCTCTGCAATGCTGCCCTCAGTGACCTGGAAGCCATTGAGAAATAAATACAAAAGATGTATATAATTTTGAATACAATAAATGTTCGCTGAAACAACAAGTGGATGAAATGAGAATTACACGGACGCACATAAATACATACTATATACAAACAAATGTACATAATGTATACAAATAAATATAAACAACAACGACGCTCGCTAATGCTGAAAGGTTGTTTCACTTAATATTCGTGAGATGGTCAGGCAGGCGTTGAAATCTCTCCTGTCCGTCCGTTGTCATTGCAACATTTGATTTTGTTTGCTGCCGCTGCTGCTGCTAATGGCATGTCACCCCTCCCGTGCTTTCGGCCGCCAGGAAAAGCAAGTGCAAATGATTTTCCACGTTAATTCAAAATAATACAATTGTTGGGGAGGAACATTTTGTTTTTGGCGGTTCATTGTTTTCTTTTATTTTTTATTTTGTTGTTGTTGTTTTGGTGTGGCCTGGCTGGTCGGTCGGTCGGTCGGCCGTCTTGTGATTTCATTTGTGTTTATCTTGTGGTATTAGCGTTTAAATGACAATTAAGTGAAACGCGTGCTAAATTGCTATGAATACATTTTTGCGGAAAGATAAAAATAGCGTAAGGCTGCTGTGGTGCGGTGGCATGCTACGGGACGTTGGGATGTGACACGATGTTGTCCGAAGTGAGACACAGTGTCGTGAGTCCGCTCTAAAGCGAATATATACACATTGTTTAAAAAATAGTTTTTGATTTTATTTGATTTTTGGTCACGTGATGCCTCTAGGAACGTAATGAAAACCATCACTTTTTCCCCCAAACGTATTAACGTATGAAAATTGTTCTTTGTTTTTTTTTTTAAATAAAATTCAAAAAAATCTGTGGAATGGGTACAGAGTATTTAATACTAAAAAGTGTGTATTTAACATAATTTCAGAACATAAGATATTTTTAAAAAATCTAGAAAATAGAAATTTTAGAAATTATTAAAAAAAAATTGAAAACTCGCATCTCGAGGAAAATGGTGTATTCATTAGAGAACATTTTGTTGAAATATAATTCATAGTTGTTTATGTATAAAACTTTAAATAAATATATTTTCAAACAATATATTGAATTAAAAAATATTCCAGTAGAAATGGTTACACTCCGTTACTTGATTCTAAAATGGCTAAATGATCTAAATGATTTTTTTTTAAATCGCGTTTTTTACATATTCCGATGTATGTCAGTGGATTACATCGTAATATGTACAACTGAGATTTCGAAAAAATGCCCAGTTATACCCTTTTAGAACTAAACTAATAATTTGTGTTATACATGTATACTATGTATAAATATTTCAGAATGAGATTATCAGTAGTATGTATTTTGATCATTCAATGTCAAACCGAACATATTTTTTACATCAACTTTTCCCAATTAAATAAATATTTGAAATGTGCAGGACGAAAAAAACATTTTTTAAAGATATGAGCAAATTAAACTTGATGAAATCAAGAAAAAATTGTCCAAGTGTAGCGTAGGCATCATTTATATTAAATGCAATTATATGCGATTTTTGGATTTTCATTTTCTTTTTCGCCTTCACTATGACAACACCAACCTAAAAATTCAGAAAATATAGGAATATTCCCACATCGCTTCTAAGCAAACACTGCACCTGTACCTGTTTGATCGGCACCTCCAGTTTTCGTGGTCCCACTTCCCAGAAAAATAAATAAATATTTCTGAACCACTTACAAGTACAGCACTTAGTACGAGAAACAGATTTTTTCATGGGAACCACCGCACTATTGGAACTTTCAGACCTTTCAGACTTTCACTGGCCCCACTTTCATTCTCCTTAAAAGTGCAAACATAAACAATTGAAAATGGTTATCTCTTTAAAACCATCAATATATTTGATTTTATTTCCTTAGCAAAGATGAAAGAAGAGAAAGAGGCCGGGTTTGATGTTGAAAAGTCGCTGCGAAGCCACTTGAAAAGACTTTTGACATGGTCAAAATCATGATCGTGGTAGTCTGCAGCCAAGTAATAAATGTCACCACATCCCATTTGTAAATAAATTTGCATTCTATTAAATATAGATGCAAAATGGTCTTGAGTCAGGACAATATCCCAGTTCAAATCAAGAAAGAAGAAAATATTTCAAGGTTAAGTTCGGCCGGGTCGAACATTATATACCCTCCACTATGGATTGCATTCCTCAGAGTCTGTCGACTTTCGTAGAAGTACAGTAACATTAAAGGAACATTTTTAATATAGCCAAAACAAATAAAAATAATTTTCTAAATAAATATTAATATAAATAAAAAAAATATTATTTCATATCACGCTTATCAGACAAGGCTACCAATATGTTAATTCTATATACATCGAAATACTACTTCAAGTAAATTCATAACAAATATAAGGCGGCAATCTACAAAAAAAGCTTAAAACACTAAATATTGGGGGATGGTGGATGCATTTTCAGCTACAACCATTTGGTTGGTTGTATTGCTTTCGAAAATCTCTTTATTTTACGTGGCTACGCAGTTAGAGGGATGTACCCACGGAACTTTACCATTCTAACGGCTACAACGTTTAGTTGGTACCAATTTTATCCCCCTATTCCCATTCTATCCCTTGTAAGTACGAAATTGAAAAAAAAATATTTTTCGTGTCGACGCAGTGAGAGGAATATATACTCTGAATTATATGACTCTAGCTGCTGTCAATTGGTCGGTACAATTTTTATTCCATTTTTCAAGTTTACCTCCTAAAAGCACGAATTTCGAAAAATCCCTTTATTTTACGTGTCTATGCAATCAGATGCATGTATACACCGAGTTATATTATCCTAAGTGCAGCCGTTTGGTTGATACTATTTCTATCCATTGGTACCATTTTTTCCCTCTATAAAATAATTTTATATTATCTATCTACTCAATTAGGGGAATCTACATACCGAATATCGTGTTTCTAGCTGTTGTCATTTTTATTAGTTTTAGCCCCATTTCACCCCCTACAAATAAGAATCGCTTTATGGTGCAAGTTTGTGTTATAAGGGGAATGTGGATACCAAATATCACACAATTTTAGGCAGTCATATTCAATGTTTAAATACTCGAAATATTAGCAGAATTTCTGGTCCTTGCTAGGGAAAATTTGTTCACTCTTGACCGATTTCGCCCATTTTCAATCCCAATCGATCTACAACTATTAGATGTATTCTGGGAAAATTTTGATTTCCTTGGTCCTTTCATTTACATTTCAATAGATGGACGGACGGACATGGCTAAACTTTATACGGTCTCATGTCTATAATTCAAGGTGTTACAAACGGAATTACGCACTTAGTATACGCCCATCATATGGTGGAGGGTATAAAAAACAAAAAAATCTTAATCCTTGAAAATCCACAATTTCGGATTGGGGTGACAATTGGTTCAGAAATGATAGATAATAGATGGTTTTCAAAATTATTATTTCAAATGTTCAGCAAGGCAACATTTTAGTTTTTACGGTATTCACACTTGGTGTAAATTAGATCATTGAAAAAAAAAATGAGCAAGAAATTTTTGATTTTTGAGTCCTTACTCAATCTTCAATCTTACTCTATTCCCAAACTCTAAAAAAATATTAAAAAAAAAAACAGAATATTCCACAAGTCAAATCAAGCTGGGATTCAATCCAAAGACGACGTCAAAAATAACCTAAAGATTCGCGTTGCCGAAATATTTAAAAATGTTGCTTTGAGCTTACTTATTTCTAATTATATTGCGCTAGATGAAAATGCTATTTGAGAAAAAATTAAATTCTGTCAATCCGATTCCGTCCGTTTAGGCTGACTCGACTATATAACATAATCGACATAATGTTTTTATACAAAAGACAATGTTTTTAAAAAGACTTGCCGGGCTGGGATGTTAACGATTAGAATAACTAAAATATTTCCTATCCTAAAAACTCCTCAAAAGTTGTCAAATGCATTATCTGCCAACAATCGCCGCCTTTCTCAACAAAATATTTATTCGTGCATGCCTGGCTAGCACGTATTCCTATCTCGCAACGTATTCCGACGTCGCAACACTGTGCGACGTACGTACGATATTTTGTTGTGATGGCGTGGAAATGCAATGAAATTTATATGGCACGAGGCATCAAATCAACAGCATCACCATTCGATCGCGCTCACATAATAGTATTTTCAACTATTGAACTAGAAAATTGAAATCGTGCACAAAAGGTATGCATGGCATATATTCCAATGGTGGTCACCCCACTCCTCTTCCCCTACCGATCAGCGTGCCGCGGACCATGTCTGTTGTCCGTTTATTTGTGAATTCATGCGGTGTATTTTGAAAATGTATTTTATTTGCAGTGCGTGGCACAGGGTGGAATTCTGACATACAGCCAGCCAGCCACGCCAAATAATGATGACCTTTGTAGCTACAAAGTGAAGCCACATTATGTTCCGCACGCGGCATAGCGTTTAGCGAACGCATATTTTGTCCGTCGTTTATGATACACCAGCGGGGACACAACCTCTCGCTAACCTTCACGTTCGATTGTCTTGCTCGCCGTGTCGTGTACAAACGCATACATTCCGGGTACATATTATTAGGTTTGTCAAATTACACAGGGGTCACATAAAAAAAGTCAAATTCTCTGAGGTAATTTCGCGGCCTTTATCATTTATTTGCCCGTTCGAATTCTCCAAAGTGTTGTGGAATTGCGTTTTTGTGTGTGCGTATGTGTGCCACTTCATTTGTAATTTATTTTGGTCCTTTCGGAATTCTATACCTTTAGGTTTCCTGGTGCCCAACGCATGCCTGGCCGCTCGCATGTATGTATATCGAATGCAAATATTGAAGGGCTTTTTTGGTTCCTGGAATATTTTCAAAATTATGATTATGTGGCACAATTTAAAACAGCAGCCTTACAAAGGACAAACTTACAGGTTAGGTCATTCTATTATGCATAAGAGCAAATATAGTAACAGAGTTGATTGTGGTCTTGTTTATATACAATCCTGTACACTCCCCCATAAAGGAAGCGGTGAATAAATAGAAAATGTTGTGGCTCCATTTTTGGTTTAAAATTTTGACTGATAATGCGTGGTACATTGCAATAACACTGAGAAAAATTAGGCTTGGCATTTGCAAAGTTCGTTTAATGAAAATAAGTTTTGTTTGAAAGGATGATTGGCGAAAATGTGTCTGTCATAGCTGAGAGTGTGATACTCAGTCCTGGCACATCGACTCACAACTGATGTCAAAAGCTCAACATTTCAAGCACCAGTTCTCGTTTTTTCCTTTTAACGTACAAATTGCGAAAAATCGATTTATGTTACGCATCTACTTGGTCTGTCGTTTGTCCTGCTCATTCCGTTGTAGTACAAATTTCGAAAAATCCATTTATGTTGGACGACTACGTGGCCAGAGGAATGTACGATTCTAGCTTTAATACTTTAGTTCGAACCATTTTTATCCCATTTTGGCCCGCAAGTCAAAGTTGCCAGAGAAATGCAAATACTAATTTTCACAAATGCAGCTGCATCACTTAAATGGGTACCATTATTATCCCTTTTTGTACCATGCACCCCTTAAAAGAAAAATTTTCGAAAAATCCATTTATGTTGCAAGTTTTCGTTGTCAGAGAAATGTAAATACCAATTTTCTCGAATTTGCTACATTACATAAATTGGTATAATTTTTATCCCTTTTTGTCTCTTTCCTCCCGTAAAAGTATATATATCGAAAAAATCGATTTTTAAAGCTCGTCTGCATTTATGTTCCTAGCTACTGCCGTTTAATCAGGACGAAGGTTCGATGTTTATCCATTTGTCCCATTTTACCTCCTAGAAGTACGAATTTCGTAAAAACCTTTCTTAGTCCCCGTCTCCGCTGATAAGTTTAAGGTTTTCCATCGCCCGGTATTTCGGTTGCTGTCACTTTTGAAGCTTTTATTCTTTGACATTTGACAAGTAGAAACTACGCCATTACTAAAAATGGAACGATACACGCTTCAACAACGCATTGAAATTATTAAAATTCATGAATGAAAATGATCCGGAATTCCATCGAAAAATCATCTTGACTGATAAGGCCCATTTCCACCTCGGTGGCTACGTCAACAAGCAAAATTGTCACATCTGGGGCTCGGAAAACCCAAGAGTTATTTTTGAGAAACATCTCCGTCCTCATCGTGTGACTGTTTGGTGCGGTTTGTGGTCCGGCGGCGTCATTGGACCTTACTTTTTCGAAAATGAGGTTGGATCAACAGTTACGGTGAATGGATTGCGCTATCGAAAGATGATTGATGATTTTTTTATGGTCGGATGGTATTGATCTGGACAACGTTTACTTTCAACAAGACGGCGCTACGTGCCACACAAGCAACGAAGAGGTGATCACAATTGGCCACCGAGATCTTGTGATTTAACACCTTGCGACTTCTTCCTTTGGGGCCACGTGAAAGATAAGGTCTACGCCAACAGCCCAGCGTCGATTCAAAAGGTACAATTGGTAAATTATTTTATCGATCGTGATTCAGTATTTTTAATGTACCACCTACAATTTAAGTGAATTTAATTAAATATTTAAATATATCCAATCAAAATTTATAGGTTAAAAATTCGAACTAATCTTCGCCTACAGAAAATTAACGATAAAGTCATATGAAAAACTTTGATTCGCTCCACTTGTAATGTTATTATAACATTTTATTTAAAATATTAAAACTGTGAAGAATATATATAATGTAGCAAACTAAATATAGATCTTTAAGAAGTCACATTATAAGGGACATTTGCTTTGGGTCTATACGAATACGTATAAAAACATAGACCGTGTGACGTTTTCTCACTACAGATGCACTTTAGATCAAAAATATGTAATATGTGTGTTGTAGAGCGGCAGAGACGTTTATATCGGAAAAATGGACAGGTCACATGTTTGTAAATTTTTAATAATTGTGACCTGTACTTTGAGTACACAAATAGATGGACAGACATGTAGAAGGACAAACGGACGAATCTAAATCGATTAGTATAGTAAACGGGCTATAATAAATGCGCAAATACAGAATAGCCTGATGGACGCTATAATTATTGGTTCCATGAAATATCGGCCAGTGAAAAATAGCCAACAGAAATTTAAAAAAATCAAGTAAAAAATGGCCCAAAAAATAAAGGACTTGAAGATTTTCTCCTCTCGGGTATTCAGCCAAATATGAAATATTCCCCTCAAAATCTGAATAGTTCTAATTACGAATTTTTGGGTTATTTTTTATATTAAATATTTGTATGGACTTTTTAGGTAAATTTTTGTCGATTTCTCGTTGGGCTATTTTTGCACATAACTGCAGTAGCAGGGTAATTTTTCATATGAAATATGGACCCGAAAAAATTCTCATCTGTAGCAAGAGTTTCCTGGGTTTCCAGCCTTCGGTTGCGTTAAAAACATGTTTTCCTCTGAAGTATATCAAAGGCGGCCACGCAATTTTTTATATTTTAATTTCTAAAATATCACCCGAAAGAAATCAGCGTATTAGAATAATTTCCTCACCCAGATCCCAAAATTATAATTTTTTTCCAAAAATATATTTAGTCAATTATTTTTCCAAACAAGAAGCACCAAGTTTTTAAAAGTAAAAACTTCGTTTTTTCACTAATATAACTGAAAGATATTTTTCTGATACGTGATCGAAATGAAAATCACATTTTAGGGGTTTATTTTCCCCGTTTTAGGAATTGTGGGATTTATTAAAGAGTTCTCATCAAAATGTCTTTTAAAAAAATGCAAGGAATTTAACTTTAAAAAATAAATATATCTTATAAAAAACCTGAATTCCTAAAACGGGGAAAATAAATCCCAAATAAATGTGACTTTTCATGTTTGTTCTCGAAACGTTAGCATTATTTCAACGGAACAACAAACCCTTATACACAGCCTCTTTCATTCACTTAGACCAACAGCATAGGCGACGAGGCATCCAGAATACATAAATAAAAGTAACCAGAATATATTCCACAATATATCTTTATTGCAAGAGTGACCTAACTAATTATTTTGAAGTTTAGAAGACTTTTCTTTTATTCGATGGATCATTTAAGCATCGCCATTGCCGGTCCCAAGCACGGATGAGAAAGGAGGAGGGATGGGGTCACAGTGATACCTGAATGGATTTTGTACGTCACAGGAACTAGGAGATGCTGTCAAAATTTACCGCTCAACACTACACCCATACCACACGGTACCCTCGCTGGTTAAAGTAAGTTTTGCTGGGGGTTAATAACCCACTCAAGTAAAAATTCTCTATTACAGAAACGCATCGATAGATGTTTATTATTTTATCACTGACCTAAACTACATTTCAATTTGCAATTAACTAATTCTGAATCTTAGTTTGCCTTGCATTTTGTATAGAGAATATGTCTTAAACTGCACATATGCCAATGTGATGCCATCTAGCGGAAACAGTTTGCATTCTTCTGAACAATAGTCAAAAAGGAGTTAAATGGTGTTTTTAGTTTTTCATTTCATCAACCTTTTGTTCGTTAAAAGGGCTACAAAGTTCCAAAGGATAAAATATCTCAAAAATTATTATAAAGAGTGATTTTTTTGAGGTTAGGATTTTCATGCATTAGTATTTGACAGATCACGTGGGATTTCAGACATGGTGTCAAAGAGAAAGATGCTCAGTATGCTTTGACATTTCATCATGAATAGACTTACTAACGAGCAACGCTTGCAAATCATTGAATTTTATTATCAAAATGCGTGCTCTGTTAAGAAAGTTCAGAAAGAAAGAAATTGTGTTCAGCGACGAAGCTCATTTTTGGCTCAATGGGTACGTAAATAGGCAGAATTGTCGATTTTGGAGTGAATATCAGCCAGAAGCATTGCAAGAGCTACCAATGCATCCAGAAAAAGTCACAGTTTGGTGCGGTTTATGGGCTGGTGGCATCATTGGACCGTACTTCTTCAAAGATGATGCGAATCGTAACGTAACTGTGAATGGTGAGCGCTACCGTGAGATGATATCCAACTTTTTTTTGCCCAAAATGGAAGAACTGAACTTGGTTGACATGTGGTTTCAACAAGATGGCGCTACATGCCACACAGCTCGCGATTCAATGGCCATTTTGAGGGAAAACTTCGGAGAACAATTCATCTCAAGAAATGGACCGGTAAGTTGGCCACCAAGATCATGCGATTTGACGCCTTTAGACTATTTTTTGTGGGGCTACGTCAAGTCTAAAGTCTACAGAAATAAGCCAGCAACTATTCCAGCTTTGGAAGACAACATTTCCGAAGAAATTCGGGCTATTCCGGCCGAAATGCTCGAAAAAGTTGCCCAAAATTGGACTTTCCGAATGGACCACCTAAGACGCAGCCGCGGTCAACATTTAAATGAAATTATCTTCAAAAAGTAAATGTCATGGACCAATCTAAGGTTTCAAATAAAGAACCGATGAGATTTTGCAAATTTTATGCGTTTTTTTTCAAAAAAAATTTATCAAGCTCTTAAAAAATCACCCTTTACTTAGAGTGCGAAACCCTATGATTCCGGTATAAGTGCCAAATTAAAGAATATAATATGAGCTAAAGCAAGCTTCTGTATGTATTAGTTTAGCATAAACAACCACTTCAAGTTTTGTCTCTTAAAAATCAAGGTATGAAACAAAGCAACTAGAAAAACTATGGGTTAAACCTGAAATAGTTGTTAATGCTGAACTAATACACATAGAAATATTATATTTGAAGTATTTTTAATAAATGTACTTCAAATATCATGAAGGATATCTTCTTTACCCTCTTTAATTTGATACTAACAGCCTTGTCATAGGCTGTAAATAAATATTTAAAACAATTTTTGAAAAATTATTTCCTTTTGGTTTTTTTTTGTAGTCCTGTTAAAGGGCAACAGGATGAGATAATGAAACACTAAAAACGCACGGATCAAGTGTAACATTTTTTTTTAAATTGTCGTACGGTGTAATCGATGGAAAATCAAAACTGGGTCTAAATATATATTTTTTTGTGTTTTGTTGGTTATGCCGTTCTTGCTTTAAATTCGTCATATTGGATATTTCTATTTCTTGCATAGTAGGTATTATTATGGACTTTGACATTTACAAATTTACTTCAAAAGTATTGGAATTATGTTTAAATAATATGATACAAAATTCTCTAATCGGATTTCGAGTTTAGGATGCTGCGAAGCCGGTATTATTTACCACCTGTTTTAATTGGGGACACCTGTTCATCGTTGATGCGCTGATTCAATCAGGCGAATATTATTTATTTTCATTCAATTTAATTAATAACAGAATAGCTATAATTAAAAATGTTTTTTGTTTAATCGGATTTATTTAACGTACATAATTAAAAATGTTTATTAAATATGGCCAGATTGTATGTTTAACACACAGAGCAATTGAATTGCGTTGCACCATGAACTAGAGTATCCGCTGACACGAATATATGCGTCCTCGTGCACCCACCAACACCACCACCGCCACCACGTTATCGATTTTTTTTTGCTTTATACAGATATTTTTTTGAGGTTATATAGCGCAATCATATTGAAGTACAAAATAAAATAAATATAAAGTGGCAAAAAACTCAAACAACTTTTCCCATAACCTTTAGCGGCAACAACAAGCGGAAATTACATTTCCGCATTACATTACAGCAGCACACAAAGCAAATAAAGCGGCCAGCGCACAAAGAACGGGAGAAATTCGAATTTGTATTTTTTATATTTTCACTTCAATCCATCTCTCAATTACGTAACATTGAAAATGCATTAGATGCAATTTATCCATCAATATTTTTTGCTCTGCGATCCGGTTTATTACAAAGCCCACCCACCGCCGCCAACGCCACCATTAACAAACAATGAATAGATGTAGGGTGGACGGGCAGCAGCAGCAGCAGGGGCAGGCGTAGCACTCAATTGTGCTTCACGGTTATTTGTATGAAATTCATATAGAGTGTTTCAGGTGAGCGTGGTGGATATATTCAGTTTTTCTTTTTTTTTGGCAGATTCTAACCTTAACCACTGTTAATGGATATTCGAAATCCGCACCGCCGACGAGACGAAAGCCCCAGGGCACATTTTCGAAACGGCACATTTTAATATCAATCACCATTTTTGATGGATTGATGCAATACGTCACTGTAAATATTTTTTCAAAGGTGAAAATATACAGACAATTCTAATAATGTAGTTGGGTGTGAGTGTGTGTGTTCGAGTATGCGTGTGTATATGTTTGTAGTGAATTTTGTTTAATTTTCTAATTGAGAAAATGTACCGACCGTATTGACCGCAATCAATGAAAAATTCGTACTAAAGCCTGCGACGTAACCAAACCGACTAAAAGTGAAGCAAAGTAATTGACAGAATGATTTTGTGCGATAGCTTTTCGAATTGTTCCATTCGAACGAATATCGATGTGATTTCTTTTTTTTTAGATAATTCTTTGATGCGAAATCGATTGATTTCTTCTCGGCGTGGCGCACTGACTTTTGCGTGTAAATAATCGCCCGCCCCGCCATTGTTTTGTGTATGCCAAACCAAAATAAAAAACTTTCTTTTCTCTAGCTCTGAGAGTGAAACATTTAAATCCTTTAGTTGCTTTCCTTTAGTTTGCCATTGAACTGGTTCGTAATGCCATTAAAAAGTTTATGGTGTTCGTAATTGTAAACCCATATTAGTTGCCATAACTTTTGTGCAGAAGTATTTCAAAACAACATAAATTACCCACAAGTAGATTATATGTATTTATGTGTGTTTATGTACATACGAATGGTCGAAAAGCCACACTACACTCAGGGGAAAACGTGTGTTCATATGGGGGGTGAATGGAGTTATGTTCTTTTCAATATGATGTTGACAAAATTATGTTAGCTAAATAAATAACAGTGACACGTTTTGAGAGAAGATCATCAGAATACCTTACACAACAAAAAATCAAATGTCGTAAAAACAAAAGAAATGTCGTATTATTTTTACGAAGATTGCAGATCCTGTTTGGTGTCACAATAAATAATATTATACGAAATTATTTAAAAAATGTAAACACTGCGGCATCCTTGCAACTTTGTAATTTTTCATATTTTGAGGAAGAGGGTAATAATTTTTTTGTAAAAAGTAAACGGTTATAAGGCTAAACCAATACTCGTCAGTACTTTTATTTCGGATTAGTTTCCAATTATTATTATGAAGGGATTGTAACGAAAAAATACTTCCACGCACACCTACAAAAATTTGATAAATAAATCATATAAACGAGTAGTAAAATAAGTGGTTTCACATATTCTTACGAAGATGTTATATAATAAGAAAAATAAGAAGATGTTATAAAATAATATTGTTGCTGCTAATATATTTTAAACAAGTAAGGAAAGGCTAAAGTCTGGCGGGACCGGCAGAAAAGCTAAATCAGGAAGGAGTTTTGTATGTGTCTAACGACCTATGTTACCTGACCTGAAATTCAAGTCGAGAGCGAAATTTGTATGGGAGCTATATATAAAAATCTGAACCGATATTTCTATTTGAAATATAACATATTTTGCCAAATTTAAAGAAGATCTGTTAAAATATGTGCTTTCTAGGGCCGAAAAAGCCGGGAGCGAAATTTTTAGTGGTGCTCTATATAAATTTGAACCGATCTGACCCATCATCACGACAGGTGTTCCTAGCTGAAATATAAGATGTTTTGCAATAAAATCTGTTAAATTTGTGGTATCTAGAGCGAAAAGACTCAAAACTAAAGTGAAATTCGTATGGGGGCTATATATAAATTTGAACCGATTTTCTTCAAATTAAACAAGTAAGGAAAGGCTAGAATCGGGCGGGCCGACTATATGATACACTCCACTTTCTATACGAATACAATTCAATTCGGTAAAAAAGTGAAAACTGGAAGAATTTTTGTATCTTTCCTAATCATAGGCTAATATGGCCTGGCCCAATTTGTCAAATGGAGAAGAATATTTGTATGTTCACAATAAGTTCTTCCAGTTCAAGTATAACGTGTTATACTCAATTTGAAGAAATTCGGTGAAAATACGTGGTTTCTGTGGCGGAAATATCAAGCCTGTAGTGAAATTTGTATGGGAGCTATACATAAATCTGAACCGATCTGACTCATTTTCATCCTTGAAATATAAGATATTTTGCAAGATTTAAAGAAGAAAGTGGCAAAAGTGAAATCGGCAGTGAAATTTGTTTGGAAGCTATATATAAATCTGAACCGATTTGATTTTTTCACCATACGTGTTCATAGATTAAATATAAGATGTTTTGCCAAATTTGAAGACAATCTAATGAAATATGTGGTTTCTAGAGAGGAAAAACTCAAATCGAGAGCGAATTTCGTATGGGGGCTATATAAATCTGAACCGATTTTCTTTAAATTAAACGACGTTTAGGTGTGGTTCACATTCAACATCGGCCCTTACAATTTAATCACCCTTTATAAGGTTCGTGACACATGGTCCCAACTTCAACATTTACAGAACAATTGTAAAAACATTATCAAATTTCAAGTGATTGTGGATTCCATGCTCCAGTATAGTAGACAATTGTGTGGGAGATACAAGAAGAGACGTTAAAGTGTTTTATGTTTAAATTAATTATTAAAACATTTTTAAATATCAGATTGCAAATGACTTTGACTACCCGTATGGATTTTATATGTTTTATTGTAACCAAAGTTTATGATATTTTGTATGGGAGGTACCAGAATGCGTGTGACAATATCGCCTATATTCCATGCGAATGTATCTTCTATAAATGCACTGCCAAATATCAAATTTCACAGTATTCCGATCATTTGTATATACGTAGCTTTTATTTTACGTAGTTTTGCATGATTTGTATGTGACATTATGAAATACCAAAATAGAGCTTATTCCGTATATCAGTGTGGATTTGAGATAATTTTTAATTTAATATAGAAATATGGGCCATTTGTGGGTGAGGTAGCTGAAGGAGCGTGGCAATTTAACTTAAACTAAGTTTGGGAAAAATATTACCATGTGCAAAGTTTGAATTGATTACTTAGCTCCTTTAGAGAGTTATCGTGTACACCAGCCAGACGGAAGGACGGACGGACATGGCTCAAACACCTTAAAAAGTCATGAAACGTACTTGCTCCAAACATGCTAAGGGTGTTAAGTCACTCCTTCATTGCGTTAAACTTTTTTTCTGTCCCAATTGATATATACCCTCCTACTCTGTAGAGTGAGGGTATAATAACGATATCTTTTGAAGAAATAAAATATTGAAAAAGTCCTAATGAGAAGGTTGTAGAAGTGTTGAAATATTCCACATAAAAACATATATAAAGCTTTTCCACTTTTTCTCAAACGAAAGTGGAACTTTTAGAATCTATTTGAATTATTAAATGTAATTTTTATTTATTTATTTATTTTATACAGAAAGATTAATTTTTTGCGTCTACGTGACCAGATCGAATATAATTCGAATATCATTGTTCTAACTGCAGCCGCTGGATTGGTGCTATTTGTACTCCCTTTTGGCCCATTTCCCCCTAAAAATAAAAATTTCGAAAAGTTCCTTTATGTTGCGAGTCTAGACTGTCAGAGGAATGGACACATTAATCTTTATGTATCTTGCTGCAGTCAGTTGGTCGGTGCCAATTTTATCCCATTTTACATTTTCCCACGTAAAAGCACTAATTACCAAATTTTATAATGGCTTCAGATTGGTACAAGTTGTATCCATTTTTTATCTTATTTTATACCCTAAAAGTATGAATCACGTTGCGCTTTCACATGAAACGATTGAAATACTAAATATTAAGCAAGCAAGAGGCCGATTTCCACTTATTTGTATTCGTGGCAAACTTGGACCTCCTAGCCCCTACCGTTTGGATGGAAGCATGCTTTCAACAGATCGGCTTCGATTTTATGACGATCAAAACAAATAAATACTTTATAGTGTCTCAGGCTAATATTTCAAGTTGTTACAAACAAAATAATAAGTTTAGTATGCAATATATTTTGCAGAGGTACAATTTCGTTTGCCTTCATTAGAGAATATTTTCTGGGTTTGAGAAAATCATTTTTTTCCTCGAGAGTACACATTTAATGCTACTCTATTCTATGTCCTTTTAGTTGTATATGTGATTGTTATTTCTCAAAGTCTAGTTATAAGGGTTACCAATTTCCAAATGTTTTACAAAAAGTTATTATTAAACTTTTATCTTGGGTAACTGCCACAAAGCAGTTTGTTTTGTTTTCGTTTTAGTTTTTTTTAGAAAAATTCTAAATGTCCAAACAAAACACATACATCTACAGCAAAACATCTACATTAGTATACTCACATCCGTACATATGTATGTATATAAACGTATTACCAATTGTTATGGGTTCACTGGGTACTGGGTCTGTTTATGAGTACATCTGAAATAATTTAAATAGATTTTATGGCCTAACTTAAGGCATCTATTATACGTAATATTACGATATGGTATTTTATTAACTAACACCGCACCACCCCGCCCAGCACACATGTGGTGCGCAATTTATTCGGTGCAAACTATACTTTGGGAACAAAAGTTTTGTGTTTTTAATTGTTTGAAATGAGAGGGTATAATTATTGTTATACTCATAAAAAATGCCATTTTTGGGACAGGGTTTTCAACCGCACACACACAAGCACACATCAACCCACATTCATTTTGACGTTTTGACATTTGTCGTTGTGAAACGTTACTAATTACCACTTTGATGGAGGCTAAAGTGCTGCAGTCGTTAAGATCCCAGTGTATAAATACGTAGATTGACCTAAGCCATCATGTAATACCACCTATTGGCTTTAAATTGTTATATGACAGTATATACTTATGTACGAGTATTTATATGTAAAGTGGTTGGAAACTAGGTTATGCAGATGAAATAGATTTAGAAATCATTTATTTAAATTTACTTCAAGATTAAAAGTTTTCCTTCGAGTATAGCGGCTCTAATTGGGTCAAATAGCACAGGTAAATTTAAAAAACGAAATAAATGGCATATAAAACATGTTTTTCTTTATTGAAAATAAAATATTATAAATAGCAATAGCACACACCCTTTTAGGTGTGTGTTTAAAATTTGCTGATCTATTTTGAAATCCTAAATTCTAAAAAAAAACTATTATTTATATTTTTCTAAGAAGTATGGAGCAGAAAAATTTACACTTTAATATACACTCCACCTTAGGATGCGGTTATGCTGAGTTTGTAATTCCGTTTATATCACCTGGAAACTTGTGCGACTTGTGGTCTTATAAACTATAAATATTCTTGATAGTCATATCTTTCTATGACTATCTAGGCTGTCTGTTAAAATTACGATAGCTTCTGAACGAAAGAAGCTAGGAGGTTCAAATCTTTCCAGAATACGTCTAATAGTTGTAGGTTGGAGGTGCTAATAGGTGAATTTGGTTTAGAGGGAAAAGTTTTTTCCCTTAAAAGGGCAGAAAACACTTCTAATGAATAAAATTCATAATAAATTCTAATCATAAAATTCTAAGACGAACTAGCCATGTCCGTCCGTCCGTCTGCTGAAAGCACGGTAGCATCTGAACGAAATGAGCTAGGACGTCCAAATTTTACATAAATGCGTCTTATAGTCGTAGATCGGTTGGGATTGAAACTGGGCGAAATCGACCCAAAGGGAAAATTTTCCCTCACAAGGACTAAAAATATCCACAATATTCCCTAATATTTCAGAGTATTTAAGCATATTTTTGCAAAACGACAACAGCTAGAAACATGAAATTCGGTGTGTATTCTACTTGAGTAGATACATAATACAAATGGATTAATTTCAAATTCGTACTTTTAAGGGATAAAATGGGAATAGGTGGATAAAAATGGTACAAACCAAACGGCTGCACTTAGAATAATGACATTTGGTGTATACATTCCTCTGCTTGCGTAGACACGTAAAATAAATGGATTTTTCGAATGTCGTCCTTTTTAGGTTTAAAATGGAAAAAAGGGATAAAAATAGTACCAACCAAATGACAGCAGCTAGAGTCATGAAATTCGGTCACTACGTAGACATGAAAAATAAAAGGTTTTTCCTAATTCTTACTTTCAAGGGATACAATGGGTTCAGAGGTATAAAGAATAGTACCAACTAAATGAATACAGCTAGAATGATGAAATTCGGTGTGTACATCCCTTGAACTGCGTACACACGTAAAATAAAGAGATTTTAGAAAGTCGTACTCTTAGGGGGTACAATAGGAAAAAGGGGTTAAAAATGGTACCAACCAAATGGCCGCAGCTGGAATCATGGAATTCGTTGTATACATTCCTCTGACTGCGTAGACACGCAAATAAAAGGATTTTTCCAAATTCCTACTTTTTACTTTTACAGCAAAAAATAGTTGAATCATGAAGTTAGTTTATCTTGCACAGTGTACGTGAGAGATAATGGATTTTCAAAATTTGTACTTTTGACCACTACCTACCAATATTCATGGTATTTAAGCTTTTTGAAAATAAAAATATAAGAATAATTGTTTTTTGAATTGAATTGAAGTAGTAGTTCGACATGTAAATGTATCGACATGTATAATAAAAGAATATTGTATTTATTTATTATAATTTGTTTTGGTTTAGCTATATTAAAAAAATTATATTTTCCTGTAATATTACTGCACATGTACGAAAATCGACAGCCTCTGTGGAATGCAATCCATACCCGAACTTAACCCAGCATGACGTACATAACGCCGTTGTTACTTGTTAAGTATATCTTTGAAAATTTCTTAAAATGAGAAAAGTATCCATAAATACACTTAATACGTAAACACACTTAATTTTGAAACACATGTTTTAAGAGTTATGTATTGTATTTACTTGATATTTTGCACGTTTAATCCTCTTATGGCTGGACGCGACAAAAATGGTACCAAAAATCTAGAAAAAATGAAATTTGCGGTGAACATTACTTTTAAGGGATACAATGGAAAATAGGGATAAAAATGGTACCAAGCAAACGGTTGAAAGTCTGTGTTTTTATTCCTCTGGCTTTTTGGGGTAACGGTCAAAAAGGGATACATAGCCAACACAAAGACTGCAGTTAGAATAATGAAATTCGGTGTATATATTCCTATCACTACTTAGATGCGAAAAATAAGATATAATTCGATATTTGTATTGTTTGTGTGAACATAGGGAAAAAAGGATAAAATTTGTACCAAATTTATCCAGCTCACTCATAAAATACGGTGTATACAAATATCTGTCTATATATACTAGGATGGGTCACGAAAATAAATTGCAGCGGTCTCCCCTAGAAATGAAGATTGGATTGCTTAATGATGATCTGCAAAATTATTTCGTCATTGGGTTAAGACATCTGTGAGCTAAACTCCTGAATACACTTTTAAAAGTCATATTTTTCCGTGTAATTTTTAAATTTTGCATTTTTGTCCGAACTTTTTTCTGATTTAAACCCTTGGAAGCACTTTAAATATTTTTTTATTATTGTCTTGGAATAACTCATTGGTCGTATTATTGGTCTTTTATATTGTTTTTTTGCGATTTTTCAAAGTGACAGCTAAAAACTCATATTTCTGGGAAACATTTTGGAAGAGTTGTTACAAAAAAATAAATAAAGGAAAAAATACATTTTGAATGATGTCTAAATGATGGATATAGGACCAAAAATCACGTTTCTGTCTCCATGTTTGTAAAATAATTTCATAAGGTTCTATTATTCCAGAAAACTGACAAAAATGCAGCACAACAAATACACGGGAAAACCTGATTTTTGGGGGTATTTTCAGGAGGGTTTAGTTTACAGACTGCTTGATGTAGGAACGAAATATTTTGCAAATCATCATTAAACAATCCAAACTTTCTTTTCGTGGGGAGACTGGAAATTGTTTTCCATTTCTATGGAACGCACACCAGCCTAAAGGATACGTGCAACATAAATGCATTTTTCCAAATTCGTACCTTTAAATGATAAAATGGACTAGAGGGATAAAAAAGGTATAAATCAATTGGCAGAAGTTGAAATCATAAAATTCAGATTGTATATTTTTCTGACTATGTAGACGCGCAACATAAAAACATTTTTCGAAATGTGTACTTTTAGACGGAACATGAGAAAAAGGGGATAAAGATGGTACCAACCAAATACGGTGTGTCCAGTACTCAGACTTATTAGTCTAGAAAATTCTCTGATCATTCGATATTTTTCGAAATGTGTACCTTTAGGCTTCTCAATAGTCACGTGTGGGTTCCATGATGCCACAATTTTGCATTTTGACATAGCCACCGATATGAAAATGATCTTCATGAAGGATAAACTGAAGGCCGCACGCTTCTCGAATTTTTCCACATAATTTTCTTACAGTTTGCGTTAAAGACTCACTACTTTGGAAGTAAGTTGTTAATATTGTCCAATTTTGTTCGAGCAAATGTCAAACATAAACCTAAAAATAAATATAAAAATGAATGTTATTCTAGTCGGTAGTTCAAAATTAAAATTTTAAATGTCATAATCTATCATTAATGCCATTTTTATTTTTTTACATCTATTTTATTTGTTAATATGCCTATATCATCCAAAAGTATGCCTTCTGATTTATCGCAGACTTAATTGCTCAAATGTAAAACCGCACGTCAGTGACTAAATAATAAACAACATATCTGATAAACGCTACCCAAAAAAAATGACCTTCACAAACTGTCAACAAAATTTGGCTTGGATTTCAATCATGACATGTTTCCTTATATAATAATAATAAATGAAGAAAATATTAAAACCGAGAAAAAACATTTTCTACACGAATCATATATGTACATTAGGGCGTACCTCAAAAAAAAAGTTCGCCGTACACCTTCGAATATGAAGTATTATTGAAAGGTAGTTTAAAAAAAAATTATTTTTTATGCCGAACGTAGGGGTCGCGCTTTTACATTTTTCTATATAACTTCTGCATTTATAAACGGATTTTAAAGTGTGATACATCGATGTATTTGTCATTGAGCTCAAGCACCCCCTTCTGGTACTTACCCATCATATCTCAGTTGCTACTACCCTAATGTACCACTCTAATATCAGAAAATTAAAGCTCGCATAAAATCATGAATCATGCTTTTTTACTTGTAACCTGGTACGCTCTAATGTACATATATAAAAAATTTAATATAAATGCGAAATTTCTATGAATTTGGTAATATGATATGACAAGTACTCGTATGACATTTTTCTGGAAACACACACAAAGGATGTCAAATTACACGAATATATCCCAATTACTGGTTGCTAATGAAAAAATACAAAAATGTCGTTTGTTCTATTCTATCCCCTTCTATTATATTCATTAAAAGTTGAATTCGTTTTAATCAATCATCATAGCTTAATTGCAAAATGGTTTCTACAACAAAAGTGTACACTCATATCCAAAACATGTCCTTTATTTACATTGTATTTAATTTAATTTCATCGGGATAAAACAGAAATCCATCGGAAAATGTTTCGTGACACAAATGTTTTATGTGTTCAAGTGAAATGCTTTAATGCGAAACATTTCACAAATTCCTTCCTTGTATGTCAACATCAAAAAGACTGCCAGGATTGTTTAAAAAATTCTTGCACAAAACTATTTATTGCAATTACTATTATGACACAGCCAACCAACACAACTACACGCCGCACATACACTACAAACTACGACTAAAACATAACACATGTAAGGAAATAACCCCAATCCCTTCTAAGACACGTCATAATGTAAGACTCGTATGTGGAACAGAAACTACACAGCGGTATACATACGCAAGCATACATATGAGCTTTGTGTGTACATTAGGTCGTATGGTCTATAATCTATTTCGATGTCGCAACCAACTTCATAGCGAGGGCATTTGAAGTAGATTCTATGTTCAAGAGCGACTTCGGACATTCAATTCAGTCTAAACAGCTCCTCAATGAACCGGCTTATTGGAATAGACGTTAGACGTTATGCGGTTAGATCTTAAAGGCTAACGGGTGGCTGTCTACAAGGATTCCTATGAGAGCCATTGTGCATAAGGAGGAAAGTTTATTGCACGCTTACTTAATTGTGATGAATTTCGTCTGAAAGGCGCTGAAACTGATCCTTAGGGATTTTTAATGAAAATTTTAATTACAACAAACAATTAATAACTATTTATTTGTTCAGTGTTAGTTTTGCTTGATTAATGATCGATTTTGATTGACTTTTAGTTTTTTTTTAATTTGCCAGTAAAATGTTTGGTAATGGAAACCACTCCCAACTATGCACATATTGGACGTATACCCATCTCATATCCTGTGTGTGGATAACACATCAGTGAACCTTCTGAGTACTTGTGTTACCATGTTGTCATGTAAAGAAGGAGAACCACACTCAACTATACAGACTTTGGCTATATACGATTTCTACATCCAGTGTGGGGATAATTCAAGAATGAACTTTCTTTATAGAGTGCTTGTGTTACCCTGTTGCCATCAGCCGTATATATATTTACATTTTTTGCTAATTTCACCAAAAACCGCATCACAAGGCATTTTGAAAGCCAGTGAAACTATTAGACAATGAGTTGTGAAAGATTCTAGAAGTTATGTTTATTTGTTGAACATTCCGTTACATATCTTTCTTCTCATGCGTCTTTTTAGTCACCCTCATGTTTTAATCACGTCCTGGTGCGGGGCGCATTTTAGGACATCCAAATACATCAGAAAATATTATACACAGCCTTTCGAAAAAATGTTTATAAACTATTCTTTTATTAGTAATTTCCATATAGCCTAATGTGAGCTTCTGTGCGTATTTATTTCCCTTGAAAAATAACATGTGTAAGTCTTACACAGTGTGTTTGGCAATAAGAAGTGGGTATTATTATATAAATGTTGATAGCACAGCAAGATATGAATTATCATTAAGATTGTCACTACAAACTCTTAGCTATGTATATGTTGTATGTCTGCATATATGTACCTTGAAGTGGGTCGCATTCCACTTAAAATCCAAATTTAAAACAAGTAAAAACGGGATTAAGTTCGACCGGGCCGAACTGTATATATCCTCCACAATGCATTGTATTCTACCGAGACTGTCGTTTTTGGCAGAAGTGCAGTAACATTACAGGAAATGTATGTTTTTAATATAGCCAAACTAAACCAAATAAAAATATTGAAAAAATATTAATTCAAACCATGCTTATAAGGCAAGACATTATGTTTATACTTTATAAATCGAAATAATACTTCAAGTCAATTCAAAAAGTAAATAAAAGGCAACAATATTCAAAAAAGGTTAAATACCATAAATATTGGTCGATAGTGGGTGCTACATTTTGGTTGTATTCCCATCCTATTTTTTCAAGTGCGAGTCTATGCAGGGAATTTAGTTAGTACTATTTTTATCCCCTTAAGAGAACGAATTTCTAAAATCTCTTTATTTTACGTGTCTGCGCAATTTGAGGGGTGTACACACCAAATTTCATCATTCTAGCTGTAGCCGTTTACTTGGTTATCCATCTGTTCCCATTGTATTCCTTGAAAGTACAAATTTCGAAAAACCTCTTTTGCTTGCCTACTAAGTCAGATGAATGCATACTCAGAATTTCATTTATTTGGTACAATTTGTATCCCCTTTTTTTATTTTAACACCAAAAGGTATGAATATCGTAAAATCACTTTATTTTACGTGTCTACGCAATCAGAGGAATTTATATACCGAATTTCATTATTTTAGGTGCACTATTTATTTAGGTGTTGGTACTATTTTTATCTCTATTCCCATTTTACCGCTTAAAAGTATGAATTCGGAAATAATAATTTTATATTATATATCTACTCAATTAGAGGAATGTACACACCGAATTTCTATTTTTCTATCGGTTGTCGTGTGATAGGTAGCATTTATATCCCTTTTTGCCTCATTTCATCCCCACCTAATATTAAGTAAGTACAAGCAGACATATTAAAAAACATGCTTAAATACTCTAAAATATTAGGGTATTTATATGGGGAAAAATTCTCCCTATGTATCGATTTCGCCTAGTTGCAATTTCAACGGATCTACGGCTATAGGATGCATTAATGGGAAATTTGGACGTCATAGCTCTTTTCGTTTAGATGCTAGCATGCTTTCAACAGACGGACATATGAACGGATGGACTTGGCTAGATCGTCTTAGAATTTTATGAATATAAATACTTTATAGGGTCTCAGGTCGATATTTCAATGTGTTACAACCGGAGGTGGAGGGTACAAAAACGAGCATGTCTGCTCCGAGAGCATGCATGGGCTACGAGTTTTCAAGACATATTTATTCAATCCCTAATGCAGTTAGCGTTGTAAACAATTTTGTTCTGTAGAAAATGCATGAATTTATATAGATTTGTGACATATTAAGTGAAGATAGGAATAAATGTTGGGGAAAATGTTGTTGGAATTTTTATATGGGATATTTTGTAAAATTATTATTTATTCTACAAAACAATAAAAACATATTTTGAAAATTTTGTCCGCAACCTACTCTAATATACACATCTATAAAATCATATACAAGTATGTGTGTCTGAATGTGCACATGGAAACAAAGAAGGAATCTATATAAATATCATCGCAACCGCAACTTTTTCATCACGTCTATGCATGTGTTTGTGTGTTACACTATTATGTATGTACATTAGGTTGGATCGTTGTGCGCACACAATAATCACAATTTGCAAATGTATAGAGGACAATTTGCAAATGTATAGAGGACCCGATCTTCATGTCGGCACAAAAAAAACAATAGGAAATTTTAAATAACTAATTTGTACGAAATTAAAAAAATATTTTTCATTAATAGTTTCACTAGATCGACTATATCTTATTAACCCTCCGTCATGCACGTGTTCCGATAGTCACGTACGTAGTGCATGTATCTGGCCAGATACACTATGTATTTCAGTACATTTATATGAAAAATATGCTATTTTAGTGATAATATTACATTGTTATCACGCCAGGCAGATATATATTTTCTATACTTTTTTGTTAAAAAAATTTTAATGAGAAATAAAACAAGAAAAATTTTATTTTTGTGTTTAATTTCAAAAAAATAGTTGTTATAAAGTTCATTTCAATTAAATTTAGTAGTTATAAAGTAAGTTTTAATTAATTCTATATTAAAAAATAATTAAAAATTAATTAATTAATTCTATATTACACAGCTTCAGGTAAGCAACTAAAACATGTATACTCTGATTTCGAATGTTGTAGGCATACCGGATTCGAGCACTTGGAACAAACAAAACGAGTTAGTCGGCGAATTTTTTAATTTATTTTGTAAAAGAAAATTGTTTCGGGTTTCATTGCTTCCCCTTCACAAAGTTTCATATAATGAACGGTCGAAAGTAGGTTCAGTGATTTAATTTTTTTGGCACATAGCTGCAAATTGATATCAAATTTTCGTGGAATCCAAATAACGATGACAAAATAGGACGAGAACGTTGCTTTCTCATTTCGTTAGGAATATATCTTTTATTGGAGCGAATGGTACCAACAAATGCCAGAACAATTCTGGCCAGACGCTTTACTCCTTCTAAAGTAGTAGTAAAAAAATTGTCAGTTACAATTGTACGGCCAGTATTGCTGTACGGCTTTGCGAGTTGTACCAAAACATTTTCACCTTGATTAACTTCCCGTTCTTCTTCTTCTTGTCGACTGGTATAGAGCTTTCCTTACAGAGGATATTTAGATTTGGAATCGCAAGCCCACCAAATTTTGATGTCATATTTCGCCAAAATGCAAATAAAGTACAGTACTCTTCATAAAAATGTGTGTGTATCTGGCCAGATACATGCGCTACGTATACGATGTATAGATGAAAAAATCCACACACAATTTGTTTTTTGTTTTTTTATGTATTTTTTCATAAAACGATACCTACCTAATATTTGTAGAGGGTACCTGGAGACTCAAACCCCTCGCTAATTTAGAAATATATTTAAATCACAGTTAAATTCGTAAAATATCTGGCCAGATACATGTGCATGACGGAGGGTTAAAGAAAGAATTGTCGAATCCTAAAAATTCACTTTGGCGATTACTTTCTGAGCTGAAAATGTTTCAAACTTAGTTTTTCAATCTGTAGAGAAGTTCAAGTATAGCGGGATGATGGCAGGTGAAGAGCTGATAATATACCACCGTAGGATAAGGTATTGAAAGCACGATAGCTTGCGAATCGGTTCGGATTGAAAGTGGTACGAATAAAAGGAAAACAACTAGGACATCAACTTTAAAGTGTACATTGCACACTGGCCAAAAATCCTTTTTTTGTTAGTAATTAAAAAAAAATAAATTGGAAATTATTAAGCCTATAAGAATATACACACTCTAAGCTATCAAGAAAATATTCTGGAGAAAACTGTGTGGCAACACCACAAGCCTGAAAGGTATCTGAAATTTGACGTTCAAATAAACGTGTCTAAAGCAGTTATACAAAATTCTTAAAATTAAGTTGTAAAAAGAAAATACTAAAGAGATTATATTATTGAAATTGAATGCCACTGTAAGTAGTTGAAAAATTATATGAGAGTGGTAGTTCAAAATACTAAAAAATATAGCAATTTTCATATATAAGGACGTAGATTCTACGTAAAGCCTCGATAGTCTCTAATTTTGTGGGATTCACTCCATGGTGGAGGGTATGTAAGATTCGCAGCGGCTGTAATTAACACACTTTTACTTGCTCAGTAATAGTCTCTGGAGAGATCATTTCCATATCAGTGTCGTTGTTATGCTCCATTATGTAACATTACAGTCAATATCTCTACAATCTTCCGACTCACCCTAATATCTGCGATACTTTTCACACCAGACAACAATAGCACTTTTGAGAAGCAGGATATATCTTACATATCATTTGTACATAATGAAAAGATATCACGATTTTTTTGCCGACTGCAACACACACACATAGACTACACATCTGCGTCTGTATATATGCACTTTATTTTTTAGGTCTCTCTCTCCCTTCACCATCTTTTGTGAAACAGTTGTGTGTTTCGTTATTTTTATTTCAACACTAACACTAAAATATAAATGGCAATGATCCTTTACCGTTGTGCAAAGCGCTTTCGGTAAGGGTCAGACAAAAAACTTTTAACCAAGACAACGTTGAGGAATATGAAGAAAAATAGTGTGTGGTGGTATTTAAGGATAAAAAGCTCACCCCCACACATGTACGTACATAAAACAGCCAAAGCTTAAACACAACTCGTAATAGCTGTAAATGTTGTGGGAAAATAATGGCAGGGCAATGGAAAGGCTTTAAAACGAGAAGAGAAAGTCGTAAGGAAGGGGAAAACAACATAAAAGCATTTTAAAGTAGCAACAACCAACTCCTAACACACATGCATAATTTACTTTAAGTTCTTGGTTGGAATAAAAATTAAGTGAAAGTCCTTCCCTTCCCCACGCCTTCGGAATCCAGTCAAATTGGTGGCCCTAATTAGTTTAAGGCTGGTTAGCGGCGAAGATAAATAGTTTAAGTTTTAAATGCCTGAATGCTTGAATTTATTAGTGAACTTTACGTTAAGAAAGTAATATTCCGATGAATATTAAATTTCCCTTTGAAGTTGTTTGAAAGTTAATTTCAACAAAAATTAAATTATAAGCAAATGTACCCGTAGACATAAGCGTTCATTACAACAACCGTTTTTTCTTCGGTAGATAAGTTGTCACTCGTACAATATGGGTTAAAATGAAAAAGCTGCTCCACTCTGTGTGACAGTTGCCTCGAGTAACTTTTCACTTGAAATGCTTGAACTGAAAGAAAAACGTTGTGTGTGTTGGAAACATTGGTACAAAGGAATGCTGTGCATATTCAACAGTATCTGCAAGTTAGTTTGGTGAAAACTTTTTGTCACCCCATTCTCTTCTCGTCTCGCTCTAATCGTTTAGTTTTGCTGAAATAATGAATTTAAATTCTGCGAATGTGAAAAAATTTATATGTACATATATTCAACAAAATTTAGTTTACATTAGGATAATATGGGACAGAATCTGAAGAGAGAGTTTGAAAACAGAAACATTCCCATATAATCGGAAGCTAAACTGGAATAGATTTTCAGAGCCAACATTTTCAATCTCTTTTTATAAAAATGAGTTCTGCGACGTCAATATCCATCCGATGTTCATCATTTACACATCGTTCGAAAGGTATTGACTGCCGCTATTTTTTTATAAAACCAACTACGAAAACTTTTTAAGTTATCACTGTGAAACAAGTAAGGAAAGGCTAAAGTCGGGCCGGTCCGACTATATGATACACTGCACTTTCTATCCGAATACAATTCAATTCGGTAAAAAAGTGAAAACGGGAAGAATTTTTGTATGTTTCCTAATCATAGGATAATATGACGAGAATAATATTTGTATCGGGTCTATATCCAAACAGGGAATGAAGTGACTAACGAACACAGTAAGTTCTTGCAGTTCTAGTATACTTCTTCCAGTTCTCATTTTGAAGAAACCCGGTGAAAATACGTGGTTTCTGGGGCGGAAATTTGTATAGGAGCTATATGTAAATCTGAACCAGTCTGATCCATTTTCACCATGGGTATTTCTAGTTGAAATATAAGATATTTTGCAAGATTTGATGAAGATCTGCTAAAATATGTGGTTTCTGGACCAGAGAAAGTCAAATCGGGAGCGAAATTTGAATGGGAGCTATATAAAAATCTGAACTGATCTGACCTAGGTGTTCCTAGTTAAAACATAAGAGGTTTTGCCAAATTTGAAGACAATCAGATACAATATGTGGTTTCTAGAGCGGAAAAAGTCAAATCTGGAGCGCAATTTGTATGGGAGCTATATATAAATCTGAACCGATCTAACACATTTTCACATTTTCTAGTTGAAATATAAGATGCTTTGCCAATTTTAAAGAAAATATGTGGTATCTAGAGTGAAAAGAGTCATATTGGAAGAGAAATTCGTATGGGGGCTATATCTAAATCTGAACCGATTTTCTTCAAATTAAATAGCGTTCGTCTTTGTCCCGAAAAACTTCGTTGTGCAAAGTTTCATTTGGTTCTGGCTACAATTGCGACCTGTACGTGATTACAAGAATAGCTGGACAGACGGACAAACAGACAGACACACGGACATTGCTAAATCGATTCAAAAAAATTCTAAGTCGATAGGTATAATTAACAATGGGTCTATCTCCCTTCCTTTTGGGTGTTACAAACAAATGCACATAGACATAATACTCTCGTGGAGTGTATAAATATAAGGATCCAAAAAATAAATAATAAAAACTTATAGCCATTTGAAATTTGTCTACAAAACTGGCTACATATTTTTGCATTTCTCTAAAAAAAATTTTTAGCATTTTTTCTTAACCCATTTTAAAAATTTTAGGCAAGATAATGAGACAATATTTTTTTTGTGGCTGGAGGTCTCAATATTTTGTTAACCATCAAAGTTCCATGTAGGTCGTTGGTGGCTAAACATTTGAGTGGTGTAAAAATAAGAATAAATTAGAAATTGGTGCATTTTATAATACGCGGTTTTTGAGGATTAAACCAGGCCGGACAAAAAAATTGCACATGACAATGATTTTTCTGAAAATCTCATGATATATCTTCTTCCTTAAAACACTTTACTTTGAACGTTCTTCGGGAGTTATTAAATCCTTTTGAATAATTTTATGCGCTGTCCCAAATAATTCCATCACTATGCATTCACGATCTAGTCAGACTTTTTTTGCAATTTATGATTTTTTTATAAAATCCGCAATATCTTCCAATATTAGTTTGCTAGAATTTCTCTTTGTGTTGATATAAATTTTCGAAATAATAATTATTGGAAAAACACGAACGCGACTGTTTATATATTCCACGTTATATAAACTGTGAAGCCTCCATGTTGAATAGTCATTAACATTTTGAGAAGTTTATTCGTACCAATTGAAATGTTATTGATATGACTCTTACCGCCATTTCCACATTTAGAGATTTTCATTTTTACAATTTTATTTTATACTCGGCATGATTACACTATTTTTTTTTTCTCCTGCGTCCTTTTTATCGACTGTGTGAGTTTGGATATAAGGAAATAACGAAAAATACTTTGGCAAAAACAACCAAAATTTCATTGAATATACATAAAATATTCGAGAAAATTAACGTTAGTTTATTAACACAAGGTATTAAAAAATCTAAGAAAAATAATATAACAATGTAACATAAATGTGACATTCTTGTCAGAAATGCCTTGACTTATTTCTCTTTGAAAATGGCTCAATTTATTCATAGTAGATTCTACTTGACGTCGTGGTGCTAAAATGAATAATTTTTTTGTCGTTTTAAATTTTCATTATTATACCCTACACCCCTTCGTGGTCTAGGGTATTATAAGTTAGTTTAGCGCCAAATGTTTGTAACACCAAGAAATAATCGAGATAGACCCACCTTTAAGTATACCGATCGGCTTAGAATCACCAGCTGAGTCGATTTAACGATGTCTGTCTGTCCGTCCGTCCGTCCGTCCGTCTGCTGTCCATCTAAGCTTGTTCGCACTCTACAGGTCACAATTGTTGTCCGATTGTCATGAAACTTGGCAGAAGTTATTTTTTCTGGCCAAGGACCATCGGTATTGAATTTGGAAATCGGTTCAGATTTAGATACAAATGTCGCATTTCACATTTTCCGCTCTAGAAACCACATCTTGTACCAGATTTTCTTTAAATTTGGCACAACATCTTATAATCCAACTAGAAACACCTATGCAGAAAGTGGGTGAGATCGGTTCAGATTTAGATAAAGCCCCCATACAAATGTCGCTCCCGAATGTTTAACCGATTTTGGCCAAACTTTACGTATTATATTTCACAGGGTCACATCGTTCCAGGTTTCAATATACCCCCATACAAATGTCCTTTCCGATTTAACATTTTTTGTCAAACCCATACATTTACAGGATGCAAAAATCCTTCGCGATTTCACTTTTTTACCGAATTCAATTGCAATGAGAATTGTTTGGGTGATGCCCATATGCCCATTTGGTATAACACAAATGGGGTCCATTCTGATCTATTACAGATCTAGAAACTACATCTTACATCGGATCTTAATCGAATTTTTCAGATCATGATATTTTTCAACTAGGAATACCTACCGTGAATGAGAAATATATTGGCCCATGTTTTAGACCAGGCCCAGAATGTTGTTATAGGCTCCTTTTTGAAATGTCGGTCCTATTACTACTGTATTATTTGTATTCGTCTGTCGGATAATTGGATCAATTACCATATTATTTACCATATTCGTTAAATTTGACTAAAGATGAATTTATAGTAACTTTATAATTTATATTAACTACATAAATTTGCTCCCATGAAATACCTGGCTTTAGTAATCAAAGCGAGGTACATACGCAGGGAGTGGTGTAGGGTATTATATAGTCGGCCCGCCCGACTTTAGCCTTTCCTTACTTGTTTTTATCTTTGAAAATTTTGATTGAACTTTTGTCACAACTTTAAACATAGTTCCGAACCTATTCGCCGGTTTAAAAGGTATTGTTAATGACACTTGTATAAAGTTTGAATTTGGATTTTGTGATATGTTTATTAATAGTCCTACAAATCGTTGTATGTTATATTTACATCCGTCGAACTATCGTTTAAAAAATCAACTATTTAATATTGACTATACTATAGTTATTATTTTGTAGTTAAACCATTATATGTACATCAAAAAATACAGATACAATATAATATAGTTTTTCTCACTGCAGTGTCTTATGGGGTTAGTCTACATCCACATGGGGTCAACCTTTCTCGATAGACTATTTAAGTTTTTAGGACCATTTAAGTTTGTATGTATGTTTTACTATGCCTATAAATATGTACATAAATATATTATATGGGGAACTTTGGTTTCAAAAATATATGCTTGAAACTAAACATGATAAGCATTCATGGTAAATAGCCTCTATAAACAACAACACAAAATTAACAAGCTGCTTGAATAGTTTATAACAACTTTCTTTGTAGTTAAGTGTGTACTCTAAATATACATATACATAGATATATAATATAAATACACGCATACTTACCTACTTATTTACTCACTCACCACTCACTCCATTCCACTAACTAAGTTTAAAAAATTATGACATTTAAGGCAAAAACAAAAGAAAATCGAATATTTCTAACATGTTTCAAGTACATACTTGGTTATAAAAATGTTGGGGTATGTAAATAGAATTTGCAGGCAACATACGAGTACGAGTACATGTATGTGTGTAAGTATATACATGCATTCCTGTTTTTGGGTCGTCAGCAGTTGTGTGTGCTGTATTAGCAGTGCGCTTTGTGAGTCAGAAGAAATTTTCAATAAATGTCCTGGTGCCTTTTCAAAATTGTAAGATTTTGATATAATTGAGAGAGTACTCTCTCAAATTGAAACTCTATTACTTGTATTAAATGAATAGTTCTAATACAAAGTATAATAATAATACAAATATACAAAGTATAATATAGTTCTAAATACAAAGTATAATTCTAGTACTAAACGTCCCAAATGAAAATCGCTTCAAACTGTAATTTTTGAATAAATATGTTCATAGTTAATCGCCTTCTAAAAGATGTCGGCAATAAATATTCTTGTGAAATCATCGGATTATGATACCCTGCACCACTCCCTGCTCCTAATCTGGCTAAAACCAGGTATTTCAGTATCGTTGTGGCGATTTTATGTAGTCTACTTTAAGATCAACTAGAATACTTTAAATTCATTTTTAACTAAATTTAACTTAATATGTCAAATTTAATGCAAATCTATTGCATTATGTTAATCCTAAAATTATTGGGCCCCACACACAAACAAAGTATGTGATGTGTGTGACTAGGATGAAATGTAGTCAAATCGGAATGAGCGGGTGTGATGTGATCCACTTTATAACACGATTTGGACAATATGTTTAAAATTTGAATTAATGTTTGGGTTCTAGAAAGGGTAATAGAGATCTGTGGAATATTTGCGTGAGGTCTATATCGAAAAAGAACTCATGTAGATGGGGGCTATATGAATACGTTCGCCTTTATAGTATATGAAACATGCCATGATCTGTAAAATTTTATTAAGATCCGGTTTTAGAGCGATAATAATGGCAAATGAAGGGGCTAGTTAAAAATATGAGTACATATGGTTCACTTGTACAATGGTATAATCAGATAAATCAAATGATAGAAAAAGTAAGTACCGCGAAAACCCGATTTACAAATTAGGTAACAGTATATTTCGTTTTTTACAAAAGTTAGTATCCTAAAGAAGAAAACAGTATTGAATACTTAGTATGATAGTTGTCGAAGTCAATCTTTATCCAATTTGAGTTATAAAATGGTTTACGTTAAAGACAATTGAAAAATATTTTTTCACCGAAGCACAATTTTTTTTCTTAGAATATCCTACTACTTATCGAACTTTTATAAAAAAAATCGACATCGTTGGTACCACTAACCACAACTTTCAGAGGATGCACTGACTTAGACCACTTTCATTCTCTTCAAAATTCAGAAAAAAATAACACCGATATATCTTCCACACAGCTACTCTGAATCAGCTTTATTTTGGTATTTTATACAGTTTTTATAATTACTTTAAGTGTAAAAAATGTGACGTCCCTTCTAGCACGTCCCACATAAATCACTCTAAGCTACCTAAAATTAAAATTGTTATAACTTCTGTGAAATTTAATATTTATTTATGATTTTTTAGAATTTGCATTCACATGGAATATGGACGATATTCTTCTGATACCTCCTTCAAAAGGTGGCACAAGCTTTGTTTAAAATAAAACCGATCATCCATAGGGGTAGTTAAAATCATTTGCAATTTGATACTTGAAAATGTTTTTATAATCACTTTAAACCACTTTAAACGCTTTAGCCACGACCCTTTCTGTACCTCCCACTCAATTGTCTATATCCTAGGTAAAATTAGGTCCTTCATAAGTTCTGTACTGGTGCATGGATCTACTATGATCAAGTTTTTACAATTGTTTTACAAATGTGGAAGCTGAAACCATATCCGAGAACCTTCTAGTACCTTCCTCACAAATTATCTTCCCCTAAGTCAAATGTATGTTATAACTTCCGTATATATGTTCTGTGAGAGTGAGGGTATATATAAATCGGTTAGCCGACTCAATTTTACTTACTTATTAATATAACATTTATGATCAGTTTTTTCATTTGTATTTATCCTAAAAAAATAAAATACGAAGAAAGAAATCAAACTTTCAATGAAAACTAAATTTCAACTTAAATCTCCTACATTGCTGAGTGTGTTAGTGAAATTGCGGCCGATTTAATGTAAAATGTTCTGTACATTAGGGATGTCAGGAAGGACTACTGTCAATATAGCTTGAATGAATTTTTATAGCATCTATAATCGCATTTTTCTTGCCAAAAGAACAATAAAATTGACCTTAGTTTTTTAAAATATTTTCGTATCGCCATAATTAAAGACATTATAAATGTTGACTATTTAATACGGAACTTTAAAAATCGAATAATCTCGAAGAAAGAACTCTTGACACTTTAACTATATATTTATTTTTATTTATTTTATTTATTTATTACAATTTAAAATTAAAAAAAAAAACTAGAAAAAGCACTAGCAATTAAAGCTATCGGCTTCTATATATTTATACTTCCTTGCCTTAGACGATATTTTACAAAAACTGGGCCTAACAAAAATGTTAATGCTATTTTATTTTTTAAAAGAAAGAAATATCGCCTGTGTTGTTTCGAGTGGAAAACAAACGTTATTAATTTTCTGCATATTATAGATAGACGAATTTCCAGCTATACTTCGATTTATAAATTAAAAAGGACAAATACGAAAAAAGTGGATTGATTGTTTTTACTTTTGCATTTTGTTTAGAATGCAGTACTGGTTATTATTTTGGTGTAATTCGAACAAAAAAGTGCGTTGATATTGGTGGTTTAATTGCAAAAGTCAAGGGTCATCAATACTCACACAAATATTTATTGTATCTGAATCACCACTGCTGTCGCGAGAAAGTTGTCTGTGAAGACCATTTGCAATGTACTTATTTTATTCTTTGGTAGCACATTCTACTTTTGGCAAATTCCATTGTCTTACTTTTATTATTTTTTATTTTGTTTTCTGTCCCGCTTTTCTTTATATTCAATACCCAGTGGTTGGCAAAATAGAAATAATTGCGATCTGTACTTTGAACACAAGTTTTAAAAGGGCTGTAGAGTCGGGGCGAAATTGCTCGTCTCCGGCTCCGACTCCAGCATTTTAAAATGTTTCAACTTCGACTCCTACTCCGGAGTCGACTCCGGATGTGCAATCAATAATATTTAGTGGTGTATTTTTGTCAATAATTAGAATAATGTATATTTTTTTAAAGAAAACCCATTTTATTTTATAAAACAAACAAAACAAGTATCCACATTCGCTGCTACTACCCAATCCTTTTTGTCTTTTCTGTAAAAATTTTTTATTTCATCCAATTCCCGATAAAAGTTTGTTTGTTCTTGTATTTCATCGGAATCAGTTCTTAACCTTTTAGCCTTATTTTGCTCCAAACTATTGAAATACTTTTCGAAGTCGTCAGAAGGTGTTGATTCATGAGATGGTATTGCACAATTACAACTACAAGTTTTTTGCATTCTTTCTGCCAGTTCATATAATCCTTGCCATGCCACTAAAACTTTAGTCGAGATATATTCCCGCCAATAGAATAGAATTCTTCATAATTTCCGTCTCTCTTCTAGTCATTGAAGAAACAATATCGCTTGCAATTACACTTTAAAATTTCTCCAATTTATTTATTGAAATTTGGTTTCAATTTCTCGCTTTGAATTTTTTTGATTACAATATAAGGACCCTGTAAAACCTTTTCGAAAATCAATGGCTTCATCCAAATATTTTTCTGCTAATGCGAGGTCATTATTGTCCAAACCGTTTAAATAACTTTTCATTTCAATTAGACGTTTCAGCATTAAATACGTACTTCCCCAAATAGTCGCTTGATCTATAATAGTCCTTAGCCGGTACGTCTCTTTAAAATTGCATCAATAACTGAATACAACATTAACTTTAGTTTTACTTTAATTTTTTTACATTTATACACAATTATAAAACATAACATGTCTCAGACTAATATTTTAAGATTTAATGCCTTTATTTATTAAATTTTTTCAGCCAGAGGGTCCGCCAAATAACTTTTTTTTTAGAAAATGATATAAAAAAAACTACTGAATATTTTCTCAAATTTCTTTTTTTATTTGAAAGTACAATCCTTCCGGTTAATAATGGAAAATAATTTCATTCAAATGGCTGCCTCGGCTGGCTATGCAGTAGCCTACACGATCGGTCCAATTTTTAAGCACATTATCGATTTGTATTTCACCAATGGCTTCAAAGCGTCAATTGTCTCTGGTCTCAAATAATAGGTTGAAAAAACGTTAGATGGCGGACCCTTTATAATTTCTAATAACGAAAATAAACATTTCCCCGGAGTCGACCATTTTTTTTCGATTCCGACCCAGCAAATTTCTCCGACTCCGTCTCCACAGCCCTGAGTTTTCAGTGGTCGGACTCAGCTGGTGATTCTAAGCCGATCGGTATACAAAAAGATGTTTCTAGTTCGATTCTTTCTTCGCATTTCTTTTGGAGTGAAACTAGCTTATAATACCATATACCATTGTAAGTTAAATCGTAATGCGGACAATTTTACCATATTTTACCGAACGGACATTTGTAGCGATTGGAAATGTCTTAGAATAAACTATTCCACAGGGTGGAGCAGATCACAACATGTATAATTAGAAAATTGTTTACTGTACCTTCAAGTTGTACAATAAACTCTATAATCAGGGAAATATTATTAAATTTAGTCTTAAAGAACCATTACAAAGACCCGGATTCAAATGATTTTCTATTCTACTCAAAGGAGCATTCTAATACCCACTGCTGTATGTAATTCTTATCCATAAATGAGACCATTCAACCAACTCTTTTATAATCAATTTTCGTTTTTGGTGCATACATGCATGGTATTTTACACTGCGCGAAATAATATTTCAATGGCAAGAATTATGAAGTTCATAAGCCTGACAGTTGAAGACTTCTTTGTTAGTTTGCTAGCATAGATTACATGTGGTAGATGTCTTGGAGGCGCAACTAATCGTTTTTCTTTTTTTAATTTCTTTAAAATCTCATCATCACCATCATTTTGTTGCTGAAGACTTATTCAGGATCCATATCTAAGAGTACATTACACTGAGTGATAGATCTTTTGATTTATTTTTCCTTTAAAGCTTGCCATTATGAGTAGTAGATTTTTTGAATTTATTTTTCCTTTAAAACTTGCCATTATGTTATTGTTTATAAATCCAAATTCGGTTTTGCGATCGAAAAATATTCATTAGTTCATTTTTGTGAGTGTATCACGTTCTACGACAGATTTCGGATATACATATGCAGCGCTATCACACATTCTTGGCTTGTTTCGTGTTGATATATTTCTTCGTTTCTAAACAACAACTACAACAACAGAAATTAAGAATCAACATAGTCGCTGGCATAGCGTGACAAAATGTTGAAATGGATGGATGTATATCGAAGGAAACTGAACTGGCGCTGGAGATTGCCGCCCTTGCGTGTTCAGACGACAACATTCATGTCCGCACTTCTTGAGAAAGGAAAACATCACACACGCATACACACATACATGCATTCAAAGAACTATTTTTTTTTGTTAGTGTACGTTGGCATGTATGTGAACACCAAGTCAAGGATGCGTGTTCAAGTCGTATATGCTACATTTTTACATGTTTTTTCTACTCTCCTCCTCCCACTGCACCCCTTGGAAAACAGGACTTGCAGATTATTATTAGAAATCACTCTAGGAAATGGGTAACGCCAGTCGACAAGGGGCTCATCCTACTCATATGCACGATACGAACTCACGTCTGGGTGGCACTTCAAACCATTTGAGTTGATTTCATTGTGTTTTCTCTCTCTCACACTGAATGTATCATTTAATTATTGCTTTTGTAGAGAAAATATGTTTTTTTTTTCTTTCTTTCTTTTCTGGAATGAATGAATTAAGGCAACAACAAGACAATTAATTAAGTATTAACGTTTATGTTTAATAATAAAACAAGAGGTCAGCCATTGTAAGAGCTATTTATTTCCATGGCTCCATTGGCTACTTGTTTAGGGGAATGAGTAATATGGCCAAATGGTGTATTAATAACACTTGGTAGCAGATAGAGAAAATTAGTAAAGTCTATTGAATTTAAATATATTTTGGGTAGATTTTAACGGGTAGTTTAACAATTGGCCGTATTTAAATCTAAAACAACAAAAAGTTTGTAAACATTGGAATTAGATGAGTAATTTAAACTATAGGCAAAATTGAGATTGTTGACGTTTTCAGTTTTGAATTTCCTCATCCTGTTGCTGCATAAAAGGACTACAAAGTTTCAAAGGATTATATTTTTCAAATTATTTTTGAATACTTATTCCCTCACAACGATACCGACATAACTATAAAATTAAAGAGGAGAATGGTTTTTGAGTACACTACAAATACTCAAGTCCCGGTTATACGTTAAATCAAGGCTAGTTATGTTAATTCCACTTTCATTAGAAACAGTGGTTTATGATAGAAAAAAATATTTTTTTTTTGAAAAAGTCAATCACGAACACCTAGATTTTTTTTTAATTTTTGTTTAAGTTTTTGTTTAATAAGTTCGCTGACACGAAAAAAAAATATTTTTTAATATATGAATGTATGTATATATAAGGGTCCCGGTCATTATAACTAAAAATAATTTCCAATCACCAGACGAAAACTCCTGAAGACATCCCCAAAAAGCAAGTCTCTTGAGTATGAATAATATTGGGGTTTAATATTAATAAATATTACCCATACGCCACACTGTGGTTACAAATTTATCCATACAGTCCTCTAACGTGTCAATAGGTTTTGACCAATTCTGGACATCCTGGTGACCAATCATCTAATTGTTAAACAATATATTCGATTAATTATACACCTATAATATGAAAAACTCTAACGACACTTTGAAGCAACCAGGATACCTAGTCTTGTGACAAACGGTGGTAGGGAGTACATCAAAGTCATCCCTACCAGACACATTTCTACCATTTCCGCCAAATCTATATGTATTTCATCACATTTTATGTTCGCAACCACTGTTTTGTTGACTATGTATTTGGCAACTTTTCGAGAGGAAATTAATGAGTGATTCGATGGAATTTTTTATAATCATCTATCACGCAGCAATGCTTTCCAAGAAGTAAACGTGTTAATCAACGACAGAAACATTTTGTTTTGTACACATTACAAAATAATTCGGAAATGTTGACAAATACACAGAGTCTATGATTTATGATTGTGTTTATTTGTATGTACATTAGTGCCGCCCAGAATTGTATAGAAAATGAGGAATACGGATTGGGGGTTTAAATTAGGGAGGTTCGATGTGGCCTTGTTATGTTATGATGTGTGGGCGTTATTGATCCTCGGTTTTCCACACATACGGTATTTCTACATATTTGGCACAAGTAACATATTTTTCGTAGTTTAAAACAATCAATAAAAATAAATGTCTTATATTTTTTACTTTTTAAATATCTTGAAGTCAAAAAATATTTTTCAAAACTATTCACGAAAATAGTATATATTTTTTAAATTAATCGAAATTATCAATTTTGTGGGATTTTCCACACAAGTTTAATATACAAAAATGTGAATGCTTTTCCATGGATTTTTCTTATGATTCTATTTGTTATCTTCACTAAGATAGGACATACATATAAGAAAATTAAGCTAATTTTTCCGATTTTTTCAAGTTCGAAATATTTTATTAAAAACCATTTCCACCAATTAAAATATTGCAACAATTTAAGTGTTATGCAAGTTTGCAGCCCAATTACTTATCTTGAAATATCGCATCGCATATGTTTGTCCCAAAAAATGGTCCAAATTGTTAAACTATCAACGCACTTTTTTAAGTTTTTGAATTTGAGAGTGACTAAAAACTTAAATTATAGAAGGACCCAAGGACTAGTTTGATATATTAACATTGAAAATCGGGCAGACAGATATATTTTAGCAATTAGCCGAAAGTTAACGACTTTTTATTTTTATTTATTTTGTGTGTTTCAAAATTATTTTACGTATTTGTCATAATGCATACGAGTCATTCCATGTCAAGTGGTACGGAAGTTAACGACTTTTTATTTTTATTTATTTTGTGTGTTTCAAAATTATTTTACGTATTTGATCATAATGCATACGAGTCATTCCATGTCAAGTGGTACGGTTTTTGACGATAGCTGCGATTGTTTTGAAAGTATGTGTATGTATTCTTCTCATAAAGATATTGTATAGGTATTTTTGGAAACAATTTGAATTGTTTTCACAAGTTATGACCAATTTAACAGTGAAAAAATACTACTTTTTTCAAAAGGTGTGTACATTCAATACCCTGTAACTCCTGAAAGACCGATTTTAATGTGTTATACCTTGTTTTGAAGGTAATTTCAATTAATTTTAAAATAATGATGTATTGAGTTATAGCAGGATAAGATTTTTTAAAGTGTTTGCAATTTTAATTCTTTTTGTTTGATTTTCGAAATGATTACACAATCAATTTTGTTGAAATTTTAAAGTAGTGTGCTTAGGTCAATTTTTAAGCGACTGAGTGAGTTTGAAAGTGGTGAAATGATGGCTTTTTACGATTTTTTTTGATATTTTTTTACAAAATCACTCAGTAATACATTGAAAAATCATCAAAACTACAATTTTTTCCTTAGTTCATAGACACAAGGTATAAAAACAACGAAAAATCCAAGAAAAAATAGGTTATGGGAAATTATTTTGTAGTGTGAGATTGCATCATCAGAAAAAATTAAAAAAATATATATTTTTCCACAACTTTTTTCCTGCATTTTTCATTGTTTTTATACCTTGTGTCTATGAACTGAAAAAAAACTTAATTTCTTTTATCGAATTTGTCGAAATGTTTATCTCTTAAAATGTGAGATAAACATTTCGACAAGATTTTGCACTCAAATTTGTTTTATTAGAAATTGTTGTTTCTTAAATTGTGTTTGTGACAAATAAAGTTTGTTTGCAATAAATATAAAAAAACATGATTTTGGAATAAAATACATATTTAGAAAGGTTGAAAGGTTCCTCGTTTTTGCAGAGTAACTTTGGCTTGCATAAAATTACACCCTTGGAAGATAGAATACACTTAGTGCAAAATGTCTGATTATTTTAGAGCGAATTGCTCTGTTTTCTCATTTTGAAAAGTAAATAAGCAGATTAGAAAATTTCCTTTATCCTCAAGCTAAGTCGGTGTTCATTTGCAGGAACTATGTCCAAAAAACACTAATAATAACTGATTTTGCGCCTACGAAGTGTCACATCTTCTACATTTATCCATTGATTCTTTCTTTATTAGAAAGTTAGCTAATACAAATTAGAATAAAATATTTTTTATTTTTCTTCGTGGCTTCAGTAAAAGATTTGTTTCCCAAAAAGATCAATTTTTCAAACATTTTTGGAGAGTTTTCCTAAACCTCTATTTCTATGTGATTTCGGAAGATTTTGAAAATTTGTAATTTATACCCATCATAAGCCGGTGTATATTTCCCGACCTATATTTCCAAAATGAGAGTGTAACGAAAATTGTAATTTTAGTAAAAAAATATATGATAAATTATTCAAATCATCCGTTTAATATATTTGAACGAATGCATAGAACCTGTTCTTTGGAACCAGTTGTGGATTCTGTGGTTTCATGGGTGAATTTTATATGGAATTGTTTAAAACTATATATATAAATATATTTTAAGCTATTGTTGATACTGATTGGATTCGACTGATATGAAAAATACGCGTACAGTCGATATTATTATACATACGTTACCTGAAACAAGAATTTGGGTTTCAGTCAATTGCTGGCATGGACAATGCAAGTTTGACGAAATAATGAGTGAGAAGAAGCGGTTAACGTGGAAATACCCTTTTTTGTAAAAGGGTTTCTGCTAGTGACGAAAGCATGATTTTTAGAGGTTATGTAAAATCGATTTCCCTACGTGAAGATAAGAATTACAGCCGAAATATTTTGAAAGTAGTCATAAAACAAGCTTGGATTTTTATTTTAGACATTGTTTGCTAATAGTAATGAAATGAAATGATGTTTTATCTTCAATTAATACCATTTTGGTTCGGATACAAATACACCGGTTTTCAACAGAAGAGAACAAAATTGTTTTATTCTTTACAGAAATAAGAATCATTTTAAATACTTCAAAGTTTCATTGTTTTCTTTATATTAGTTCTTATTTATTCGATAAATGTCATTAAATAACTTTTTGGGGGTTCAATACCACATTGTGCGTCTGTGTGTCCGATCATCAATGCTTGTAACCAAACATTTGCTTACCTTTTTCACCACATAAACATATAGTGCGAAAGTAGGTCACTGAGGCTCTTATTTTGATATGTGTACTTTGGAAATTAAAACCTCGATATGGAGTAGAGATTGGAGGTATCATATAGTTGGCCTCGTCTCCGATTATTTTAGAATGTTGAAACAGTAATAACAAGACATACATTTTGTTTTTTTTTTTTGTAAACTTGTGTTTATAGCCAAAGGAAATACAAGCACATACTTTGTTTCGTTGCTGCGAATTATTTGCCAGAAAATATATTTTTGATGTTTTAATTGAATTTAGGTCCAAAAAAAATAAATAGAAAACCACCAAAAATACAAAATCTGATATAAGATAATAGTTCTATCAACATTAAACTAATTTAAATATTTATAATATTTTTATACACTCCGCGAGAGTATTATGTCTTTGTGCATTTGTTTGTAACACCCAAAAGGAAGGGACCCATTGTTAATTATACCGATCGGCTTAGAATCACTTTCTGAGTCGATTTAGTCAATGTCCGCCTGTCTGTCCGTCTGTCTGTCCGTCTATTGTTGTAATCACGATACAGGTCCCAATTGTAGCCAGAACCAAACGAAACTTTGCACAACGAAGTTTTTCGGGACAAGGACGAACGCTATTTAATTTGAAGAAAATCGGTTCAGATTTAGATATAGCCCCCATACGAATTTCACTCCCGATTTGACCCTTTTCACTCTAGATACCACATATTACAACAGATTTTCTTCAAAATTATCAAAACAACTTATAGTTCAACTAGAAACACCTGTGTTAAAAATGTGTTAGATCGGTTCAGATTTATATATAGCTCCCATATAAATTTTGTTCCCAATTTGAATTTTTCCGCTTTCGCAAAACACTCTATATTTCAACTGGAAACACCTGTTGTAAAAATGTGTTAGATCGGTTCAGATTTATATATAGCTCCCATACAAATTTCGCTCCCAACTTTAATTTTTCAGCTCTAGAATCCACATATTTTAATAGATTTTCTTCAAAATTCGCAAAACACCTACTATTTTAAATGGAAACACCTATTGTAAAAATGTGTTAGATCAGTTCAGATTTAGATATAGCTCCCAGACAAATTTCGTTGCCAATTTGAATTTTTCCGCTCCAGAATCCACATATTTTAACAGATTTTCTTCAAAATTGGCAAAACATCTATATTTAAACTAGGAACACCTATGGTGAAAATAGGTCACATCGGTTCAGATTTACATATAGCTCTGATACAAATTTCGTTCCCCCAGAAACCGCGTAACCGAGAATTTCTTAAAATTGAGCATAACACGTTATACTTCACTAGAAGAACTTATTGTGAAAGTTAGTCACTTGTTTGGATATAGCCCCGGTACAAATAATATTCTCGATTTGACAAATTGGACCAGGTCATTAGCCTGGGATTAGGAAACATACAAAAAAAATATCCCGTTTCACTTTTTTTACTGAATTGAATTGTATTCCGATAGAAAATGGAGTGTTTCATATAGTCGGCCCCGCCGACTTAAGCCTTTTCTTACTTGTTATTATTATTTTTCTAATAAAGTTTACTACTTTTTTTCGTTTCTTTGAATTACTTTCCAGACAAAAAATTATTTATATATCGTTAAATTATATAATTTTTCTTTATCAAAATATGTTTTAAATGTGGATGAATTTAGGTCGAAAACTATAAATAGAAATCCCCTTAGAATATCAAATTAAATAATAAGAATAATAAGTCTATCAACTTTAAACTAATTTAAATATATATAAAATTTATAAATATTCTTCAAATTAAGTTTACTACTCATTTCAATTCTGTGAATTATTTTCCATGCAAAAAATTATTTATGAGAATATATCGTTAAATTGGATAATTTTTCTTTAACAAAATATGCTTTAGATGTGGTTACCTATACAATGAATTTAGGTCGTAAACTGTAAATAGAAATCTCCATAAAATATAAAATAAGTTAATAGGTCTATCAACTTTAAACTAATTTAAATATATACAAAATTTATAATTATTCTTCTAATTAAGTTTACTATTATTTGTATTTACCCTCGTAATTTAATTAACATAAATGTGTATTTATATCTATTTTTAGGATCATAGCTTTCAAACGCTGGCTATAGCAAACTAATGGATAACTGTCAGCTATAACTACTGCACACGTAATGGAAAATATTCCATTGGCTACACCCCGTTGCAACCCCCCAATCCAAGGTAAGTCCTGTGCGAGTTACACTTTCTGGCTGTTATTATGCGGCCATAATAGCAGGTCCCATAAATTTATTAACCAACAACTATTTAATGCTATGGCACTGTTGTTGTTGCGTTAGTTATTGTATCCCATTTCCGGCCAGTTATAAACAATTTAAGGCAAGCTTCGGAGCTTGGTTTTTTTTTTTGTTGTTGTTCATTCCTCCCAATTTCAATAAACATAATATTAAACGCCTGAACTGTAATAGTTAAGCATAACATTCCTTCGCTATATAATCATAATATTTATTGTTTGTTTTACGTACACAAATATTTTGTTGTATTTTTTCACTCTCTCTCGCTGGTTATTTTCGTTTTCTGGTTTGGTCGGGCATTTAATCTGAAAATCCGTAGTTACTCGTGGAAAATTGTATAACGAAATCACAGACTATTTACGTTTATATAAAATATGTGTATTTGTGCGTAACAACATAACAACAACAGCGAGTAAAAAAACGTAGAGATTTGTTATTCGCTTAAAATACGAAATCCTCTTAAATGCATATTAACCAATAATGTATGGAGGTCGGTGAGGCAAGCGCTGGGTCAAATCAGTGTAAATATGCATGTGTGTGTGTGTTGGAGTGAGTATACATTAGCTAGATACATATGTTATGGCCACAAGTGGATATTGCTAATAGAAATTTTTGTGTGATTTGTGCTTTGTTGTTTGGGATAAACTAAGCTGCTGATGCCTACGTTCGGATAAAGCCATATCATGGCCATAAACTATGGCTACAAGAAAAAGGTCGGCCTTATAAAATTCTATAGTCATTGGGCAGAATGTTTGGGAACAATAGTTGTGTTTTAGCGGTGGCTTAATATCTAAAAAGATAGGATTATCCATAGATATTCTTCAAATATATCGTGACATGACAGCTACTTAGAAGGAAACCAAAATATTTTTTTTTCTTTTGATGCCAACAAAAAATCCTGTTTAAACAAAAATTAAAGAGTAAGGAGAGACTAAATAATAAGACAATTGATTTGTCCACCGGTTTTTAAATTCTGTTTATATCAACTTAAAACCACATTTGTTGGCAGTCGTTAAATTATCATGATAAATCCATTATTTGCCATAAATACGAATGTCACTATGACTACATTAAATTTGCTCTCATGGAGTTTTACAAAAATGGATTCATTTTGTTTTAAAAAAATCATTTCAGTGGCTCCCGCCACTTCTCTGCATGACATTTCCAATAAACTTCCCTGTCCCCATTGTGTTGGTTTTTGCAAGCAAATTTTTACAAATACTCTGGCATATTCTTTGTTAAGCTCTCTTAGCGTAAGTGCAAATCGTTAACAGAGTTAAATTTTTTCCTCCCACACATTTGAATTGTATTAATAGGTTTGGTTCTTTTATATGCATGCAAATCCAGCAGCTAAAGCTGAGGGAATGAAAACAAAACAGGAAACTTTCGTTTTTTCCTGGGTACTTATTTCCACGGCGACTTATAATAACAAAGTTCTGGGTCGCTCTTTTATGTGAAAAGATACTCGACGTTAAAAAAGCTGCCGGGGAATTCTTAATGAAAATTAGTCAATATTTTGCCAAAGCAGTTCAGGGTTCAGCATTTCTTTTTTTATACTCGGGGCTTGAAATTCAAAAAGTACTACTTCTTTTATGATTTTTATGGTAGATTTTTTTCTAAAAATAAATAAAAAATTGATAGAAACATGAAATTTTCCTGATGCCATCTCAGTCATTTTATTCAAGATTTCGAACTCTGCCACATTATATCTAGTGAACAACTCCTAGTTGAGTTGTTGACTACGATTACTTCTATAACGCAACCGAGATCCGTTTAAAACAGAAGCAGTGCGAAAAATATGTATTATCCTGCGCACTTTCTTTTTATTAAATATGTAAAATATTGCCAAAACCGAAAACCAAGTCATGCGAGCGCAACGAAGCCTACTGCTTTTGTAGGTCTCTTGTGTGTTGTTCCCTTAAATAAGTAGAAACATCATCAAATCCAAAGCAAAAAAGTAAATTTAATTAATTTAAAAAATAGGATAGACAACATGCATAAAGAGTGTTAAATTTGGCCGGACAGAATTGTTATACACTCCAGTAGGTGTATTTTGCATAATTTCAAATACCGAAAACCTCGGTCAAATTTACAAATATATTTTATTGCCTTTACTGTACAACAAGGTTAGTTCTATTTCAACATTTGAAAAACAGCTCTAGCCAAATGGTATATGCTGTAGAAAAACCGGAGAAAAATTAATTTGTATTTTTTCTGGCGTCATAAAAGTTCCCTCAAAAATATACTGGATTTTTGGATATTGGTACTTTTGATTTCTTATTTGGCCTTAGTCACCCAGATATTCCTAAGGCCAAATAAAAAATCCCAGCCAGTATTTCGACAAGAATATTTTATCAAATTATTTTTTATCTTAAACTTATGAAATACTGATATAAAAGTTGACATTATTATACTTATTAATATGAACTGGTCAACATTCTTAAAATATTGATTTAAATAACAATTTTCGTAAAATTTATGAACAGATTGTGAGGTGCAGCTCCCTAATTAATTAAGACAGATGTTCCATCAAATCATACATTTAATTTCTTGCAAAATAAATGAATTAAAAATATATTTCGATGTATCAAAAGAGTTATGTCATTGTACCAGTAAGATAATTTCAATAAAATTATTTCTTAATGTGTTGTCATTTATTTTGGTTTAAGACCAAAGGTTGTGCTGAAGTTTTCAGCAGAACCCAAAATTAGCAAAAAGGCAAAGTGAGACCTTTATTGTTGCAGCTAAAGTTGACTGCGCAGTTTCTATGGGCGCTACCCCATCTCGTCAGAACTTTCGCAACGAATGTATGTCTTTGACTTAAATCAGGGTTCATATTAGTACCAGCGGTCACATACGACTAATGAGAAGCGCTGATAAACAAAATATTCCACCGAACTAAGTCGACACACTAAAAATCTCACTTTGACAATTCAATGTTATGCATGTGCTCGCATCGCTCGCAACAATGGAAAGGTTGTTGTTGTACGGTATGTCCCGTCTTCACTGTACCTCGTGTGTATTGTTGTTGTTTGTATGTATTGTTGGTCTGTTATGTTGCATGTGTTGTCATTTATTTTGGTTTAAGACCAAAGGTTGTGCTGCAGTTTTCAGCAGAACCCAAAATTAGCAAAAAGGCAAAGTGAGACCTTTATTGTTGCAGCTAAAGTTGACTGCGCAGTTTCTATGGGCGCTACCCCATCTCGTCAGAACTTTCGCAACGCATGTATGTCCTTGACTTAAATCAGGGTTCATATTAGTACCAGCGGTCACATACGACTAATGAGAAGCCCTGATAAACAAAATATTCCACCGAACTAAGTCGACACACTAAAACTAAATGCAAAGGTTGTTGTTGTATTATTTCTTAATGTCAATGAATTACTATTTCATGTAGTATTTCATTAGTTGGGCATCAGTTCATAATATTGATCTCTACTGTCATACATGATCTAACGGATCCGTGACCATCGTGCCGCGAATATATCATCTATACGATGGCAATAGAAGCCGTTTGAAATCAAATTCACTATAAAATATAAATTTACAGAGAAGAAAAATTGTTGAATATAATATTATAGTATATACGGATTGCTCCTACATGTACTGTGGAGTTGGCTCAGGAGTCCACGGAGCTAAGATTGGGCTAGAATAAGAGTAATAAAAAAACCGGTGGACGGTTTTTTTAATTAAAAAAGCGGTGGACGTTTTTTTCCGAAAAAAAAAATGTTCGAAAATATATGTACAATTTTACAATTTAAATATCTTTTTGTAATTTTATTAATATTTATAGTTTATTTTTGTGAAAAAAAAAACGATAAAAACCGGTGGATAAAGTCAAAAAACTGGTTTAACCGGTTGTTCGAAAATTTTGAAAAAATGCAGCCTAGACTATTATAGAAGCATCAATAGTAGCGGATCGCATAGTAGATCTTATAGACTGCCCGACTTCTACCTCTCTATATCTAAGGTTTATAGGCCTTCAGTGTCCGCCTGTATGCCATTGAGAAGCTGTTCCGATGGAGTTGACTATGCGAAGTCACCTTTACATGAATTTCTGAAAATAGGGACTATTATAGGAATAAGGTGTCAGGCTCATTAAGTACATATTAGGTGCCAACCTGTAGTGCTTTGAAGAATTAACTCCTTCAAGTTCCTCAATCGAAGTGATGACAGTGTTAATGGATCCTAGTCCAAGCGATATTAATTCTTGACAAATAATGGTACAATTCAACAAACACTGGCGTAGCTACAACAACGAAGAAAATCATGTTCTGCGACAAACCATTTCTAACATTTGCTTGCTGTAGGACCATCGAATAGCTACTACTTCACAACCTTAACAATATATAGAGAGTATGTGTAAACTATCCAATATATCAATATGTACGGCTACATTAAACGAGTGGTGATTTTGCACAATATAATTTTGTAACAACTAAGCATGCCATACATAACATTTTTATATGGAATGCAAGTATTAAGCAACTCCTTCTTTTGTGGAGTTTTACCTGACATAGCATTTGAAACACATCGAAATACCTACAGAAAATTTTCATGTAAAAACATGTCGAAGCCTAAACTAATAGGGGCAATTAGATTCGATGGGTTACGATTTTTTTCCTAGGTTTTAATTTGAATACTATCAAAAATTCAATGAGGATGCATTGCCTTGATTCTTAATAGATACCCCAGTAGGTTATTGTGGCCCTTTTATCGGTCAAAATTGATACAAAATTGAGGCAGTTACAAAATATCCACACAATTTCGTAAGTAGTACCAGCTATTATTTTTTGTTGAAGAACTCATATCATAGAAAAATGTGTGTTTCTTCTGAATGAAAAATTCCAGAGAAGGATAAACTAGATTAGATGAATTAATGTAATAATTTATGGATATGAAATTATTAAAATATTAATTACCGCAGAATGATAAAATGTGTATATTTATAGTAACTTATGTAAGGCGGGTTATTTAAAATTTTACTTTGACTTTGAAAGGTAGAATAACATTAACTTTTATTTTCAGGTTTGTGTTTGACATTTGCAATATGAGACGCTATATGATTAAACAAAATTGGGAAATATTAAAAACTTACTTCCAAAGTAGTGAGTTTAACGCAAACTGTAAGACATTTAAGTAGAACATTTTCGAGAAGTGATCGACCTTCAGTTCAGCCATCATGAAGCTAATTTTCATCTCGGTGGCTTTGTCAATCGGCAATATTTGCCGCATATGAGGTTCAGATAACCCACACGTGACTATTGAGAAACCAATGCATCCATAACGAGTCACTGTTTGGTGTGTACTTTGGGCTGTACCTTTGGCCGAGCCAGTCGTGTATGATGTTGTGTTCCATTATTAAATGACAAAGTTCAACATTTCCAATAAAAACTGAAATTTTAAAAAATAATCAGCACGTTTTCTAATTCTGTTCCTATTCTAATTCTATAATGTTATATGACCCACCCTATATATATTTATAGTTAGACATTATGAAGACATTTGTGTATTTGTTTTTTTTTTCTGATTTTGAAAGCTTGAACTTTTTCATAGTTGGATATATAGGACTCGTATTCAATTTTGCCATACATCACTTTTCAAGAATTTAATAGAATAATTTAAATTTGCCAATTTGTGGTATTGCGGAAATAATCGGGGTTTCTCTGTACTGTGCCACTGGACTTATAATTGTCACAAACGAAACGGCAACATGAATATGCAGCATCATTTTTCCGCAGAAGAGTTGAAACAAAAAAATACTTGAACTTTTCGTAAACGGAAACACAAAGAGGAACCGGAGGATTCAACACAATTCTAAATGTACAATAAAATACTTTTTAATTAATTTTAGCTTAAGGAGAATGTCATAAAACTGAATAATTCATGTGGGACCATGCCAAGAGTTGAGTAACTGCGACTTTCACAGCTTAATATAGAAATCATTTTATTTTTTTTGTGCGAATGTGTCGAGAAAAGGGAATGTTTATGAATGTTAGAGGTTTAATTATTGAATTGTGATTTTTTTTTTATTGTAATTTTTATACCCTCAAACTAAGTATAAGTGTACTCATTTTCTCAGTACCTTTGCAACACATTCAAATATTCAACGGAGTATATATATTCTCGATCGTGATAAAATTCAAAGGCCGAAATGGTAATTATTTATTTAATAGGATTAAAGCGCATCTTAAAGACCATTAAGATAAGGCAAAGAATTAAATTAAATTAAAATCGAGCTTGAGTATATTCCAACACTTGTGAAAAGCAAGTGTTGGAATATACTCTTATTATCAAGATTTAGAATTTCTTTAGAAATTAATATGTCTTTACTCTGGAAATAAAATTTAAAGATTTTTTCGTAAGTCATGAGTAAAATATTTTAATAAAATCGAATAATAAATGAGATTTTCAGAAAAAACGTAGTTATGTGCAAATTTGTTTTCCACGGTTTAACATGGAATACTCATTTGCGTATATTAAAAGTATATCATTTCCAAATCGGATCCAATTTGCTTTTCCTTGAATTCCATACATACATAATACATGTAAAAGAGTTATTTTCAAAAACTACGCCTTTTTGATTTAAAATTCCCCTACTTACTCAGTTTCTTTCTTTCCTGCACAAGGGATATTCCAAGTATTTAAAAAATCTGCTCTCTTCCGGATCTATTCTAATTAAACTAATTGTATACATAATCTACAGTTAATGTTGTTGCTACGATACCATGTACAATGCTCGGCAATCGCCTCACTCTCAACATGTTCATCTGTTTCGACACAACACAAAGCCGTTGCCAAATGGGAAAAGTCAAAGCTGCCCTCACAGCCGGTTGATTGAATGAAAAATGTTTAAATAATAAAATCCTAACTTTTGATGGAGATGGAAAGAAAAAAAAAACAACATGACATTAGTACGAAACTTCTACACAAGATATACAAACGCTACGAAAACGGACTAAATACAGTTTCATTAAACTAATTTGTTGGATTTGAGGAGATAAATGACCTCGTTCAGCAAACGACCGCAAACGGATAAAAGGCACAGTCGAACAGGAAGAACCCAGAACGTTATCGCACAAGCTAAACATCTGATTACTAATAATAGTTTAATTTTGAGGAAACTAAACTCCTACCACAGGGTCAACAGCTGGACGTCGGTATGGTTCTGGTTTTCCGCCTTTGCTGGCCAAGCATAAAGGCCTCAAAAGGAGGCAACATGATATTTTCAAATGTTTTCCAAATAAGCCGAGTCATGTGTAGAGAGAAATAAATGAACAGCAGATGAATGGGAAAATATAAAATGGAAAAAAGGCTGAAGTCAACGTTAAACCTTTTAACTTTCTAAAATCTAAAGTTAAGCTGATGTGTGGATGTGTGTGCCGGTTCCTCATATAGAAAAGGTTTTGTTAGCCAAACATAACCATAAATAAAACATTAGCATATGTGTGTACATACATACATACCTACATATGTAAGTGAATATGTTAATTTGCAGCTGACATGGTCACTTTTCGCATATCCTGCACAAAATGGTACTCGGTGAGATATGTGAGGATGTGCAGTAACAGACAGGTTTATAAATATAATGACCCCTATTAGGCTGACATTTTTATTTTTTTTATATCATTCCTCCTCCGAGTTGGAAAATCAAAAAGGTTGGCGTTAAGGTAGGATATAGTTGTATATAGGTCATACTTATAGGAGGACTGACGTAAAATTCGAATTCCAATTCCGTCACATCATACTTTTAGTAGTGGGTGAATCAAACTGAATCATAATTTGTGGGTTTTTTGTAACACACATCACAGATTCTTTAATCGATTAATGTAGTTATCTTTTCCTGAGTCTATTTAGTCATTTCCTACATTTTTTTCGATTTTTTTGTGTTCCCTAAAAATCCCATTTTCTTTAAACATTTGAAGCATTTCTGCATAACGTAATTTAAGTTCTTTCCGAAGTTACAGTGCTTAGTTGGTACAAACCAATGACTATTCGAGAATGTCATAGGACCTTTTTTTAAGTTCCTGTTCAAAAGTTATGCATTTTTTGCCCACAATTTGAAAATGAAAACTAGATTTTTTTCAAACAGCTGCCATTTTTGAAATATTAAAACAATCATACGTTGAACGATAGCCATAACCTTCCTGAAGTAATACAAGTAAGGAAAGGTTAAAGTCGGGCGGGGCCGACTATATGATACACTACACTTGCTATCCGAATACAATTCAATTCGTTAAAAAAGTGAAAACTGGAAGAATTTTTGTATGTTTCCTAATCATAGGTTAATATGACCTGACCTAATTGGTCAAATCAAGAAGAATATTTGTATCGGGGCTATATCCAAACATGGAATGAACTGACCCACGTACACAATAAGTTCTTCCAGTTCAAGTATAACGTGTTATGCTCAATTTGAAGAAATTCGGTGAAAATACGTGGTTTCTGGGGCGGAAAAATCAAGCCGGGAGCTATATATAAATGTGAACAGATCTGACTCATTCACCCTCGGTGTTTCTAGTGGAAATATATGCTATTTTGCCAAATTTGAAAGACAATCTGATAAAATATGTGGTTGCTAGAGCGTAAAATCTCAAATTGACAGCGAAATTTGTCTGAGTGATATATATATAAATCTGAACCGATATAACCTTTTTTCACCATGGGTGTTTCTAGTTGAAATATACGATGTTTTGCCAATTTTAAAGAAGATCTGTTAAAATATGTGATTTCTACAGCAGAAAAAGTCAAATTGAGAGCGCTATTTGTATGGGAGCTATATATAAATCTGAACCGATCTGACCTATCTTCGACATGGCTATTTATAGTTGAAATATAAGATGTTTTGCCAATTTTGAAGAAAATCAGTTAAAATATATGATATCTAGAGTGAAAAGAGTCAAATCGTGAGTGAATTTCTTTTGGGTGCTATATCTAAATCTGAACCGATTTTCTTCGCTCGTCCTTATCTCGAAAAATTTCGTTGTGCAGAGTTTCATTTGGTTCTGGCAACAATTGCGACCAAATTGTACTTTGATTACAACAATAGATGGACAGACATACAGACGAACACTGCTAAATCGATTCCAAAAGTGATTCTAAGTCGATCGGTATAATTAACAATTGGTCTATCTGGCTTCCTTTTGGGTGTTACAAACAAATGCACAAAGACATAATACTCTCGTGGAGTGTATAAAAATTGTTTGAACTTTTCAAATAATGTCTAAGGGAGAAACATGCACACCACCAGCAAGGTTTCCAAAACATGGCCACGTCCCATATCTCAGCCATTTTGTAACTTTTCCAATATGTTTTTTTTAATATTGCCCGAAGTCTCCTCTCTATACCTACAATGAATGTTTTCCTAAGTTTTAGAATTGGGACAACTTGATGCTCCCGTGAGAGTTAGTCACCACCGAAACCACAGTTATTTTCATCTGTGGCTTCTACTATCTGCGTGGCATATAGGTTGGAATTGTAATCCAATATTGGTATTTAATTAATTATTTATTTATTTAATTAATTATTTATTTATTTTACTCCATGGACATTACAATTCTTGCAGATTAGCGTAAATATAAGAGTAACAAAATCTGGTATTTCATTAATATTTTGTAGAAAAATTGGAAAATCTAAATTAAATTTGTTTTATATTTATATTATTACATTCTTTTAGAGCACAAAAAATATGTCCATTTAGAGCTAATCCTTAGCAGGGCTAATAAAGCCAAAGTCTAAGCAACAAGTGGTAGTCTATTTTTTCTGGAATTTAATTTGAAAATAAATAATAGCAGATGACCTAGGTCGGTAAAAATTAAGAGAATACAAAGCAAATATAGAATAAAGTAAAATGGACTCTAAACCATAGAAACATATTCCAACTTTGTGTAATATAAAGCATTTTGAGAGTGTAAGGATTAAGAAAGACCTAAAACTCAATTTACTGTCAAAGACAAATTTTATCAATAATTCATAACTGTCTTCTACAAGACAGGTGAGAACATTTCGCTATATACAATAGAAAGTTATTTAGTTCAGACCACATCAAAACAAGAAAAACAAGGAATGCTGAAGCCTAGATATCCCAGCAAACAATTTAATGCCATCAGAATATAAGATAAAATTGCAAACCTGAAAAAATATCATAAGGTAAAAAGAATTGGTAGCTATATAGAAATCGAAGTTGCGATTATCAATTGAGACAAAAGAGCGCATATTAGATAAATGAATAAATATGCATTTCAATTTTGGAGAGTTTTTTAACAAATATAGCATTATAAACTCCATCCAAAAAATCAACTGGACCCATAATTTTAAAAGTATTAAAAGGTCGGAAGCTAGCGTGATTTCAAAAGCCAGATATGAGCCAAACTATACGGGGTTTGGCCTTTCTAGCTTCTATTGTTTCGAATGTATTCTTTTCAAAAAATACTTTTTTTTTGGAAAAAATCACTAATTTGGGAAAAATCACTAATATGATTTTTTCATATTAGTGATTTTTTCCTTTCATATTCGTACATATCCTCTATAGGTCTCCAATGAATATTTCAAGTTGGAAGTTTTGTTCTTCGATTCTTAATGTTAATGTTTTTATAATGTTAAAATATTATAAAAAATATAATTCATTTTAGAACGCAAAAATATAGTAAATGTTATATACACCCTTAGACAAAAATGTCTGTAAAGTAGTATTAGTAATAAAATAAAATTTCTTTTTCACCGAACCAACACTCAGGGGATGTCCCCCATAAATGCAGTGCATAGTGTTGGCGAAAGGAATAAAGGGTAAGGGTATATGATCTCGAATATCCGAAGAACAAACACCATGAAAGTATCGATAGAACAGTGACACACAGCCCACATTACGACGGTGTTCAAGGGATAGAATTGGATATCCTACCTTCACCTATCAACACATTCACCACTACTAAAAGACAAAAAAAGACCCGTGTCTCCTAGTTTGGCCAAAGTCATGCACTTTTTTTATTGGTCTCCCAAAGATTTGGGACCTCGTTGTCATTTTTGCAAAAATTTTATCGTTTTCTCAGGCTCATATCTTGCAAATCGTTTGGAAATTTGATTTACTTTCTGAGGCAAAGTTGTAGCTCTTGTCATAAAGAACATAAATTGTGAACATATAAGTTCAAAAATCTGCATCTTCAAGGTGAAAATCGCAGAGAGGTCGTTGGAACACATCTGCGTCTTCAAACAAATCTTATAGGTTGTAGTGTGTGTAGGTGGCGTATACTTGCTGTTGATTAAGGATAATATCACTCATACGCACTGTAGACTGACTGACCATTAACAGAAACAATAGAATTGGATATCCTACCGTCACCTATCAACACCATCGCCCTCCTCTGGACAAGATCAGGTAGCTCCAGTGAAGAACCTGGAGCACCCGACCATATGTGGGAGTTGTATTCCATCTTTGGTCTGATGTGATAGTGTAGAGGGAGCGAAAGATAACGCCTCAATTCATTGATGAAGAACCAATTTTTCACAACATCTGAATGGATGTGCTCTTTTTGTATACCCTCCGCCTCCAGGAAGGGGGTATATTCACTTTGTCATTCCGTTTGTAACACCTTGAAATATTCATCGGAGACCCCATAAAGTATATATATTCTGGGTCGTGGTAAAATTCTAAGACGATATGGCCATGTCCGTCTGTCTGTCTGTTGAAAGCACGATAGCGGCCGAACGAAATGAGCTAGGGAGTTCAAATTTTTCGTAAATGTGTCTTTTGGTTGTAGATCGGTTGGGATTGAAAGTGGGCGAAATCGGCCCAGAGGGAGAAATTGTTCCCTCACAAGGACTGAAAATACCCTTAATATTTAGAGTATTTCAGCCTGTTTTTTGAACATATTAGCTTATATTTACTTGACATTTGCAATGCAATTTATACATAAACTGGCACAATAGGACAAAAAGGGATAAAAATGGTACCTATCAAACGACTACAGATAGAAAGACGAAATTTGGCGTGTACATTCCTCTAATAGAGTAGATACATAATATAAAAGTATTTTTCTAATTTCGTACGTTTAAGGGGTTAAATGGGGATAGAGGGATACAAATAGTACCAACCTAACGACTGCATCTAGAATAATGAAATTCGGTTACTCTGATTGCGTAGACACGTAAAATAAAAGAACTTTCCAAAATTCGTACTTTTTGGGGTTCAAATGGAAAAAGGGGATAAAAATAGTACCTACCAAATGACCGCAGCTAAAATCATAAAATTCGGAGTATACATTCCTCTGACTGCGTAGACACGAAAAATAAAACGTTTTTTCCAAATTCGTACATTCAAGGGATACAATGGCTACAGGGGATACAAATAGTACCAACTAAACTAATACATCGAGAAAGATGAATGATGTACACACCCCTCTAATTATGTAGATACGTAAAATAAACAGAGTTTAGATAGTCGTACTCTTGAGGGAGCAAAATTGGAAAAAGGGGAAAAAATGGTACCAACAAAATGGCCGCTGATAGAATCATGGAATTCGGTGTATACATTCCTCTGACTGCATAGCCACGTAAAATAGTGTCTTAAAAATTCGAACTTTATTTTGTGCTTTTACGACAAAAAATTATAGAATCATGAAGTTGTCTTATACTGCGTACGTGAGAGATAAGGTATTTTCATTTATTATTTTATTTATATTATTTTATTTATAGTAGCTGAAAATACGCTCTCTACCCCCAATATTTAGGGTATTTATGATTGCTCCCTTATATTTATTTGAAATATTATTTCTTTATATATATTACATAGTATACAAATATTTGTAGCCTTGACTTATTAATTAAATTTCTGATTTTCATACAGTTAAAATTTGTTACGGACATTCCTCTTGTAGCTTGGAAGCACCACAAAGAAAATAAAAGTTTTAGCTTGCGAAATGGGACAAAAAGGGATAAAATATAGTCCCAATGATACGACAACAGCTAGAATCATGAAATTCGGTGTGTACGTCCCAAAAGGTTTTTTTTCGAAATTTGTACATTTGGTCGGGGAATGGGCCGAATCTGGGGATATCTTTAAAATTTATACTTTTCTTATCACTTTGTCTGCATCTGAAAATGCTTCTTTCTAATGGCGACTGACAATCACCTAATATTTAGGCATGTTCACTTTCACAATTACATCATTTTATTTATATATAGTGGCCGATTTTAAACAGTGCGCATAAGTAAACATTATAGTTTGAAATAGTAATCAAATATAGTAATGTGCATAAACATATCACAATTTTCTTAATATGGTTTTGTACTTCTATGACGACATCCTTTAATCTGCTGGTAATACAGTGGAATTCACTCCGTGGTGGAGGGTATATAAGATTCGGCCCGGCCGAACTTAACGCCTTCTTACTTGTTACTGAATAATGTTGTACTGATCCCTTTCAGAGATTAGTGCAGACCTCACTGATTGACATATAGTTCCGCCTTTCCTTCTGCGATGTTTGGGGTATTACATTTCTGAGGGTTTCTATTAGTATTCAACTCAAATGAATAGACCATCATAATTGGGAACTGATTTTCTGTGTCTTGCAGGGAATGTGTCATTATTTATGAAAGTTATTGGAATGCGTATTAACTTTCCACGTTCTTACTTCAGTTGGCTAATTGTGCGATGTTCAACGATGTGGGAGGACCGGGTATACTTTATTTTCCAGATAATTGAATAAGTTTTACAAATATTAATGTAGTGAACAATTAGCTAAAATAATCATACTTAACCCAAAATGTCATAGGGCCCATTTGCTTAAAGCATACTTAGGATTTTGAGTGATGATTTTTTGGTAGTTACTCCCCCTCCCCCACATCCACAATGATTGGTCGCACTTAGAAAGTTTCATTCTTCAGTCCACGCCTTTGACCAGTTAGTTAAGTTACAGCTACAAACAGTCACAGGTTTCAACACTCATAAAAATAACATTATAATGTGAATTTAATTAAAGGTTCTATTTGTTGGTGACACACACACACAAATAAACAAACAAAGTCCATAATTTAAATAATTATTAACGCATTTTTCACGTTTGTATTTTGATTTTTTTCTTCAGCCTTCCAACAAGCGCCGCCGTCACACAATGCCGCACGAGCATTTGCATTGTGGCCTGCTAACTTCGAGCGTTTGTAGGACGACAGCACAGCATTTTGCTGCTGTTTGTGTTTTATTTAAAAGGCTTTTGTTGTTAAAGGATTAATCCTGTGTTGGCAAAGGCGTGAGTTCGAAACAAAGGCAACAACAGAAAGTGAGCTAAACAAACCACAAGTGTTTTCTCGCCTTGATTTTGTAAATTTAGGTTTGTATGTATGTATTGTGTATACCCTACACAAGCCATTGTGCTGCAGAGTTCTGAGACTTCTGTGCTGATGTTTATGAATAGGCTAAAGTAATTGTTGTACAAGCGTGTGCATGCTACAGCGATGGCTGGAGAAACTCTCTCCAGTTCTCGCTTTGTAACTAGTCTGTGTAAGTAACAAGTTATTGGTTTTGATCATCAGTATCCACGGGACTTGGGATTGTCCCACGTCCTGCCTCCCACAACGATATATAGGGAATCTTTCAGTCGGCCATGTCCGCCATTAGTCTTACCTAACGTTGTCCTAGTGTTGTTGTAGGGAGGTGCGTGTTCACGGCATTTGTTGTTTTCTCTGCTCTTTGTTCGTCGTTTCTTTTTTGCTGCAGTACCAAGTACCAAGTATTTACTTTCATGCTCTTCATTGTGTTGTATATTTAAACTAACTAAGTCAACAAGGTTGAAAGTTCATCGGTTTTTTACTTTGATGTTGAAATTTCATTCTATTCTATAGCTGAAGAGCAAAGTATTCCCCTTGAACCATAAAATGTGTCAGTATTTCTAGGATTTGAAATTAAGCTACAAATATCCAGAAAGAATATACATTACAAGCGAAATAAAGTTCAAACTTAAAAGCGAAATTAAAGCATTTCCATCCAACTTCCCATTCCAATTAATGCTAAGGGGCTAAGTTTCGACAAAACACACTAGAGAACTTTGTCTCAGAAACTTGAATGTTTAATAAAAGGGGAGAGAGTTAAATGAGAATCTATTCCAAGAATAGCCAACAATACTGCAGAGCGTGTAAACATAAAATGTCATACACGTACTAAATATTGCCAGGTTACCATGTAATTTTTAACAATATTTATGTAACATATTGAATACCGTAAATATCACGATCTATATATTTCATTTGTGCAGATTTCGGCATTTTGAAGTTAATGCTCTGAACTAGTTTGAAAAATATTTTTCTTTTAAAGTAGATTCTTAAATAAAAATCATATTTTTTCCCACCTCATCTTTCCTCAAACATTTTAACCTTCGTTGAATTATGACACCCTTGCCACAATAATCTTGTTTCGTTATGGTTTTCAGTAAAACGATGAGACAGAATGGTTAACCTAGGCTATCATAAAAAAGCATTTGGGATTTCCAAAGAAAAAGTGAGACTATTAAAAAAATGCAGTCACCTCGATAATTAGCCAATTTGAATATCTTATCCAGTTTTGAATATCATATTATATCTCTATAAATTTAGTCTATATTTTCTCCAAATTCTACTCACACCGATTTAGAAAAGGCAGAGGACGGTTTGCCGGATGAGCCTCATTGTTGATGATTTTGTTCGCATAGCTTTGGTTATTTTTTAAAGTATTGCTCAGCAAACTCAAATATACAAAAAGGCAGGTAAAAATAAAACATAATTACAACTAAGTAAAAAATAGTTTCTAATTCATGTCTAAACTAAAGCCCTGTGTCAATATATTTATGCATTGCTCTCAGTGTCAGTCTTATTGTTCGTTCTGTCGGTTTCAACGGTATATGTTCTGCGATAACACGAAAAAATATAACCATATACGGACACCACTACTAAACGACCAAAAAAGACCCGTGTCTCCCATTTTTGCGCAAAATCAGGCACTTTTTTTTGTGGCCTCCAAAGATTTGTGGCTTCGGTGTGTAGGTGGCGTATACGTGTTGTTGATTAATTATAATATCACTCATACGCACTGTAGTCTGACAGACCAAAGATTTTTTCTAATTTTTGGAGACTGTCCAAACCACTGCTTCTGTTTGAACGTGAAATTCTCAATATTTGTAGTATAAAAAACTTTAATCAAACATATAAACAGATGTGATCGGACTTATATTTCCACAATGAGAGAACAAATGTTAAAGGTACCTTCGTCGAAAATTGGTTTTTGAGTAAAAAAATATCCTTAACAAATCTTGTATACTGTTTTTATGAATCAATATGCCTCAAAGCATACAACAAATAAATTTTTATTATTGCAGAGTCTATTTTTCCTGAGCTTCTTAGATCTTTTATTGTTTTTATATATTATGTTAATAAGCTTATGATGGAATCATCACTCCGGTGATTTTCAAAGTAAAATTTCACTAAAAGAAAGCTAAAAGAATTAAAAAAAAATCTGTTGATGTTATCATTTCGAAAATAGATAAATTAAAGCAATAGATTTGTAAAAACTTAAAGGACTAAAATATAACACTTCAATATCACGAAAGTAATTGAAATTACCTTCAAAACAATGTAAATCGTATTAAAATCGCTAAAGTATTTCAGGAGTTACAAGTGATTGAATTAAATTGGGTATTTTTATATTTTTTTACAAATACGAATGAAATATTTTTATGAGAAGAATAGAGACACGAACTCTCGAAACAATCCAGACTATAGAAGTCATGGCACAATAACAGAGGTAGTGTCGCTCGAACAACTGATTATTTTTTTCATTTCAGTATTTTGATTGTCAAATTTATAGTGATGAGGAGTTTCGAAAAAATATTTTTTAATCTTTCTAGAATTTTATAACAATAAAATTAAGAATTTATAAATACTTTTAAAAAAATTTGTCTGAAATGTACTTTTAAACCATTACTTTTTGTAATATTATTTGAAAACCATCTTCAGGTCAAAATCCTACGCACGGCCCTGATTATATGAATGTGCATTGACAATCAAAATTCTAAAATACACAGGGTTGTATCTGCATTTTAGTTGTTATTGGGCAATTGCTTTTACATCTATAATTGTGACATGTATCGAAGTCACAAATCGTATCGTTTGGAATGACTTATTTGTATTATTTTTTTTCATATGACTGAAAAGTATATAATTTTTGAAAATTATATATGGTGGGTCATTTAAAATTTTAATTTAGAATCGGCTTTGTCTTTTAATAATGGAACTCAATATCATTCATATGACTACCACGACTGGTTTGGTAGTACCTCGTCCGATCAACCCAATTTTTCAGTACATGGCTCAATGATGCCGCCAGCCCAAAATCCACACCAAACAGTGAAACGTTGTGGATGTATTGGCTTCTCAATAATGTGCGCCAATTTTGCTTATTGGCATAGCCACCGAGATGAAACTGAGCTTCATCTGAAAACACGAACATTTTCCATGTACATTTCTTACAGTTTGCGTTAAATACTCACTACTTTGGAAGTAACTGCCAGACCCACGATGTCGAAAGAAAATCTATGCGAACGAAAGCCAGTCACTCACTTTCGCATCAAAAAGCGACCCACTATCTTCTGACTCTTCGTTCGCATAGCCTTACGTGTTGTGAGTGAATGAAAATGTTGCCAGATCATAAAATCCACAAAAAATCACAAATATGCCAAGAAAAAAAAACGCAAAATGTGCAAATTGCACCATATAAAAAGCAGGTAGACACCACAATTACAGACAGAAAAAATGTAAACAAACAAAATTGTTTTATGTTGTAGAATAATATCAATTTTACCAAAAATATGATTGTAATAAGATAAAAGAATATTGTTTTGAGTTTTCTTTATTGATTTTAATATAAGAAAATATTCAATTATATTGTTCTTGCTTCAATGGCGTCTGTTTTTGGGGCTGTTGTTGTGAGAATCTTTGATATTGGCTGCTCTGTTGGTGTTGTTGGGCGGTGTTTCTCTTCTCTTAGGGTCTTGTCTTGTCTTGTTCTTGCTGTTGATGAGATTGTAGGCTATATTGATGTAGTTGGTGTGATCACTGCTATGGCTTTATTTTCTCTTGGCGGTGTGTCAATCAAAGACTGGATGCATTAATCGGTGGTCTGTAACAAACATAAATTTTTCAATAAAAAATAGGGACAATTATTCATAATTTTATTTACTTACCTTTTATCTTCCATTGCATTTATTGATGTTTTTCTCTATTTGTTTATTGTAACGACAGACAAAACACAAGTGAGTAGTTTTGACATTTCCATTCGCACAGATGACAGAACAAAAAGTTAGTGGGCCCCGATTTTGCACTGAAATGCTTACGTTATCGTTCGCATAGATTTTCGTTCGCTTTGTCGTTCTGGTGCCTGTTAGTGGGTCCCAAATCAGCTGTTTGTCGCATGAGAGGCATGCGAACGTTAACGTTCCACATCGTGGGCCAGGCAGTAAGTTTTTTTAAATTTCTCAATTTTGTTCGAGCGTATAGCGTCCCATTTTGCAAATGTAGAACATAAACTTGAAAATAAAAATGTACGTTATTCTACCTTTCAAAGTCAAAGTAATCAGTAGTTCAAATTAAAAATGTTACATGGCCCACCCTATACGTACAAACATATAGAATATATTAATACAATGCTAACTTCACAATTGGACGATTTTAACTTCTCCTGAAAACTTATGAAAATGTGGGATTCATAATTTTGAATTTTGGGTGACAATATGCGTATTATGTTTATTATTCAAAATATCGTCTTGAATGACATTAATCATTCCACGAGATATACCCGTGGTCATAAAGTGGTCAGATCTGACAACGCTTTTATCAATATGAGTCAAAGGGCACAAAATCAAACGGAAGTCTACGCACAACTTGATTCCAATGGATACGTTAATACAGGAATTCAGGATTATTTTCATTGTGGTTTTCAGTAAATCTATTGGTGTATGCGAACAAATCTGATGTTTTGGATCCCTTGAAAGACAACATTGTGCGAAAATGTAGCCAGTCACGGCACACAGCCGTCTGAAATAAATTTCTTATAATCCTTGTGTTCTTGCATAATATAATTTTTTTACAATTCTTACATACTACATTTTACATACATTTTATTAAATTTTGTCCAATGGAAATTGATTCTGGCACACTGTCCCGCTTTCACAATCCCAAATTACATTCAACTATAAATTGAATTATAACTATTAATTCTAATAAAGTAAATTTTCAGTTTGAAATAATATAATCTCAGTATTTTTGTTTTCAATATAAAGTACTACACGTGTTGAAAAACAGCCTTGCAGCATTCGAAAATAGTTTCACCGCTTGTATCCCCATCCTTTTCACCTCTCTTTCGGAGAACAACTCAATATATTTCTTCTATAGTGGCTGTTCACTTGATTGCCCAAGTAACGATTCATTGTGTGGCATGACAAATTGGATATTACCCATCAGCCAATGGTGCAGAATATAAAAAAAGAGATTTGATTAATTCCCCGCCGCCGGATAAGAAGATTTTCATTATGTTCCGTCTGATGGCAACAAAAGCCACACTATCTTCATTTGCCATTCATCGGAAGACAAACACATTTATCCCTGAATATCCCTCAATGTGTGTATTGCCATTTCAAGAATTTTTTAATATTTCAATATCGAGCGACTTAAGTGCGGTAGGCGGCGTCGGTAATCGTTCGCTGGCTTGGCTGTCTGCTTGAGTGCCTCCGCGGCCAAGTGTTCAATCGAAAACCTAAAAGTGCAAGAGTATGCCATCCATCCATCCAACCAGTCAGCCAGCCATTCATTCATTCATTCATTCATCGACTCTTTAAATTTACATAAAACAAATATTTACATTTGTTTAAGTGCGAAAAATGTTTATTTCTTCAGCATTGTACAAATATTTGTACAGCATTCATTTTCAGTCGCTCGCTCGCTCGTTCGCTCACTCACAATTGGCGTCCTCGTCCTCGTTCGTTTACTGGCAACAAAACACTTTACACAATACCATTCGAATCAAAGCCGCGTGCTCCATCTTCCCCCTCATGCTTCACCCGTCCGTCCCAGCAGCAGCCGCCCAAGTGATGTTTATCAAGGAAAAAGGCAATCGTCAATGGCAATGGCAATGGTAACAACATCATCACCTCCACCGCCACTCAGCCGGCATTCCAGTCAAGGCCTTTGTCTTTTGGTCTTTTGAAATCATCGACATCTTTAATTTTTCATTAATTAACATAAGTTAACAGAGGCAAAAGCTGTTGTCATTGGTGTTTGTTGTTAATATTACAATGTACGAATTTCACTGTTCGGATGAGTGTTTGCATTAGGGTTGTCTCGCAGGACTGTCTGACTGACGCAGCTGTATCCCGCGATATGGGATTGATCAGTGGGATTATTTTGTTTAATGGGATTACCGAACGTTATTTTATTATTTATATTGACGAAAACAAATACTTTGCCGAGATTATTTTTTGGAGATGTTATTTTAAACGACTTCAAAGGAAGATTAGTGCTATCTGATGAACAATTATTAAAGCTTTGAATATAAACACAAAAACTGAAGGGTCACAACATTTACATTAAACCATATATATATATTCTTCAACAAGGGCTAGTTTTCTTCATTAAAATTCTGGTTGAGAAAATAAACCAAATTAATTTATGGGCAGCAAAAAATGTTAAAACAAAAAATATTTTCTAAAAACTATCTCCTAAAGCTGTTCCTAGAGTTTGAACATTTCATCAGAACCAGAAATATAAATGAGGGCCGAACATTAAACTAATAATTGTTTATTTTTTTTTTGTAATTTTTATGTCCGTTTTCCATTAAGCAAAAAACTATTTTTTGCTAATTGTTTTTTTGCCATTTCTTTTTAACCTCTATTTCTATGTGGAGGTTGTATTTTATAGCCCACTTATTTGCCTTTAATTTATCCTATAAGGTGGTATGAGTGTAATAATCTCAATTACAAATATTAAACGACGAAAGTTGAAGAGGCATGATAACGCCATAAGATTTAGACAGCTGCTTTCCAATTTATTGATTGCCCTACCGATTTCAAAGGCTTATAATAAATAATTAATTCTCAAAAATACTAATCCCTGATTTTTGACATGGTCTACCCTATTTTTGACATAATTGTTGGCATGACGATGTGCCGCGTGAACAGTGGATATTCAGCGATATTCCAAACATTTATAGGGTGGACCATTTAAAATTTTAACTACCAATTATTTTGACTTTGAAAGGTTGAATAACATACATTTGTATACCTTCACAGAGTAGGAGGGTATATATAGAGGGTATATATTTACACTATAAGTATCACGGCTTATACTTCTAGGATATCTTTTATTTTTTATTTTATTATATTTTTATTTTATAAAAAAAAACGTGCATGTCTGGCAAATCTTCGGGGGTGGTTTTAGCCCCTTGCAACTTTTAAGGTCGCAAAAATGGGTAGCATTTACACTATTTCATCATAGTTTTCTTTACGCTATAAGTATTTCTTACGCTTTATGGTCACTTCCTTACATTATGAGAAGAAAAAAATCCATGTCTGGCAAACATTCGGGGTGGCTTTGGCCCCTCATGCACCCTTTAAGGTCGAATTGAAATAGTGATATTTCTATCACTTCCCTATAAGTAAAACTGACAAAACTTTTATGGTCACCTCCTTGAGAAGAAACTAGAACATGTCAAAACGACGTAAAGTTCGGCCGGGCCGAACTTTATATACCCTCCATAATGCATTGCAATACACATAGGCGGTCGATTTTCGTAGAGTACAGGAAAATATAAAATTTTTAATATAGTCAAACCAAAACAAATACAAATATTAAAAAAAAATAACTTTATAAATAAATATAATATTTTTTTATTTCAAACCACGATTATAAGGCAAGACTAGCAATACGTTTAAGTCAATCCAAAAAATAAATATTCTTATATTTTTGTTCTTTCAAAAAGCTTAAATCCCAATACCAATATTTATGGTATTTTACCAAATACAAATATTTAGGATAGTGAGTGCAACGGTTGTTGTATTTCCATTATTTTTTAATTCCAAAATTATAAATTCTGAAAATCCAATATCTCACGTACATAGTGCAAAATAACCCAACTTCATGATTCAACCAATTATTGTCGTAAAAGTAAAAAGTACGAATTTTAAAAAATCTTTTTATTTTCGTGTCTACATGATTCTAGCTGCGGTCATTTGGTTGCTACCATTTTTATCCCCTTTTCCTATTTTACCCCCTCAAGAGTACGACTTTCTAAAATCTCTTTATTTTACGTGTCTACCCCATTAGAGGAATGTACACACCGAATTTCATCATTCTAGCTGTAGTCGTTTAGTCTATTTTTATCCCTCTGTACCATTGTATCCCTTGAAAGTACGAATTTGGGAAAAAACCTTTTATTTTCCATGTCTAGGTAGTCACAGGATTGTATACTCCTACTCATACTCATGACTCTAGCTACGATCATTTGGTTGGTACTATTTTTATCCACTTTTTCCATGTTAACCCCAAAAAGTACGAATTTCGAAAAATCCGTTTATTTTCAGAGGAATGTCGATTCCAAAATTCAAGACTCTAGCTGCGGTCATTTGATTGGTACTATTTGTATCCCCTTTTTTCATTTTAACCCCAAAAAGTACGTAATTAATTTCCGTGTATTTTACGTGTCTATGCAATCGGAGGAATGTAAACACCGAATTTCATTATTCTAGGTGCAGCCGTTTGATTGGTACCATTTTTATCCCTCTATTCCCATTTTACTCCTTAAAAGTCCGAATTTGGAAAAAATACTTTTATATTATGTATCAATTAGAGGAATGTACACACCGAATTTCGTGTTTCTAGCTGTTGTCGTTTAATATGTACCTTATTTATCCCTTTTTGTCCCATTTCACCCCATACGAATAAGAGTAGCACGTTTTTAGTTTATGGTGCACTTTTAGAATGCGCGTACCCAATATCAAGTAAGTACAGGGAGACATATTGCAAAACATGCTTAAATACTCTAAAATATTAGGAGTTATTATGGTTATTTAAAGTCCTTGTGAGGGAAAAATGTTTCCCATTTGGCGGATTTCGCCCAGTTGCTATCCCAACCAATCTGCGACTATAAGACGCATTTATGGCAAATTTGGACGTCATAGCCCATTGCGTTTAGATGCTAGCGTGCTTTCAACAGACGGACGGACGGACATGGCTAGATCGCCATAGAATTTTATGACGATAAAGAATATATATACTTTATAGGGTTTCAGGTCGATATTTCAAGATGTTACAAACGGAATAACAAAGTTAGTATACCCCCATCCTGGAGTTGGAGGGTATACAAATATGTATGCTTTAGCCACGCCCCTTCTTGAGCCTCACACACAATTGTCTCTATCCTAGATACAATTAAGTGCTGTCTAACTCCTTTATCGATCCATTCGACCTGAAATCCATTATGATTTCATATTTGATCGTGTTTTTGCAATTATTAAGAATTTTGGGTCCAATTGGCACAAACTTCTAATACTTCCCACAAACATGCTCCGGCGCTAAGCAAAATGTAAGTTCTTCCTTGAATATTTTCCTTGAGAGTGAGGGTGTATTTATATTAATTTTTATAAATCCATAAGAAATTACAGTTCAACGCATCTACGCGCGTCAAAATATATTAACTATGTACGGTGGGGCAGATGACTAGTTTTAGAGACAAAAAAAGAATTGGAGGCAGATACACTTTTGAAATTTGGTGCATACCAAAGTCGCCTATAAAAAATTTGAGTTGTCACGCCCACTTACAGTGGGATGGTAGTAGATTTTTTTACGGCAAAATACCTTTGGAAACAGGTAGACCTTTTAAAATGCATGAATATACTTATGCTGCTTACAAAAGTTGCTTAAAAAATAAGTTTCTCAACCTACTGTCAAGCCCGTATGGTAGTTGATTTTTTGAAGAAAAATACTTTAGGAAACATATAGGCCTTTAAATTCTGTACATTTATTTATGGTGTTTACCGAAGTTGCCTAGCAAAATTTTAAGTTGATCAATCGACTGCTGCACCCACTTACAGGTAGACCTTTGAAATGTGGAGCAGAACAAATGTTGGTGGACAGCCATACAGATGCGATCTTGATAAGTCACCTTATACCTGGCATAGAAAATTGTCGGAACAGTGGTTGTTTATGATCATTTGACTTTAAAATATGGTTGTGTATTTTCATTTGAAAAGACTTTTTACATGGTCGAAATCATGATCGTGGTAGTCTGCACCAAGTAATAAATGTCACCATGCCATTTGCAAATAAATTTGCATTCTATTAAATCTAGAGCCAGGACAATATCCCAGTTCAAATCAAATTTTCCAAGATTTGTTGAACTTAGCGCTAAAGATACTTCTATCTGGCATGTAACAAAGCTGTCAAGAACAAAAAAAATTTGTATTTTAACCCTTCAATTTTCGTATTCGTACTTTACAGAGACAAAAGTAATCTAATATACACCACTGTGCAATGACGGTAAATGTTCGTGTGGGTGTGTGAGTGCTAGTATGTATATCGTGTGAGAGCAATGGCATCGTAAACAATTCGCTTTATTAAATACCAATAAAATGTTGAGAAAGTAATTAAAAACATTTGTGGCATAAGTTTTCCGTCAATCATCATTAAATATAAAATAATTGGCCGAATCGGTAATTGCGTCTTAAGGATTGACTATTTATTTATTTGCTATCCTTACAGCGAGTATACTATAAATAAAACGAGACAACAATAGTTGTGTTGATCGAAAGCGTTATTACTCGTCGTACTTGTGTCCATAAACCGGCGTATTTTTGAATTTATATTTCATTGGATGACTGCCAACATGTTGGCAACGCAAATAAAGTGAAGGGGCTTCCTGGGACACAGAGAAAATAAGATAATATTATTTATTCGTTGGAAAAAAATATATATATCAAAATGTATAAATAAAATTCTTACTTGAAAACCAAAGAGTATGTGACTCAGATGCATTTATGCCGCAGACAACACTTGTGTGAGTGAATTTAACCAAGAAGACAGTTAAAATGGAGTAGGCCTGTATTAATACCTCGTATAAATTGGCCAAAATACGTATTTTCGGTACAAATAAAATATTTTGGAGAACAAATTTTTAAAATTATCAATGTACGCCAAAGTAGATACATTTCTGAATTTTTTGAAATCCACAGACATAGACAATTTTCCATACCTTTATCAAATACACAACAAAACCATATCCACTAAATTAAATTGTGTATCCTTTATGCATCATTAAATGCATACAAAATACACAGTGTTCAGTTTGAATGTGTGTTGCCACAATATCAAACAATGCCACGAGTTCGGCAATGGCGGTACAAACTCTAAAAGTTTGCAATTAAATTTATTTCAAATCAATAAACGATTAATGTAATTATATTCAGATTTCATATTCTCATTCACACACAATACACTCAAAGCCAAACGCACACATATCTTTTAATTTACAAATAATTTATGATGGTATTGATGGCCATATATGGTTTAGATGGACATAATTAAATACACCGCATATAATGATCAAAATGAAGACCAATTTGGTCAGTTATTAGTTTACCCCACACCACTCTGTGCAGAAGTGTGTTCGTTCACACGCCCTTCTGCAGTAAATCAATAGTGATGGTTGGAGATATGGAGTATGTGGTTTACATGGTGGTTAAAGTGGTGGATTTTCTGGGGATATAGGAGAGTTATAGCCCCATAATTGATGGAGGAAATTGTTTTTTATCCCACTTTTTAAATTATAAAAAAATACTATTTTGAACAAATTTTTAAACATTGAACTAATCGATTCTCACGTTCTTATCTTACGACGAAAAAACTACATAATTAGGAGAGTTATAGCCTCATAATTGACGGAGGAACTGGTTTTTTACCCCACTTTTTAAATTATAAAAAATACTATTTTGAACAAATGTTTAAACTTTGAACTAGGCGATTCTCATGTTCGTATCTTAAAACGAAGAAAAAACTACAAAAAACTTTATTTCGATTTAGCCGGAAATTGAATTCATCACAGTGCTCCAGTAAATCTCTGTATCCGCACAAAACATGCGTTATAGTTTTGTGGCCCCCAGTAAGTATTCGCCATTTATGCAATTAATATCGCATAAATTAAAATCGTGTATGAGCAATACATGCCCTTAAAATAGGCAATCATTTACGACAAATGTTTGCAAATCGAATATTTTATAATTGTCTAAATAGGATTTATTACTCCGCATACTCAACTCAACTATGTGACTCAGTAATGCAAATGTATACTACATACATTGTATGTCAAGCCTATTTTTGTACAGTCTGTTGGTAAATGGTGGGCACACGAAAAATAAATATATAATTAACAATTTTATAATTTAAAATATATAAAATGAAAAAGATATATTTTTAAATTCTACGTTCGAACAGAATTGGGAAATATTAAAACTTACTTCCAAAGTAGTGAGTCTTTAACGCAAACTGTAAGAAATTTATGTGGAAAATTTTTGAGAAGAGATTGGTCTTCAGTTTAGCCTTCATGACGCTTATTCTCATATTGGTGGCTATATCAATAAGCCAAATTGCCACATATGGGGTTCAGAGAACCCACACGTCCCTATTGAGAAGCCAATTTGTTGTGGATTTTGTTTTATATTACGGGATAGCATAGATTTTGCTTAAAATCATATATTCAATTTCCTCAAATGCCGTTTAAAATGCTATATCTCTATTCCCTGAAAATATTCAGTTTGCATAAAGTAAAAGGGGGATGATCGTACGACGAGATGAAATCTACGAAAATATTTACATAAATTGTTTTGTTATGATTTCAGGGTTATTTATAATAAGCTTTGAGCGAAAAAACACATTTTCATTCATGATTTCGTAAACAAAGTGATGGGGTGTGGATGGCATGTTTATACAAAACGGCCATGGAAATTTTCAACAGTAGAAAATGTATTAATTAAGTTTGGATTGGATTGAAATTTTCAAAATATTTCGTTCCTAGATCAAGCCGTCTGAGAGCTTAATGCTCCTGAAAGCACCTCTAAAAACAATACTTTCACCGTGTAATTATTGTTCTTGCACTTTAGAAAAAAAAAATCTGAAATAATAGACCCTTTTCTTTAATATTGTTAGAATTATTGGACGTTTAGCTACAGTCAATACCTTTCGAACGCTACCTAAACGATAAACAACGGTAGGAAATTGACGCAGATGTGTTCTTTTTGTAAAAAAAAGTTTTGGAAAATTTTGCTCTGAATTAAATTATTCTGCTGTATTAAATTATTTTATAAACATGGAGTCAGTGGCGTCATTTTTTCATCATATATTCATCATTTTGACATCACTCGAAATGTATTGCTTTCTTCTATTTATTTTCCGTAACACATTTGAAACAAGTAAGGAAGGGCTAAAGTCGGGCGGGGCCGACTATATAATACCCTACACCACTCCCTGCGTATATACCTCGCTTTTATTACTAAACCTAGGTGTTTCTTGGGAGCAATTTTATGTAGTTCATATAAATTATACAGTATTTAACGAATATGGTAAATAATATGATAATTGGTCGAATTCTCCGGCAGACAAATACAAATTATGCAGTAGTAATGAATCGGACCCACATTTGAAAAGGGGCCTATAACAACATGGAGTAATAGAGTAGAATGGGGGCCATTTGGTTTATTCCAAAGTATGGACACGTATAATTGACTTTCATAGTATGTATTCTTAGTTGAAATATAATCTCCAAAAATTGAAAAAAAATCCGGTGTAAAATTTGCGTCCTTGAGGGTAAAAATAAAGATGGGGCCATTTGTTAGGGCGCTACATTAAAAAGTGGTTCCATATAGAGCACTTTCAAAGTAGGTATTCTTAGTTGATATATAACATATGCAATACACGATATGGGATCTGGAGCTGTATTAGAGTATAATGGGGGCCCATTTTGTATAGTGGTTTTGTATATGGTTAAAATATGGACCCATATATTTGGCGTTCATAGTATGTATTCTCAGTTCATTCACAAAATGCAACATTTGATTAACTTCCGATGTAAATTGAGGGTCCTAGAGGGGTAATAATAAAAATGGGGGCCATTTGTAAGGGCGCTACATTAAAAAGTGGGTCCAATTTAGATCACTTGCAAAGTAGGTATTCTTAGTATGAAATATGAATATGATATAATCTGCAAAATTTGAAAAACTTCCGATGTAACATGTGGGTTCTAGAGAGCTAACAATAATAATAAAATGGGGTCCCATTTGTAAGGGCGATGCGTTAAAAATTTGGCCTTTATAGATCACTTTCAAACTATATATACCTTATTGAAATATAACATGATCTGCAAAATTTTATCAGGATCCAGTGTAAGATGTGGATTCTAGAGCGATAATAGTGTAAAGTGGGGGCCCATTTGTATGGGGGCTATACCAAAACATTGACCTATATAGCTTCTAGTATAAATGTATCATTGTGCAGGAAAATTGATCAAGATCCGATGTAAAATGTGCATTTTAGAGCAGAAATAGTGTAAATCGGAGGTACATTTGTATGGAGGCTATATCAAAACATAGACACATGTGGTCCACTTTCCCGTGAGCTGTTTCTAGTTCAAATATAACACGATCCTGAAAATTTTGTGATGATCCCATGTAAAATGTGTACTCTAGAGCGGTAATAGTGTAAATTATAGGGATGTTTGTATGGAGGCTATATCTAAATCTGAACCGATTTCCTCCAAATTCAATACCAATCGTCCTTGGCCCAAAAACGCAACTTCTGCCAAATTTCATGACAATCGGACCACACTTGCGACCTGTAGAGTGGACAGAAGACGGAAGGACAGATGGACAGACAGACATAGTTAAATCGATTCAGCTGGTGATTCTATGCCGATCCGTATACTTAAAGATGGGTCTAGCTCAATTATTTCTTGGTGTTACAAACATTTGGCGGAAAACTAACTTATAATACCCTAGTCCACGAAGTGGTGTAGGGTATAAAAACGTTTCCAAAAAAAAATCAGTGTTTAGTACTTATTTTTTTACAATCCCTTTATAAAAACAATTAGAAACGGATCCGAAAAATAAGTAGTGAAGATTTTTGGTTTTGCCTTATTCCCCACATTACTTGGTAATGAGAGTTTTTGCTGGGTAGGCACACAGATAACACCCAAGTAATAAATAAAATCTATATTCTACATTACATTGATAAAAAATGGTTTAGAGCCAAGAGAGTACCACAGTTCCAATCAATTTCGTTACAGATCGAATTAAGACAAAGCAAATCTTGGCCGTTTTTACTTCCGAGGTGCAGTAAATGATCTGTCGACCTCTTGGTACAAATAATATTGAGCCGCCCGAAAGTACTCAATTAATGCAATGTTCTCCACTACCGATAATTATTTTAATTATAATAGAAATTTGTGTGTGTTTGCATATTATCCTGTGACATTTTCACCGGACACACTGTATGTACCACAGCATCCGCACCGGAACTGAACTTGCATATTTTTTGCCGGAAGGCATGTTGTATAAATATCTACTTGAGTATACATACAATTGTATGGCTTACTCTTATGTGCAATGCTTTATGTGGGTTCTGTGTGTATGCTTTTTTGGCTTTTAAAGGATTTTATGTAGTTTTTTTGCTCAGTTTGTTGGCTGGTAATGTTTTGGAAACTTACAACTTATTATTTGTTGGTGGAAATTCTATAATTTGTTAGTAATTTCTTGTTTTATATGTCATTACACACTAATGCAGGAACTTGGAAACTTTATCGAAATTATATAATATTGCGAGCTAAGTGTGCTAGAAAGACAACGTAGTAGTTGTCTGTACATACAAGGAAACTTATTTTGGTTTTTTGAATATATCCAAAATATTTTTATATTTTTATTTTTATATATTTTCTTAATAATTCCGAGATATAGCAATTTTTTTACATAGATTTTGGTAAAAAAGTATTTTTTAGATTTTCATTGGAATTTTTAACGTTTTTTTTGCCTACATAAGAAGTAATCAAGAAAAAGCTGAAATAATGGAAGGCAAAGATGTAGTGGGATTCACAAAAGCGCAGAGACTAAGGCATGTAGTTAGAATGCCACAAAACAACACAAGAGCAAGGGCAAACCAACCTAATTAAAAATCAGGCTGCTCAAAATAGAATCGAATGGAACAATAAAGCGAACGAGGCTAAGGACCACCGCAGACTGTGATAGCCATATGAAATACTGGGTAATAACTTCTGGACTTTATTAACAGGTGCCTTCAAGTAGGCGATGGATATAAAACTTATAAAATATAAAAATGCAGTGTATGTATATTAGGCTGGGTCGCCGTCCATACAAATGGAAAAACAATTTGCAGTCACTCCACTCAAATAAAGTTTGCATTGTTTAATGGTGATTTGCAAAATACTTCGTTACTAGATCAAGCCAGCTGTGCGATAAACGCTCCTGAAAATAACCCTAAAAATAATGTTTTCCGGTGTATTTTTTTGTGTTACATTTTCCCCAATTTTTTCTGAAATAATAGACCCTTGAAAGCACTTTAAATAAAAATTTTTATTCTTGTCTTAGAGTAAGTATTTTTTGTGGTTTTCACAGTGACAACTGAAAACATTTTCGTATTTGGTGGTAGTATTTTATAAAAAAGTATTTAAATAAAATATGGTAGTATTTTAAATAAAATATAAATATATAGCTGCAATCAAAACTTTTCGAATGATGCCTAAATGATGAACATCGGAATGAAATTGACTCCGCAGCGCTCATTTTTGTAAAAAGTGTTTGAACACTTTGGCTGTGAAAACCATCGCCTGCATTAAATTATTTCACAAAAATGGAGTCAGTGACGTCATTTTTCGTCCCATTCGAAAGGTATTGATTTCTCCTCTTTATTTTTCATTATATCTCTCACAAATGTTTTTAAGAAATATGAGTTTTTAACTGTCACTTAAAAACCGGAAAAAATCAATATAAACGCCCAACCATTCTACCATTGAATTATTCTAAAACAAGAAAAGCAATTTTTATTTGAAGTGCTTCAATGGGTTAATTCACAAACAAATTTTGGGCAAAAATGCAACATATAAAAAATTACACGGGAGAACATGATTTTTATAGTTTTTTTCAGGAGCGTTTAGATCACAGATGGTGTGACCCAGTGAAGAAATATGTTGTAGATCATCACTAAACAATCCAATATTGGTTGGTACCATTTTTATCCCCTTTCGCACCATTTCCCACTAAAAATAAAAATTTCAACAAGTCCCTATATGTTGCGGGACTACGCAGACAGACGCAGAATGTATGTGCTAAATTTCCAGATTCGAGCTTCTTTTTAGTTATAGTTAGTTTCGCGCCAAATGTTTGTAACACCAAGAAATAATTGAGCTAGAACCACCTTTAAGTATACGGATCGGCTTAGAATCGCAAGCTGAGTCGATTTAACGATGTCTGTCTGTCCGTCTGTCCGTCCGTCCGTCTGCTGTCCATCTAAGATTGTTCGCACTCTACAGGTCGCAATTGTTGTCCGATTGTCATGAAACTTGGCAGAAGTTATTTTTTCTGGCCAAGGACCATTGGTATTGAATTTGGAGGAAATCGGTTCAGATTTAGATATAGCCCCCATACAAATGTCGCTCCCGATTTGACATTTTCCGCTCTAGAAACGACATATTGTACCAGATTTTCTTTAAAATTGGCACATAGTCTTATAATCCAACTAGAAACACCTATGCAAAAATTGGGTAAGATCGGTTCAGATTTAGATATAGCCCCCATACAAATGTCGCTCCCGATTTGACATTTTCCGCTCTAGAAACGACATATGATACCCGATTTTCTTTAAATTTTGCAGAACATCTTATAATCCAACTAGAAACACCTATGCAAAAATTGGGTAAGATCGGTTCAGATTTAGATATAGCCCCCATACAAATGTCGCTCCCGATTTGACTTTTTCCGCTCTAAAATCCACATAGTGTACCCGTTTTTCGTTAAAATTGGTACAACATCTTAGAATCCAACTAAACAAACCTATGGTGAAAGTGAGTAAGATCGGTTCAGATTTAGATATAGCCCTCATACAAATGTTGCTCCCGAATGTTTAACCGATTTTGGCCAAATTTTACATATTATATTTCACCCATAAACAGACATGGTGAAAGCGGGTCACATCGTTCCAGGTTTCAATATACCCCCGTACAGATGTCCTTTCCGATTTAACATTTTTTGTCAAACACATACATTTACAGGATGCAAAAATCCTTTCCGATTTCAATTTTTAACCGAATTGAATTGCAATGAGAATTGTTTGGGTGATGCCCATATGTCCATACTTTGGTATGACTTTGGTTAACTACTGTATAATTTGTATTTGTCTGTCGGATAATTGGATCAATTACCATATTATTTGCCATATTCGTTAAGTTTGTCTAAAGATGAAAAATTTATATAATTTGTATGAACTACATAAAATTGCTCCCATGAAATACCTGGCTTTAGTAATCAAAGCGAGGTACATACGCAGGGAGTGGTGTAGGGTATTATATAGTCGGCCCCGCCCGACCATAGCCTTTCCTTACTTGTTAATAATAAATTAATTAATTAATATTATGTATGTGTCGTGTGTATTCTCTTTCTTCCACAAATTGTACATTTATGTATACACCTTATTCAACAAAGACTTGATTTGTTCGTTAGGATTTCAGCTATTATGTAGGAATTATTTTTCCTCTCTGCCGCTTTTGCTTATTTTCAATCTCAACCGATCTATAACCATTTGACACATATATGGACATGTTGAACTCGCTAACGTGCTTTTAACAAACAAATGGACAAACAAAAAAATTACCACGACCACAAATTAGAACCGAAATATTGTAACTACCCACTCTAATGTTCATATAAATTCCAAATAAATTTTACACAACCAATTGTTATGCTCTTTAGTTCAGCACGATTTGCTGCAAACCATGAAATGTTTATGTCAGTGTCGAAAAAAAAATCAATGTGAACATTCGTTGGTTTGTTGTTGGGTTTGGTTTCAATAATGTTTCTGGTCTATAATGGTTTATTGTAAAACATACAATATTTATTTGTGGCTTTAAGTGGTAGAGATTTGGTGGCCATTTAATTAGAACGTTAATGAAAAATGAACCATATGAAAAAACCATATGTGTAGCCGGGCAATATTTATTCCAATTGTTTTTATTCATTATTGATTTAAATTTTATTGATGTACAATAAATTTTAATGGGCTGTATATACCCACCAACTATGAATGCGTTCCGCTGAATTTGGGAAAAATAATAAATATAATTATATTCGCAATAAAGCGGTCGAGCCATATATGATTGTAGTGTTCAAGTGCGATATATATTCTTCGTCCTACAGATCATTAGACGAATAAACAAACAAAGAATCACCCTAATTCCTAGGTCTTTCACTTCATATCGTAATTATTTCATTTTGTCAATAGTTAGCATAATTTATGGTCACACGGAATTACACGGAATGTGAACGTTTCAATGTGTATGGAATAAAATATACGAGCTTATTAACCAGAGTATGCAATTAATAAAATGTTGCAAACGAAGAAATTAAATTTCCTTTCGCATCTCACTAAATCACTAAAGCACATAAATTGTGTTCCACGCACAAGAAATTGTTTTCACTCGAAAATAACGATCAAACTCCATTCAAACTTACTTGTGTCGGTTGGATGGCCAACAGAGTCCTTCGCCGTCGGTGCGCTGCCGTTAGATAGAATGTAGAACAAGTTGGGGTAAAACCACACGCCGCCAGAGATGAACTTTACACACAGCCAACTAATGAGCGAATGAAGAATGTAAAAGCATCTGGAAGATATTTACTGGCTGACAATGGCAGGCAAAGTGAACCGCAACAGGTGGAGAGCGGGGGGAGGTTTGTTGAATCACAGGACTCTTTATATTTATGTCTATACATACATGTGTATGCGTGTATGTATATGCATTACTTATTATATTTTAATGAGAATCAAATTCAGCGAACGGGCTGTTTCCGCCTGAATGACTGACTGGTGGCTTGTTGCATTAAACCGCCCACCGTAAACAATGAATATTTATCCCCGTTCAGCAAAAATTCCCTCAATATTTCATTATAAACTCCTCATCCTGGAACGAAAGTCATTATAATAAATGCAAATTTCCAAGAACGTTGAAACCAAATACATTAGTTGTGTTGTGGTACACAAGCACACATTCTTTCGTGTAATTATGTGTGCAAGGGTTACCAGATAACATGACAGAGTCCTGATATATCCTCGGGATTAGAATTAACAATGAAGTCAATTTCGATCAAAATAAATGTACAGAAAACTCCCGATAAATGATTTACTTTTTACAGAATATTTCTATTAAAAATTACCGGGAATTCTCGCACCAATTTCCCGGGATTCCGGGATTTTAAAGTAAAAAAAGTGTAAAATGGAAAAAGGTGATAAAAATGGTACCAACCAAATAGCAGTATAGTTATAGAATCATAAAATTCGGAGTATTCATTCCTCTGACTGCGTAGTCACGAAAAATCAGAAGGTTTGTCCAAATTCGAACTTTCAAGGGATACAATGGGAACACAGGGATACAAATGGTACCAACTAAACTGCTGCAGCTAGAATGATGAAATTCTGTGATGTTTTTTCATATTCGTACTTTTGTTGTCTTTTACGGAAAAATGTGTAGAATCATGAAATTAGGTTATCTTGCACTGTGTACATGAGAGATAATGGATTTTCAAAATTAATACTTTTGGAAATAAAACACGATGGGAAATGCAACCAACCAAACGGCTGTAGCTAAAAATGCACCCACTATCCCTCAATAGTTACGGTATTTAATTTTTTTTTGAAGACTGCTGCCTTATATTTACTTTTTGAATTGACTTGCTGTATTATTTCGAACTATATATGTATAGTATACGCATATTGGTAGCCATATAAACATGTTTGAAAATAATTCAAATTGTATATTTATTTAAAAAATTATTTTTTTTAATATTTTTATTTGTTTTGGTTTGGCAATATTAAAAAAATAATATTTTCCTGTAATGTTACTGCACTTCTACGAAAACCGACAGTCTCTGCGGAATCCAAAATATGGCGGAAGGTATATAAAGTTCGGCCCGGCCGAATTAAATTAATGTTAATGTTAAACTAGAATCAATTTTCTGAAAATGTAAATCGTTTTCGGTAATTTATTTTTTATTTTATTTTTTTCCGGTCAACTATACATAAAATTAAACATTTTCGGCGGAACATTTTCTTCAATTAAGGCTTACATATTTTAGTAACATCGTTGGCTATCACCTATTAAGTGATATTCAAAGGGTCTAGCTTTCAACACTTATACCATTTTCTCTATATATGTAAAAAGAAATTTCCTTAAAAATACAAATTATGTTTATGGGGAAGTGAACGAAGAATTTCAATATTCTATATCCAACACCTTCTACAATTTTTCCATCTGTGTTCCATCTCCACCTAAACGATTTCATTTCTGAAAATTCGCCTTAAAGTTTAGAGTCTACGTAGTCAGAGGCACGTAATGTAAACTCCGAATTCTGGTATCATTTTAAACCTAACCATAAATGACAAAATTACATATTTTATATACAAAAATGCAGTTTTGTGAATATGGGCTTGTTTTCATAAACCTAAACTTTTGGTTTATTAAGTTTTTTAAATCGACACTCAACACACTTCATAAATAACATTAAATTTGTCCATTTGTTATAGAAAACATTTATCTATTTCTTATAGAAAACCTTACAGAGTACTTTGTTTTGAACAAACATAAACCACATAAATAGTTCTGCGTGTTTTATTTACCACATGCCGGTTTTCCGAATTGTTCGATATATTGTAAAGATTTTAGATTATATATTGTCAGGACTAAGAACACATACAGGTTTTTTGGGTCGTTTCCCCCATTAAAATAATAAAAAGGTTCTTAACTTTTAAAGTCAATAGTTTAAAAAGTGATGGTTATTGAAATAGATTAAAAGCAGTATATGGAATTCTAATTGGTCCTAATAATGACTCTCTGTTTCTCTAATATATAAATAAACCACTAGCAAAAATAGATTGAAATACTTCCGATTAATTACGTGAAAAAACATATTTTTCACAAGTATGCATTTTATATTTTTGTACAAATGTTTCTATATAATGGTTGCACCAAAAATATTTTTTCCAGGCAAACATATAACCCCTATCCCTATTAATATTATAAAACCTTAGTGTAATTGTTGAAACTTTCAGTACAGATAGATGCAGGTCTGGAAGGAACAGTAGGCTATAGAATTTTTAAATATTTGCTCTATGGGCGGAGGGGGCGAGGTGTTTTTGAGAGCTAGAAGGCTGAAAATTAGTACATATATATTACTGACTACGAGAATGAAGCCGAAATTTGGACTTTCATTTTGTGGGCGGAGTGGGCGTGGCAAAAGTGTGTTTGAGAGCTAGAAGGCTGAAAATTGATACATATATATTACTGACCACGAGATTTGTGGGCGTGGAAATAGTGTTCTGTGAGCTAGAAGACTGAAAATTGGTACGTATATATTACAGACCATAATAAAGATCAATTTGATGCCGAAATTTGGATTTTAGTTTTGTTGGCGCGTCGAAGGAGTTTTAGAGAGCTAGAAGACTGAAAATTGGTACATATATATTACTGACCACGAGAATGATAAATATGATGTCGAAATTTGGATTTTCGTTTAGTGGGCGTGTCAATAGTGTTTTTTAAGCTAGAAGGCTGAAAACTGGAACGTATATATTATCACGATAATATCAATACGAAACCTGATTTTAATTTTACCATTTGTTTTTTTTTTTTTTGCCTGACGAAGCGGGCGGGGTTCAGCTAGTATTATATATTTCTTCTTCGAGTAATAGTTTGAAAATGCATTACATATACATAGTCAAGCCAATACCATGTTTCTTCGCTTTTGCCTGAACCGAATAAAGCCCTTTGGCAATCCTACTGTTGCGGCACGTGTGTGTGCCACCACAACTACTACAGGATATCGACTATTGACCCTGATTTGAGTCCATAAAGTTCAATAAGCTCTAGTGCACACATGCGCATATTAGGGTGTCTTAGGTACTAAAGCGGCCAAAGTAAACTTCTAAAATTTGGCAACCAAAATGCTTTGATTTGCTGATAAAATGTGGATTGCTTGACATTTTGAAAACACTTAATGTATATTGGGGATTAACAAATCTAAACTTAAATTTAGTTGGAGATGGTGATAGCTGCAAAACTTTTTTAATTTTCTTACAGTTGAGGCACTCCAATGTACATGCAAATTTAATATTCACTTGTGTTAAGGCCTGCACCATAGTCCATAAATCATGATAGTCGCAGTTATGGTCATTATTTGAAAAAAAACAATAGTCTTTAAAATGTTGGCTCCTTTATAAAATAAATGATTCTTTATAATAAAATTTATCGATGTTTGTATACATTTTTGTGTTACAATATAAAAAATCACATCACAATGACAAACTATATTTCACTGCACCCTAGTATTTAATGCTACTTTTAGATAGATGACTGCTAAATTTCTTAGAAATAGTTTGTTGAACTAGTTTTCTACGCTCTGTATTCTTCTGCAATGCTTATGAGTTCGTGGAATTTTTGGCCATAACATGGTAGTTATTTTTCAACATCTTAACTTTGGCATACGCTACTCCGAGAATTTTCCACCTACAGGAAGTAGTGTTTGCCATAATTGCGACAAAATTTTCGATAAACTCAACCAGTTCTGTTGAACCGTCAAAGCGTTAGGATGAACAATTGCATAGAGTTGGTAAAGTTGGATTTTCCGAGAAGTATTTTCAGAGTACCAACATAAATGCTGTGGTATAAATACAGTATAGGCGGCGAGACTTAATTACATTGCAATCATATCTTGGTCAAAGTCAAAGTCAAAATCAATTTGGTGAACTTGGCAACGCAAAGTGAACAATTTCCGTGACAAAAAGTATGTAAGTGAGAATTATTGAAGTTGTATTTGTTGGAACATTTACTCTATCTCTCTCTCTAAATATATCTCCCTATAGTATCTTATCGACTTTAACTCCACACAGCAAAGCATGATGATGATGACGATGTTGATGGCTTCCAGAGTTGCAGAGCGCAAACTGTTAAAGGCTTTCGCAGTGGTGTGCGTGGTGCTGCTGTTATCATTTGGTTGCTTGTTGAGTGATGCCCAGGGCGTTCAACGTTATTGTGGCAGCAATTTGGCGCAGGCTTTAAGCCTTCTGTGCCCTAATGGTTACAAGCCTAAATTTCAGAAACGTTCAGGTATGCTGGCAGGTATGCACAGAGTAGATTTTAATTAAACTTGCAACTGTTGTCGTTTGTCTTCTAGCTTTTTCAATAGAAAGGAACCTAAAGCCGTATGGCTTTAATTTCAAGACAGACAAGATACAGGGTTCTACCACTTAATATTTCCATATGATACTTCTTCCCTTGGCGGAGCATATAGGAAAAATAGCAGAACCAAAATCTGCAAGCGTTCCCAAGCGACAGAATAGTTAGTTCATCATACTCAATACCCACCACAAAATCAATTGATTATATGCCAAACATCTGGACATACGTGCCCATGATACAGAACCTCATCTGATAATTCAAATATTTCAAGCTCTTGCTTATCGATCTCTCAATATTACATCTCCTCGACTGTTCATCTATTGCTCTAGAGCAACAAAGCTTCCTTTCTAAAATTGTATTTGCCTACAGGTGCTGGGAAACTAGCTAAACGATTCTGTGGGGGGTTGTCAAGATCAAAAGTATCGCGCATTTGCCTGCCTTTGGGCGATGCTCAGAGATGATATGTCGAAAGGGGTGTATATGCATTCAAGTTCCGGTGGATTTCTTATGATCATTCTGAAGTTTTGGGCTGTTCTTGGAATTAGATCCGATGAGTTCATATATCTGATTAAACGTTCACGCCGACATTGAGGCAAAACCACCCATGAAACTTCAACTATAGCCATAAATTTAGCTTGGTTAATTCTCGCATTCGCATAATATGTAAGTGCGGTAGCCATGAATTGGAAACCTCGTACGACACAAAACCCCTAATGCTCCAAAGGGATACACTTTGAAGTTTAATCATTCCTGTAGTTGCTCAACTCTAACTAACTCACTAATCATCGTTATTACGCACCGAGGAACTAATAGTCTTTTAGTGATGTTGTTCCGCAGATACCATTTGCAGCCGATCCAAGTAGAAATAGAACGACTGTCTCTTTGACTGAGGCTACACTTAGGGGATGTTGTACTTTACGTTGCCAGAAGTAAGATCGAGAATTGGATGAGGAAAATCGGGAGTAGTGTTAGTTGACATTGGTTTTTAATCTCTGAAAATCGCAATTGACGGGAAGATATGTGCCGGAAGTCGTATGTGCAGCAAAGAACGAATATCTTCTGTAATATGTAGTGCGGCCGGCTATCCAATCGATAAAAAAGTGGGAGTAGTGTTAGTTGACATCGGTTTTGAATCTCTGAAAGTCGTAATTGACGGGAAGATATATGCCGGAAGTCGATTCCATATACGCTTGTGCCGCAAAGAACGAATATCTTCTGTAATATGTAGTGCGGCCGGCTGTCCAATCGATAAAAAATGGGAGAGAATTGCTGGAAAGTCGCATATCTGTATCGAAAGAATCGATACAATAGCGGCATACATCACACATTACGATGCTGATCAAGAGAGACAATAGATTTGGATATCATAAGGTCAGCTACCATCACCCTCCTCACAACCACCCTCCACGATGGTTTATATATGGGATTTGTATCGCATCTTAGGTGCGATGTAGGTAGTGAAGACAATGAGAAGAACAGAGGAAGTGAATTATATATTATATATTTATTTGAATGTTTCGTTCAACATTAAGAGCGTCCGATTGCTCAAAATCCAAACCGTTCATTGAAATCGTCGATACCATTGGATCAGTGAATCGTTTGTGAGACAATATGAAGCACTTGGATGTATGTGCATACAAATCTACTCTATTGACTCGACCCAATTCAGAAATCTCCATCAATTGCCTTTTGTCCTCAATTTCTTGAAGACTTTGAAGAATTTCTTGAAGACTATGACCGAGATTGAATGATCGAACTTAGGTTACTAATCCAAAATGTCCTTAATGAAGATAAAAACCAGTAAGGAAAGGCTAAAGTCGGGCGGGGCCGACTCTATGATACACTCCACTTTCAATCCGAATACAATTCAATTCGGTGAAAAAGTGAAAACGGGAAGGTTTTTTGTATCCTGTAAATGTATGTGTTTGACAAAAAATTTTATATCGGAAAGGACATTTGTATGAGGATATATTGAAACCTGGAACGAAATAGGTGAAATATAAAATGTACAGTTTGGCCAAAATCGGTTAAACTTATGGGAGCAACATTTGAATTTGGGCTATATTTAAATCTGAACCGATCTTACCCACATTCACCATAGTTTTGTATAGTTAGATTATAAGATGTTGTGCGAAATTTAAAGAAAATCGAGCACAATATGTGGCTTTTAAAGCGGCAAAAGTCAAACCGGGAGCGACATTTGTATGTGGGCTATATCTAAATCTGAACCGATCTTACCCAATTTCTGCATAGTGTTTCTAGTAGGATTATAAGATGTTGTCCCAAATTTAAAGCAAATCGGGTACAATATATGGTTTTTAGAGCGCAAAATTCAAATCGGGAGCGACATTTGTATGGGGCCTATATCTAAATCTGAACCGATCTAGCCCGCTTTAGCCACAGGTGTTTCTAGTTAGATTATAAGATGTTGTGCGATATGTAAAGAAAATCGATTAGAATATGTGGCATTTAAAGCGGAAAAAGTCAAATCGGGAGCGACATTTATATGGAGGCTATATCTAAATCTGAACCGATCTTACCCAATTTCTGCATAGGTGTTTCTAGTAAGATTATAAGATGTTGTGCCAAATTTAAAGTAAATCGAGTACAATATGTGGTTTCTACAGAGGAAAATGTCAAATCGGGAACGACATTTGTATGGGGGCTATATCTAAATCTGAACCGATTTGACCTATTTTCACCATAGATGTTCTTAGTTTAAATATAAGATGTTTTGCCAAATCTGAAGACAATCTGATACAATATGTGGTTTCTAGAGCGGAAAAAGTCAAATCGGGAGCGAAATTTGTATGGGAGCTATATATAAATCTGAACCGATCTGACGGATATTCACCATGGGTGTTTCTAGTGGAAATATAAGATGTTTTACCAAATCTGAAGACAATCTGATACATTATGTGGTTTCTAGAGCGGAAAAAGTCAAATCGGGAGCGAAATTTGTATGGGAGCTATATATAAATCTGAACCGATCTGTCCGATATTCACCATGGGAGTTTCTAGTGGGATTATAAGATGTTTTACCAAATCTGAAGACAATCTTATACAATATGTGGTTTCTAGAGCGGAAAAAGTCAAATCGGGAGCGAAATTTGTATGGGAGCTATATATAAATCTGAACCGATCTGACCGATATTCACCATGGGTGTTTCTAGTGGAAATATAAGATGTTTTACCAAATCTGATACATTATGTGGTCTCTAGAGCGGAAAAGACAAATCGGGTGAGAAATTTGTATGGGAGCTATATATAAATCTGAACCGATCTAACACATTTTTACCACAGGTATTTGTAGTTACAATATAAGTTGTTTTGCCAATTTTAAAGAAAATCTGTTGTAATATGTGGTATCTAGAGTGAAAAGAGTCAAATCGGGAGTGAAATTCGTATGGGGGCTATATCTAAATCTGAACCGATTTTCTTCAAATTAAATAGCGTTCGTCCTTATCCCGAAAAACATCGTTGTGCAAAGTTTCATTTGGTTCTGTCTACAATTGCGACCTTTATCGTGATTACAAGAATAGATGGACGGACGGACGGACAGACAGACAGACAGACGGACATTGCTAAATCGACTCAGAAAGTGATTCTAAGACGATCGGTATAATTAACAATGGGTCTATCTCGTTTCCTTTTGGGTGTTACAAACAAATGCACAAAGACATAATACTCTCGTGGAGTGTATAACAAGTAAGGAAAGGCTAAAGTCGGGTGGAGCCGACTATATGATACACTCCACTTCTACCCGAATACAACTCAATTCAGTAAATCATAGACTGATGTGACCTGATCCACTTTGTCAAATCGATAAGAATACTATATCCAAATATGGAACAAAGTGTCTCACTTTTACCCGTTTTCACCATAGGTGTTTTTAGCTTAAATATAAGATATTGTCCCAAATTTGAAGGAGATCTGTTAAAATATGTGGTTTCCAGCGCGAAAGAGTCAAATCGGGAGCGAAATTTGTATGTAGGGGCTATATCTAAATCTGAACCGATTTTCTTCAAATTAAAAAGCGTTCGTCCTTGTCCCGAAAAACTTCGGTGTGCAATGTTTCGTTTGGTTCTGGCTACAATGGCGACCTGTATTGTGATTACAAGAATAGATGGACAGACAGACGGGTATTGCTAAATCGATCCAAAAAGTGATTCTAAATCGATCGGTATAATTAACAATGGGTCTATTTCGCTTCCTTTTGGGTGTTACAAACAAATGCACAAGGACATAATACTCTCGTGGAGTGTATAAAGAGAGGGAGAAATAACAGGTCTTTGAAAAAAGGAACGCGTGAATATAGGATGCAAGTAGAAGTGAAAGTCTAGCTCGACTTACCGTATGTATTTAGCGACATATGGACCAAAGGACTTTTCCGAGAGCAATTTTTAACCTCGAGGTTTGGTAGTGGTCATACGTTTTTGCCAGGCGCTTTTGGATTCATCCTTACACAAATTCGTCTTATTATGGTTGGCAAGGCATAAACCAATTATATATAGGCATATTTTCTAAAGTATCAGGTGTGCGTAAATCGTAGTCAGTAAAATATGTCCTGTGGTTGTCAACAATTAAGTTTGTCCATTTTATTATCATACCCTTACTCTACTAGTAATACTCTTACCTTCATTTATATGGTACAGACAAAATGTTAAACAAATCGAAGAAGTACCTATCGAAAGTTAAGTTAATAGACACGTTCTTCTGGTACCTTCCACACAAACAGCCAAGTCCCAATGATAAAACCAAAGGGTTTTTATGCTCTTGTGCCTTCCACACAAAATAACATAATCTAGGACCAATAAACTTCTAAACAGATGATCGGTAATGTGATATTAATGGATGAATGGATTGGTTGGTTAGTTGTCTTAACGCGCCGCCTTGAGTGGACGACATCACTTGAAAAGACCTGTTATATCCATCACCGTAGACTGAGATATTTCATTATATCTCTAATATCCATCTTGTCAATGTCGTATAGTAATAGATTCACAAAGACCCTGTGCCTTCGGTTTATTAATATTCGACAGTCGCATATGAAATGTTTGACTGCCTCTTCTTCGCCATCGTTATCACAGCTAAGACAGTGATCGTTGAATTGCAGCTTCATTCGATGCGCATGATTTCCAAGTGGTCAGTACTGCGATCACTGTTGATATGTTCCATCTATTTTGTTGTAGAGAGAGACCTTTCTTACATTTTTTGATTTATTTATGTAGGTGAAGGAAATAAGATGTTTTAAATGTCGTTGCTTTTACACGGATGAGATTAGTGAAAACCTTCTGGTATCTTCTACAAAAGGGTTAAAATAAATGGGCTAAAACCCAATATAATCTCCATACTGATAGTAGATAAATATTTTTAAGATCACAATCAACCCACAAAATATGTAAGTTATAGTAACCACACCATTGTGATTTTTCTGCGCTATTTTGTATACCATGCTACAGGTAGGATATTTGGAAACTTTGACGGTTTCACCGACAGAAACATTCATAGTGATGAGTAGGACTGCTAGACACTTATCTTCTTTTTCTACCCGCGGATGCTCGGAATGTAGAACCTATGTATGATTAGGGACTGAAACTTTCGCGATTTTCGCTGTTGGGTTTCGAGTCGTGGTGAATAGGGCCACTAAACAGGGTATATTATTTAATTTGCCACATATAAATTAGGAAACGTTGCAGAACTAAACAAACAAACTGTTTCCGTCTCTAAAGATAGTTTCTCAATTTTTGGGCACTAAGCAAATCGCACATGCAGACTTTTTGAGGTAAGCTTTGCTGGAACTCTACCCCCTTGTATGCAGAGCAAATGATTTCATTCTCTTAATGTACATACATTGAAATCCCCCAACAAACGACGAAGCTACCCAGCAAAATTTTACAGATTAATTTCCTATTTCATAAATTAAATATAGGTTAATCTGTCCCATGCCATATCGAACCAAAGAATTCTAATAAAAGAGCAGGTTTGAAGTGGGTACAAAGTCCAATAAAATGGCCAGTCAATGGGACAAGCGGAAAGTAGCTCAGTGCAAAGAATTAATTCCAGATATTGTACTTGAAACTGTCCCAGAGATGAGATTGAAAAAAACTTTATTGAGTTACTAAACCTGCTTTCAAACGAATGCAACAATTTCCATATTTTTCCTATATAAAACCCATTATCATAACATCACATTCTAGTTTTGCTGGGTATCCTAATCCACTTATGTATAATCTTTGCAACTAAAATATAATTTTAACTGAAGCCAAAGGAAAGAATAAAATAAAAGCCAAGTTTTTCTTTAATTTCTTAACTATCGTCATCAGTTTTCTTATTATTTCTTTACTTCGTTATCTTCTTGTTTCTCTTCCCCTCGCTCGCACACACACACACATTGGTACGCCAACATCGTCGCCAAAACTTTAGGAAATGACTTTGATTATGATACTTTGGGAAATGACATTTTTACTTGGAGAGAAACATCAGGCCATTCCCAGCCACCATCGTCATTGTCCGACACCGACAGCGCTGATGACTCCTCCGCAGTAGTGCCCCACTTTGTCGAAGGCAGCCCGTTCCTATCGAGCTTGTACAATGGCATGATGTTGACTCAAGCTCATCGACGTCAACGACGACGCACCGTCGGTGCATATGACGAGTGTTGCCTCAAGGGTTGCACTATATCCGAGATGTCGGATTATTGTCGTGTGTCATAAGCGGGCGTCCGCCACCATCGCCAGACACCAGCCAGCAGCCAGCAACCAACAGTACCAGCAGATCACATTCAAAAAGTTGAACGAGCAAAATGGAGAATGGAAACTTTTCTTTGGTTTGGTTTCTTTGCTTTCAAACAAAACCCAAAGAAACTATAACAATTTATAGTCTGATACATATACGAGTCTTATATCTTATAAACATACATATTCACATTTATATACAAGAAAAGAAAAAAAGCTATTAAAAAAACGAATATTATCAGAGATATATACATATATTTTTTTGTTGGCGTTATAGTCTTATGACAGGATACGCTTTAATCAAAATACCAAATATTAAATGCTTCATGTGCTGCGAAAATAACGTCCAAAGATTTTTTCCTCCGGCCAATAGCTGTGGTCACTGGCATTCCTTACAAAGGCGATGAATGACTGCTCTTTCCCTCTTTCTTTTCGTTAGACTCCCTGCGAAATGTTTCTTTCCCGCTTTTGGTACAAAGCAATCAAAAAGTATAAAGACTTTTCGTTTGTTTAATTCTCTAATTGTGTTTGCGAAATAAATATTATCAAATCTTGACCATCATAATGGTTACCTGGGGAACGAACAGTGTACAGGAGTGTTGGAGGTGATGAGGGGACGGTGTTGAGGTCCCATTTTGAAAATTGTCGCTGCTGAGGAATTTTAAGGAGGACAAATAATAATGGCGGAGGCTGGTAAAGAGAAATGGATTGCTTGATAATGGACCCTGATTGTGCGTTTTTGTTGTTTCTGTTTTAATGTGATTTTCGCGACTAGCTTTGGTATTTTTTTTGAGCTTGCCTTGTTTGTCGGAATGTCGCTAGAGTGACCATATGAAGATTAAAGTGGCAGCAGTCTGTTTTAATTTATTAGTGGAATTATCAATTACATCAATAAATAATCAAGCTATACCATACATAAATAAGCTTAAAATATCAAGCTAAATATTAATTAGAGTGTGGGACTGAGGTCTACTTTAGATTTGAGATCTTATTAACAAACGCTTTTAAGAGATCCCTCGTATCCAATTAATAAAACGACTGAGGTCTACTTTAGATTTGAGATCTTATTAACAAACGCTTTTAAGAGATCCCTCGTATCCAATTAATAAAACGTTTCTTGGTTAAATGTCTTACCTGTAGGCATCTGCTGAGAAACTAGATTACATCGTTCCATGGCACCCACGGAAGAAGTGCACGGGCGTTAATTCCATTTCTATGTTATTGCAATTAGTGATGTGATTATAGCTCTTTAATGCGGTGGCCTACGGAGCGGCTGAAACCCTAGAGATGATATGACAGGTGAAGACTCCTAGGAGACACTGAAATATTGTCCAATGCTTTCTGAAGTAGATATACTTCTTCCTATAATAATTCCATTCCTTCCTGGTATTGAACTTTCTCGTTCCTATCGATCTTCATTCGTTCCTGGTATGAAATTTGCTCTGAAAAGAATTTTTAAGACATCTTAGAAATACTGTAGTCGCCAGGAAGTTGAGAATGCAAGCGTGTCGGCGTGGTCGGAAAAGCTAGATTTGTGTTCCTCTCAAAGATTGTGAAGTGTCTTGATATTCTGTAAGAAAGGAGCATGGACCAACTTCTTTGTACGCTGAAAAAAGGTTGAGATAATTCTAGCTTTTTTTGTGTGCTTTTTGTTATAATGCTCGTGAATTTTTGTACTGTGTAGCTGAGAATAAACGAGAATGTTCGAAGTTTCGGAACAATGTATTCGGGCCATTGATCAAGGTAAGTTATCGGTAAAATCTCACACATGCGTTTCTATCGACACAGACTCACACCAATTGATTTAAACATTGTGTAAGCGTATTGGGATCTGAAACAGAAATTTAAGTTTGAGTACACAACTGAAATGAAATTTTTTGCAGATGGTATGTATGTAAAAAATATTTTTTGTGGACTCAGTAAGCCATCAGAGGCTAAAAATTATGTGTGGGTTATCAAATGAAAGTAAATTTTCTGTAGATGGCAAATATGTTTTTGTGGGTCCCACATGCAAAATGGGAGCAAATATAATTATCTTTTTTGTATTATGTTTAAAATTAATTTGTTTTTAATAGGCAATGTAGTTATAGTTATGTTGTTATATGAAATGTGGAAGGGAAAAAATATTATTTTTTTATCTGAAAAAAGCGTTGCATTAGAAGTGGTAGACACAAATTTTTGTCAAAAAACCGTGTGATTTTTTCTATTTCGGAAAGTATTTAAATTCAATTCATTTTATTTTTGTTTATAATAGATAATAGATTTGTTTATAATAGATAATTATTTAAATGACACGGTAATTCAATAAACTTACTCAAGTACCTGATCTTAAAAACATCTAAGGAAAGGCCAAAGTTGGGCGGGGCCAACTATATGATACCCTACACTATCCACCCAATAAAAATTAAATTAGCTACTATAGCTACGTGCAGAATTGGAAGAAAATCGGTTAACGTATGTGGTTTCTAGAGCGATTAACCTCAAATCGGGAGCGACATTTGTATGGTAGCTATATATAAATCTGACCCACTTTCACAATACAATATTTCTAGTGAAAATATATGGTATTGTGCCAAATTTGAAGCAAATTGATAAAAATATAAGGTTTCTAGAGCGGAAAAAGTCAAATTGGTAGCGACATTTGTATTGGGGCTATATCTAAATCTGAACCGATTTGCTTCAATTCACAATAGCGTTCGTCCTTGACCTGCAAAACTTACTTGTGCCAACTTTTGTTACGATCGGACGATAATTGAGACCTGTACTTTGATTGCAATAATAGATGAAACAAAAAGCCGGAGATGGTCAAATCGATTCAAAAAGTGATTCTGAGTCGATTGTTATAATAAACAATGGGTCTATCTCGCTCCCTTTTGGGTGTAACAAAGAAGACATTACCACAGGGTAATGTAGGCTATAATAATATTAGATATAAATTAAGGCTTATTAATAATAACACGAACATTATCAGACAACCCTAATTTTTAAACCTCCCCCTTTCGTATCTGATATTTGTTTAAGGTTTCCTGTGCCATATTGGAATTTCGTATTTTCTTTTGTTTGGCAGATTCAAAAATTATTTAATTTTTTTGGTGGGTGCTCTTCAATATGCAACCAATTTTTGGGGGTCCTGGCGTCCAATGGGAACCTTTTTTTAAATTTATTTATCCTACTTGCCATCTAGACATTATTATTTTAAATTTACTTATCATTTTGCCATATATACAATTTATTCATTTTCATTTTAAATTTTGGTTCAGATCCGTAGTTTTTTGGTGCTATTGGCGGAGATTTGTTGGACAAACTTTTTTAGTGCATATATGGCAACTACAGGAAACTGGATTGGCGTCCTTAGGGTGTCATGGTCCCTAGCCAAAAATTTCAAATTAATTTTCGTGCTTTTGGATCAATGTCAACACAATAGCATATTATTTTTTATTTGTTGTATATATAAACTGCACCATCCATCTATTGATTTATCGTTATAGACTAGGGTTTTAACTTTATACTCAAGAGGAATCACCAGTAGTTTCTGAGATATCAGCATAAATAAACAATACTTGTGTGTAAAATAATAAAAACATTTTTGTTGATAAAAGTTGAACGTTTAGTTAGAGTTTTAGAGGTACTGATCACATTATGTATAAAATCCCAAAAAAGAAAAAGTTAATAAAGATGATACTATAAATTAAAAAAAAAATATTTTTCTTAGTTTATATATTGTTTGATTTGTGATCCATTTGCATTCCAGCCATATCGGTTAAGCTTTTTCTTCTTACGAAGGAAATTTTTATTTGGTAATGGTAAGGGGGAGAACAACACACAACTATTCAAACTTTGTGTGGGGATAACTCATCAGTGGAACTTTTTTATAGAGGGCTTGTGTTATAAAGCTGTTGTCAGTCGTATATATATTTCATTTTTTTGCAAATCCATTCCATGTAAAGCAGTATGATTTTTGACCTCAATAGCTTGTACTGTTTCGAAAGTCTGTGTATATATTAGACCTGTTCGATTGGGCTTACTAGCTTAATTTTTGTATGGAATTTACTCGCTTAACAAGAAAGTATCTTACTACTCTCTTAGGTGTGTTGCCAGATTTTTCCTGTTAATCCATTTACGAAAAACCAATGTGTAGCAATGTTGCCAACTTATCAAGTATCTTAATTGTAAGCTATTAAGCCCAATCGAACATGCCTATTATTTTCATAGAAATATTTTATGGATATTTTTGGAAAAAAAAGTATTTTTTCCCGAGTTATGATCAATTAAAACCAATTAGAAATTCTTCTGTAAATAAACTCTCAATATGTTACACATAATATCACAAATAATTGTGTATCGGCTCTATATACCCACGACTTGGCGTAAAAGCAATAAATAACAAAATAATAATAAATACCAAACACGCTGAGCAATCATGACAATATTAAATCTCAATATCTTTCACATAATTTCACAAATAATTCTGAAGTTTTCACTTGGAGTTCCTCAATAACGAATTTAATTTCAAAATTTTGAAAAAAAAAACAATATCATCAAATTTGTTTTGCTACCAACACTCCATCTGGTCACCTTACTCTTATGCCGACATACATATAAATAAAATAACTAAAAGCAAGCTACAGTGTCAACAATAACTTTTTCTTTTAAAACGAAATAAAAAAACAATAGTCATAAAAACTTTCCTTTTTTCCATTGACAATACATTCATTGTTTTTTCTTCTTTTTCTTGTTTGTATCTTTCCAGATTGTTTTGTGCGCTTTATTTATTTTTGGCTATAACGAACGTATTTGCAATCGCTGCTAAACAGGACATAAACAACAGAACAACTAAGCGGCATCACATCTAACAAGGACTCGATATTAACGAAACAAGCAGGAAAAAAGAGTGAACATAAAAATGAATCCGTGAAATACAAACACACATACAAACCGAATAAAAACATGCTCAAATTTACAGTGAAACGACACCATTGCTTAAATGACAACGACGACAACAAGGACGAAAACGAGCGCCAAAAAGTGAGAACAATAAGTGAAAAGTTGAACTGTAAAATCAATTACAACAAAAAAGCAATAAAGCACAAAAAATGAAAACTCTGCCGTGGACAGAAGAAGAAGAAGGGCCAGCAAAGCAAGCAGTAGTAAAAACGGCGACAATAGCAGAGTTTGCTTAAAGGACAATAAAAAAACTGAAATGTCAAAATAAATATTTACTTATGTATGTACGTACAAGTGAACAGTGTAACACCTGACCAAAGGTATCTCGCTCGCTCTCTCACTCACAAACAGACAGCAACAAAGAACCAACAGCAAAAATAATAAATTACATTTAAATGAAAATAAATGAAATTTAATCTACCATACGAAGGACATACAGCCACATTCACAGACGGATGCGGACGGACACACCACAATGTCCAAAAGTGACAAATAAATAAATATCGTCGTACAGATACGCTCAGAAAAAAATGAAATGGAATTTAATAGGCAGAAAAGTGAACTAATAATGATAGATAGAGAACAAAGTTTAAACATTAAGCGCCAATTTCTTAGAGGAATAATATTTTTTAGTTCCGGATATTTTTGTTTCTCTAAAATATCGCCTTAAATCGGTCATAACTATTCAATGAGCCACTGTGATCACCCAAAATATTCAAAATTCTGCCATCGGTCATAGCTTCATAAATAGGCCTTCTAGAACAAAAATTAGAAAAATTTGTGATCCTCAAATTTAACTTCTTAAATATGACTTTCAGATTCAAAAGAATGACAATAATGTGTGATTATCCAAAATTAGGTAGAAAATTTCAATGGAAGGTTGAATAGCTGACCAAGAGTCAAAAGAAGGGTTATATATAATATATAATGAGAACCAAAAGAACATTTAAATTTTTGTAGAAAAATTATTTGTGCCAGCCCTTCAAAAGAATAATCATTTGTGATATACCAAAAAAAAAAAGCTAAATATCTGTTGAAAAGATAAACCTAGAATTTAAAATTCTGCCAATGTCACCATGTTATTTGTAAATAAATTTGCATTCCAAAAAATATAGATACAAAATGTTCTTGAGCCAGGACAATAACAGAGTTCAAAACTAATATTGATTACAGACAAAATTAAAACAAACGTAAAAAACTAAAACAAATGAGCGTTGACACGGCAGAAGTATTGCTGGGTAACTATACCTGCATATATACTAGGGGTGGGATAATGAACGACTTTTCGAACTCGATACGCTAGAATATCCTATTTTGTGAGGTTCAGAAAAAAAATTCATGATCCAAAAACAGAGGGCGGCGAAGTGAGTGTAAGTGGGCGCTCATCGAGGTCAAATGTGAGGGAAAAAGGATAAAAATACATAAAAAGCACCAAAACTGCCTCGGAGTGGACCCAGAGGGGTTAAATGTAAGACCGACCCCTATTAATTTTCCCTCACAAAAATTTTTTTCGGACACACCTTCTTATAAAATTTGCTTCCACTTACTCTTACGGGCCGGAGGAGGCCTCTAATGGAGTCAAATGTATGACCGATCATCAATCATTTTTTAACCCCCGCATTTTCTCTGAAACCCTTAATAATCTGAAACCTGTCATAATTTTTGTTATGACAGTAAGGCCCAAAACTGCCTCAGAGTCGCCCCTAGCTGGGTTAAATGTAAGACCGAACTCCAATTATTTTGCCACCCCAACATTTCTTCCAAACACACTTACCCCCAACTTCTTAATGGGGCTCCCATACAAAAACAATTTTTTATAGAATTTGCTTCCACAGGTCTAACTGCCCTAAGGAGGCCCCTAGAAGAGTCAAGTGCATGACTAACCCCCAATTTTTTTCAGCCCTAATATTTTCTCAGAACATACCAACTCACTATCTTCAACACACCCCTAATAAATACATATGCAACTCAATGGATGAAAATGTGTGCTTTATTACTTGGTGCGATTTTTAAAAGGATATTCGGCAAGAGAGTTGTGCTTCTCATTCGTTGGTGATAATCATTTACTTAAAGAGGCCGGGTTTGATGTAAGTCGCTGCGAAGACACCTGAGGAAACCATGTTGGAAATCATGATAGTGTTAGTGTACTGCCAAGTTAATGCCATTTGAAAATAAATATGAATTTTATAAATGCAAAATTTATAGAAGTGCTTTGTCAAAATTTATAGAATGGGATTGAACCAGGAGATTATCCCACTTCAAATATTGATTACAGGCCAAAATAAATCATTCCGCCGAATTTTCAAAACGATCACAGCTTCTTAAATAAACAAATTAAAGCCAAAGGAACTATAATCCATCCCACAAAAATCTAAAATCCTTTCGGAAAATAGTCTCCGTGGAACCAAAGCAACCTGTGATCACTCAGAATAAAATGAAATTATGCTATGGCGATATATCAGCCATAGTCAGTCTTTAGGATTCCTAGACACAATAAATATATCCCCCCTTCCACTCCCGAGTGAGCTTATGGTGGAGTATTCTGTGATCACTCAAAATTCTAAAAATATATAAAATAATTGTACACTGACCGCATTCATGATCTTTTTCTGAAAAAATGTATTAATTTGCTAAAAATGTTGTATATGTGCTTATATTCAGTCCTATTACGTATTTTGATGGTTTCTGAGAAGACTGAGTGAGGTTGGATTGGTAGCTGAAACAACATTCAAAAATGTTTTTTTTTTCACATTTAAAATGAAGGAAAAGAGATGTTTTGTTCTATTCTGTTTTCACAATAATCCAAATTAGTACAATGCATATTTCTAAATATATTTAATTAGTTTTACTCGCTGATGGCCAGAAATCAACATAAAGAGATAGTGTGCAGCCAAGTAATAAATGTCACCTTTCCATAACATAAAAAATCTCAAAGGTCTTGAGCCCGGACAGATAATACGACTATTTTTTAATTTAATTACATCACTTTTTTTAAAATACTCTAAAATCATGTAAATTCATCACTACCTTAACATCAACCAAATATATAGTAGAAATAATTAAAATGGCATATTTTAAGCTGGCATCAAAATAATGTTTCTGACTAAAATTAATTTTAATTAATCTTTGGTTTGTTTTATGCATTGTCCCAAATATTTCGGCTTTATTTTTGGTCCATTCTTGAGATTGTTATGATTTTAGTGCTATTTTTGATGTATTTTTTATAAAATCCGCAATAACTTCCACATTTTTGGTCCAATTTGTGTTTTGAGCGCTCGCTGGTCCGATCGCTCAATTGTTTTTTTTTTTAATAAAATTTCTCTGAGTGTACACGTGTTGTGTCCACTAAGAATCCAATTGTTTCTATTTGATTTCTCGTATTGCGTACTGGCTTTTTCGCCCAGTATCTGCGGTTTGAAACAACGCAAGTAACAGTTAGATAGCAATTGTTTGCGTATATGTTGTTCTATAACAACCAAAAAGAGATTGAAAACTTTGTTTTTTTGTATTTTTATTATAAAAATTTATGAATAAGACAATAGGGACAGAAGTAATATTTATTCTCAGGCGGAGGGGACAGATAATTGTCATTTAACATAGAGGACAGTAAAAAATAGCCAAAAACAAGAATACGATACAAGAGACCCACAAAATGTATTGTCATCTATCTTAGTAACAGTATTAACAATCTTAATTTATTTACATATTTCTCACGACTTTATTTAAGCTATAGACAGTTTCGTAAAGCATTTGATATTTAAGTGATATTTTTGTTTTGATTACTTGACATTTAGGTTTCTATGGTATAGGAAATCGTGTTATCCTTACATTTTATGTATAGGGTGTGTTTTGTATATTTATGTAAAACATTGCGGGGGATATTTTTGTAGTATTTGTAAAGCTCATTCATTAAATGGTTCACTTTTATGCTTCTTTAATAATTCATGAAATTCAACATGTTGCTAACATTTGTAAGTAGCCCAGCATCATGTTGCTAGCAACTACTAACGATTATAATTGTTTTAGAGACAGAGGTTTAGATTGAAGATTTAAAAGAAATCTTCCCTGTACATAAATATGGAAAGCACAGCCTAGTAGTATTTGTAAATCTCATTCATTAAATAGTTCGCTTTTATGCTACTTTAATAATTCATGAAAACCAACATGTTGCTAACATTTGTAAGTAGCCCAGCATCATGTTGCTAGCAACTACTAACGATTATAATTGTTTTAGAGACAGAGGTTTAGATTGAATATTTAAAAAAATCTTCCCTGTACATAAATATGGAATATGGTTCTTATGAATTCCACACTTTATATATATACTGTAGGTCAAGTAACATTTTAAATTTGATTCAATATTCATTTTTATATCCTCCACCTCCAGCATGGGGTATACTAACTTTGTCATTCCGTTTGTAACACCTTGAAATATCGATTTGAGACCCTATTCGTGATCGTCATAAAAGATGATATAGCCATGTCCGTCTCTTGAAAGCACGCTAGCATCTAAACGAAAAGAGCTAGGACGTCCAAATTTTTTCAGAATTCGTCTTATAGTTGTAGATCAGTTGGGATTGAGAGTAGGACTGTTATGTTAACTAAATAACAAGGACTGACAATACCCTTAATATCCGATTTAAGCATGTTTTTTGATTATTTTTGCTTGATATTTGGTATGCGTATTCCCTTTATAGCAAAAACGTACACCATAAAGTGTTTCTTATGTGTAGGGGGTGAAATGGGGCAAAACGGGATAAAATTGTACCTAACAAACGATAACAGTTAGAAACTCGTAGTTCGGTGTGTATATTTCTCTAATTGAGTATATACATAATATAAATGTATTTTTTCCAAACTCGTACTTTTAAGGGGTAAAATGGAAATAGAGGGATACAAATGATACCAAACTGAACTGCTGGACATACTATAATAAACTTCGATGTATACATTCCCCTGATTGCGTAGACAAGTAAAATAAAGCAATTTTTCGAAATTCGCACTTTTTGGGGATAAAATAAAAAAGGGGATAAAAAATGTGCCAACCAAATGACCGCAGCTAGAGTCATGAAATTTGGAGTATACATTCCTCTGACTGCGTAGATACGAAAAATAAAAGGTTTTTGTAAATTCGTACTTTCAAGTTATACAATAGGAACAAAGGGATAAAAATGGTACCAACTAAACGTATACTGCTAGAGTGATGAAATTTGGTGTGTATATCTCTTTAATTGCGTAGACACGTACAATATGGAGATTTTATAAACTCGTACTCTTAAAGGGGTAAAATGGAAAAAGGTGAAAAAAATAGTACCAACTAAACGGCTACCGTTAGAATGACGAAATTCGGTGTGTACATCCCTCTAATTGAGTAGATACGTAAGACAAAAATGTTTCCAAATTCGTACTTTTTATTTTTTCGGCAGAATTGGTTGAATTATGAAGTTAGGTTATTTTGCACTATATACGTGAGGATTTTCAAAATGTGTTCGTTTGGAATTAAAATAGGTTGGAAATACAACCAACTGTCGCACCCACTATCTGCCTACATATTGACTTGAAGTGTTATTTCGATGTATATAGTATAAACGTATTGGTAGTCTTGCTTATAGACGTGGTTTGAAATAATACAAATATTATATTTAACTTGAACTGGGATATTGTCCTGGCTCAAGACCATTTTGCATCTATATTTAATAGAATGTAAATTTATTTACAAATGGCATGGTGACATTTATTAATTGGCTGCAGACTACCACGATCATGATTTCGACCATGTAAAAAGTCTTTTCAAGTGGCTTCGTTTGTTTTGGTTTGGCTATATTAACAAATAAGTTTTCCTGTAATGTTACTGCAACTCTATCAACAGTCTCTGTGGAATACAATCCGTGGTGGAGGGTATATAAAGTTCGGCCCGGCCGAACGTAACGTCGTTTTTACTTGTTATTTATTTCGAACAAAATTGGGAAATATTAAAAACTTACCTCCAAAACGCAAACTGTAAGAAATTTACGTGTTTTCAGATGAAGATCATTTTCATCTCGGTGTATATATCAATAAGCAAAATTGTCGTTTATGGGGTTCGTAGAGCTCACACGTGACTATTGAGAAGCCAGTGCATCCAAAACGAGTGTGGTGTGGATTTTGGGCTGTACTGAAAAATTGGGTCAATCGGATGAGGAACTGCCGAGCCAGTCGTGGTAGAGTTATGAATGATATTGTGTTCCATTATGTGTTCCATGACAAAGTCCAACCTGTCCAATAAAACCAGAAATTTGAAAAAAATACTCAGTACTTGTTTATATAGTCGATTCTAATTAAAAATTGTACATGGCCCAATCTATACTTTCATACGTAAAATGGTCCTGGTCCACTCTATGCCGGGTTAAAACTTTATTTGGGAATATAAAGTTTTGTCATTCCCGTAATCAGTACTTCACTACAAAATCCAAATCACACTCTGACATTTAAATACGCAATCTTTCTATTTCAAATACAATTGTTGGTATTTTTTGCACTTCCCCTTACTCAGCAAAAAATATATGCAAATTGATACTGACCTCTTCATGTCTATCAATTAGGAAAATGTACGAACTATAAAACCTATGTACATTTCGCCCTGGCATAGACCTTCTCTCCAACTCCAACTTAATTGGCTGTGAATACATTTTTGTTTTCTAAAATATTTATGATTAATTAATTCCGATGTGACTGGCTAAGATAGAATATTCAATTTTATTGTTTATTACTTAATGGTTTTCGACGAGAAGCAGTTGTTAAGGCAATCAAACTCGCCTTCGTTGTCGTCATCATCAGCATCTTTAGCATCATCATCATCATCAACAACAACAAATGACCTTTGACATCTTTGCATAATTTATCTGATGTAGTCTACTTAATTCCTTCAATTTACATTTAACATAAATTACAAAACTTTATCTACTGTTGTTGCTGGTACTGGTGCTGTCGCTGGTGTGGTCCTTATTCATTAAGCCACAGGAATTTTAATTTCCAAATTAATTTAATTTTTCAATTAAATCACTTTTCGTTTGTGAGCGAGCGGTCGTTATTGACAAAGACTGGGCGGCGGATGTAATGACTGAACAACAAGTATTTCTTAATCGGAAATGAAGAGAAGTTTTGTTGTAGTTGTTGTTTGCTAGTGTAACAAACATGGGGTTCAGTGTTCAGAAATAATGATACGACAAGGATTCTTAATCTAATAATCTGTACAACAAAAACGAACATTTGTCAAAATAACAATGTGCGGCCCAAGGATCCTGGAAGAATGGATAATAAATATACACGTGTATCTGCAGTTTTGAATGTTTACATATGAATATGTATTAATAGGGGTTAAAGATGCACCCTTTATGCACATTCTTGTTGTATTGAAAATTTCTTGTCCCTATACTTCGGGTTGCTCTTCGGTTCAAGTAGCGTTGACATTACAATTAATTCACAAATTGGATAAATCGCTGAAGAAAAGGATAGTTCTTGCGCCAAATAGGTCAATTTTGCTTATTTACAAAGCCGTTAAGACAGCAAATGACACCTTGCTGGAATTATCTCTAAACGAATCATAGAAACTTCATTGGCTAGGTCATTTTGTGGCTTGATGTTCCAATAGAAAGGCCATCTTCAAGAAGATCTTTGCAATCTTGGTGTGACTGAAGAAGAGGCACATATAATTTTGTAATTAAATGACACAGAGAACAATTACTTCCGAATTCGTTCAGAAAATCGTTAAAAGCTGTAGATTCTCCAGAGAAATTACAAGTGTATATAAAATAGATTGATTGCTATTTGTTTTTGAGTAGTTGAATTATTTATTTTTCATTTCATACATTTTTAAACGGAATTGAATAGGATTATTTTTTCATAATAATTTAGTTTGAACTTTATTCTATAAGAAAAAAAGCTAAATCTGATTTATCAATTCCTTATATCATTCACCACGTTATTATGTCTTTGTGCATTTGTCTGTAGCATCCAAATGGAAGAGATACCGATCGATTTAGAATCACAATCGGAGACGATTTAGACATATCCGTCTGTCTGCTTGTCCGTCCGCCCATCATTTCTTATAATCGAAGTTCAGGTCACAATTATTGTTCGACCACAACAAAAATTGCCAGAAGTTAGTTTTGCGGGGCAAGGACGGACGTTAGTTAGTTAATCTGACCCAAATAGGTAGCTCTCCTACAAATAACCTTTTCTCGATTGAACAATTTCCATACCAAATATGCTTTCAATGAAACTGAGCTGGTTGCTGTAGAGTCTTTCCTAGATCTTGGTATCTTACGGCCCGACGTCTTAACTTTCGATCGCACATTTCTATGCCAGTAAATGAGGCATAGGGTGCACTGGAAACGCTGGAGTAAGGAATTTTCAGATCCATCTGTCACTAGGCAACTGTACACCTCCTTGGTTCGTCCCATTCTGGAATACGGCTCAGTCATATGGGATCCTAGTTATACCATACACTGCAACTTTATAGAATCTGTTCAAAAGCAATTCCTTTTATTCTGCCTTCGTGGTCGTGGATGGTACCCACGTACCTTACCAACATATGGATACAGACTTGATCCTATAAACTTACCAACGTTGAAGAGTCGTCGTACGATGTTAAACATTCCCTTCCTGATAAGCGTTATTCAAGGAAATCTCTGAACTTATATATGTAAAATATTTCCCCACAAACTATGCCAATAAGGATCATTTCCGTCGCATATGTGTTCTATTTAATAAATATTACAATATTTTTGATCTGGCTGAAAGCAGAACTTCTTTGAAGAGAAAAATAACCTTACAAGTAAATAACTTAAACTAAGAGTTATTTTTAGAATTTTATGTATATATGTTGAAATTATATCTAGTCTGTAAGGAAAAATATCTACAGACTAATATATAATAAATAATAATAAGGGGGCGAAGCGCTGTGCATCAGTCTGAAGACTGACTTAAAAATGCAAAATAGCCAAATATCCCAACAACCATAAAAATTGATTCTAGTTTAAATAGTCTCCTCACTCAAGACTTCTTTGTAGTTATCTATATATAAAAAATCAATGTGTGTCTGTATGTCTGTATGTTGCGTAGGGGAATGCCATGGTGGACCGATTCGCCTGAAAATTTTACTGTATATAACTTCTGGACGGAGGATGGTTCCTGGATATACTCGGTCATGATAGGGGTGGTACCTCCCACACAAAAAATATTTTAAAACAATCAAAATTACTCATTGTATCTTCTAAAGCATACGAAGTAGGGGAATAGGGAAAAATTAAACCGTGTATCGCCGTGTACAAAATACTAGTATTTTATAAAAAGATTTGTTTACAAATGACACGATGACACTTGTACTTGACCGCGCTCTGGCTTCGCAGCAATTTTTCAACATATCTCATTTCAGTCCAAACGTCCCAAAATAAGTGGAAAACACAACTCTCTTTTCGAATAATATTCGAAAATAAAAACCTTCCATCGATTTCTTAATTTCCAATATTTCTGCTGCTTGTCTTATGAAATTCAAGATAAGTTGAAAATATTGCTTGTTGGATGACCTTTTATTTTCATTGTTTATGTTATTGCTCGGCTTGAGGTTCGTGATGATTAAAAAAGCGTTGATTTTTTAAATTTATTTATTTCGACTAACATCAGAAGATGACAAACAAGCTTCTCCATTAAAAAGCGTTGATTTTTTAAATTTATTTATATCTTCCATTAAAAAAGCGTTGATTTGTTCAATTTTATTTATTTCGACTAACATCAGAAGCTTCTCCATTGAAATAAGTGTGAACTTTTATCGTTACTCCATCTGGTCCATTCAGTTTTGTTTGTGAAAATTATTGAAACTTTGAGTCCGTGACAAATTCATATTTAGATCCACATGATGGATACTTAAATAGAGTGTTTTGGTGGTTCCATTTACAGCTCACGTTATTATCATTTGTACTTTCTTTGGTTTGTCCTTTGCGGGATTTAAATCCGAATGTCCACCATTTGCACTGGACGTTCGGTAAATGTTTTATCCCATCGACAGTCACTGTCCCAATATTCATTGGGTTCACTTTTGGCTCAATGGATATGTAACAAACCAAAATTGTGGCAACGTTACACCCTCTAAAGGTCTCTGTTCGGTATGATTTTTGGGTCAGTGGAATTGTTCGTCCACACTTCTTTAAAAATGAGAACGGCGACATCGTTATCGTCATTGGAGTTCTCTCTAGAGGCATGATTCCGAAAAACAATTGAATGGAATATAAAATAAAGTTATTAACTAAAGTTATGAGTCAAAAGAATAACGACGGGCAATTCTCGAAATCGAAGTCAATTGGCCACCAATATCATGCGAAATCATGGGTCTAATATGAATTCCTAGCCAGCAGAAATCAACTTCAAATTTTAAGACGATCTATCCATGTCAATCTGTCTTTCTCCAATTTAAAGTCAATTTCTGCGGGCTAAAAATTTATTTTAGAAACATGGTTACTTGAAGAAATGTTCCTAAAATTTTCTGTAGATTACGCTTGCGAGATCAAAAATCGACCCGTCCTACTGTGAATGCCTTAGAAGACAACATTGTGGGTAGCACTATAGATACGACGCCATCGTTTGAAAAAGTGGTCGAAATTGAAACTCTAGAAATACTCTGATGTCTTATCTGCTTAAAATCACGAAATCATATTACATTGTTCAACATCAAAAAGGTTCGGCCAACGGATTCCAATAGAGTGGGCAAACAAGTATGCGTGTATCGAGCGTGTTTTTTTTTAAGTTTTACGTCTGAATTTATGTATGTTGCTCGCCTTTAGCTATTCTTATGACATATATAACCAAGTTTAGTAGAGAGTGTGTTCCTTATAAAGGGTGATTTTTTAAAAGCTATAGTAAAGTTTAAAAAAAAAAACACAGAAAAGTGCATGAAATCTTTATTTGAATCGATAGTACGGTCCATATAATTTAATGTTTGAAGATTATTTCATGCAAATGTTGACCTTGACTGCGCCTCAAATGGTCCATCCGCTTAGTCCAATTTTGGCATTTCCACGTTTTTGAGTAACAGAGGCCCAATTGCTGCGAACGGCGACGAATCGATAATTGATTGTCATCATTAACACTGGCCTATACAGCTGAGATATTTTCTTCAGTTCGCACTCTACGTAAGCGTGTTGGTGGTTTAATTAATGTAAATTTGGTGCGAAATTTAGTCACAATAGCCCGAATAGCCGCTTCAGTGGGTCGATTAAACTGACCATAAAATGAAAGCGCGCGATGAACTTTCTTAATAGAGCACGCATTTTGATAATAAAATTCAATAATTTGCAAGCGTTGTTCGTTTGTAAGACGATTCATGGTTAAATTATATACCAAACTGAAGATGTTTGACAGTGAAACAAACACGAGATGCGTCAGCTGTTTAAACCAGTGTTGCAAAAAGATAATAGCTAAAAAATCACCCTTTATTTATAGAAATCATTACGAGGAACAATTATACAGAACATTTTAACCCTCTAACTCTTCAACGAATGAGACTTTTTACCTGCTTTCACAAAAAAGCATCAAACACAACATGTTGCTAATAGTGTTTAATTGTCGAGCAACATGTTGCTGGCAGCTGCCAACGTTTACAATTGCTGTAGTGATATAGAGTTAAAATGACTGCCGTTGAAAAACATCATGTTGCTAATAGCACTTACTTGTCTAGCGACATGTTGCTGGCAACTGCCAACACTTATAATTGTTGTCGAGATACAGGGTTAAATTGAAGAGTTATAGGCTTAAAGTGCTATGCAAAAATGTTTTCCATCATTTTTACACAAAAATATGCAGAACACACCTCTATCCTTCCATGACATAGCTTCAGAGGTAATTTTTTACAACGCCGACATACGTATACTTTTGCGCCTTCTCTACAAGAATCCTTGGCCGAACGTTGTTACATTGAAAAAAGTTTGATTATATAAATTACTATTATTTCATATTTAAAATTCTACAGGACTAAAAAAACACCCATTATTTATATTCCTTACTCAGAACAAACAAAAAAAAAATTGAAAGCTTCTAACCTCGAATATTAGAAACCCTTTAAATTATTAAACATTATTGATTTTAATTAATAACTTTTTTGGCCAAGACTTCATGTATATAAATATATAAATAGATTTGTATAGTATGTATGTATGTGCAGGTGCTTATGAAAAAACTTTCTCGTTGTTATAAACAATACTTTTTTTCTTACTCTTCTTCTTTTCTATATTTACTTACAGAAACCAAATAATAAAATATTAACGACAGCACAAACTTGATTGAAATAACCCAAGACAAGGAAGTCGGATTTCGGAAGAGGCGAAGGGAAAAGAACCGGGCTGCCGAGATATCACAGAACGAGTACGAGTAAATAATAAATTAATTCTAACAACCAAACCAGCAAGCAGCAACTTGCCTTCCTGCAGCCGGCAACATCCAGGCAACATCAGCGTCGTCAGCGTCAAAATGGGAAAACTTGAAAGAAACTTATAACAAACTATAGGGTGTTAAACGATGCAAATACACAAAGTTTTGTGAAAGGCAACAGGAATATAACAACAACAAAATAAATGGAATAAAATAACAATAATAAACTGAATAAGAAAAAACAAACAAACAAACAGGCAAGCAAGCAAGCAAGAAAATAAAAACAACCTGGAAAGCAAGAGCAAGAGAAAGCAATGAAACAATGTGGAGAAAAAGTTAACATACACATGTGATTTAACAACATTTGTGCAGATTGCGGAGATTTCTTTCTGGTGGCTGTGGCTGCGGCTGTGCGAGTGAGTCGGTTGCCAAATATAAAAATAATATGAAAAGTTACGGAGTTTTGCTGCTGTTGATCCACCTATAAACCACCTGCCTGCCTAACTCCCACCACACCGCACGGCACTCTCACAGACAATTGTGCCTGTGAAGAAGACTTTGAGAAGCGGGTGTAAGCTGCAAAAATACATTTGGCCATAAGTTAAGATTTCTTTTGTATATACACACCTACAAACATTCATTGGTATGTGTGGGGAGCACAAGGATCGGAATAAGCCGTAAAGTGAGATTTTTTGTAAGGATTTAGCCCCATATCCAGACAATAACAACGACGTGTGACTCCTGGCGACATAAAATACAAATAAGAAATTTATTTTAATGTCGTTTATATATCAAATACACCCTACCTACCACCAACAGCCAACAACTAACAACGTGCAGCGTTATAAACCAAAAAAGGCCACTACGCGACATTAAATAAAACATACAAATTCTCCACAAAACAAAGCAACAACACATAAAGTAAATAAAAACAGCCAAGGCATTCAGAAACTTTGGCAAAGGATATCAATGATATTCGCACACACATACACACAGCCATCCATAAAACCGGCAACATCAACGAACAGAAAGCAAAGCGAAACGTCAAGAATCGCGTGTGTTAGTGATAAAGGCAAAGTGTAGTTACGTCTGTGTATAAGGTATTTACGTTACGTTACGTTTTATTAAGGAGTTTTTGATAGTACTGAGGGATATACACAAACACACTCTCCTGCAGTCAGACGTACATATGAATGTGTGATGGACAATGATGTATACAACAATACAACAACAGTTTAAGCGTTGAAAAATAGCGTCAAAATAATACAAATGCACAACACGTAAACTTGAAGCGATAAAAAATTGTAAAATGTTGAATTTTAAACTTTAACCATATATAATATTGTGTGAACAGACAGACAGACAGACGGAACGAACGAACGAACGGCCGAGCGACCGATGACATGCATACATAGCATACTTGCCATTTAAAGCTGCCATAAAAACACTTACAAAGACATATATACATACGTATATACCTATACTTATGTATATATTTTTATTGCTTAGTAGGTGTCCTTGTGTCTGAGTGGTGCTTAAAGCATAGACATTGATAAACTCATTTTTCATTCGAAGAAGAAAAATAAAAATAAAACAAGAGCTCTTAATTGTGTATTAAGTGGATATTGTTAATATTTTACAATAACAAAATAATAAATAACACCGACCTACATATAACTAAGAACACCACCAACTCTACCAACCCAATTAACTGACTGCACGTGGGATTTCAGCCAACACACCGGACCAATCAAATCATCAAATATGGCTCTATCCAGCTGCTTCACAAGATGTATAAATAGCCTGCGTATGGTCATATTACTGCTAACCTTGATCATGGAAAATACCCAGGCGAGAATAGGTGAGTTGAGAGCCCAATTTTTATTATTTTATATCAGTGATTTTATTTGTGATAACAGGGGTTTCCAAAATCTCGGACTACCAATCTCGCAACAACAACTATACTGTTAAAAACTAAAAAATGAAATTGTGGAAACCTTAAAACATCGAAAAAATATATTTATAGTATTATTATTTTTTTAATTTAAAATATTGCCATATAAAACAAAAGTAAACCGATCTACATATAGCCTCACTCTCAGATAACATCTCTGTGGAAGTTATAAAGATTTTAATTGTACTTAGGGGCGGATTATTTGTGTGGGATTTACTAGAAGGATCGTGGCAAATAGGCGCAGTATGCACATTTAAAAAACATGAACAAGTATCAAGCAATTGTGGATTCCAGGCACGCACTAAGTTCGGCCACCACGGAGTGCATTCCATAGTATTATCAGTATATCAGAGGCTGTCGAGAGTACATAAAAGTGCACTACCACATTAGGAAAAACGTGATTCTTCATTATTATTAATAGTCCTCTACTCATCTTCAAAAATGTGCCCGAAATATTATTAGGCAAAAGCAATTTCCCTCAAGCCCGATTTTCTTCATTTGCAATTACTTGATTCCATCTACAGCGTAAATGCCTGCACCATTTTGATAGGAAAAGTTGTAATATTGAAGATACAATACGTTTTAGAGTGGAATGTACACACCTAATTTTAGCTACAGCCGTTTTTTTGGTACCAGTTTCACTCCCTTTTTCCATTTTGACCCTACAAGTACGAATTTAGAAAAATTCGTACCGTTGTTGTTGGTCTGTTATGTTGAATGTGTTGTCATTTATTTTGGTTTAAGACCAAAGGTTGTGTTGAAGTCTTCAGCAGAACCTAAAATTAGCGAAAAGGCAAAGTGTCACCTTTATTGTTGCAGATAAAAGTTGACTGCGCAGTTTCGATGGGCGCTACCCCATCTCGTCAGAACATTCGCAACGAATGTATGTCTTTGACTTAAATCAGGGTTCATATTAGTACCAGCTGTCACATACGACAAATGAGAAGCGCTGATAAACAAAATATGCCACCGAACTCAGTCGACACACTAAAAATCTTACTTTGCCAATTCAATGTTATGCATTTGCTCGCATCGCTCGCAACAATGCAAAGGTTGTTGTTGTACGGTATGTCCCGCCTTCACTGTACCTCGTGTGTATTATTGTTGTTGGTATGTATTGTTGGTCTGTTATGTTGTATTTGTTGTCATTTATTTTGGTTTATGGCCAAAGGTTGTGCTGAAGTCTTCAGCAGAACCCAAAATTAATCGTACCTTTTATTTTCCGCGTCTACGTAGAGAGACGAGTGCAAATACTGAATATCATGATTCTAGCTACAGCCTTTTGATTGTAGCCAAATTTATTTCCATTTAGATCCTGATGCTACGAATATCAGAAGATCCCTTCATTATTCGTGCCACAGCAGTCAGAGAAGTGTACACACCGAATTTCATTATTATAGCTGCATACTTCTGGTTGGTACCATTTGAATCCCCATGTTCCGCCTAAAAGTACAAATTTCGACAAAATCCTTTTTATTTCGCATATTCACATTCAGATGAAATTACACACCGAATTTCATTTGGTAGGTACCATTTTTATCCCTCTTTTCCATTTGTATCCCTTTAAAGTAGGAATTTTGAAAAATCTCTCTATTTTACGAATCTACGCAATTAGAGGGATGTACATTCCATATTTCACGTCTCTATGTGTTGTCTTATCATTGGTACCATTTTGATCCCTTTTTGACCCATTTTGACCACTAAAACGTGCATTTACTTTTTGGTGCTTTTACGCTACAAGAGGAAAGTACGCTACAAATTGCAAGTGCAAATAAATCAAAAATTTAAAATAATTGCTTAAATATTCTAAATATTATGGAGCACTTTCAGCCCTTGTTAGGGAAAAAAATTTCCCTCTGGGCCGATTTCGCCCACTTTCGATTCCAACCGATCTGCAACCATAAGACATATTTATGGAAAATTTGAACATCCTAGCTCATTTCGTTCGCCCGCTATCGTGCTTTCACCAGACAGACGGACATGGCTAGATCGCCTTAGAATTTTACCACGACCCAGAATATAGATATATACTTTATGGAGTCTCCGAGGAATATTTTAAGGTGTTACAAATGGAATGACAAAGTAAATATACCGCCACCCTTAGGTGGAGGTTATAAAAAGTATAAATTATTTTTGCAGAAAGCTATTCTTGAATAAAGAAAAAAGAATCATTGGTCCCTTCAACTTGTTTTACTGTGCATTTAATAGTTTTTTTTTTGCACAATAACCTTCTACTTATTGTTTAAAATTATTTAATGCTTTAAAGTATAATTTCAAGTTCATTTTCCAAATATCCAACAATTATATATGATCGCAAGCTAATAACTCTTTTACTTCCGGTATAATTAGCCGGATTGCCGGATTATCTTATTCAAGCATATCGAAGATATCAGTGTATCAGATCCATCCATCCATCATTCTTCCGAACGTGGAGTAATCTGTCAGTCTTATAGACTTTGTGATGAAAATCTGCGGCATCATCTCCAAAATGTCTTAGAGAAAGTGATGAATTGTGCTTAATCTCTTTTGAATCGATATGCGCTTTATGTGCTGTGACTGTCATATCTAACCAAATATATTCTTTCAATAATAAGTCCACAATGTAAAAATACGCATGAGCTTTATGTGGTAATAATTTCACTGGCATTGGATCCTTTTGGTTTAATGCTGTCTTCATTTTCGATGGTCTTGTGGGCTTTGTATGGGTTCTTTAAGTACTTTTGCCTGTGTTAATGGTCCTCGCTTTACCCATTTTAGCCCCAAAATTCAATATTTTAAAAGTAATCGAAATTACATTCAAGACAATGTATATAACATTAATATCAGTCAAAGTATGTCAGGAGTTACAGGCAATTGAATGAACACACCTTTTTGAAAAAGTACTAATTTTTTCACTGTTAAATTGGTCATAAATCGTGAAAAAATTCTATATAAAATTTTTATGATAGGAATACATACACAAACTTTCAAAACAATCGAAGCTATCGAAAATCGGTCGAAAATCGTACCGCTTGGAGTGGAATGACTTATTGGACGTCCCAGCTCCTTTCGTTAAGATGATAGCGAGCTTTTAACAGTCAGATAGACGGGCATGGCTTAATCGTCGATATTTCAAGGTGTTACAAACGGAATGACAATCTTAGTATGCCCCCATCCTATGGTGGAGAGTTTAACAAGTACTACGCCAGTACTGACAGTTTCTGTCGTCGGTTTGTCTAGTACTAAGCATTGTCTTTCATCTTCGCAATCAGATGTTGCCATGTGTTCGCATCCTTTAATAGTTGCCAACAAGTTGATATTTTACTTCAAATGCGTTATGTTTAACAACAAGATGATATTGTACCATTTTCGCTACGAGTCATCGGAATTTCAACACTTATTTCACCTGGTGAAAGGTGGTAAATTTGCCTTTCCGCCGAACACAATCATTTTGCGATAAAGATAAGCGCTCAAACTTTATTAAATTCCAACGTATCCCAAAGACCTTCATTGTGACCCAATTAGAGTGTAATTTTAAATCGATTCTTTTTATGTCTAATGACTGAATCATTTACATATTCTCGCACACAAACAAGGACGGACGAATAGACAGGCGGACAGATTCTAACTCATTTCCATATACGTTTAATGCTGGGTCGGCGTGTACACTCAGAAAAATGAAGGCAGAACAAATATAAAAATGCAAAAACGAAACTAATGCAATTAAGAAAAGTAAATTAATAAATGAAAATTGTCAGAAATCCTTTAGAAAACAATACCGATAATGTATTTTCCTTGGAATTTTTAGAATAACTTGCGTTTTATGGTACACAGTGGTTCCAAATCGATTTTGTTAATATAAATATAAAATAATAATATAAAATCCAATAACCACAATTTTTCGTTTTTGAAATGTATGCTCCACAGATATTAAAATAACTCGGAAACGATTTATCCGACATCATTTAAAAAATTATTTAAAATTTAAAGAATAGTAATTCATAGAAAAGTTTTATTTATGTGGACTATTGTTCGATTAATCGAATAAATCTCGACGTCATTATTCGATTTATTGAAAATTCTCTGTTTTCGAATAAACGATTAATCGAATAATGTAAAAGTCCGAATAATCGGATACCCTAGTTAGGACACACCTTCATTATTTATTTCATTTTTCATAATTATTTTCTGAGTGTATTAATGGGTGTCTGTGTGGAGACATTTAACTTAAAGTGACATTAGCATTAACCCAATCAGGATAGGGCCGCAGTTACAGGCGGCAAACAACCTGAACCATTTTCATATGTAGTAGTCATAGTCATCGGTCGCCTGGCATGCATGAATTATGCCATTATAAATTATGACACATGTGCTAATTTCATGTGACATCCTTTTGAGACTCCGTCTACCGACAGCCGTTCCCAGTATAAATAAGCAAACTTGGCACTGGAACAGCATCAGTGAATTACTACAAGTTCACCCGAATAGAAGACACCATCTCGTGGAGAAACCACCAACCGACCAACCAACCAAATACGGATCAAAGAAATCTTGCAGCCGGAAAACTTTTGAGCAAATCCACCGAAGATACACACAAAGAGCAAAGAAAGTTTTCGTTTGTGTGTGTATTTTGCTGTTGTTGTTGTTGTTGTTGTGCGAAGAAAACTTCTTTGATTAGATAAACATGAGGACAAATATGAATTTGGCTGAATTCTTCAGTTGTGGCCTACTTGTGTCGTTGCTTTTGATAAGCCAGGAGAGTTTGGCAAGTCAGCGTTTCTGTGGCAGGGCATTGCATGTTGTCCTGGAGAGCATTTGCGACGATGGCTATAATACACTGTTGATGCCAGAAAAGAGAAGATCTGGTAAATAGTAACACATACACACACGCACTCACCCACCACCACACGTGAGGGTCGTTAGTAAGCACATCAAATTTTAAACTTTTATTTATCTTTCACCTCAATTTCAGTCGCTTATGCAGACACTGCCACCGATAATTACATTTTACCTTCGCAGTATGGCCCCCTAGAAATGGACGCCGCCAATGCTGTGGCCACAACTCGTTATCGACGACGTCTTGGTGCCTACGATGAGTGCTGCCACAGGGTTTGCAGTTATTCTGAGCTAAAGTCGTATTGTTTGTAAAGGACTCAGGCCGCAGCCCACACGTCTGGTGAATCTCCGTCCTAGTAGATAATTAAAAATTCGTTCGTTAATATGCTGTTATGGTACAATACATATGTAGGCTAAGAAATATTGACTTTAAGTTGCGCTTTCTTATATAATTAAAAATTAACTTGAATGGATGGCTGAACGCTGCTTCAGGCCACACATTCAATTATCGAATTTGGATTTAACGATTACCATCAACATCCAATCGAGTGGTATTTATTTAATTCTATTATGTTACACTCTTCCTTCTTGGTTGCTATTAAACAATCTTGACAGTTATAGTCATTTTGCCAATGATGGGTAGAAACAAGCAAGTTGACAGTTCCTGGAAGCTGTGCAAATGTTATGACGCTCTCAGAGAGAGAGAGAGAGAGAGAGACAGAGAGTTTAGTTGTATGTGTAGTGTTTTACCCCGGGCTAGGGATACAAATAATAGCTCACACTGTAGAGGAAATAAACATTTAGTATTAAAACAATATCCTAATTTAATGGTTTATTTTTAGTAGCACATCTTTAATGCCACTAGTTTATGGCTATAAGCCTCAAGCCAATATCAGAGCAACGATTGTCAGCAATTACATTTAAGTCGTTGCGGCATAAGCCTATAAATTATTTAATTTATTAGAAAAACCAACATTCAATTATTGACAACGTCTCTATGATTTATTTTATCTCTTGGTGCTAGCCAGCAGCAATGTTTCATTTGGTCGTGATGGTTTTCTGTGACAAGCAGACCATCGCTGTTTAAATATGTTGTGAGTATTTCAAATGTTGGGCGATTAAAATTAGGTTTGGCGAAATCGCAACATTCAAAATTTTTGGAGAAAATCTATTTTTTGTTTTCTCTACCCACTAATCATAGTCAATTACCCCCGATAAAAAATTAAGCAAAAGAAATCATAATAAAGATAAAATAAGATATAAAAAACAAGTAAGGAAAGGCTAAAGTCGGGCGGGGCCGACTATATAATACCCTACACCACTCCCTGCGTATGTACCTCGCTTTGATTACTAAACCCAGGTATTTCATGGGAGCAATTTTATGTAGTTCATACAAATTATATAAATTTTTCATCTTTAGTCAAACTTAACGAATATGGCAAATAATATGGTAATTGATCCAATTATCCGACAGACAAATACAAATTATACAGTAGTTAACCAAAGTCATACCAAAGTATGGACATATGGGCATCACCCAAACAATTCTCATTGCAATTCAATTCGGTAAAAAAGTCAAATCGGGAAGGATTTTTGCATCCTGTAAATGTATGTGTTTGACAAAAAATGTTAAATCGGAAAGGACATTTGTATGGGGGTATATTGAAACCTGGAACGATGTGACCCGCCTTCACCATGTCTGTTTATTGGTGGAATATAATATGTAAAATTTGGCCAAAATCGGTTAAACATTCGGGAGCAACATTTCTATGAGGGCTATATCTAAATCTGAACCTATCTTACCCACTTTCACCATAGGTGTTTCTAGTTCGATTATAAGATGTTGTGCCAATTTTAAAGAAAATCGGGTACAATATCTGGTTTCTAAAGCGGAAAAAGTGAAATAGGGAGCGACATTTGTATAGGGGCTATATCTAAATCTGAACCGATCTTACCCAATTTTTGCATACGTGTTTCTAGTTGGATTATAAGATGTTCTGCCAAATTTAAAGAAAATCGGGTACAATTTTCTAGAGCGGAAAATGTCAAATCAGGAGCGACATTTGTATGGGGGCTATATCTAAATCTGAACCGATCTTACCCAATTTTTGCACAGGTGTTTCTAGTTGGATTATAAGATGCTGTGCCAATTTAAAAGAAAATCGGGTACAATATGTGGTTTCTAAAGCGGAAAAAGTGAAATAGGGAGCGACATTTGTATGGGGGCTATATCTAAATCTGAACCGATCTTACCAAATTTTTGCATTGGTGTTTCTAGTTGGATTATAAGATGTTGTGCCAAATTTAAAGAAAATCGGGTCCTATATGTGCTTTATAGGGCGGAAAAAGTCAAATCGGGAGCGACATTTGTATGGGGGCTATATCTAAATCTGAACCGATTTCCTCCAAATTCAATACCGATGGTCATTGGCCAGAAAAAATAACTTCTGCCAAGTTTCAAGACAATCGGACAACAATTGCGACCTGTAGAGTGCGAACAAGCTTAGATGGACAGCAGACGGACAGACGGACAGACGGACGGACGGACGGACGGACGGACAGACAGACATCGTTAAATCGACTCAGCTGGTGATTCTAAGCCGATCGGTATACTTAAAGGTGGGTCTAGCTCGATTATTTCTCGGTGTTACAAACATTTGGGGCGAAACTAACTTATAATACCCTAGCCCACGAAGTGGTGTAGGGTATAATAATCACAAGAGCGGTCAAAAAATGGTCTTCAAAACACTCAATATTGACACTATCGAAAAAATTGCAAATATTGACTTGATATTTATTTTTATACCCTACACCAATTAGTGGAATAGGGTATTATAAGTTAGTTTCGTGCCAAATGTTTGTAACACCAAGAAATAATCGAGCTAGACCCACCTTTAAGTATACCGATCGGCTTAGAATCACCAGCTGAGTCGATTTAACGATGTCTGTCTGTCCGTCCGTCTGCTGTCCATCTAAGCTTGTTCGCACTCTACAGGTCGCAATTGTTGTCCGATTGTCATGAAACTTAGCAGAAATTATTTTTTCTGGCCAAGGACCATCGGTATTGAATTTGGAGGAAATCGGTTCAGATTTAGATATAGCCCCCATACTAATGTCGCTTCCGATTTGACTTTTTCCGCTCTAAACTCCACATATTGTACCCGATTTTCTTTAAATTTGGTACAACATCTTATAATCCAACTAGAAACACCTATGCAGAAATTGGGTAAGATCGGTTCAGATTTAGATATAGCCTCCATACAAATGTCGCTCCCGATTTCACTTTTTCCGCTTTAGAAACCACATACTGTACCCGATTTTCTTTAAAATTGGCACAACGTTTTATAATCGAACTAGAAACACCTATGGTGAAAGTGGGTTAGATCGGATCAGATTTAGATATAGCCCCCATACAAATGTCGCTCCCGATTTGACTTTTTCCGCTCTAAAATCCACATATTGTACCCGATTTTCTTTAAATTTGGTACAGCATCGTATAATCCAACTAGAAACATCTATGCAGAAATTGGGTAAGATCGGTTCAGATTTAGATATAGCCCCCATACAAATGTCGCTCCCGATTCGACTTTTTACGCTCTAAAATCCACATATTGTACCCGATTTTCTTTAAATTTGGTAGAACATCTTATAATCCAACTAGAAACACCTATGTAGAAATTGGGTAAGATCGGTTCAGATTTAGATATAGCCCCCATATAAATGTCGCTCCCGATTTCACTTTTTCCGCTTTAGAAACCACATACTGTACCCGATTTTCTGTAAAATTGGCAAAACGTAATCGAACTAGAAACACCTATGGTGAAAGTGGGTTAGATCGGTTCAGATTTAGATATAGCCCCCATACAAATGTCGCTCTCGATTCGACTTTTTCCGCTCTAAAATCCACATATTGTACCCGATTTTCTTTAAATTTGGTACAACATCTTATAATCCATCTAGAAGCACCTATGCAGAAATTGGGTAAGATCGGTTCAGATTTAGATATAGCCCCCATACAGATGTCGCTCCCGATTTCACTTTTTCCGCTTTAGAATCCACATACTGTACCCGATTTTCTTTAAAATTGGCAAAACGTTTTATAATCGAACTAGAAACATCTATGGTGAAAGTGGGTTAGATCGGTTCAGATTTAGATATAGCCCCCATACAAATGTCGCTCCCGATTTGACTTTTTCCGCTCTAAAATCCTCATATTGTACCCGATTTTCTTTAAATTTGGTACAACATCTTATAATCCAACGAGAAATACCTATGCATAAATTGGGTAAGATCGGTTCAGATTTAGATATAGCCCTCATACAAATGTTGCTCTCGAATGTTAAACCGATTATGACCAAACTTTATATATTATATTTCGTCAATAAACATTCACATCGTTCCAGGTTTCAATTCTCTTTCTCCCATACAAATGTCCTTTCCGATTTAACATTTTTTCTCAAACACATACATTTACAGGATGCAAAAATCCTTCCCGATTTCGCTTTTTTACCGAATTGAATTGTAATGAGATAGAAAGTTCGTCCGTCTTTAGCCTTTCCTTTCCTTGTTTGGGATATGCCCATATGTCCATACTTTGGTATAACCCAAATGGGGCGCATTCTGATCTATTACAGCTCTAGAAACTACATCTTACATCGGATCTTCAATTTTGCAGATCATGATATTTTTCAACTAGGAATACCTACCGTGAATTGTAATGAGATAGAAAGTTCGTCCGTCTTTAGCCTTTCCTTTCCTTGTTTGGGATATGCCCATATGTCCATACTTTGGTATAACCCAAATGGGGCGCATTCTGATCTATTACAGCTCTAGAAACTACATCTTACATCGGATCTTCAATCTTTTCCGAAAATTCCATATTTGTATTTATCATTTCTAACATTTTGTAATACCCAATACCCTCCACCTCCAGGATGGGGTTATAGTAATTTTGTCATTCCATTTGTAACACCTTGAAATATCGACCTGAGACCCTATAAAGTATATTAGGGTCCGCCATCTAACGTTTTTTTTTCAACTATTCAACCGTTGGACTATTATTTGTGGGGTGCCCTCAGCAGCCATTTGAATGAAATTATTTTCCATTATTAACCGGAAAGATTGTACTTTCAAATAAAAAAGAAATTTGAGAAAATATTCAGTAGTTTTTTTATAGCATTTTCAAAAAAAAAGTTATTTGTTGAAATATGTGGTTTTTAGAGCGGAAAAAGTGAACCATAAGTGACATTGGTATGGGGTCCGCCATCAAACTTTTTTTTTCAACTATTCAACCGTTGGACTATTATTTGTGGGGTGCCCGAGGCAGCCATTTGAATGAAATTATTTTCCATTATTAACCGGAAGGATTGTACTTTCAAATAAAAAAGAAATTTGAGAAAATATTCAGTAGTTTTTTTATAGCATTTTCAAAAAAAAGTTATTTGGCGGACCATATATATTCTTGATCGTCATAAAATTCAAAGACGATCTTGCCATGTCCGTCCGTCTGTTGAAAGCACGCTAGCATCTGAACGAAAGGAGCTAGGACGTCCAATTTTTCCATAAATACGTCTTACAGTCGTACATCGGTTGGGATTGAAACTGGACGATTGGGATTGAAGGGAACAAATTTTTCCCTCACAACGACTGAAAAAAACGTTATTATGGGCTACTGTTTTATATCTACTTGTACATACTTGACATCGGGTATACGCATTGCCCCTATAACAAAAACGTGAATCATAAAGTAACTCTTATTCGTAGGGGGTGAAATGGGCCAAAAATGGATAAAAATGGTACCTATTAAACGACAACAGCTGGAAACACGAAATTCGGTGTGTACATTCCTCTAACTGTGTAGAGGAATAATATAAAAGTATTTTTCCAAATTCGAACTTTTAAGGGGTAAAATGGGAATAGAGGGATGAAAATGGTACCAACCAAACAGCTGCACTTAGAATAATGAAATTCGGTGTATACTTTCCTCTGTTTACTTAGACTCGTAAAATAAACGATTTTTCGAAATTCGTACTTTTTGGGGTTAAAATGGCCAAAGGGGGTAAAAAATAGTACCAACCAAATGACCGCAGCTAGAGTCATGAAACTCGGAGTATACATTCCCCTGACTGCGTAGACACAAAAAATAAAAGGTTTTTCCAAATTCGTACTTTCAAGGAATACAGTGGGTACAGAGGGATAAAAATAGTACCTACTAAACGACTACAGCTAGAATGATAAAATTCGGTGTGTACATTAGAGCGTACCAGGTTACAAGTAAAAAAAAAGTTCGCCGTACACCTTCGAATATGAAGTATTATTGAAAGGTAGTTTAAAAAAATTTTTTTTTATGCCGAACGTAGGGGTCGCGCTTTTAAATTTTTCTATATAACTTCTGCATTTATAAACGGATTTTAAAGTGTGATACATCGATGTTTTTGTCTCGACGAGGCCGATTTTTTGAATTTGAAAATCGACATACTTCCTTAGGAAGAGTTTCATGATTTTATGCGAGCTTTAATTTTCTGATATTAGAGTAGTACATTCAAATCGGCCTCGTCGAGACAAAAACATCGATGTATCACACTTTAAAATCCGTTTATAAATGCAGAAGTTATATAGAAAAATGTAAAAGCGCGACCCCTACGTTCGGCATAAAAAAATATTTTTTTTTTTTTGAAACTACCTTTCAATAATACTTCATATTCGAAGGTGTACGGCGAACTTTTTTTGAGGTACGCCCTAGTGTACATCCCTCTAATTGGGTAGACACGTACAATAAAGAAATTTTAGATAGTCGTACTCTTAAGGCGGGAAAATAGGTAAAAGGGGATAAAAATGGTACCAACCAAATGGCCGCAGCTAGAATCATGGAATTTATTGTACACATTTCTCTGACTAATCTAAATTACTTTTCGGCAAAATTGGTTGAATTGGTTAGGTATTTTGCACATTTACGTGAGATAATAGATTTTCAAAATGTGTACTTTTGGAATTAAAATAGAATGGAAATACAACAAACTGAATCTCCCACTATCTACCAAAATTTATGATATTTAAGCTTTTCGAAAATACAAATATAAGAATATTTATTTTTTGAATTGACTTGAAGTATTATTTCGATATCTAAACGTATTGTTTTGGTTTGGCTATATTAAAACAATTTTTATTTTCCTGTAATACTACTGCGCTTCTACGAATATCGACAACCTCTGTGGAACTCAATCCATGGTGGAGGGTAAATAAAGTTCGGCCCGGCCGAACTTAACTCCCTTTTTACTTGTTATCATTCTGATTGATAATCACTTTCTGATTCGATTTAGACACGTCCGACCACGACTGGCTCGGCAGTACCTCATCCGATCAACACTATTTTTCAGTACATGGTCCAATGATGCCGCCAGCCCAAATCGTCGCCAAACAGTGACTCGTTGTGGATGCGTTGGCTTCTCAATAGTCACGTGTGGGTTCTCTGAACCCCATACGCGGCAATTTTGCTTTTTGACATAACCACCGAGATGAAAATAATGTTAATCTGAAAATTGTCTTAAATTTAATGACTCACTACTTTGGAAGTAAGTTTTTAGTATTTTCCAATTACGTTCGAACGTATGGTGTCCCATTTTGCAAATGTCAAACATAAACCTGAAAATAAAATTAAAAATTAATGTTACTCTACCTTTCAAATCAAAGTAAGCGGTAGTTAAAATTTTAAATGACCCACCCTTTAGGTACAAGAGTGCTGGTCATCGTCCAGCTATGACTGTGTTAGTCAAGTACGTCTAACACTATTAGACAAATGGATTTAATGGGTTTATTCAATTTTCAGTTCCTCGTCCTGCTGCTCCTTAAAAGACCAACAAAGTTTCAAAATATAAGATTAAAAAAAAATGTTTTAAAAACTTATTTGCACTCTAAAATACCGATATACGTGTCATATTAAAGAGAAGAATATCTGAATTAGTTTAGGATTAACAACGATTTCAAGTTGTTGTGGGTTCTGATTTCTTTGAAAGCTTAGACAACTCGGCCAGTATAGACGTCGATAAGTAGTACCCCTTAGGTGCTAAGTGAGTCAGATGCTTACATTTTGAATCCCATCACAACCTAACCTAAACAAATATCACTCTCGACTTGAATTTTTCTGCTCTACAAACCTCGTATTTTTATTTCGTACAACTAACTTCCCTAGAAACATCTGTAGTGAAAGCATGATACAATGGGTCATTGATTGATATAATCTCTTCCCGAATTTTACGCTCTCTATGTTATGTATTGGAACAGTTTTTGCCAAAGTTTCGCCATCTGTAGCAAAATAGGTCCACAGAGTTCTGAAAACCACACACTGAAGACTTATTTGGATAGATTTTCTTTATCCAAGAACATTGGCAGTGAAAAAGTGGAAATATTTATGTAATTATGTCCACTAGGTAAATAATGTTTGCGTTGTTAGGCTAACCTCCACTGATGCATCTATTTTAAAATAATATATCTCTGGCGGATTTTAACTTCACTCGGTTAGAAAGAGAAAACATATGCTAACAATTATAACCATTGAGATTTTATTTTACACTTAAAAAACTTATCATCAAATTCCATCAAAATCTTAAATACATATCATACTTTATAAAAACAAAAATCACTACGTAATAGACAATTGTGTTCTATTGCTAAAAAACTGAGAATGATTTAAAAAAATTCTAAAAATATGTGAATTTTAAACGTTTTCCATTTGAATATTTGAATATTTATTTTTACAAATTTAAATATATTTAAAAATGTAACACATTTGATTTTGGTTCGTATTTGTTCGGGCAACGTCCAACTAATTTATATCATTTTAACATTCCTTCTTGAAAAATAAGTACAACTATTTCGACAAGAAAAATTAATGCAAATTTTATATTTTAAAATTATGGAACTTCCTGGATGACTCAAAAAACAAGCAATCTCTTTAAAGAATTTTCCATCGTCCGTTCGATTTTGCTAGAGGTGAATGTAAATTATTGTTATTTCTGCATTTATTCATGATTTTTTCTTCCGCCAATGCTTGTTTTCTTCGATATTATGGCAGCTATTAAAAACCGTCCCAGGGCAATGACATATTACAAAATTTAAAAAACACGATTTCTTAAAATTGTCTTATAAATAATTGATATTTTTCTTCAGTTCGGCTTTTAAAAAGTGGAACAAGAATTTTTTCTATTCTTCATGGTTTTTCGTGCCATAAATATTGTTTTTAAATTGTGTAGCAACTGTATCTAAGTCACTGCTCTATATGAAATCAATTTTTACAAGATTTGTAGCCCCTAGTCCCAGAAGAAAATGTGTAATAAATGATTGGACTTATACTGGATGCATGACATTCATTTTTGATCCCATGATTCAAATAATATTTAATATATAAGTCATAAGTCATACAAAAATCAATCTCAGCAATTATTTTCCGAAAGTGAACTTAAGTCAATCTCAACTAAAACGTACTACAGCTTAAAATTATTTTTATTGATATCTGGTTTATGCACCTTTGAAAATTGCATTTTCCAAGAAATCTTACTAAGAATTCCTCCTAAACTCAACTATGTTAAAGTGTTATTTTTATTAGTGATTTAAAAACTTTACGATCTTTTAAATTTAATAGAGTTCTGAGCAAAGGAAATTTTTTATGATGCTTTTATTAAATTGAAATTAAAATGAGGAAATAAAATTGAAAAAAGTATTAGGTATGTATTTGATTAATTTTAATTATGCGCAATACATGAGAATATCGGCATAGACACAGCCATTGGTACAACATTCATCGGCGACACCTAGGGACAGTTTAAACTCCACCTGTTTACGTTTGCGTATCAAAACCTTGTCAGTGGTGCCGGCCTGGGTATTGCCTGGGACGTCGCTCTTAACGCCTTCATCTTCGTTCAATTCATACTCCATTTTCCGTAGAATATTTTTGAGGCGATAATACCAACTTTCATCGGGAGGAGAGGTTTTTGGTGCTTCGTAGTCAGCCTCCACTGAAAGTGAAGAATAAATCAGAAATTTAAAATCGATTTAATGCAAAGTTGAGGTGAATACTACTTAGGAAAGAGGTTTTATTATTAATTATTGTTTTTTTTTTTCTAATTGTTTTTATGGAAAATAAAATAAACTATTTTTTTTAATTGAACCACAGTGTTCTCTGTTGAAATTGAATTGTTTATTTTTTTGTAGAATTCAAAAATTAATTAAAAATGTCTAAGCGCCGTACTCACAGCATCGTTTTATGCGATAGTTGAAGCCATTTACACACACCGTTGCCAATACATCACTCAAAGCCTTGCCACATATCCTTTGTCTACCGGCGGCACACCTTTGCACGAGCAAAAATAATGCAAAATATAAAATAAACGTTGAACGGAACGTCGTATAGCACTGGGATGACATTATCACTGGCTTCAATATGTCAAACGTATGAAGTGCATGGCGTCTAGTGTCAATTCTATTTATATTCACTGTCCAGGTATATCGACTATCCTGGTCACTGATTCCCTAAGTAAATGCATGTGTGTGTGTGAGCATATAAGATTCTCTAAGTAAATTTGAATGTGTGTGTGTGGAATAATTTGTTTGTTTGGTTTGTGGGGCTTTCCCAATCTCTAGTCGACTGTCTTGCCTCCGCCTTTGTATGGTATTTACAATTGGAATTGCGAATGGTATTTCCTGTGGAAATCAATATTACATGGTGTTGTCTCTATCTATACATGTTTGTGTGTGCGAGTGTTTATGCAGATTTCTAATAGAATTTGCATATGCCTGTAAAGGATACACCCGTCCGTAGCAGTTCACATTGATTCCTTGAATTTTCCCTTGTGTCCGTCTCCTCACCTTCAGGTACTCGCACAAAGTCAATACTCAATTGGATTTTGTGCAATTATGAGAGTGTTTTGTCCTCTACATCTTGACTTTTGAAGAGGGGAAAGGGATGATGGCAAACAAAAAAATTCCCACGTTTAAGTAATAATTTATTGGCATTAGCAGTTTGTGTTTAAACAAACGCCTATTTGTGTAGGTATAGAGAGCAGAGGATTTCCTGTTTATTTTAAGGGAAATTCGGATCAAACATTTATGAACAAATTGCTCTGAGTGTCAAACACATTTTGCGACAAATGTTTTACTTATAGAGTATACAACATGTTTGAAGGCTATCGTGTTTCCTAAAGCAACGAACAATAACAATGATACATGCTCGTGATTTTTGTTATTGAGTCAGCGTCTGAATGGAAAGGAATGGACATTTGTAATTTGTACATTCAAATGGGGCATGTATGAAGGCTGACGATGTAACGAGATTTCCTCGGCAGATGTTTTTATTTTTTATACCTAAGGTGACCATATATCCTGTTTTTTATGGTCATGTCCTAAATATAGTTTTTTATTTATCTATTTAAATCAATTGCGATACAAAGAAAATGTGTATTTTAATAGTGGGCCGGTGACACGGAGAATTATTTTTTAATACATGTATGTCTGCAAAAATATGTATTTAGTTTTATATGCAGTATGGTAAAAACCACTGGATGTTATTTTGAATCATATGCATAGGGAAAGTCACTATCATATCTCTGTGAAACGAAATAATACTTTGGAAAATAATGCACACATATTTCCTACGTCAATGCTGTGTAGCCCAAACAGTGTGTTTTGGCTAACTGTGTCTATATATATATTTGTTCCTTTTACTCGTATAAGGAGCATAGGGCCGTAACAAGATTGTTCCAGTTCCAGTTCCACTTTGTTCCAACGTACATCTTCGTTGGGATAATTCAATTTTAGTTTGCCGTTTCCAACTGTGTTACACAAAAAAAGTGCGATAGACTGGCATGCTAGTGGACGACACTCATGATGCGCACTGACGTGAATGTGGCTGCCGTGGCAGAGAGTATGGGACTCAAAACTGGAACATCGACTCGCCATCGATCAGTTGGTGAATACTCACAATCCTGATAAGAATTTATTATTAATCACATACAAGGTCCAATTGACTCAGCAATAGAAGACTCACGGCCATCCGTTCCGTTATCGCTTTTCAATTTGGGCCTTAGAGCAACTGAGAAGCAGTCATAAAGGGTGGCGAAATTTTAAGGGCCATCAACATCGGCCAACAAATTATTTAGGAAATTATTATCATTTATTTTTATTATGATAATATTGGTATGGTTCAATTATGTATGGAACAAAATATTGGCCAAATGGCCGCCGAGGTCACGGCACACCTCCATCCGATGGTCCAATTTTTCTATGACGCTGAGGCATAATTAAGGTTCTATGCCGATAATGTGCCGAATAATCTCATCCTTTAGCTCTTGAATTGTTGCTGGCTTATCGACGTTCACCTTTTCTTTCAAATAACTCTTTCACATAATCTTGGCGGCCACATCCATATCTTCCAATTCGGACCATAAAAAGTTCGTTATCATCTCACGAAGACCATTCACAGTAACTGCCTGACCGGCGTTATTTTGGGAAAAAAATACGGCCGATGACGCACCAAACAGTAACTCTTTGTGGGTGCATTGTTTTTTTGACAATCACTCTTGGATTATCATTCGCCCAAATGCGGCAATTCTTCATAGTGACGAATCAACTGAGGTGAAAATTTGCCTCATCAAATTGACCGAAAAAATATGAATTTTGATTTGAACGCCCATTTTCATAATAAGCCTGAATAACTTTAACGCGTTGTTCGATTGTGTATCTTACCATGGTTAAAATTGAGTTAGTCTGAAATTGAGAAATGTCAAAATAATCTTGACCTTTAGGTGTGGTTCACATTCAGCATCGGCCCTTACAATTTAACCACCCTTTATAAATACTAATGGCTTTTTTATATACATTCTGCGAGAGTCCAAAAAGAATTGGAAGTGATACTATATTTCTTGTAGGTATGGTCGAGTGTAACAAGAATCTGTATTTGAAATTTGCTAGACATCTCAAAATATTGAGCTACGGGTAAGGAACCGGTTTTCGTACACTTATATGCATGTAACTTAGTTTGTTAGCAACTGATTTTCACTTTCATATCAGATTTGAAAAGAAGAAACCAGGAGCTTACGGTAGATATATAGCTTAATTCAACTTTGACAATATTTTCCCACATTATTTTATTTGGTAACCGTACCACTTGTAATTTTATTTAATTAAATAAATTACTAAATTAGCATTTTTTTTTAAATCCGTCAGTAATAGACTGATTTATGGAAGTTTTCGCTAAAACAAAATTGTTGCAAAAATACAAGTTTTGGTATTTCCACTTCAAATCTCTCATTATTTTACAAATCGAAGACCAATTAAAATACTTAAAATTCGACTTAAAGATAAAAACGGTGAAAGAATCACCAGATTTTCAATTTGTTTCTAAAAACTCGAATTACCAAAGTGGGGAAAATGTGTTCCAAAATTTGGGATTTTTTATTAAAAGGGTGGTCTTGCTTCTTTACAAGCAGTTGGCTTTGATGATTTTTTATTGGTTTTCAACAAATGAGAAATTTGTACTGGAATGACGATAACTTGTATTTTTTGTTTGCATTCAAATTCCAAGCTTTTCTTTGGAATTTTTAAGAACTCTTATATTACTTAGGGACGAACTATTTCTGCCATAGGTGGATTTCAGACATTGGCATAGAAGATATAAAGGATAATTGTGTGAGAGGTACAGAAGGAGCATAACTAATTTATACGTATAATGTGAATATAAAATTGCGAACAACTTCGAGTATCCGTGTGGAAGATATGCCTGTTTTATTTAAACTAAATTGTGTAGGAGGTAACAGAAGGGGTGTGACAATATCGACCATATTTCATGTGGGTGTAACAACTATTAAAACATTGTCAAATATCAGATTGCTTAGTCTAGGGTGGACCATGTAAAATTTTAAATTTGAACTACCGTTGAACTACATTCATTTTTATTTTCAGGATTATGTTTGACATTAGCAAAATGGGACGCTATACGTTCGAACAAAATTGGGAAATATTAAAAACTTACTTCCAAAGTAGTGAGTCTTTAACGCAAACTGAAGAGATCAACCTTCATGAAGCTCATTTTCTACTCGGTGGCTATCTCCTTAAGCAAAATTGTCGCATATGGGGTTCCGAGAACCCACACGTAACTATTGAGAAGCCAATGCATCCACAACGAGTCACTGTTTGATGTCAATTTTGGGCTGTACTGAAAAAAAATGGGTTGATGGAATGAGGCACTGCCGAGCCAGTCATATGAATGATATTGTGTTCCATTATTAAATGACAAAGTTCAACCTTTTCAATAAAACCAAAAATTTGAAAAAATAATCAGCGCTTTTTTATAGTCGATTCTAATATACGGTTTTAAATGGCCCACCTATATGTACAACTCTTTAGCACACCTTTTAAAACCCATAAATAAAAACTAATGTTGCTGAACTTGTTGACTCTGGTTAATCTGGCTGCGTTCGCTCACATATATTCTTATAAAGAAAAAATGCTTGAGAAACCTAGAATTACGCCACCATTTTAGACTCTGAGTTTTGATACGATAATATAAAAAGTGGCATATTATAGCCAAAGTTGCTGGCTGGAATGGTATTGATCGTAATTTTTTTTAACCCATTAGGAGACACATTTTTTTAAAATTTTCAGTCCTCAAATTGTTTAAAATAAAGTAAATCCTAATATATGGAACTATGATGATCCAAGGGAAAAAATATGGTCCAATTTCGGATAAAATAACATTTTAAATGCAGTTTAATAAAATCATAAAATGGCTTCGGTATTCGATATTTAGTAGGTGTTAAGTAGGCGTGGTATAATGGTAGTTCGAATTTTATTAAGTTATTAAATATTTTCAAATATGCATAACACTGTAAAAAAGCATTTTTGGAAAAGAGTAGCGACCCTATAATTCTGAAAGAGCATATTGAGTAGAAAAAACGAAATACCAAAATGTTTGGCCAAAAAGATTGATTTTCAAAAAAAACATGGGCCAATTTGAACCATAATAATTTTGTTGTATAAATGTAGAACTTGTGACCTCTATTGTATAATTTAGGGATTTTCAGAACATTGTGTCACTTTTTGGCCAAGCTTTTAGTTAAATTGAAGAGCTAGAAGCCATAACTATAGATTTTCTTAGATATGTCCTGTTTTCTTCGTTGAGTTGAAATAAAACTAAATAAAGGGTCCGCCATCTAACGTTTTTTTTTCAACTATTCAGCCGTAGGACTATTATTTGTGGGGTGCCCGAGGCATCCATTTAAATGAAATTATTTTCTTTAAATTTGAGAAAATATTCAGTAGTTTTTTTATAGCATTTTCAAAAAAAATTATTTGGCGGACCCATATAAGTTGGCGTGCAATTTTGCTATTTAAGCGTGAAGAAATTTTGTCTTTGTTGTCTTCGGAGAACCCTACTGACAATGTCCGATAATTTCGTGGAACATTTGAAATTTAAATGTCCTTTTTGAAATGATTTTTTAATTATCTAGAAAAAGGGGTCAAATTGACCCATAAAGAGAGGAGCTAGTGGTTTAAGATCTTGCACAAAAATTATCCTCATAAAATTCTACAATATCGTTCTGACAATAAGATTTCTCTCAGACATTAACTTACAACACTTTCTTCACTTTGACCCACTGTAGAAAGAAACTCACACCTGCTGGACTATAAGTTTATTCTGCAAAAATGGTCTACTCAACGTGCCCATTCAGAATTCCATTCAAAAAATCTTAATTTCATTGACAGTGCAGTATATACTCGCAGTCACATACACATTTACAGAACATAACGTAAGCAACTTGTTTAGAACTTGGATCAAGTTCCGATCTTCTATTTTAATTTAATTTTGCATAAGTATTATTATTTAGAATTTTTCAGATCAACATAAAATGTTATCATTAAAATTTCAAAATAAAACAGGATCGAGCTGATTTTGTGCCCATGGACAGAACATACGTCTTTAATTCCTACAAATGACAAACAAAATGGAACACTACTGATAATAGCATTACTGGCCAATTTGTGACAGTTTAATGGGTCACAACCACTATTCACATTAGTTTATCGAATGCTTTGAATACTTTTATTAACACCTGGCCCAATCTCGCATAAATTTCGCTTAATTGATTTCATTTGATTTGATTGATTTCTTGTAATTGATTTCTCTTGACGCTACAGCAAAGGCTCAAGGTTTCTGTAATACATACAAAATTTGTTGTGTTTACCTTACATGATAGTCCATAAATGTATCTTCTTACTAAATCATAAATACAATGGGATTGATGTTTGAAACTCCCTGCAATAATATGGGTTTTTCCAGTAAAAATTTTTGCCACATGCCAAAATGTTTGTTGGGAAAACCAAATGCGTGATCGTCTTCTTAAATGCCTTATTTCTCGCGCATTAAAATGTGACAAGATTAGGTATAACCCGCACAAACACACACTTGCATATACAACTAGCAGATATACTTGTACGATCACATTGATGTGTTTGATGTGAAAAGTGCTTGAAAGTTGTTTGATGTGTAATGTGCTTCTCATTCGTTAGATGGAACTTCTGACTTAAAGAGTTCGAGTGTTTCGATGACAAATCATTCCAGTGCCTGCTGAAGAATGTCGTACACGATCGAGAATGCATACATTAGTTTTCTATAGAATGCACACGCAAAAAAATTTTCCGTCAGGAGTATATGAGATTTCAATGAAAATAATTTGTATATTTTTCCTATTGGTCAAACTTACCATAATGATCATCTAGCACCGACTGTCGGTTTGCGAAAAAAAATCAACTTTGGATCACCTTACAAACACTCTTTGAAAAATGTCTGTACCGAAGTCATATTCATAGGCCTAGTACACCGTCTCTCCCAACCGACTGTAGCATATTAACATCTATGCATGTATGTGCATAGCGCAGCAACTCGTTCACATCCGAAACCATACAATGGGCTATTATAAAACATAAAGTTCATCCTTTGATACTCTCGGTACCTCTTCAAAAGTCAAGTTGAGCTGGTGCATGTGCTCATGATGCACTTCTCCATAAAACAATGCAACGGCATAATGTTTCATAATTTTTTGTGCAGTTTTCTGTTGCTTGTTTGCTATGTTCCGGTTCCTGTAAGTGCATGTGTGATTAAGCATGATGATGATGATGTTGACAACTATGATGGAGCAAGGAGGGGGTGTCTGTATTCAAGTTGTCCACAGGGTTAAAAGAACGCAATGCTTATGCATCCAACAACAACAAAGTGGTGGGTTGATGGTGGTGATGGTATTGAAAGTATGTAATTTTAACATTTTAATTGATAAACATTGTTTGAGCAAATATTTGACAATTAACTGAAGATACTCTGACTAACCATATAACTAAGGGAAGCTACAATGCTTGATGACTCCATGTTGATGTTGATAATGGCGACGATGTTGATGATGCTGTTGAAGATGTTGACGATGATGTTGAGCACTTTATCTTGTAACCGGAAGGAAAACAATACATAACATAATGATGAGATTAGTATGTGGTGGTGCTGTTGCACAACGAGTTTAAGAATATGAGACAGTAAGTAACATAATACGCAGATATAATGCAATTCCGTATGAGTACTCGAGTGTATGTGGATTAGGGATGTTGGTTATTTTGCAAAAGATTTTTTATCAAAATTCGCACTTTTAAGGGGTTAAACGGGAAAAGAGGGATAAAATTGGTACCAATCAAACGGCTGCAACTAGAATATGAAATTCGTTGCATACATTCCTCCGATTGCGTAGACACGTAAAATAAAAAGATTTTTCGAAATTCGTACTTTTTGGTGTTATAGCGAAAAAAGGGAATCAGAATAGTACCACCCAAGTGACCGCAGCTAGAGTAATGAAATTCGGAGTATACATTCCTCTGACTGCGTAGACACGAAAAATGAAAGGTTTTTCCAAATTCGTACAGAGGGATAAAAATAGTACCAAAAAACGACTACAGCTAAAATGATAAAATTCGATGTGTCTCTAATTGTGTAGATACGTAAAATAAAGATATTTAAGAAAGTCGTACTCTTAAGGGGGTAAAATAGGAAAAAGGGGATAAAAATGGTACCAACCAAATAGCCACAGTTTGAATCATAGAATTCGGTGTATACATTCCACTGACTGCATAGACACGCAAAATAAAAAGATTTTTCCATATTCGAACTTTTTATTTTTAAGGCAAAAATTGGTTGAATAATGAAGTTAAGTTATTTTGCACTATGTACGTGAGATAATGAATTTTCAAAATTTGTACTTTTGGAATTCAAATAGAAAGGAAATACAGCCAACTATAGAATCCACTATCTACCAATATTTATGGTATTTAAGTTTTTTTGAAAATATAAATATGAGAATATTTATTTTTTGAATTGACTTGAAGGGTTATTGCGATATAAAGGGTGATTTTTTAGCTATTGTCTTTTTGGCAACACTGGTTTAAACAGCTGGCGCACGTTTCGTGTTTTGTTTCACTGTCACACCTCTTCGGTTTGGTCTATAATTTAACCATGAATCGTCTTAGAAACGAACAACGCTTGCAAATTATTGAATTTTATTATCAAAATGAGTGCTCTATTAAGAAAGTTCATCGCGCGCTTCCATTTAACCAGTTTAATAGACCCACTGAAGTGGCTATTCGGGCTATTGTGACTAAATTTCGCACCAAATTTAGATTGTTGGACATTAAACCACCAACACGCTTACGTAGAGTGCGACCTGAAGAAAATATCGCAGCTGTAGCGGCCAGTGTTAATGATGACCATCAATTATCGATTCGTCGCCGTTCGCAGCAATTGGGCCTCTGTTACTCAAAAACGTGGAAATGCCAAAATTTGATTATGCGGATGGACTATTTGAGGCGCAGTCAAGGTCAACATTTGCATCTTCAAACATTAAATTATATGGACCGTACTATCGATTCAAATAAAGATTTCATGCATTTTTCTGAATTTTATGTGTGCTTTTTTTGAAAAACTTTCCTATAGCTTTTAAAAAATCACCCTTTGTATAGTGTAAACGTATCTGTAGCCTTGCCTTATAAGTGTGGTTTGAAATAATAAAAATATTATATTTATTTATAAAATTATTTTTTCAATATTTGTATTTGCTTTGGTTTGGCTATTTAAAAAATATATTTTCTTGTTTTATTACTGCACTTCTACGAATGGAATGGAATCCATGGTGGAGGGCATATAAAGTTCGGCCCGGTCGAACTTTACGCCGTTTTTACTTGTTATTAATTAATTGTATCTACATTACTATACATTTAAGGTGGGCCTATGTTAAATGTGGGGCTGTGTGTGCTTTTGTTGGGAAACTATGTCGTAATTCTCATCCAAGTGGTTTCGGATCTGTATTAAGATCGAATTATTTTTATTTAAACCATTAAAATATGTTCTGTTAGATAAAGTGATTTACATTGACACCCTATGTGTCCAAACAGCAAAATTTCCATTTTTGGACATGATCTTTACATGTTTGGCCAATGTGAAATTGTTAGGCAACGAAGGTAGCGAAATGAGCACCAATGTTGTAGATATTTACAACGAAGTATTTTCAGGGTTGTTTAGGTTTGGTAAATTTGTTACTATTTGATTGTAAAAATATTAGGTCTGTTCGATTGGTCTTACTAACTTAAAATTAAGAGATTTGATATGGTGGCAACATTTTGGTACATTTGTTTTATTAAAACAAGTAAGGAAAGGCTAAAGTCGGGCGGGGCCGACTATATAATACCCTACACCACTCCCTGCGTATGTATTGTATTCTCATTGCAATTCAATTCGGTAAAAAAGTGAAATCGGGAAGGATTTTTGCATCCTGTAAATGTATGTGTTTGACAAAAAATGTTAAATCGGAAAGGAGATTTGTATGGGGGTAAATTGAAACCTGGAACGATGTGACCCGCTTTCACCATGTATGTTTATTGGTGAAATATAATATGTAAAGTTTGGCCAAAATCGGTTAAAGATTCGGGAGCGACATATGTATTGGGGCTATATCTAAATCTGAACCGATCTTACCCACTTTCAGCATAGATGTTTCTATTTCGATTATAAAATGTTGTGCCAATTTTAAAGAAAATCGGGTACAATATGTGGATTTTAGAGCGGAAAAAGTCAAATCGGGAGCGACATTTGTATTGGGGCTATATCTAAATCTGAACCGATCTTACCCACTTTCACCATAGGTTTTTTAGTTGGATTATAAGATGTTGTGCCAATTTTAAAGAAAAACGGATACAATATGTGGATTTTAGAGCGGAAAAAGTCAAATCTGGAGCGACATTTGTATGGGGGCTATATCTAAATCTGAACCGATCTTACCCACTTTCAGCATAGATGTTTCTATTTCGATTATAAAATGTTGTGCCAATTTTAAAGAAAATCGGGTACAATATGTGGATTTTAGAGCGGAAAAAGTCAAATCGGGAGCGACATTTGTATTGGGGCTATATCTAAATCTGAACCGATCTTACCCACTTTCACCATAGGTTTTTTAGTTGGATTATAAGATGTTGTGCCAATTTTAAAGAAAAACGGATACAATATGTGGATTTTAGAGCGGAAAAAGTCAAATCTGGAGCGACATTTGTATGGGGGCTATATCTAAATCTGAACCGATCATACCCACTTTCAGCATAGATGTTTCTATTTCGATTATAAAATGTTGTGCCAATTTTAAAGAAAATCGGGTACAATATGTGGATTTTAGAGCGGAAAAAGTCAAATCGGGAGCGACATTTGTATGGGGGCTATATCTAAATCTGAACCGATCATACCCACTTTCAGCATAGATGTTTCTAGTTCGATTATAAAATGTTGTGCCCATTTTAAAGAAAATCGGATACAATATGTGGTTTCTAAAGCGGAAAAAGTGAAATCGGGAGCGACATTTGTATGGGGGCTATATCTAAATCTGAACCGATCTTACCCAATTTTTGCATACGTGTTGGATTATAAGATGTTCTGCAAAATTTAAAGAAAATCGGGTACAATATGTCGTTTCTAGAGCGGAAAATGTCAAATCGGGATCGACATTTGTATGGGGGCTATATCTAAATCTGAACCGATCTTACCCAATTTTTGCGTACGTGTTTCTAGTTGGATTATAAGATGTTCTGCCAAATTTAAAGAAAATCGGGTACAATATGTCGTTTCTAGAGCGGAAAATGTCAAATCGGGAGCGACATTTGTATGGGGGCTATATCTAAATCTGAACCGATCTTACCCAATTTTTGCATACGTGTTTCTAGTTCGATTATAAGATGTTCTGCCAAATTTAATAAAAAACGGGTACAATATGTCGTTTCTAGAGCGGAAAATGTCAAATCGGGAGCGACATTTGTATGGGGGCTATATCTAAATCTGAACCGATCTTACCCACTTTATGTACACGTGTTTCTAGTTGGATTATAAGATGTTCTGCCAAATTTAAAGAAAATCGGGTACAATATGTTGTTTCAAGAGCGGAAAATGTCAAATCGGGAGCGACATTTGTATGGGGGCTATATCTTAATCTGAACCGATCTTACCCAATTTTTGCATACGTGTTTCTAGTTGGATTATAAGATGTTCTGCCAAATTTAAAGAAAATCGGGTACAATATGTCGTTTCTAGAGCGGAAACTGTCAAATCGGGAGCGACATTTGTATGGGGGCTATATCTAAATCTGAACCGATCTTACCCAATTTTTGCATACGTGTTTCTAGTTGAATTATAAGATGTTCAGCCAAATTTCAAGAAAATCTGGTGCAATATGTCGTTTCTAGAGCGGAAAATGTCAAATCGGGAGCGACATTTGTATGGGGGCTATATCTAAATCTGAACCGATTTCCTCCAAATTCAATACCGATGGCCCTTGGCCAGAAAAAATAACTTCTGCCAAGTTTGATGACAATCGGACAACAATTGCGACCTGTAGAGTGCGAACAAGCTTAGATGGACAGCAGACGGACGGACGGACGGACGGACGGACGGACGGACGGACGGACAGACAGACATCGTTAAATCGAATCAGCTGGTGATTCTAAGCCGATCCGTATACTTAAAGGTGGGTCTAGCTCAATTATTTCTTGGTGTTACAAACATTTGGCGCGAAACTAACTTATAATACCCTAGACCACGAAGTGGTGTAGGGTATAATAAATCAGAGATAAAAATCTGTCAAAATTTTACTCGGTAACTAAGCGAGTAGTAAACTACTTTCATGTTAAGCGAGTAAATTCCATGCAAATATTAAGCTAGTAAGCCCAATGGAACAGGCCTATTATCAAAAAAATATTATCATGCACAAGATGCGAACATCTGTATGGAAGCTATCAGCTAGTCTCTGGCAAATACCTCCAACTTCTAACGATATTATCATAGTGTAATGTAGGTTTGTCATGGTACCATGAACGAACAAAAGAAGGCTTGGAAATTGTGTGAATTTGTTATGAAAATGAATGAAATGAAAATAATGGTTAGTTTCGGGAATGTAACCGCGCAAATCTTTATTTCCGTGGCGTGAACAAAGTAGTAGTAGGGGTCACCAAAGACACAAAAGTTGTAAATAAAGCTCTTCACGCTTAAATAGCAAACTTACACGCCAACCAAATTCGTCCAAGTTTTTTTGGAAGATCGATATTTTTCGACAAAAATTGTGGGTGTTTCGAAAATTTTGCAAAATTTTCATTTTCGGGGCTAAATCTATCAAACGGATGCGGCTGATATTTTGCATGTGTATGCAGATGTCGCTTGTAACATATACATATGTGGTCTGTCGTAAAAAGCTGTTATTATAATATACAAATATTATTGCTAATGGTTAGCTAAAGTTATGAATGTTTAAAAGAACTGAAGCCAACTACTAAAGTTTTGAGACATCTTAAATTTTAATTTTTGTGTAGTTCGGCAAACTTTTATGGCGGATATGTTGTTCTAATGAAGTGACAAGAATCATATATATTCGTCTTCTTGGAGTGGATGAAAACATTTTTAAAAATTTGGCGGGGTACATAAATGCATCCTTCATTGCATGTTTTTTTTTGTCAAATATCAAAGATGCCCCTTAAAGTGATTAAATTTTTCCCTCAGTTACATCACTAGTCAACTTAATATATTGGAAGGAAATATCAAAATGTAGCAAATATCTACAATTTCGTATCTCATATCCTTTAGTTGAAAGCCTTTATTTGCTTGTTGACAGGCTTGCTGTCGTTGGAGAAATGTGTGTGGTTTCCGGAGTACTCGTATAGATGGTTCCCAAAAAGCACACATTTTGGGGCATCCACACAAACATTAAGTCAAGTGGAGCATAGGTCTCCAACAAAGTGCTCCGTTTTGATGGCACTTTCCGCCAAGGGTCATTGTTACATCTGAGCTGCACTCACATTAGAAAGTGCAAGACCTTAGTAGTCCAGATTTGGTGTTCTAGTATGTAAGTGATGACTGTGTATGTAAGTTGAATATTTTACAGTTGAATTTATCACAAAAATACTTTAAATGAAAAATGTACGATTGCTAAAGTAGGTGGATCATTGACATTCAATATTAATTTGGGGTTGTTATATCAAGAGAACCCATTTTCCAAGAATACGTCTAAAAGTTGTAGATCGGTTGGTATTCTAAATGGGGCGGAATCGATACTGAGAGAGAAAGCTGAAAATAAATTTCAGCCTTCAGAAATGAAAATTGGTTAGTTTAATGATGATCTGCAAAATATTTCGTCACTGGGTCACGCCATCTGTGAGCTAAACGCTCCTGAAAACACTTCTAAAAATCGTGTTTTTTCCGTGTAATTTTTTTTTGGTGCATATTTTTCTGAGTTAATGGACAACACTTTAATTAAAATTTGTATTCTTGTATTAGATCAACACATTAGTCGTATTATTGGACGTTTATATTGATTTTTTGTGGTTTTTCAGGGTAACAGCTAAAAACTCATATTTCTTGGAAACATTTTGTAAGAGGTGTTACGAAAAATGTATAGAAGTAGTCAATACGTTTCGAATGATGTCTAAATGATGAATATCGGATAAAAATGACGTCACTGACTCCACGTTTGTAAAAGAGTTTAATACAGGAGATGAATTTCAGAGCCAAAATTTTCAAACTCTTTTTACAAAAATCAGCGCTGTGGCGTCAATTTCCTTCAGATGTTCATCATTTAGGCATCATTTGAAAGGTATTGACTGCCGCTATATTTTTTATAAAATTCTGACACCAAATACGAATAAATAATAAATACGAATTTTGATACTATGAGAAAAACATAAAAAATTACTATAGAGGTCCAATAATTGGACCAATAAGTTACTCTAAGGCAAGAATCAAAATTTATATTTAAAGTGACTCTTCTATTATTTCAGAAAAAAATTTAACAATAATGGAGCACAAACAATATTACACGGGATAAACATGATTTTCAGGGGTATTTTCAAGAGCGTTTAGCTCACAGATGGCTTGATCTAGGACCGAAATATTTTGCAAATCGTCATTAAACAATCCAAATTTAATTTTCGTGGGATGACTGGAAATTGTTTTTCCATTTGTATTAACCACGACCCATCCTAATGAATATAAAGATATTGGGGAAATGTGTGGAAAAGGGATAAAATTCACTGCAGTTGGACTATTAAAATTCGATGCATATTTCTGCTTAGACTCGAAAAATAGAACGATCCTTCAATATTAGTATCAAAATAGTCAAGAAGGGATACAATTGGAAAAAATACCACCAATTACAAATCCATTGAAATGTTCTCCTCTGCAAATGACAAAACATGAAATGTGGAAAAACGTCCTGGATTTTAACATAATTACAAGCTGATAGTAAAACAGACACAGAGAGGACGTCGCAATAACAGCCACAACCTTATAAAACTGTCACAATTCATATCCTTTCTGTCAATCAATTAATGGATTAAAAAGAATGACACCGAATCCTGCTTCATTCCTTTACTCGCAGTCTCTATTTGTTTTATAAATATTCTCTTTCTTGTAGAATATTACCGAACATTTGTTGCCTGTCAGTGCAAATGAAATGCAATAACGCAAATGGACTTTCGAGTATGATTTATAACCAGCCAAAAAGCGTGTACACATTAAAAATTAACCCATTCATTGCAAAGAGCAACAGAGGCGACCGAGGCACAAAGGACCTACGTCGCAGTCGTCTGAAACATTAGTGTCACTAAGTGCATAATAAATCGACACTAAGAATATCCATAAAAATGTTTTTTCTTGCTTGCTTGCTGTTGTCGGTGTATGTCTCCATTTTATGGGTGAATATTCGTCACTTCGTTGCGCTGGTGGGCTGGAACATGAAAGCATACGAGGGTGATGTGATATGTATGGTAATATGGAGGTTGGCTACAAAAATTTTAGAAAATGTAGCAATATTATGGTTAGAAAAACGTGATGCCACATCTCCGAGAATTAATTACTTAGATCGAAAGCCCAAAAATGGTTCGAATCCAATCGGAACAATACATCGTTATCTGAATTCAAAAAGGGAGTATCTTATAATCTTTTGAGATATCGCGTTTTTTACATATTCCGATTTATTTCCTCCGTTATTTCTTTACGCGATTTCGAAAGTTTGTCCACTACGCCCTTTTCCCTTTTATGGTGATAGAACGAGCAATGCCTTGCCTCATTATACTGACCTCGTGCATGTAAATGAATGTGGATAGGAATAACCGAATAAGCAAATAATTTGTCGTATAACATGCACTGTAATTCATGTGGGCTACATTAGTAGCTACACAGATACATATGAACAAAAGTATGAACTGTAGAAACATAGCATACATAGAGCACGAGTAAGTACATTAGCCTCGCACCTGGTTTAAAAGAAATATTGATAAGAAAAATAATTAAAAATAAAAACACTAACTAACCTAACTATAAAATAAATAATAAAAAAATACTCAATTATTTTTTATACCCACCACCATATCGACTTGAGACTATATGTATACACTTTGTTAACATAGAATAGCCTAACAATTTACAAAAAAATCCCTATGGGAAAGTGAACTGTTTCAGGTGAATTCTTGTGACTAGTCTATGGTGGCTACGAAGGGAACCAGTTCATTTACATGGGTTTTGTCATTGAATATCTGAGTTGAACCCCTGTGGTATGACTTGAACATGCCCGATGACTGTTCTATGCTACCTTAAGACGGGTAGCATAGAAGGAGATATTTTGAACCACAGGGCTTTCTGTTTGTTTCCGTCGACGCAGCCATAAAGCTAACACACCTAGATCTCTCAGATATTATTCATATTGAATATGATAGATATTGGAAGGCATTAACCATTTTCACAAATTAGCATCTAGTCGTACTAATATCCGATCATAAATATATTAATTCCAGTCACTCCACGGAAATAAAGTTTGGATTGTGTAATAATGATTTGGAAAATATTTCGTTCTTAGAACAAGTTATCTGTGAAGCTAAACGCTCCAAAAATTCAGGTTTTTCATTTGCAATTTTTTATACTACATTATTGTCCAGTTTTTCTGAATGTATAGATTTCAAAAAACACTTTAAATATAAATGTACCCTTGCCTTAGAATAACTTATAGAATTTTTTGAGTTCTTTTTTCATAGTGACAACATTTCCTCTTTTATGAGTGTGTAAAAATTAAATAAAAATATTAAGAACTTCGGAAATAAATTGACGCCGCAGCGTTAAATTTTGTGAAAAAAGTTTGTAAAGAGTTTGAAGTTGTATTGAACTAATTTCAGAAACAATGGGGTCAGTGACGGCCGACACTCATCATTAAGGCATCATTCGAAGGATATTGTTTTATTTATTTTAGGATATTCTTTAGAAAATGTTTAAAGTATTTCTTTATACAAAAATATACTCTAAACGTCCAGTAATACGATAAATGTGTTCTTCTAATATAAGAATAACAAATTATATTTATATTTCTTATTCTACAACTTTCGACGATTTACAAATATAGAACTATATATGTGCCAGTTAGCATGATAGTGGTCTATGTCGCACTTTATCCGTTTTGAGATATGCAATGATTTATGTTTGAATCAATTAAAAAAAATATTTTTCCATCGAACCATAATATTTTTTTTTAGAGTATACTACTACTATATCGAAGTTTTATAAAAAATTGACAACGTTGGTACCTCCAAGGGAATCACTACTTTCAAAGACCACTTTCATTCTTCCCAAAATTGAAAAAAATTAACCATTTTTTTTCATTTTATTTTATTTTAATTCGATGTAGTAATATTTCCTTATCAAAAATGAAAGAAAACACAAAATATTTTATTAAAAAAAAAATAAAAAGAAATAAATACAAATATTTACAGGTTGTTCGAAACTTTATATTGAAATTATTATTTACTTTTCAAATAATTTAATTTTATATGTTATTCAAATTGTTTGAATCAATTAAAGTGGACATTATAAATAAAAAAAAATTTTTACATCACCAACCATCAATGTCAGTGGATATAGTGCGACTTAGACCACTTTCAAACAAACTTATAACCACTATCGTAATAACTAGCGCATATTAAAGGGTGGTTTTTTAATAGCTATAGGAAAGTTTTTCAAAAAACACATAAAATTCAGAAAAATGCATGAAATCTTTATTGGAATCGATAGTACGGTCCATATAATTTAATGTTTGAAGATTATTTCATGCAAATGTTGATCTTGACTGCGTCTCAAATGGTCCATCCGCTTAGTCCAATTTTGGCATTTCCACGTTTTTGAGTAACAGAGGCCCAATTGCTGCGAACGGCGACGAATCGGTAATTGATGGTCATCATTAACACTGGCCGCTACAGCTGCGATATTTTCTTCAGTTCGCACTCTACGTAAGCGTGTTGGTGGTTTAATGTCCAACAATGTAAATTTGGTGCGAAATTTAGTCACAATAGCCCGAAAAGCCGCTTCAGTGGGTCGATTAAACTGACCATAAAATGGAAGCGCGCGACGAACATTCTTAACAGAGCACGCATTTTGATAATAAAATTCAATAATTTCCAAGCTTTGTTCGTTTGTAAGACGATTCATGGTTAAATTATAAACCAGTGTTGCCAAAAAGATAATAGCTAGAAAAATCACCCTTTATTATAGTTTGAGGTTTTGGCAACAATTTCATTTTTTTCAAATCGTATTATAATTCAAAGACTTTTAAAGAATTGTATGCTTATCTGGCGATGCAATCTATTTAAAAAACTATCTTCTGTACAGAGTTCCCTTGTCTTGAGAAATCTTAAAATAGTCTTTCTGGACTCCAACCAATAGAGCGGATAGAAAGCACTTGGTCACTGTAATGATCGACAATTTCATTTTTGTGGCATATTTTTCAACAAATATTATTCGAAAAAACGTTCAAAAACCGCTTCTAAACTAATAAATATTTATAAAAAATAATAGTCAACGATTTTTTGCTTAACAAAAAAACAGTTAAAATATGTTAATGTTATTACAATGGAATCATTCTAATGGCATCCATAAATTTTGCTGGCTTTTGTGGGAATATCATAGTCAAGTTAGGTTATACTGTGTTAACGGAGTGTATATTCTTTTTCGTAATACAATTCTAAGACAATCCATCTGTCTGCACGTTTAAAGTTCCTTAAAAATTATTGTTATACCCTCCACCTCCAGGATGGGGGTATACTAACTTTTTCATTCCGTTTGTAACACCTTGAAATATCGACCTGAGACCCTATATATTCTTGATCATCATAAACTTCTAAGACTATCTAGCCATGTCCGTCCGCCCGTCTGTTGAAAGCACGCTAGCATCTAACCGAAAGGGGCTAGAACGTTAAAATTTTCCATAAATGTGACTTATAGACGTAGATCGGTAGGGATTGAAACGGGGCGAAATCGGCCCAAAGGGAAATTTTTTTCTGAATATGTCTGTTTATATTTGCTTGATATTTGGTACGCGCATTCCCCTTATAGCAAAAACGTGCACCATAAAGTAATTCTTATTTGTAGGGGGTGAAATGGGGCAAAAAAAGTATAAAAATGGTACATTTTAAACGACAACAGCTAGAAACACGAAATTCGGTGTGTACATTAGGGCGTACCTCAAAAAAAAAGTTCGCCGTACACCTTCGAATATGAAGTATTATTGAAAGGTAGTTTCAAAAAAAAAAATTTTTATTTTTTTATGCCGAACGTAGGGGTCGCGCTTTTACATTTTTCTATATAACTTGTATTTATAAACGGATTTTAAAGTGTGATACATCGATGTTTTTGTCTCGACGAGGCCGATTTTTTTGTCTTTGAAGTCATTGAGCTCAAGCACCCCCTTCTGGTACTTACCCATCATTTCTCAGTTGCTACTACCCTAATGTACCACTCTAATAATCGAAAATTAAAGCTCGCATAAAATCATGAATCATGTTTGAGCTCAATGACTTCAAAGACAAAAAAATCGGACAAAAACATCGATGTATCACACTTTAAAATCCGTTTATAAATGCAGAAGTTATATAGAAAAATGTAAAAGCGCGACCCCTACGTTCGGCATAAAAAAATAAAAAAAATTTTTTTGAAACTACCTTTCAATAATACTTCATATTCGAAGGTGTACGGCGAACTTTTTTTTTTTTACTTGTAACCTGGTACGCTCTAGTGTACATTCCTCTAATTGAGTAGATACATAATATATATATATGTTTTCCAAATTTGTACTTTTAAGGGGTAAAATGGGAATAGAGGGATAAAAATAGTACCAACCAAACGGCTGTACCTAGAATAATGAAAGTCGGTGTATACATTCCTCTGATTGTATTGACAAGTAAAATACACGGATTTTTAAAAATTAAAATGAAAAAGGGATAAAAATAGTACCAATCAAGGGGGTAAAATGGTACCAACCAAATGGGCGCAGCTGGAATCTTGGAATTCGGTGTATACATTCCTCTGACTGCATAGACACGCAAAATAAAAAGTTATTTCCAAATTCTTAAAATAGAATTTTTTGATTTGAAATAATTAAAATATTATATTTATTTATAAAATTATTTTGTTTTATTTATATTTATTTATAAAATATGTTTGTTTTATTTGTTTTGGTTTGGCTATATTAAACAAATTATATTTTCCTGTAATATTACTGCACTTCTACGAAAACCGACAACCTCTGTGGAATGCAATCAGTTTTCACTTGTTTTTCACTAACATGGACAGAAATGTCCCCTATAACATGATTTCAATTTGTGCCACCCTCATTTACTTCATATTTGGATTAGATTTTCTTGATAAAGTGATTTATAGTTTTACGGGAATGAGAAGGGGGCAACAGGGACGAAAATGGTAGAAACATAATATTCGGTGTGTACATCCGTCTGCTGCGTAGATACATCAACTTCAAATTTCGTACTTTTAAGGGGTAAATTGGTAAAAAGGGATAAAAATTATTTTCGGTATAACAATCCTCTAACGGTGTAGAAGCGTAATATAAAGTAATTTTTCTGAAGTTATACTTTTAAAGAAAATACGGGACGAAGGGGATGAAAATGGTACCAACCAAACGGCAGCAGTCTGAATAATGAAATTCGATGTATGTGTCGCAAAGACTTTATTATGGGTCAAATGTTGGACTATTATTTGTGGGGTGCCCTCAAAGATAAGTATTGCGCCGACAAGCCAGAGACAATTGACGATTTAAAGGACAATATTCGTGAAGCCATTGGTGAAATACAGCTGCACATAATCGATAATGTTCTTAAAAATTGGACCGATCGTGTAGGCTAGTGCATGGCCAGCCGAGGCAGCCATTTGAATGAAATTATTTTTCATTATTAACCGGAAGGATTGTACTTTCAAATAAAAAAAGAAATTTGAGAAAATATTCAGTAGTTTTTTTTTATAGCATTTTCAAAAAAAAGTTATTTGGCGGACATTTTATACGTTATAAATAAATAAATAAAAGTTACCAAATGGCCATAGCGAAATCATAAAATGTACACAGCTCTGAATGTGCAGAAACGCAACAAAAAAATAATTTTTCGGGATAATGTTGGTACTGGCTGTTTTAATAATAAAATTGGCGCGATATATGTTTTCCCAAAATCGTACTTTTAGGGTCGTGTAATAATAATAAAACAAGTATCGCATTTTGTCTACAAAATATCGAAATATTCCTTAAAAGTTACAGTATTCTGGCGGGCAATGAACCAAAATATTACACAGGCACGTAATGCGAAGATTTCGAATATAACATAACTTTTCCTCTCTGAACCGATTTCGTCCATTTAAGTGTATTGAACTTTAATATTTAATTCGGGTTCAAGAGTGTTTTGGTTCCTAGCAAATGAAAACAACAACAACAATTGATACAAATCATTCCAGTTGGTTGCAGGAACGTTTCTAGTTTGCCAAGACACTCACCGGTGATTTTGCAAACAAGAAAATTCAACATGCCACAAAAGTGCCAACCTAATGTACACACATATATGAATGTCTTTGTACGTACGTACATATTATGGATATGAAAATGTTTACGCATTTTCTTAATGTCAAACATGAACAACACCGACAACAACAGCAGCAGCAACAACTACGACAGGACCAAATAACATACAATATCTCAATTGAGCATTCGAGCAAAGCTAATGTCACCTACAAATATGTTTCAACTGACGTTCATCGGTAACGCCGCCATGCACACGCATACATCACTCTAATACATACCACCCACTAACTCACTCACTCACTCTCTCAAGCGACATTATTACATTAATGTCTACCAGCGGAGTGTTCGTGTGTGTGTGCGAGAGTGAGTTGCGGGTGAGTGAATGGAATGGAGATGTGTGTGTGAGTGTGTGCGTGCTAGTGTTTGGGGACTGAGAGAGTAATAAACAATTTAAGGAAATTTATGGCAAAACATTTACTATATCTACAATAACATATCGTTTATGTTGTTTTTCTGCCATAATTTATAACGCAAACAGGTATATTAAACGTCCTGTAGCAAAAAATCACATAAAAAACGAAACAACACACTCTCTCCCTCCCACCCATAGACGACAACCTTCACATACACTACAACCAAATATAGCAACCAACCAACCAACAAAAAAAAAAAAAAAAAAAAACAAAGCAACAGTATATCGTATTACTGTGCCAGAGACAGCACGACGAATGAACCAACAAACCAAACAACGAAGCAACGAACCAGCAACAACAACTAAAACCCGTCCACATTCGTACTTTGTACGTGTATCCTGGAATGAAAAATGGCATAGGGCAAAAGCGAGCGGTCCGGAAAGCAAATACAGATATGAAATTTAGTTAAAAATATTAAATTAAACAATTCTGTTGGCAAGAAAACAAAGGAAAACAAAAGAAATAACAAATTGCTCAAAATTCTATTGGATGGGATAAAGGTTCGGTTCAGAAAGCAGCAAAGAAAACAAATATTTATGTACATATGTACATATATATAATATATGAACGTACATTGTATGTATGTATGTACATATGTGATATGATAGATGTATATTTTAGCAAGTAAATAAAGGTTATAGTTGGGTCGGTCGGATGTGTAGACTATATGATACTCTGCACTATTCCTAAGCTAGTTGGCCTGCTCGGATATGACGATACTCTACATCATTTCAGAGCCAATAGTAACCAGATTTATTAAATTGTAACATTCCACTGGGTATCTCAAAATGCACGCAATATTTGATTTTCTCACCAAAGTATTGAAATGTTGGTGATAGTGCTATTAAAAATGGAGTGATTAACGAAAAAATAAATTTAAATTACTTAAAGACCCCCCTTACAGGGCGAGACCATCAAAATCTTTGTATAGTGTGACAGTTCCCGACCATATATTAGGCTGGGTAGTGGTACATGCAAATCAAACAAGTAAAAAGACGTTAAGTTCGGCCGGGGCGAATCTTATATACCCTCAACCAAGGAGTGTATTTTAAAGTACTATTGGTAGAGGCTGTCGACATTACACAGAAGTGCACTACCATATTAGGAGTACAAATTTCGAAAAAATCTTCTTTATTTCGCATCTTCACAGTCAGATGAAAGTACACACCGCATTTCATTATTTTAGCTAAAGCCGTTTGGTTGGTACCATTTTTATCCCCATTCACCCCATTTTCCACCTAAAAGTACAAATTTCGACAAAAATATTTTTATGTCGCATCTTCAGAGTCAGATGAATGTACACACCGCATTTCATTATTATAGCTACAGCCGTTTTGTTGGTACCATTTTTATCCCCATTCACCACATTTTCCGACTAAAAGTACAAATTTCGAAAAAATCCTATTATACGTATCTACGCAATTAGACGGATGTACATTCCAAATTGCATGTTTCCCTTTTTGTCCCATCCTAAATCTTTTTTCTTGATGATAACACATTACTAGAGGAAGGTACGAAACAAATTTCAAGTGTATAAGAATCGGAAAATTTCAAAATAATTGCTTAAATAGTCTAAATATTAGAACAAAAAACTTTTAATTTCGCATCTTCAGAGCCAGATGAATGTATACACCGCATTTCATTATTATAGCTGCAGCCGTTTGATTGGTACCATTTTTATCCCCATTCGCCACATTTTCCGACTAAAAGTACAAATTTCGAAAAAATCGTATTATACGTATCTGCAATTAGCCGGATGTACATTCCAAATTTCATGTTTCTTGCTATTATCATATCATTGGTACCATTCTTATCCCTTTTTGTCCCATTTCACCCCCTAAATCTTTTTTCTACTTTTTGATGATAACACGTTACTAGAGGAAGGTACGAAACAAATTTCAAGTGTATAATAGTAGTATAATAATATTCTAAATTTTAGGAGTATTTTCAGTCCTTGTTAGGTAAAATTTTTTCCCACTGGTCCGATTTTGCCCACTTTCAATACCTACCGATCTGCAAGGATAAGACTCATTTAAGGAAAATTCCAACCTCATAGCTTATTTCGTTAGGCCGCTATCGTGCTTTCAGCAGACAGGCAGACGGACGTGGCTAAATCGTCTTAGATTTTTACCAGGATACAGAATATATATACTTTAGGGGGTCTCCGTTGAATATTTCAATGTGTTACAAAAAAATAGCCACTTCACGGAAATATATAGGAAACTATTTCGTTCCTAGATCAAGTGGTCTGTGAGACAAACGCTCTTGAAAACACCTCTAAAATCAGATTTTTATTGGATTTTATTTGTACATATAGTGCTACATTGGCCCTAGCGCCTTCAAGCATTATTAGTTTACCAGTGTAAATTAGTTATGTTGTCTTCTTGTACCTTTTTTTGTAATTCATAGAAACTTGAAAGCACTTTAAATATAAATATTTGTCTCTGATTAACGTATAGGTCGAATAATTTATAGACATTTTTTGTTGTTTTTCATATTGACAATGAAAATGCTCATTTTTATAAAAAAAGTTTAGGGTTATTGGGGGTAGACTAATTCCACTAATTTGCAAGTCCAACCGAACACACTAAATTTCATTATTGCACCTACAGTTCTTTACAATTCTTTGAAGATTTTGTTCCTTTCGCTTTGATGCTACCGTGCTTTCAACGGTCAGACGTGGTTAGATCGCATTCGAATTTTATGACGATCTCAGGTCGATAGCAAGTTACAGGTTAAGTTACAAACGTTTACATCTTCAACATTTGACTGGATATTTGCAACTTTTGCCGATGGGACTCATTATTGTGTTTCGAATTATGTTTTAATAAATCTAAAACACATTCTGTATTACTACAGCCTAACTTAAACATCATTTCCAATTGTAGTTTGAATCCATTTTATTCTAATTTTCTTTGTTTAAATAACTTATAATGCAAATATGTAACCTATTTATGATTAGTTTCGAATTCAGGAAGGGTCCGAATCCTTGGAAAGAATTTTCAACATAGTTTTGTTTTGTCAATGGGTTGAAAAGAAGGATTTTTAACAAACTCTTTATATTCCTTTAAAACTCAATTTAGTATTAAAATAGAAAAAGTTATACATTTGTACAGCAAATTATTTCTTCAATGTTCGTTTTCAGGTTATATGGGAGGGTTTTCCTTGGAATTAAATTTAATTATTGCTAAATATTACAACACATCGACAACTCTTTCTACTTTTGGCCAGCTGTTGTATGAGAAATTGCAGGACGACCTCTTCCCCACCGTTAGGGTGGACCAATTAAAACTTTAAGTATGAATCGGTTATAAAAAAGTGCTGATTATTTTTTCAAATTTCTGGTTTTATGGGAAAGGTTAAACTTTGACATTTAATAACGGAACACAAATCATATCGTTCATATGACTAGCAGGACTGGTACCTCATACGATCAACCCAATTTTTCAGTGCATGGCCCAATGATGCCGCCTGCCCAAAATCCACACCAAACAGTGACTCGTTGTTATTGCATTGACATCTCAATAGTCCGTGTGTGTTCTCCGAACCCCATATGCTGATATTTCTCTTATTGACATAGCAACCAAGATGAAAATGACCTTCATGAAGGATGAACTGAAGGCAGATCTTTACTCGAAAAAATTCCACGTAAATTTATTACAGTTTACGACGGTAAAGACTCACTACTTTGGAAGTAAGTTTTTAATATTTCGCAATTTCGTTCGAGCGTATAGCTTCCCATTTTGCAAATGTCAAAGTCAATGTAATCGGTAGTTCAAATTTAAAAATTTTAATGGCCCACCCTATAGTATGGAATACATTTTATGATAGGAAGAACTTAACACCCCTTTTTCAATACTTAGAATATTTGAAAGTACTTTATTTTATATGACAGTCAGTAACAGATTTTGTAGCTCACCTATTTTTGGATTTTTATCTTTTTAGTTTCTTAGGAAACTTCAATTGCAGCAAGTGATATATAAAACAATCTAAATCGAATATATTCCTGGAAAGGGCTAAGCCTCTCTGTACAACACGTCAATTCATTCGTCTATGACCTTCAGCCTAATTCAAGTTTAAATTGATTTTGAATGTCAAATGCCCTACAAAATTGATATTAGCAACTGAGTTAAGCTTGGTTTCATCGTCAGTGTGAAAAGGCAATCAGAAGACTAATATTACGAATAAATACGGCCACGTAGTGACCTTCTGTCATTTCTGCTCTATGATATGACTAAATTCGATTCAAATAAAGAAATTCTATTTAATCACCCTTCGCTCGAACATTTTTTTCAAAGCTGGCTACGCAGATGATTTATTTTCTGTGTAAACGGCCTTCGGCCAGTATTATGGATGACATGTTCTGCAAATCTGAACACATGAAATCAAGGTGACAACATTTAGACAATACGCTCCAGGAAAAATATACTTAAATTAGATTTAATAAATTCGTTCAGATCTTTAAACCAAAATTTTATTTTATTTTTATTGATAAGGTTATCAAAAATCAATAACATAGTAAACTTTTCAGTCCTTTCTGTATAATTAAGGTAGAAATTCTCGTTTTATGACTGTTGAAAGCAGGGAACATGAGGTGTTGAAATTTCTATGAAGTATGTTGAGATTAGATTATAAAAATTCATAAATATATCTAAATGATAATTATACTTAAATGAAATGATTTTTGGGAGGAATAAGATGGATAATCAGCAACATTATGGTACAACACAACACATTATGGTATAATACATTAACTAAAATATTGCAAAAACAATCTGTGAACCACCAATTGAGACAATTTTGAAAATTAATAAACACTTCAAGATGAAAATCTTCCTCATCTTTGGAGATGATTTTGTTGGAAAAACTTTCAATATTTTTAAACATAATTTTCAACAATGAAATCACAATAGGCACTTGCCAAAAACATCAATTTACCGTTGGCACACCGCTTACAGATATGAGCCTATTAAGATTTGCTATCTAAGCAAATATATATATGTATAATGATGCTTCATTTCGCTGCCGCTTCAACATTCTGAGTGATGTAATTGATAACACTGCTAAGTGGCAGCGTTGTATGTGTATGTCCACAAAAGACACACACATTAAGGATTTATTGAATATTTATATATTTGCTATAATATCACACATTACAAATGACATATAAGTGGGTATCCCAATTTCAAGGATACAACCGATAAAAAGATACAATCAACAGGATGGACAAACAAATTATTTATAACACATTTGCATTTACATTTTTATCAAACATCGGACAAAAAAACTGGTAAATCCTTTTACTCACTCTCCGCCAATAACAAACTATACACCCACTACACTTAATCATTGAGTGATGTGACAAAAAAATATATACGTATATATTTGTGAGTAGCAAAAACACATACAATCATGCGAGAGCGAGCAAAAAAACGTTTTAAAAAAGGATCCCTTTCATGTGAAATCCAGAAGAGCTGCACTTGAGGCAAATCGAAAACCATTTGACAACATTCACATTCAATCGTATTTCTAAAAAACCCCAATACATATAGACATTAGGGTGAGTTTTTTTTTTACAATATTTTAAAATTTGCCAAATCGAAAAAATCGATTTGAAATCTGGACTTTGGGTTACAAAAATTCTTAATTTTTTGATACAGTATAGCTGGTACTACATTAAGAAATAAAATATATTTTATCTTTGAATTAATACATTTTTTTATTTTTTTTTTTCAAAACATTTGAAGTTAATTGAACTTTACATTTGGAGACGCTGTGGGAATTGCCTCATTTTTTGTTCGGATGCTTTGGTTTAAACCATCCAAATTTGTTGGTTTTTAAACACTTATAATAATTCTTTATATCTTCGTGGAGAGTTGCATGAACAACTGTCTGAATTTTGTTGTTTTAGTTTTCTATGTTCCCTTTTACCACGACACACCACAAGAAAAAATCATGTTCGGTTTCTTGTCAGGGTATTTTGGCTGCAATACTGTCATAACAATACTTGGCTATGTAACAAGCTTCTACATCTTGTTGCAACCACACAGTTTTCAATGCGATTAACTTTCGACCCAATTCTTTCAAGAAAAACAGCAGTATGGTACTAGCATTCACCAGCCATTCTGTATGTGCTGGTTCATTGTAAAATTCTAAGGCTATTTAAAGGGTGATTTTTTTAAAAGTTATAGGAAAGTTTTTCAAAAAAAAAAACATAAAATTCAGAAAAATGTAAGAAATCTTTATTTGAGTCGTCCATATAATTTAATGTTTGAAGATTATTTCATGCAAATGTTGACCTTGACTGCGCCTCAAATTATAGACCAAACTGAAGATGTTTGCCAGTGAAACAAAACACGAAACGTGCGTCAGCTGTTTATACCAGTGTTGCCAAAAAGATAATAGCTAAAAAATCACCCTTTAGTTATGTCTGTCTGTTGATAGCACACTACTATCTAAATGAAAGTTGATAAGAGGACCAAATTTCCCTAATATGCGTCTTATAGTTGTAGCTCAGTTGGGACTACAAACGGAGGAAATCAGGCCAGAGGAAAAAATGTCTGTAATCAGAACGGAAACAAGAGAAATTTTGGATTTTTTAGAAGATTTCTGCCTTTCTTCACTTGAAATTTGGTTAATGTACATGTCAACCATGTCATTCACACCTTTAGGTGGTTAATAATAGGCAAAGATGGAAAAATGGTACCAATCAATCGACAACGGTAAGAAACGTGAACTCCTTCAAACGTTGTAGACGCGTAGACAATTTTTACTTTTAAGGCATAAAATGGGGAAAGGGGGTAAAAATGGTACCAACCAAACGGGTGAAGTGAAATCATGAAATTTGGTGAGAGAAACTTTATTCCCTTACCGAGGACCTCCAATATTTAGAATGTTTTAGCACATTTTTGAAGATTTCTGTCTTAGCGCACCATAACCTGATTCATACTTTTAGGGAGTTAAAATGGACAAAAATGGATAAAATGGTCAATTGAAAATATGTAATTGGGTGTGCAAAACCGTCTAATTGCGTAGGCACGAAATAAAAAGATATCTCAAAATTCACTTTTAAAATGGGAGAAGAGGGATAAAAATGGTACCTACCAAACGGCTGAAGTGATATCATGAAATTCTCTTTATATTCCCCTGACCGTATAGACCCGCAACGTGCGAGTTTTTCGTGATTTGTACTTTCGGGGTAAAACGGGGGGCGAAAGGGTATAAAAATAGTCCCAACCAAACTGCTGCAGCAATAATCAAATTCGCTGTAAACGTAGCTTTGACTACGTAGACGCAAAAATGTGAAATCTTCCGACATTCATATTTTTGAAAAAAAAAAATGGGGAAAAGGGCTATAATTGATACCGACCATGCAAATATAATCATAAAATTCGGCATATACATTCCTCACACTGGGTAGGCGCGCAACATAAAGGTTTTTTTTTTAATTTTTACTTTAGGCGGAAAATGGGGAGAAAAGGGATAAAAATGGTACAAATCAAACTGATGCAGCGGTAATAATGAAATTCGGCGTATACGTCGCTCTGTCTAAGTAGTCGTGTAAAATAAGAGATCATTCATTCATTTAGGTCACAAAAGGGGATAAAACTGATACCCACAAATTGGATGCGATTAAAAATTCCATATGTACATATCTAATACCGGGTAGATCTCAACAAAGTTTTTTTTTCGATTGGTTTACTTTTAAGGGAAACCCGGACGAGAGGGGATAAATATGTTCTCAGGGAATATTGAAATTCTGTGTTTATGTTGCTCTGATTGCGTGAATGCGAAAAATATAATTTTTTTCGATATTCATAATTTTCGGTTTAAAATGGGGGAAATAGGGATAAAATTGGTACCGAAAAAATGCCTGCATTTAGAATCACAAAATTCGGTGTGTACATTTCTGAGACTATGTTTTTTTTTGATTATTTACTTTTATGGGAAAAACGGAACGAAGAGGGATAAAATGTTATCAACCTATAGGCGTTGGGTTGATAACAGAATTACTAAATTCTCTGCCTTCGATTACGGGAAAATTAAAATTAAATAATTAAAAGGATTTTTTTCAAATTAGTACTCTGAGCGTCGTAGCAGATTGTAATAGAATACAAGCACCCCAATTTAGAACATAAAATGGTGTAACTTTCCTTATATGTCATTGCCCTTCTACGTGAAGTCGACAACCGGTTCTATTGTATATAAGGTACGACCGAACTTAATGTCATTTTTACTTGTTCTATTACAATATTCAATAAAATATTCCCACATTGACTTTCCACGGGCTTCTTAAACCTGAATAATGTATATGAAATTTAAATATTTATATATAAATATTATGGATATTTTTTATTTATTCTTCCAATTTATAATATTCATCAAACTATCTTTAACATCTCTAATTTTATTTTGAATTTATAATTCCGATCACACCCCTTTATGTTATGTTAAATTACCTAAAGTAAGCTTTTTATGATAAAAATATGATATAATATAAATAGAACGTATTAGTTTATGGAATAGTCTGAAAAATCTGGGACAAAAACCTGAATTGAAAAGAAAATGAAAAAATATACATATATTGTCTTATTTTTATACCCTACACCACAGGGTATAATGCATAATAATATAGTGCATTTGTTTGTAACACCCAAAACGAAACGAGATAGACCCATCGTTTATTATACCGTCTTATATGTATATTTTTTTTCTTATATCGTCTTAGAATCACTTTTTGAGTCGATTTAGCGATGTCCGTCCGTCCGTCTGTCCATGTATTCTTGTAATCAAAGTCCAGGTCGCAATTGTCGTTAGAACATTGATTATACCGATCGACTTAGAATCACTTTTTGAGTCGTCCGTGTGTCCATCTATTCTTGTAATCAAAGTCCACGTCGCAATTGTTGCTAGAACTAAATGAAACTTTGCAACGAAGTTTTATGGGATAAGGACGATCGCTGTTTAATTTGAAGCAAATCGGTTCAGATTTAGATATAGCTCCCATACAAATTTTGCTTCCGATTTGACTCTTTCAGCTCTAGAAACCACAAACTTTGACAGATTGTCTTCAAATTTGACAAAACAACTTATATTTCAACTAGATACAGCTCTGGTAAAAATAGGATAGATCGGTTCAGATTTATATATAGCTCCCATACAAATGTCTCCTCCGATTTGACTCTTTCCGCTGTAGAAACCACAAACTTTCACAGATTTTCTTCAAATTTGACAAAACAGCTTATGCTTCAACTAAGAACAGCTCTGGTAAAAATAGGATAGATCGGTTCAGATTTATATATAGCTCCCATACAAATGTCTCTTCCGATTTGACTCTTTCCGCTCTAGAAACCACAAACTTTGGCAGTTTTTCTTCAAATTTGGCAAAACAGCTCATATTTCAACTAGAAACAGCTCTGGTAAAATAGGATAGATCGGTTCAGATTTATATATAGCTCTCATACAAGCGTCTAATATTTCAACTAGAAAACCATTGCTAAACATGGGTCACATCGGTTCAGATTTGTATATAGCTCCCATTCAAAGTTTGTATTCAAATTTTCTTACAAATGCAGATAGAAGTATGGAATTTGTAGTATATTCTCCTCTTATATCATATCCTCGTATATCACCCGGTTCAAATGTAATGACCTTTTTATATCCTACACCATAGGGTATAATGACTAAGTGTAGGGTATAATATAGTCGGCCACGCCCGACTTTAACCTTCCTTACTTGATTAATATCTAACATTCTACATGTGAAAGATCTATGGATAAATGTATGAAGAGATATCTTTCTTTGTAGATGCAAAATATTTGAAATAATATTTTTGAAATTTGTGGTTAAATAGCGCTAAAAAACAGCTTTACAAATTAGCTAGCTGGTTATTTACTGGAAAGCAAGACCTTTTTGAAGAAAATCTATAAGTAAATACAGAAATGATTACCCTTACAGCGAGCCTAAAATTAGGAAAAAATAATATGAGTCATTCCATTACTTGGATTTATTGTTTATATATTCTTTGAAAGTTTGTTTATATATTCTTCTCTTTGAAATAATTTATACATGTTTCACGTAAAATATATTTTTTCACGAATTATTACCAACTTAACTTTGGGGGAAACTACGATTTTTTAAAGTTGTTTTTATTCGATCGTCTGTAATTTAATGTACTTTTCCTTTTTATGAAGCTATTTTCAATTACTCTAAAAAAATATCAAGTCTGTATGTCAATGCCCTATTAAAGTATTTATCATTTTAATCATTTTATTTTAATTTTCAAAATGATGATGATCTCACCCTAATACACATTCATGCGTATATATGTTTGCATGTAATCATAAAATGGAAACTCTAGGCTCTCCATCGATGGCCACAACCCACATTTCTGTTAACAATAAAACTCAAGCACCCAACCGTATAAAAGACGCATTTAAGCATAAATGCTGAAGAACACTTTAACATGGGCTGCTGTTAAGCCCAGCCATCTTTCAATCGCCCGACAACCCATCTCTTGGCCGTTCAATATTCTGCAGCGTACATTTGACTGGCGCCTACTTCAGCGATGTCCGGTATGGCCGTTCACTTTGCACGTCATGACGTAATGTAAGCGAGTTCGTAAAGTAAAAACGCACTTCTATTTTCATTGTTTCGCCCTGTCCTGTCCGTTGGTGTAGTGCCAGTGAACGCGAATTTGTCCGATAAGATGATATTGGCTGAATGCCAGTGTCAGGAGCACTAAACGAACAACATTTCATGGAGTGGATTTAACCGCCATTGTTCAAGGAATGAATGAATGGTGGATGGCGGAAGGTAGGTAGTAGCAGGCGGTTGGTGTGCGGCGGTCCTCGCTGCCACTTGAATTTCATTCATCTTTTGCTTCTTCTCGATATATCTTAACGTCAATGGCCATTAAAAATAAAAAATGTACGTTTAATTTACTACAATGTTGTCGCAGTAAATTAGGTTATAAAATGGCAATGTGTCCCCCCACCCCAACCGTCGCATTTCATCCTCCCGACTGCTGTTTTTAAGACACCAAGTGTGAGGCAATATAAATAAGAATAAAATATAAATTTAGTGTGCTTTTTTTGCGCTCTCTCTCGGTCCATAAAAAACGAAAATGTCAACAAAAACAACGATGACAAAGAAAATGCTTCAGCCACCTACGAACTCTGCCAGGACATATTGGCGGCTATTATTGGCAGGCCACCAACGAAAGATGCTCTAAGAAAATGTCACATGCAGGGTACTGAATTGAACAAAGTTTCTATAAATTTACAAATGTCAATTTCCATAGGATTTATGTTTATTTACGAATTAAAGGCATCGTTCGAGGGTGGATCCTTAAATCAGGCTTTCTGTAATACACCGTAGCAGTGATAACATAAATATATATTTATTACGTCTGAGTGGCAACGGAAAAGGTTAATTGAATAGCCATGGCAAGGACTGCGACAAACCTGGCATTAATGGATGGATGAATAGGCAGCGATAAGAGCATGCAGTGTTTTTATTACATTTGTGTATTTGTGTTCCGAATGTCCAAGGGTCATATAAAATCGACTACGATTTTGTGATGCTAATCGCACTTATTTTAGATTTAGAGTTGTTCATGGCATATAGGATTGGTTACAATTTTGGTTTCAACCCAATCATGGTATCATTCCAAAATATAGCTCTAAAAGAGTAGGCATCAGTTTCCAACAGAAGAGTTAGTCAGCAGTGCCATAATATAATGTCACATCTTAATGGCCCATCTACTTGAAAAAAATATTGGCCACACACACAAATATACGTACTAGGGTTTGCATCTCGGGATTTCCCGCGGGAAAATTCCCGAGAATTCGCATATTTTTCAGTTCCCGTATCCCGGGAAATTCGTACGGGAATCCCGCGGGAATTCAGTAGAAACTTTTACATATTTCTTGGCACATTTTCCCATCATTTTCACAATAAAATTAAAAATATTGCACAATAATTTAGCTCATATCGCTTTTAATTAGGTATGTTGAACATTGCAGTTGGATGACAACATATTCTTAAGCTGCGTTCTAACATACACCCAAAAATGAAAGATGACTCTACCCATTTTTGCCGAAGGAGTAAAAAAATACGAATTTTGAAAAATCGTTTGCGAGTATATGGAGTCAGAGGAATGTAGCCATCGTATTCCATGTTTCTAGCTGCGGCCATTTGGTTGGTACCATTTGTATCGCCTTTTTTCATTTTAAAAGTATGACTTTAGAAAATCTCCTTATTTGACGAGCCTACGCAATTAGAGACATGTAAACACCGAATTTCACCATTCTAGTTGTAGCCGTTTAGTTGGTTCAGTTTAGTTGTATCCCTTGAATGTATGAATTTGGAAAAACGTTTTTATTTTTCGAGTCTACGCAGTCAGAGGAATGTATACTCCGAATTTCATGACTCTAGCTGTGGCCATTTGCTTGGCACAATTTTTGTCCCCTTTTTTCAATTTTAACCACTAAAAGTACCAATTTCAAAAAATCCCTTTATTTTAATGTATCTATCCAATCAGAGGAATGAATACACTGAATCCCATGTTTCTATCAGCGGCCATTTGGTTGGTACTATTTTTATCCCATTTTACCCCTTAAAGTACGAATTTGGAAAAAATAGTTTTATATTACGTATCTACTCTATTAGAGGAATGTAAACACCGAATGTAGTGTTTCTAGCTGTTGCCGTTTAATATGTACCATTTTTATCCCTTTTTGCCCCATTTCACACCCTACGAATATAAATCACTTGATGTTGCACGTTTTTGTTATATGTTGCGCATACACAATATTTATTTTATGTATATTTTTATGTATATTTATGTAAACACCGAATGTAGTGTTTCTAGCTGTTGCCGTTTAATATGTACCATTTTTATCCCTTTTTGCCCCATTTCACACCCTACGAATATAAATCACTTGATGTTGCACGTTTTTGTTATATGTTGCGCATACACAATATCATGTAAATACAAGTAGACATATTGAAAAAAAAAAAATATGCTTAATTACTCTAAAATATTAGGGGTTATTAAGGGTATTTTGAGTACTTGTGAGGGAACAATTTTTCCCTTTGAGGCGATTTCACCCAGTTTCAATCCCAACTAAGACTATTAAACGCATTTATGGAGAATTTGGACGTCCTATCTCCTTTCGTGTAGATACTAGCGTGCTTTCAACAGACGGACGGACGCAAAGGGCAAGATCGTCTTAGAAGTTTATTAGGGGAGACAAAATTGGGATATGGGTGTCGGTCCAACATTCAACTCCTCTCGAGGCGACCCCAAGGCAGTTTTGTGTATTTTTACCTCTTTTCCCACCTTTAATTAAAGAAGTTCCAAACAACACTTTCCCACCCCTAGTGTATATGTGGCTCTGGCTGCGTTTTTTTGTTTCAATTAATGTTTTTGTGGTTCATGTTCTTTTTGCTGGTGCTGTACAAGTAAGAAACAATTTTTTATAATTTTTTTGAATTTCCGATATCTTATGATATCTGTATATATTTTGTTGTTGTTTGTTGTTTTTTGTTTTATATTTGTTGTTTTTTATTAATGATCAATTAATTGATTTTGATTGTAATACAATCGAATTTCAGCTATTCGATCAAGTAATGTCTTCTTACGAAAAAAATCTTTATTTATGGTAATGGACAAAAGGAGAACTACACTCAACCATACACAAATTTGACCATATACATATTTCACTGTCTTGTGTAAGGACAAATCATTAGTGATCATTCTGTATGGAGTGCTAGCGTTGACATGATGTCATAAGTTGTATATATATCTACATTTTTATGAAAATTACGTATGTGTATTATATATATTTAAGAGAAATTTGGCAATGAAGTATATGATGGTGGATGGCACCATCTATCTGTTCGACTCTGTCGAACCATTTTAATTGTTGATTTGATTTTAATTGTTATACAAAATGCTTTTTGGGATACATCATGCAAACTATTCAACTCGCATTTAGTATTTCCTCTGATTATTTGTAATTTTACAAATTTCCTAAACCACTTTTTAAAAACATAGTTTGCTTCTGACATTCTTCAAGCAACCAAATCTTCTGAACATAGTCGTTGGTCCATTCACGTGGTAGGCACTTAAATAACGCCATTTCCTCGGTTGCAAAATGAAAACATACTTTAATAAACTCTTGCTCTTTGAACAAAATTAAATTGAATGCCTTCTCGAGCAAAGTGCATTTTCAGGTTATTGTATCTCTTGCATTGCGTTTTTTATCTTTATGGCAACATAAAATGTTTTTTTTTTTAACATTTTCAAAGTTCGTAAATCAAATTGTTTTTGTGCCAAGCCATCCTTCTTGGCCCACCCCCGAGCATTAGAGTGGGGGTAGGTTGGGGTGGGACATGGTGGATGTGCAAAAGTAAACCGTAAACGAACCTAAAATATTGCATTATTACGTTTATGCTTCAGGTCAAAGGCAACAACTGAAGATTTATTTTATGAGTACTCTGAGTATTCGTACATTTTTATTTGCGTTTTTCCTTTTCATTTTCTTTCTGTTTCTTTTATCAAAACAGACCACCACAAAGGAGATGAAAGTAAAACATATGTACTTGAGAATAAATAAGATTATCTTCGACATTGTTATGCAGTGTAAAGTTAAGTGTGCGGAATATCCTGTACGATTCTGTGGCAGTAAGTCGCAGGCTGAATCTCGGTGGTCTGAGTGGGCCGGTACAGAATTAAATTACCTCAAGTTTGTTGGATATTCATCAAGCTATTACTGTTCAATTTAGCGAATTCATACATATTTATGAGATGCATATATAAATATTATCAGCCGGCAATTTTCCATTCATAAGGTAAAGCGATCGCTTTAAAAATTTTGAAATAAAATGAGCTGAATAACAAAAATAAAATGAGCTAAAATTAAGTAAAATTTAGGAAATAAATTGTTTGGTATGGACTTCTGTCAATTTTGCATCATATCAACTTGAAACTTGCAAATATTTTATACTTGATTTTGATTTTATTGTTGCTAATACAGTGTGGCACATATACACTCATGTCTTATACTAAAGATTGAAAGGTCGTTCAATAAAAACAAATATTGTGGAACGCTTGTGGAATTTTTCAGTTTCAATTTAATTCTTATATTACTGTGTTATCCGTAAACCAGAAAAATCACATACAATTTTTTTACTCGACATCATCTGCATCATTTCTACTGAATTTAAGTATTTTATTCCTTCTCGACTATCTACTACTACTACCATGAATGAATGCACATTGTTAGCCAGTCAGTGTGAGTAAGTTCTTCTTCATTTTAATTGTTCTTAACAACACTTCAGTAGTCGCACATAGGCATTTATAGTTGAATTGACCTAAAATCCACTCAAGTGCTACTTGCGGACTGATGAATATTCCACTTCCACCAGCATACACATCATGATGTGTGGTAGCACACATACACACACATGTATACCTGCATACGAAATCTATTACACCAGACATCAATGTTTTTTAACAAAGTTTACTTTATTGCTTGTTTGTATTTGTCAAAATGAATTAGTATTATTAAGGCATACTTGATTTTTTATAAACTTTCTGTTATAAACTTTTTGTTATAAATTCTCTGTTATAAACTTTCTGTTTTTTTAATGCCAGATATATTCTTTATGTCAAAAGGGATGAAAAAGTACAACAGAAACACTAATTACGTGGAAATATAAAATAAGGGAAATTCGCATTTTTGAGGAGAATCATGGGAACAAGGATAAAATTTGTAAAATTTGGACTCTAAACTCACAACTTAATGATATATTTTGAAATTCGTGCTTTTAGGGTCAAACTGGGAAAAAGGGATAAAATTGGTACCGAGCAAATAGCTACAGCTAGAATTATAAAATTCGCAGAGTGCATTTATCTGACTATTTAGACGCGCAAAATAAATGGATTTTGCCAAATGTGTACTTTTAGGAAATAAAAAGGGAAAAAGGGAGAAAGAACCACACATTTTTAAACCCTCCACCTCCAGGATGGGGGTATACTAACTTTGTCATTTCGTTTGTAACACCTTGAAATATCGACCTGAGACACTATAAAGTATATATATTCTTGATCGTCATAAAATTCTAAGACGATCTAGCCATGTCCGTCCGTCCGCCTGTTGAAAGCACGCTAGCATCTAAACGAAAGGAGCTAGAATGTTCAAATTATCCATAAATGCGTCTTATAGTCGTAGATCGGTTGGGATTGAAACGGGGCGAAATCGGCCCAAAGGGAAAAAAATTTCCCTCACAAGGACTAGAACTACCCATAATAATCCCTAATATTTTACAGTATTTAAGCATATTTTTTTCAATATGTCTTCTTGTCCTTACTTGATATTGGGTGTGCTCATTCCCCCGATAACAAAAACGTGCACCATAAAGTGATTCTTATTTATAGGGGGTGAAATGGGGCAAAAAAGGGATAAAAATAGTAAATGTACGGTATGTACATTCCTCTAACGGAGTAGATACATAATATAAAATTATTTTTTTCCAAATTAGTACTTTTAAGGAGTAAAATGGGAATAGAGGGATAAAAATGGTACCAAACAAACGGCTGCCCCTAGAATAATGAAATGCGGTGTATACATTCCTCTGATGGCATAGACACGTAAAATACACGGATTTTTCGAAATTCGTACTTTTTGGGGTTACAATGGAAAAAGGGTATAAAATAGTACCAATCAAATAATCGCAGCTAGAGGCATGAAATTTGGAGTATACATTCCTCTGACTGTGTAGACACGGAAAATAAACGGATTTTTCGAATTCGGTCAAAATGAAAAAAGGGGGTAAAAATAGTACCAACCAACTAACCACAGCTACAGTCATGAAATCCGGAGTATACATTCCTTTGGCTACGTAGACATGGAAAATAAAAGGTTTTTTCCAAATTTGTACTTTCAAGGAATACATTGGGTACAGAGGGATAAAAATAGTACCAATCAAACGGCTACACCTAGAATAATGAAATTCGGTGTATATATTCCTCTGATTGCGTAGACACGTAAAATAAACGGATTTTTCGAAATTCGTACTTTTTGGGGTTAAAGTGAAAAAGGGGTTACAAATAGTACCAACCAATTGACTGCAGCTAGAGTCTGAAGAATTCTGAGTATACATTCCTCTGACTGCGTAGACACGACAAATAAACGGATTTTTCGTACTTTCAAGGGATACAATGGTACAGAGGGATAAAAATAGTACCAACTAAACGACTACAGCTAGAATGATGAAATTCTAATTGGGTAGAAACGTCAAATATAGACATTTTAGATATTCGTAAATTGGTTGAATCATGAAGTTAGGTTATTTTGCACTATGTTCGTCTTATAATGGATTTTCAAAATTTGTTCCTTTGGAATTAAAATAGAATAGAAATAGAAACAACTGTAGCACCCACTATCTACCAATATTTATGGTATTTAAGCTTTTTGAAAATATAAATAGAAGAATATTTTATTTTTGAATTGACGTATTGGTAGCCTTGCCTTATAAGAGTGGTTTGAAATAATTAAAATATTATATTTATTTATAAAATTATTTTTTTAATATTTTCTTTTATTTTGATTTGGCAATAGAAAAAAAATATTTTCCTGTAATATTACTGCACTTCTATGAAAATGGACATGGAATGCATTCAATGGTGAAGGGTATATACATTTTGGAAATACGTGCATTTTCGATTGTGTGTCTTGAATAAACTTTAAGCTTTACTTTGATATGAATAATAGCGGGCTATATTAAAATGTTGGTTGCACCGAGTTTGGTCTTTAAAGTTTGTCAATGTTCCACAAATAGAACTACTCAGTTTATTTGAAAAACGAAAATAGTAATCGGTTTCAAATTTCTGGTTCTATTGGAAAAGTTGAATTTTGTCATTTAATAGTGGAACACAATATCATTCAATCATTCCCAATTGTTCAGTACAGCCCAAAGCAATTGTCAGAAATCGCCGAAAACCGCCAAATTTAAACAACTTCAGTTTTGTTAAAAAATCGAAAAATTCCATTTTATATAGTTGTTGTAAAATATGTATGGAATTCAGATATTATATTTCAATTGTATATTTTCAAAATTCCAGGATAAGGAATTAAAACATATTTTATTGGTATTCATCACTCCTAATAATAGTTCAAACTATTACTTATACCGTTTAGGCATAATTCACTGGTTACAAAAATAAAAACAACCAAACAATTAACATTAAAAAATTATATTTATACACTCCACGAGAGTATTATGTCCTTGTGCATTTGTTTGTAACACTCCCATAGACCCATTGTTAATTATACCCATCGACTTAGAATCACTTTTTGAATCGATTTAGCAATGTCCGTCTGTCCGTCTGTCTGTCCATCTATTCTTGTAATCACGATTCAGGTCGCAATTGTACACAGAACCAAATGAAACTTTGCACAATGAAGTTTTTCGAGATAAGGACGAACGCTATTTAATTTGATGAAAATCGGTTCAGATTTAGATATAGCTCCCATACAAATTTCGATCCCGATTTGTTTTTTTCCACTCTAGAAACTACAAATTGTATCAGAGTGTCTTCAGATTTGGCAAAAAATCGTATATTTAAACTAGGAACACCAATATTGAAAATGGGTCAGATCGGTTCAGATTTACATATAGCTCCCATACAAATTTCGCTCACGGATAGACTTTTTCCGCCCCAGAAACCACGAAATTTCACCGAATTTCTTCAAAGTGAGCATAACACGTTATATTTGAGCTGGAAGAAATAATTGTGATACAAATATTTTTATCGATTTGGCAAATCGGACCTGGTCATATTTGCCTATGATTAGGAAACATACAAAAATTCTTCCCATTTTCACTTTTTACCGAATTGAATTGTATTCGGATAGAAAGTGGAGTGTATCATATAGTCGGCCCCGCACGTCTTTTGCCTTTCCTTTATGAAGCTGTTTCTATTATTGAGTTGATCTCTGTCTCCCGTTTCCGTGGACCAATGTCCCCTAAATATTATTTCAGGTATTTTAAATGGAACGAAAAAGAAAAATTCTCAATGAAAGCATTATAATGCATTTTGAAAAATCTGTTTTAGTAGTAAAGTCAATGCAATTCATTTCAAATGCAATGTTCAAAAATAGCGTTTTCGGTCGTCTACATTTATTACAGTTTTTAATTGGACCATGGACCAATGTCCCCTAAATATTATTTCAGTATTTTAAATGGAACGATAAAGAAAAATTCTCAATGAAAGCATATATAATGCATTTTGAAAAATCGGTTTTAGTAGAAAAGTCAATGCAATTCAATGTTCAAAAATAGCGTTTACGGTCGGCTACATTTATTACAGTTTTTAATTATTAATATTTCTCCATACATGGTTTGTTTATAATCTACGGTAATTTTTCTCTAATTTTTAAGTAGGAGTTTTCATAGTAAAAACAAAAAAACGCAATTACCTTAAAATAATCCTTCATTCTTTGAATTGTACCTCGGACCTTTTATCTTGATTTTACTAATGCTCAATTGGTCATATCTTTTAAATATTTCTTTTTTCGTCTTCTTTAAAATAAATATTTTATAGAGTGCAGTTAACCTACTAGGTTGCAAAGAAGGTGGAAATGGTTATTTGACATGAATGTGGATATATGGAATTTGTACGCATATATTTGTACAACTTGCAGACAAGTTGTAATATATTTATCTACAAAGTAACGCCAATACAATAACATAAGAGGACAGATTTAAAATTTTATAAAATTACCCAAGAAAATCGCCAACTATTATATAAATCACCAAAAAATCGCCATGTCGCCGCATCGAAAATAAAGTCGCCAAACATATTTAAAATTCGCCACGTTTTGCGAGATATCGGTACAGTCCAAAATCCAACAGTGCCTCGTTGTGAATGTATTGGCTTCTCAATAGCCACGAGTGTGTTCTCTGAACCCCATATGCGGCAATTTTGGTAATTGACATAGCCACCGTGATGAAAATGAGCTTCATGCAGGCTGAACTGAAGGACGATCTCTTCTCGAAAATTGTCTACGTAAATTTAGTACAGTTTGCGTTAAAGACTCAATACATTGGAAGCAAGTTTTTAATATTTCCCAATCGTTTTCGATCTTATAGCTCCCTATTTTGCAAATGTCAAACATAAACCTGAAAATAAAAATGAATTTTATTCTACCTTTCAAAGTCAAAGTAGTGGGTAGTTCAAATTTAAAATTTTAACTGGCCCCGATAGGTTACTCCACTTCTTTATAAAGTGAATATACAGTTAATAATGTTGAATGTTCTCCATGGCGGAGGGTATTTTCTTTACCTGTTTATTTTAAAAATATTTTTTATGCATTTTTTCCTGTCCAATGAAAATCTTTTCCTTTGTACTCTGTGTTGTCCAGTGTTAGCTATCACACAATTGAGTTTAGAGTAGATGTCAGAAAATTCCAACAGTTTTTGTGTTTATTTGTTTTAATTTTGTTTTTGTTTTTATGGTTTGGACAGCTGTCCTATAAAAACAACAAATTGCCACGATACTAAGTTCAACCGCGTCGAATTTGATATGCTCTTCACCATGAAGTGCCTTTTACACTAACAACGATACAACAAATACTTCACGTCTAACTACCTAAAACAGAGATTGACAATAACGTCCTATGTGTGTATCATATATGATATAAAGTAAGCCTTTTGTTTGGGCAATTTTGCGATGAAAGTTTAAATTTTGAGAAATATTATATACCGGCAAAGTATGAATACTAGGGTTAGTTTTTTGACTGTTTTAAAATTAACATTCTAGCAAAATCGAATATGTAATTGAAAACACTATGCAACAACAAATTTGCTGAGGTCCAAAACACAATTCAATTCAATTCAACTCAATCCAATTTCAGTGGAAGGTACCTTTAAAATCATTACGCTAATTTTGAAAATGTTTGTTCGAATTAATGATAGTTCTGATGGCTTCTAATGATGAGAAAAAATTATTTTATTTCGAAACAAATTGTATTTGTTGGCCGAAAAAAAACGAAAAAAAGAGACAAAACTCTTTTAATTTTTTGTGAAGGCATCGTATTAAGTGAAACATGTTGTAAATTAATGCCGTAGAGAATTCTTATTGTCATTGTATTGTATTGTCTGTATAATGGAACTTTATGAGGATCATTTTTGTGGAAGATCTTAATCCACTTGCTCCTCTCTTTATGGCTCAATTTGACCCATTTTTCGCAAAAAAAAAATCCAAAATTTGCGGTTGCAATTTTATTTATTTCAAGTTTCCACATCTGTGTTTCTGAAAAAATTCTGTCTCAAATATTCCCCAGCAATCATATGTAAAATATTTTGTTATTATATATATGGTACAAATTTATATGATAAATTTCTAAAGGCACTGTCCACATTGATAACAAATGTTAAATTTGTTTTTATACCCTCCACATCCAGGATGGGGGTATACTAGCTTTGTCATTCCGTTTGTAACACCTACAAATATCGACCAGAGACCCTATAAAATATATGCATATATTCTTGATCGTCTTAAAATTCTAAAACGATCTAGGCATGTCCTTCCGTCTGTTGAAAGCAGGCTAGCATCTAAACGAAAGGAGCTAGAACGTCCAAATTTTACATAAATTCGTCTTATAGTCGTAGATCGATTGGGATTGAAACTGGGCGAAATCGGCTCAAAAGCAAATATTTTTTCTTACAAGGACTAAAAATAGCCATAATATTCAATAATATTTTTCACAATATGTGTGCTTGTACTTACTTGATACTGAATACGCCCATTTTCCCTATAACAAAAAACATGTACCATAAAGTGATTTAAATTCGTAATGTATTCGGGGGTGAAATAAGGAAAAAGGGATAAAAATGGTACATATCAAACGACAACATCTAGAAACACGAAATTCGGTGTGTACATTCCTCTAATTGAGTAGATACATAATATAAAAGTATTTTTTCCAAATTCGTACTTTTAAGGGGTAAAATAGGAATAGAGGGATAAAAATGGTACCAACCAAACGGCTGAATTTCCTCTAATTGCGTAGACACGCAAATAAACAGATTTTTTGAAATTCGTACTTTTTGGGGTTAAAATGGAAAAAAGGTTAAAAATAGTACCAACCAAAAGACCGAAGCTAGAGTCATGAAATTCGGAATATACATTCCTCTGACTGCGTAGACAAAAAATCAAAAAACGAAAATAGTACTAACTAAACGACTTACTCGAATGATGGTGTCTACGCAATAAGAGGGATGTACCCTCGTAAAATAAAGAGATTTTAGAAAGTCGTACTATTAAGGGGTAAAATAGGAAAAAGGGGATAAAAATGGTACCGACCAAATGGCCGCGGCTAGAATCATGGAATTCGTCTTATATATTCCTTTGAATGCATGGACATGTTTATTTTTTGAATTGAATTGAAGTATTATTTCGACACACATAGTGGAACGTATGGGTAGCTTTGCCTTGTAAGCGTGGTTTGAAATAATAAAAATATTATATTTATTTATTTCCGGAAATAAAGGGAACGTTAACACATTAACACTTCGTTTTGAATTTCAATGTCATAGTCAGAAATGCCAGTTTTTCCCTTTACTTGCTTGCTTTTAATTAAGTTAATTTTCAAAATTAATTAAGGCACACACGCACGCTGGCTGCCTGGCTTGGCTTGTATCGTTGCATCCAATTGTTTGCAATTTATTAAACAATTAAACGAAAGAGTTTTTTATAACAATTACCTTTCAGAAATGAAGGTTAAAAACTAATTGTGGTTGTAGTTATTTTTTTACAACAGGAGTTTAGTGTTACAAATTAATAGCAAAATTACAAATGTTGTGCTGAAATCGTAGGGGGGGGGGGGGGAGAATTTAATTGTAGATAATAAATTGGATTTTTGTGGTTTATAGTTTGCGTGGGGTAGAGCAAATGTGTAATTAAAATGTTGCATTTAATTTGCAGCAGACATTTGTTTAAACAACTAAAGTTAAACACGCAATTACACATTACCTGAAAAAATAGTATTTTCCAAATTGGCAAAAGGTCAGGGAGATCATAAAGTGTCTCAAAAGTAAAAAAGCCACATAGGAAAAACTCTCTTTTTATTGGATACCGAGAATGTCAATTTTAAGTTTCGTATACATTAATTAACGTCTTGTTAACCCTCAGCGAAGATGAGGAATTTGAGTCAAAATATATTTAATTCTTTTGTCACACCAAGTACCCTATGACCGCAGATATCCCCCCCCCCACATTATCACAAGAACTCATATCCTCTCGAAGGCAATGTTAAACTTGGCCAGATTATATAAAATAATCAAAAACGCAACTTTCACAAAAATAGATAGATATATTCATGAATGGTGGCCAGCTGTACTGTGTCATGCGGGAGACAGACGTCTCGCTTAACTTTAAACAATTACGCTGCGAAAATGCGTAATTACGGTTGTTTATGTTTATGATATTGGCGATCATAATTGTTATTTCCATGGCAACCACACTCACTCGTACGACCATCAACCACAAATATACATATAGCATACAGAAATGAATGGCATTGTGTGCGGATGCAAATGTCAGTATGTGCTCTGACAGTCGGTCACAAGAGAGCGGAGGTGGCAAGTGAAGAAAAACCACATCAAACGGAAACTTTGCGGAAAGTACAGCAATAACTACAGAAGCTGTAATGTAAAATTACAGAAAAATAGTTTACTGTGTACTAAAGTGAATAAAAGGTGGCATGAATTTGTGTTGTTGACAAAATCGTATTGTACGATATCTGAGAGTTAAGAAGAATTTAAAATAAAATAAATTTTGAATTTAATCGCTATTTAAACGATGGTGCTCATATTCAGCTTTACGGCTTCGTTAATCGTCACAATTGCTGCATTTGATATCATACTATCATGAATATGATAATCCATTTTTTATACACTTTACCAAATAAATAAATATATTTTGGACTGATGAAATAAAAAATGACCCAATTCAAAAAATAGGAGAAAACAATAAAAATTACCCAAAATGAAATTATGCCCAAAAATAAATGCAAAATTACTCAAATGAAAAATAGCTCAGAAGTAGGGTCATTTTTCATATGAAAATCGCACAAAATTTTAATAAATTTTAATATTATATTTTTTTTTGGTCATTTTTCATATTTTTTCATAAGAATGGTGATAGTCATAAAATTCTAAGACAATTGCCATCTTTGGAAAGCACACTAGCTTTAAAACAAAAGAAAGTGGGAAGTCAAAATGTTACAAGAATACTATAATAGATAATAGGCGAAATCAGTCTAAAGGAAATTTTTAACCCATAACAACGTCTAAGAACATTTTTTGGAATATTTATGTTATTGACGTTCATTTTCCATTTTATCCAACATATTGCCCTCAAAAGAGTACAGCCTGGAAACAAAAATCAAAATATGCGTATAATCTTCATAATATTTTTGCCAAGGAGTATCTCTAACTTCGGGAACTGGGACTCGATATCGAAAAGTTTCGTTCGAAATCAATTTTTTTTTATTGCGAAAAATATAAATGTCCAACAAAAACAATAGAATATTAAGATAACGTATATTGGATTCAATATTTGTATGTTTATTTTATTAAATTTCGGACGAAATAAACAAAATCACATGCTGTGATTAGGCCCCTGAACTTCTCGAGGAACCACACTGGTAGAAATTTTAGGGATATAAGAGAGCCAAAACAACTCGTGTATAAACGGTTTCTATAACAACAAAGAAAAACGGCGTTAACTTCTTCCAAACCGAACTTTATATACCATCCACCATGGCTTGCATTCCACTGAGGCTGTCAATTTTCGCAGAATTGCAGTAACAGTACAGAAAAATGTTATTTTTTTAATATTGCCAAACCAAAACAAATAAAATTATTGAAAAAAAAAAACAATTTTATAAATAAATATAAAGTTTTAATTATATCAAACCACGCTTATACGGCAAGACAACCAATATGTTTATACTACAGATATCGAAATAATATTTCAAGCCATATAGCCATATAGGGCAGCAATCTTCTTAGCAGCAAAAAATCTTAAATACCATAAATGTTGGGGGAAAGTGGAAGCATTTTCAGCTACGACCATTTGGTTGGTTGTATTTCCATCGTAGTTTAATTTCAAAAGTAAATATTTTGACAACCCACTATCTCTCACGTACACAATGAGTCCACCCTTTTTTGCCGTAAAAGTAAAAACAAGTAAAAACTAACTCCACCATGGATTGCCTTCCACAGAGGCTGTCGATTTTAGTAGGAGTGCATTAATATTTTTTAATATAGCCAAACCAAAAATATATTTTATAAATAAATATGTAATTTTAATAATTTTTAACCACGGTTATAAGGCAAGGCAATAAATTTAAACTATATATATATAAAAATAATACTTCAAGTCAATTCAAAAAAGAAATATTCTTATAATTATATTTTCAAAAAAAACTTAAATACCATAAATATTGATAGATAGTGGGTGCTACCATTCCATTTTAATTCCAAAAGTAAAAATTTTGAAAATCCATTATCTCTTATGTACACAATGCATGATAACCTTATTTCATGATTCCACCCATTTATACAGTAAAAGTAAAAAATAAGAATTATAGAAAAAGCGTTTATTTTGCGTGTCTATGCAGTCAGAGGAATGTATATAACGAATCATGATTCTAGCAGCGGCCATTTGATTGGTACCATTTTTATCCTTACCCCCTTAAAAGTACGACTTTCGAAAATCTCTTTATTTTTGTCCCCTTTTTACATTATACACCCTAAAAGTACGAATTGAAAAAAATCCCATTCGATTGGTACCATTTTCATCCCCTTTTTCCTATTTTACCCCCTTAAAAGTACGACTTTCGAAAATCTCTTTATTTTTGTCCCCTTTTTACATTTTACCCCCTAAAAGTACGAATTGAAAAAATCCCTTTGTTTTATATGTCTACGCAATCAGAGAGTTTATTAGTCAAGGTGCAGCCGTTTGTTTGTTACCATATTTATCCCTATATTACCATTTAACCCCTTAAAAGTACTAATGTGGAAACAACTACATTTGTATTATGCATCTACTCAATTGGGGGAATGTACACACCGAATTTCGTGTTTGTGGCTATTGTCGTTTGATAGGTAATATTTTCATCCTTTTTTTTCCTATTTCACCCCCTACAAATAAAAATCATTTTATGGTGTGCGTTAATGCTATGAGAGGAATGCGCATTTCAAACATGCTGAAATCTACAACTATAAGACGTATTTATGCAAAATTTGGACGTCTTAGCTCCTTTCGTGTAGATGCTAGCGTGCATTCAACAGGCAGTATGACCAGATCATCTTAGAATTTTATGACGAACAAGAATATACATATATATTTTTTTAGGGTCTCAGGTCGATATTTCGGAATGACGAACTTACTATACCACCATCCTGGAGGTGTAGGGTATAAAAATTGCCTAAAAATACATCTCATTTGGGGTATATCCATATCATACTTAGATTAAAGGTTTTCCGCGTTACGTTGCGAAAAGTATGGTACTCAATGATTACAACCTTGCAACAAAAATCAAAATATACCCGTCTTGTGGTTGAGAAATCCAATAGAAATTACTACAAGCCTTCGTCAACACATGTCTTCATATAATCTTGAAAATATTATTGCCAAGGATAACGATAGGATGAGGCTTGGATATGAGGAGGAGGTTTGGACAGGCTTTAAGAAAGGACAACGACGGGATCTTCTTATAGCCCTTAAGTACAATAGACAGGGTAGAAGAAAACTCGGAATACCGCAGTGCTCCTGGCGCCGGGCCAAAATACAAGAACTGGTGCTAAACATGGTACACGATATCGAAAAGTCGAAATAAATTTTCATTTATTGCGAAAAAATAAAAATGTCCAACGAAGACAAATATGATATTGAAATAATAAATGTACCAGTTAGAATCCGTTATGAGATACACAATGGTTTATATTTGAGTCAATTGAAAAATATTTTTCCACCGAAGCACACAATTTTTTTCTTAGAATATCCTACTACTATATCGAACATTTATAAAAAACATCGACAACGTTGGTCCTCTTTCAGAGAATGTACTGACTTAGACCACTTTCATTATTCTAAAAATTGAAAAAATTGAACACACAAAATATTTATTTGTTTTCGCAAAAGTAATATTTCTTTACCAAAAATGAAAGAAAACAAAAATATTTTATTCCAAAAAATGTTTAAACAAGTAAAGAAAGACTAAAGTCGGGCGGGGCCGACTATATAATACCCTACACCACTCCCTGTGTATGTACCTCGCTTTGATTACTAAACCCAAGTATTTCATGGGAGCAATTTTATGTTGTTCATATAAATTATACAGAATGCTATAAATTCATCTTTAGTCAAATTAAACGAATATGGTAAATAATATGGTAATTGATCCAATTATCCGACAGACAAATACAAATTATACAGTAGTAATAGGACCGACATTTCAAAAGGGGGCCTATAACAACATTCTGGGTATGGTCTAAAACATGGGCCTATATATTTCTCATTCACGGTAGGTATTCCTAGTTGAAAAATATCATGATCTGCAAAATTTGATGAAGATCCGATGTAAGATGTAGTTTCTAGAGCTGTAATAGATCAGAATGGGCCCCATTTGGGTTATACCAAAGTATGGACATATGGGCATCACCCAAATAAGTAAGAAAAGGCTAAAGACGGACGGACTTTTTATCTCACTACAATTCAATTCGATAAAAAAGTGAAATCGGGAAGGATTTTTGCATCCTCTAAATGTATGTCTTTGACAAAAATGTTAAATCGGAAAGGACATTTGTATGGGGGTATATTGAATGTATGTTTATTGGTGAAATATAATATGTAAAGTTTGGCCAAAATCAGTTAAACATTCGGGAGCAACATTTGTATGAGGGCTATATCTAAATCTGAACCGATCTTACCCACTTTCACCATAGGTTTTTTAGTTGGGTTATAAGATGTTGTGCCAATTTTAAAGAAAATCGGGTACAATATGTGGTTTCTAGAGCGGAAAAAGTCAAATCGAACGCCTTGAAAGACAAACATTGAGTGATGTATCAATGGAATTCAGCCACATTTCTGACTCACCTATCCATTAACCACACTGTATGTTGTGAGTGTATATAACGTACTTGTAAATGTATAAAGTGATATTATGCATTATTATATCGTGTATTTTGTGGCTCATTAGCCATGAGAGCGACTGTGTATGCTGTTTGGGATTGAAAAGTGGAGGAGTGAAAAAAAAAATCTGAAATAATTGGTTCATATTGTTGACCACACATTGAAAAAATATTCGATAACGATAATCATGGATACTTGTCCATATATGCGACAACATACATACATTCAATCCTTCATTTAATATTGTGGATATTATTTAATGTTTCGCAAATATTTAATATTTAATTGTTATTGAAGAGAATAAACACTAATAATAATTAAAGGCCGGCATACACCAGGAAGTTGGATAGATATCAATGACTCTACCTCGGTGGTCATTTATATTTATGGTTTGCAGTGAATTGCGTGAATGTTGACATATATTTTATGTTCAGGCCAAAAAAAGGAAAATGGTACATTTGTGAAGTTATCTGCTGCGAAAAGAGAATGGGACAAATACAATTTAAACCAACGCCCCCTGTGAAAAATATATGAGACAATTAACAAAATAAATAATAATACATTCAAATGATTTTGATGAGCAGTAGAAGAGTATCGCTTTCCCATGAAGGATGATGCAATTTTGCAGCGACACTCGCTTTAATTACACTAGACAACAATAAAGAAAAATTTTTCTGTCCAGGATCTAAGATTTGTTTGTATGTATTACAGATCCATAAAATAAACACCAAATATTATTTTACTGATAATTTATTTTTAAATTTATTATTAGTTTCAATAATTTCTAGAGGGCATGTGTGGAAGAGGCTACAGTGGATTACTTTATGAATGATTTCATTAGATTTAAATCATCTTATCATCAATTTAATTTGTTGTACTAAGCGTCCCTAATTAACTAAATATATAACTCCAGTTATGATTATTCCATTCCACATGTAACGATATGCTCTATTGTACAATTATATCTAAATAGTTCATATTAGGGTAGCTTTTCACATTTTTTCTATTTTACCTCTTGGTAAAACTCTCTTGATAACAATAACAACACTATACTTTATTCCAATAACCACTTACTACAAAGTTTTATATTCCTTTATGTCGGTTTATGCATTGTTCGAGAGAGAGAAAAAAATGTTTATTTCCATCAAAAGGTTTAACTTTGAAGTGTCATCTGCATATGCATATGAACAATAGAAATGCACAAAAAAAACACAAACAAACATATACAAAAATATACAATTGTTTGTGAGATGGTGTGTGTGTGTAGAAATGTTAGCAGATCCATCCTCACATCTATGCAAATGTCAGTGGAAAGATGGGCGTGTGTGTGGATGAGGATACGTTTGCAAGAGCATTTTTTGGTCCCGTAAGCCGACTTCTCATATACCCTCATACTCGAACGGAAAAGGGATGAGGGTGGCATTGTTTATTATTTTAGTTTTTAATTTCACTAGTTTTCAACCATTTTGCCGTAGTTCTGTGGCTGATGATGATATTAAAAATAAAATTTTCATCATAGATATCTTTAGTATTTGGACTATAATTTCGGGATCTCAAGTCGATTTAGTTGAAAGTAATTATGAGGGCAACTTTAAATATTTGTACTACAGTCTATAACTCCAATTAAACTTATTTTAATAAATGTACAGGTAGAAAGTCTTAAAAAATGCAAAAAAATGATTTAAAGAATATTTCTGCTGACACGGAAAACTCCCTTAAAAATAGAATAAAATCTAACATTTTTTATATTATTTAATATAAATTTTTTTAATAGATTTTTTTTTTCAAATAGGATCAAAAATTCTATTTTTATACACTCCACGAGAGTATTATGTCTATGTGCATTTGTTTGTAACACCCAAAAGGAGGCGAGCTAGACCCATTGTTAATTATACCGATCGACTTAGAATCGCTTTTTGAATCGATTTAACAATGTCCGTCTCTCTGTCTGACTATCGGTTCTTGTAATCACGATACAGGTCGCAATTGTAGCCAGAACCAAACGAAACTTTGCACAGCGAAGTTTTTCGGACAAGAACGAACTCTATTTGATTTGAAGAAAATCGGTTCAGATTTAGATACGAATACGAATTTTACTCCCGATTTGACTCTTTTCACTCTAGATACCACATATTACAACAGATTCTCCTCAAAATTGGCAAAACATCTTATATTTAAACTAGGAGCACCTATGGCGAAAATAGGTCAGATCGGTTCAGATCTTTATATAGCTCCCATACAAATTTCGCTCCAGATTTGACTTTTTCCGCTGCAGAAACCACATATTGTATCAGATTGTCTTCAGATTTGGCAAAACATCTTATATTTAAACTAGGAACACCTATGGTGAAAATGGGTCAGATCGGTTCAGATTTATATAGCCCCCATTCAAATTTCGCTTCCGATTTGACTTTTTCTGCTCTAGAAACTACATATTTTAACAGATCTTCAAACATCTTATATTTAAACTAGGGACACCTATGGTGAAAATAGGTCAGATTGGTTCAGATTTTTATATAGCTCAGATACAAATTTCACTTCCGATTTGACTTTTTCCGCTCCAGAAACCACATATTGTATCAGATTGTCTTCAAATTAGACGAAATATCTTATATTTGTACTAGAAGCAACCATGGTGCAAATGGGTCAGATCGGTTCAGATTTATATATAGCTCCTACACAAATTTCAATCCCGATTTCACTTTTTCTACTCTATAAACCACATATTGTAACAGATCTTCTTAAAATCTTGCAAAATATCTTATATTGCAACTAGAAACAGCCATGGTAAAAATACGTCAGATTGGTTCAGATTTTTATATAGCTCCCATAAAAATTTCGCTCCCGTATTGACTTTTTCCGCCCCAGAAACCACATATTTTCATCGAATTTCTTCAAATTGATTGTGAAAGTTAGTCACTTCATTCCATGTTTGGATATAGCCCCGATACAAATATTCTACTCGATTTGACAAATTGGACCAGGTCATATTAGCCTATGATTAGGAAACTTACAAAAATTCTTCCCGTTTTCACTTTTTCACCGAATTGAATTGTATTCGGATAGAAATTGGAGTGTATCATATAGTCGGCCCCGCCCGACTTTAGCCTTTCCTTACTTGTTTTTATTTTTTTTTTGCAAAAAAAAATATTTTTGTTTAATTTTTCTGTTTTTTGGTGAGTGTTCACAAACCACTGTTTATACTTGAAATTCGTCAGATCAGTAGTTCTCACAATTCACATTAATTTAATCTTACAGTCCTAAACTTAACAATTAGAAGTATGGACTACGAAGAATGGAATTATAATAAAAAATAAAAATAACCATAAAATTTTGCAATCCATTCGCAACACCTTGTACTATTTATTATATTCTTCATGTGGTAAAAAGTCGATCTCTCCACGCCTGAGCTAGTGTGTTTAAATTTCCCACACATGTGTGTAATATTGACAGGTTATAATTGATAATAGACAAAAACGTACCAGAGCGAATTAAATTCCAGATTTTTTTGAAAATTTCTTTCTTATATGATCCAAGACTTACCTTATATTCACTTTGGTACATACATTCCCCATGTTCAGTGAACGTGCATCAACAAATATTGTATCATAAAAGATACTTTTAGGGATGAAATAGGGCAAAAAAATGGTACGAATAGAACTACAAAATCTAGAAGCATACAATTTGGAGGAAATATGTATAAAAATTGTACCAACTAAATCTGCTGAAAATAAAATCATGAAACTTCTTTTGGGGAAATAAAGGAGCGAAAGGAGTTAAAATGCTACCAATCATAGCTGGAATCATAAAGTAATTGTGTAGCGTGAATGGGTAAAATTGATCGAGAGGAATATTTTTTTAAAGATTGTTGTCTTATAAAGAGTGATTTTTTTGAGGTTAGGATTTTCATGCATTAGTATTTGACAGATCACGTGGGATTTCAGACATGGTGTCAAAGAGAAAGATGCTCAGTATGCTTTGACATTTCATCATGAATCGTCTTACAAACGAACAACGCTTGCAAATTATTGAATTTTATTATCAAAATGCGTGCTCTGTTAAGAAAGTTCATTGCGCGCTTCCATTTTATGGTCAGTTTAATCGACCCACTGAAGCGGCTATTCGGGCTATTGTGACTAAATTTCGCACCAAATTTACATTGTTGGACATTAAACCACCAACACGCTTACGTAGAGTGCGAACTGAAGAAAATATCGCAGCTGTATCGGCCAGTGTTAATGATGACCACCAATTTTCGATTCGTCGCCGTTCGCACCAATTGGGTCTCTGTTACTCAAAAACGTGGAAATGCCAAAATTGGACTAAGCGGATGGACCACCTAAGACGCAGCCGCGGTCAACATTTAAATGAAATTATCTTCAAAAAGTAAATGTCATGGACCAATCTAACGTTTCAAATAAAGAACCGATGAGATTTTGCAAATTTTATGCGTTTTTTTTTAAAAAAAAGTTATCAAGCTCTTAAAAAATCACCCATTATATTTCTACCGTGACTCTACAAAGTAGGAGTAGCAGGACAAAAAATGTAACGCATTGAAGACTTAACTTAAGACCCAACGTATGTTTTGTTCAAATCCGTTTGACGACTTTTTAAGCTGACTAAGTTTGCCATTCTTTTTGTAACATCTTAAAATATCGACCTGAGACCCTATAAAGTATATCTATTATCGATCATCATAAAATTCTAAGACGATCTAGCAATGCCCGTATGTCCGTTCGTATGTTGAAAGCAAGCTAGTAACTAAACGAAAGGAGCTAAGTAGTCCAAATTTTCCATAAATGCGTCTTATAGTCGTAGATCAGTTGGGATTGAAAGTGGGCGTAATCGGCCTAAAGGGAAAATATTTCCCTCACAAAGACCGAAAATACGTCTAATACACCTTAATATTTAGAGTATATAAGCATATTTTTTTCAATATGTCTATACTTTTGGTATGTGCATTCCTCTTATATCAAAAACGTTCACAATAAATTGATTCTTAATCGTAGGGGTGAAATGGGGCAAGAAGAGATAAAAATGGTACCTGCCAAACGACAACGGCTAGAAACACGAATTTCGGTACGTACAAAATATTTTTTTGTCAAAATTCGTACTTTTAAAGGGTAAAATGGAAATAGAGGGATAAAAATTGTACCAACCAAACGGCTACACATAGAATAAAGACATTCTGTGTATACATTCCTCTGATTGTGTAGACACGCAAAAAATAAAGGGTTTTTTCGTAATTCGTACTTTTAGGGGAGTCAAATGGGGAAGGGGATAAAAATTGCATTAATCAAATGGCCAAAGCAAGAATCATAAAATTCAATCTATACATTCCTCCTACTGCGCAGACACAAAAAATGTTTTTTTTTGTAGTTTTACAGAGGATAAATATGGTACCAACTAAACAGCTACAACTAGAATAATGAAATTCTTTGTGTACATCTCTCTAATTAATAAAGAGATTTTCGAAAGTCTCATTTAAGGTGTAAAATGAGAAAAAGGGGATAAAAATGGCCGCAACTAGAATCATGGAATCCGGTGTATACATTCCTCTGACTGTATAGACACGCAAAATAAAAAGTTTTTTCCAAATTCCTACTTCGTCGCTTTTACGACAAAAACACTGTGAATGTGAGAGATAATGGTTGTTCCCAAACGGCTGTAGGTGAAAATGGACCCAGTTTCCTCCTAGTTTTTTTGAAGATTGCTGCCTTATATTTGATTTTTGAATTGACTTGAAGTATTGGCCTAGTATTAGCTACTATTAGTGGTAGCATTGCCATATATATTTATTTATAAAATTATTTTTACAATATTTTTATTTGTTTTGGTTTGTTTTGTAGCCGCTGTGCAATGCAATTCATGATGGAGGGAATATAATGTTTGGCCCGGCCGTCTTAACAACCTTTCTACTTGTTTTTCAAACCCCAAAAAATAAATCTTTTTTTTTAGTTTTTCTGTCCCAAAATATAGTATAAATATTAAAGAAACCTTCGACGAAAATTGGAGTAGAAAATGTTGGCGTTGGATTATGACTCAATGCACACAAAAATAATATTTTGACCCCAAAAACTAAATTTGTATTTTTTTAACATAATTTTATAATTTTTTTGCTGCAGTTTCATTTAAAATTATACAAAAAGTAATATAGCGGGGTGTGGCAAAACAAGTTATCTGAATTTGTAAATTACCAATCGAACAAGTTGCAGACGTAGTGACAAACTTTGTATGCCCTCTAGCCGATGATTGATGTTCAAAATGGAAAAGAGGAACGTAAAACGCAACGTAAAAACAACATATGAATTACCATATTTTTTATAAACAAACATCAGGGGGAGTTATTGTTGTTGTTTTCTTTTCGCTTTTTTTCTGCAACTATTGAATATGCATTTTCTGCATGTGAAATGCAATAGACGTATGTGTATTGAGTTGGGTCGTTAATGAATAACACTAAACTAAACTCTAAAATATATATTTAAAAAAATTGGAAAAATTAAAATTAAATTTACAAATTTAAAATTCCAATTTTTATCAGTTCATCCGAAAAATAAAGAATATATTTAATATGTACATATATTAGAAAATAAAAAAAACATTTAAATTTCTGGGTTTTTTATCATAATAGAAAAACGATATTTTAGACAATTAAATATATATTTTTTAATTATTTTACAAGGGTTTGTAAAATGGTATTAAAAAAGGAAGAAAATGGTTTGGTTACGATTCATTTAAAAAAATATTTCTTTATTTTTTACCGACTATTGCTAATGCACATGAAGACGATATTCAGAAGACTTATAGACATTGCCCTTAGCTTCAATTTGCCGTATAAATTGACTTGAATGGCTATTTTGCCTACGAATTTCAGGAACTGGACTGATTTTAGTGATAAAAGTAGTCACAATTCTCATTCGGTACAACAACCATTCCTTCGGTAGAACACCAGAACCACTTGTCTTGCGACCCACTCTATTGCACATGCGTATGCACACATTTACAAAACCAAAAACCCACACAAGCACTACCTCTGACACAACGTAAACATACACACACACTCACTCATCCACCCATATCCACGTCCACGAGACCTATGCTGATATATGTACGACAGGACCAATTCACATACAAATGAAAATATGAAAACAAGAGCATTTCACTCTAAAACTAGATGGATGAAGGATATGCAAGGATATATGTACGTATGCTCCTAGTGTGAGTTTGTAACATCTGTGGTGCATAATGTATGCGGTTGTTTCAAAGTTGAGGTATTTCAAAATTGACACAAAAAGGCAAAAACTAGTTCTTTTCCTGACGGGGAAAAAAACTACATTTTAGCTAATGAAAAGCACACAAACTCGTAAGCCGACTCCCACAGTTCGCATAGTTCGCACATTGCAGAGAGCGAAGGTAAATAAATAAAATTTTAAAGTTCAACAAAATCAAACACAAATATACTTTTATTAATTTGCGAGGGAGTTCATAAAGTAAACACTACTTTGTCTGTCTACTTGTTTAAATCAATCTGTAAAGAAAATTCCAAAAAAAAATACGAGCACGAAGAAGCATAGTAACATTGTGCTTTTAAATTTTCCTGAATAATTAAAAACGAAAAGAGATTTTCATATGTTTGCAATTTTTTCTTTGGCTTGTCTTCGACTACCATTAGAGATTTTCCAATTTAATGAGTTTTCATTATGGATTCTTAACCCGGATTACATTTCACTGCAGTGAAGGCAGACGAGTTCTCCAAAGCCTTTTATGTTCTGCATGTTATCAATTAGTGCACTTATCAAATATGCAGACTTTATGGTAAACAAATAAAAGGATGTTAGTATCGGACTGAATACCCTCCACTATAGAGTGCATTCCACACTATTGCCGGTAGATTAGAGAGCGTCGACTTTACGTAGAACTGCAGCACCTCATTAAGAAATTTCTATATTTTTTATACAAATTGCAATACAAGCTTTTACAAACAGAGGCAGGAAATACCCCAAAGTAGTTAAGTATGTTTTTTGAATATATATGCTTATAATTACTTCATAGCGTAAAAGTGCACCATTCAGCTATTCTTATTTGCAGGGGTGAAATGGGGGGAAAGGGATAAAAATAGTACCTATCAAGCGAAAACAGATAGCAATACAAAATTAGGTGTGTACTTTCCTCTAATTGAGTTGACACGTAAAATAAAAGTTTTTTCAAATTCGTACTAAAATTGAAAATATTACAATCCCCCAAAATTAGAATTCTCAACAAAAATTAAACTTAATAAGGCAGTAGTTCCACTAAATCATAAAAAACATCTAAATTGTAAAGAAATCCCATAAACTGGCCATTCACACATAAATGCATGATCATTGATCAATTCTTAACGAATGATTTTCTCATACGAAGAGATATGGTCACGCATACTCTTTAAGTTATCTCTCCTTAGATCTCTCACAACTTCAGCTCTCTTAAAAAATAACCAAAAACAGCCACAAACACACAGAAAATAAAAACATTAATTATTATTAAAATAAACATAATTTTTAAACAAAAATGTTATTCTGCATTTCTATGAGGCAAGAGCTTTCCAGTGATATGTTACTTTTATAAATTGCATCTATAAAACGCCACAAAATGGTACCGAAAGAATCATGCTTGCAGTTTTAATATAATTATTTGGTAAGTTCAAAACTTGTATAGCGTTAACGCGCACCATAAAGTGATACATATCATAGGGGGCTGAATAGAAGGGGGGAGGGATAGAAATGGTATGACTATAGCTATTGAAATGAAATTCGGTGAGTACATCCCTCGAATCGCATATACATGCAATAAAAATTTTTCGAAACTCGTACTTTTAAGTGGGGAAATGTTGAAAATGGGATATACTTAGCACCCACCAAATGTCTGCAGCTAGAATACAGAAATTCGGTATGTACATTCCTATGACTGTATAGATCTTCAAAAGCGAGGAAATTTTCGAAATTTGTACTTTCATGGGGAAACGGGGAGAAAGTCTTGAAAATCGGTGTATATTTCGCCTCGAAATATAGTAATGCGATATTTCGATACTCGTACATTGAGGGTCAAATTGGGCAGAAAAGTATAAAATTGGTGGCAACCAAATGGCTGCAGCTAGAATCATAAAATTTGGCGGGCACATTCCTCCGATTGTGCAGACACACAACATAAAGAATTTTTAGAAAATTTTTAATTCTAGAGAAAACGGAGTGAGTGAAATAGTACCAATTGAATAAATGCAGCTGGGATCATATTTATACAATTCTCTGATTTTGTAGATGCGCAAAATAAAAGGCTTTCTTTCTTTTTGATTTGAACTGACATATTCTCCTGGCTCAATAACATTTTGCATCTGGGTCATTTCACGCCTAGCGGTACGGGGTTTGACCTCGATAGCTGCGATTGTTTTGAAAGTTTGTGCAAATATTCTTTTCATAAAATTATTGTATACGTATTTTTGGAAACAATTTTGAATTTTTTTTCACGAGTTATGAACAATTAAACAGTGAAAAACATACTACTTTTTTAAAAGGTGTGTTCATTCAATGTGTTATACTTCGTTTTGCAGGTAATTTCAATTATATTTAAAATAATGATGTGTTGTATTATATAAGGGTTAGATTTTTTAAAGTTTTTGCGATTTTAATTATTTTATTTTGATTTTTGGAATGATTACACCAATCCAATTTGTTGAAATTTAAAGTAGTGTGCTTAGGTCTAGGTATTTAGGTATTTTTAAGCGACTGTGCGAGTTTGAAGGAAGTGAAATGATGGCTTCTATTTTTTACGATTTTTTTTACAAAATCAACCAGACTTACAGTGGAAAATCATCAATATTATAACTTTTTCATTAGTTCATAAAAACAATGAAAATCAAGGAAAAAATAAAATTAATTAATTATTATACCCTCCACCTTGAAATATCGATCTGAGACCCTATAAAGTATATATATTCATGATCGTCATAAAATTCTAGGACGATATATATGATATGCCCGTCCGTCTGTTGAAAGCACGCTAGCATCTAAACGAAAGGAGCTAGGACGTCCAATTTTCTCAGAATACGTGTTATAGTTGTATATCGGTTGGGATTGAAAGTGGGCGAAATCGGTCCAGAGGGAACATTTTTTCCCTCACAAGGACTGAAAATACCTCTAATATTTGGACGATTTAGGCGTGTTTTTATACCCTCCACCTCCAGGATGGGGGTATACTAACTTTATCATTCCGTTTGTAACACCTTGAAATATCGACTTGAGACCCTATAAAGTATATATATTCTTGATCGTCATCAAATTCTAACACGATCTAGATTCGTACTTTTAAGGGGTAAAATGGAAAAAGGGGATAAAAATAGTACCAAACAAATGACCGCAGCTACAGTCAGGAAATTCGAAGTATATATTCCTCTGATCACGTAGACACGAAAAATAAAAGCTTTTTTTCCAAATTCGTACTTCCAAGGGATACAATGGGTACAGAGGGATAAAAATAAACGAAACGGCTACAGATAGAATCATGGAATTCGGTGTATATATTTCACTGACTGCATAGACACGCAAAATATTTAAAATGGTTGTATCATGAAGTTTGGTTATCTTGCACTGTGTACGTGGGATAATGGATTTTCAAAATCTGTTCTTTTGGGTTTAAAATAGAATGGAAATACAACCAACTGTAGCACCCACTATTTACCAATATTTATGGTATTTAAGCTTTTCTGAAAGTATAGATATAAGAATATTTTTTATATAGTGTAAACGTATTGTAGCCTTGCATTATAAGCGTAGTTTGAAGTAATAAAAATATTATATTCATTTATAAAATTATTTTTTCAGTATTTGTACTTGTTTTGGTTTGGCTATATTAAAAAAATATATTTTCCTGTAATATTACTGCACTTCTACGAAAATCGACAGCAATCTGTGGTATGCAATCCATGGTGGAGGGAATATAAAGTTCGGCCTGCCCGAAGTTTACTTCGTTTCTACTTGTTTGGATTATTTTTGCTTATATTTAATTGATTTTGCAAAAAAGTGCACCATAAAGTGATTCTTATGTATAGTATGTGAAATGGGGCAAAAGGGATAACAATTTTACCTATCACACGACAACAGCTAGAAACACGAAACTCGGTGTGTACATTTCTATAATTACGTATATAACGTAATATAAACGTATTTTATCCAAACTCGTACTTTTAAAGGGTAAAATGGTAGGGATAAAAATTGTACCGACCGAACGGCTGCACCTAAAATAATGAAATTGTGTGTGTACATTAGAGCGTACCAGGTTACAAGTAAAAAAAAAGTTCGCCGTACACCTTCGAATATGAAGTATTATTGAAAGGTAGTTTCAAAAATTTCTTTTTTATTTTTTTTATGCCGAACGTAGGGGTCGCGCTTTTACATTTTTCTATATAACTTCTGCATTTATAAACGGATTTTAAAGTGTGGTACATCGATGTTTTTGTCTCGACGAGGCCGATTTTTTTTGAAAATCGACATACTTCTTTAGGAAGTGTTTCATGATTTTATGCGAGCTTTAATTTTCTGATATTAGAGTGGTACATTAGGGTAGTAGCAACTGAGATATGATGGGTAAGTACCAGAAGGGGGTGCTTGAGCTCAATGACTTCAAAGACAAAAAATCGACCTCGACGAGACAAAAACATCGATGTATCACACTTTAAAATACGTTTATAAATGCAGAAGTTATATAGAAAAATGTAAAAGCGCGACCCCTACGTTCGGCATAAAAAAATAAAAAAAATTTTTTTGAAACTACCTTTCAATAATACTTCATATTCGAAGGTGTACGGCGAACTTTTTTTTTGAGGTACGCCCTAGTGTACATTCCTCTGATTACGTAGACACGTAAAATAGAGGGATTTTGGGGATAAAATGAAAAAGGGGATAAAAATTGTACCAACCAAATGGCTGCAGCTAGAATCGTGAAATTTGAAGTATACATTCCTCTGACTGCAAACAATAAAAGGTTTTTCCAAATTCGTACTTTCAATGGATACAATGGGAACAGAGGGGTAAAAATGGTACCAACTAAACGGCTATAGCAAGAATGATGAAATTGGGTGTGTACATCCCTCTAATTGCGTAGACACATAAAATAAGGAGATTGTAGAAAGTCGTACTCTTAAAGGGGTAAAATGGAAAAAGGGGATACAAATAGTACCATCTAAACGGCTACAGGTAGAATGTCTAATTGCGTAGACACGTAAGATAAAAAGATGTTTCCAAATTCGTTCTTTTTTATTTTTACGGCAGAATTGGTTGAGTCGTGAAGTTAGGTTATCTTGAACTACGTACGTGAGATAATGTATTTTCAAAATTTGTACTTTTGGAATTAAAGTAGGTTGGAAATACAACAACTGTAGCACCCAATATCTGCCTATATATTGACTTGAAGTATTATCGATATATATATAGTAAGGTTCATCTTGTGATTCAGAAGTAGAGAAAATTGTTAGAACTGATAATAGGAAACTTTAAAAACTATTTATTAAGTTTGATTTAATAAATAACGCAAATTAATATTAAATTAAATTTATTAAGTATGAATTAATAAATAACGCAAATTAATAACAAAAATAGCATTAAATAAATTAACACTACTTAATTTAACTGAGTATTAATAATTAATAAAAAAATAAATATTTAATATTTGGAATTCAACTTTTTTGCTGAGCTCATTTATATCTTTACTTTTATCTGGCCCATGTTTCATTTACAAAGGGAATGATAGACTTGGTGTATTCTCCTTCCTATATTATAGAGAAGAAAAACATCTATCGATTCCTAATTAAATTCGAAGAATCAAGAAAACTTGAAACTAATTTAAAGTTAGTTATCTATATACAGTCTCATAATCACTTGACTTATTTCGCTAATTGTGTCTTAGTTCTTTATATGATACTCGGGGATCAAGGAGAAGTTTTTATATCAAATGAACTGTTAACTTTAAATGAACGTCCGGATATATAGACCAAATTGAATCAAAATTGTCCTGAATGTACTTAGGACCAAGTAGATCATCAACACATTCAAAAGATCATCATAAAACAATTCGGACTTAAGATCTTGTACGACGTTTTCCTTGATGATAATGAAAAAGATGATAGATTGAAAAAGTATGTATGGCTACATTAAATCAGGATCTTAACTGTAATGTCCTAGGAAAAACTAATTATCTCCACCATTCAAAAATCTTAGGAGGTTTAAGTGAAAATATTTTTTCTGAAACTATTAAAACCTTTAGGAGCACACAGTTCAAGGCTATCCCTGTCCTCCTACTCCGAAAGAAACTCCCTTAAAAATTATGTTCAACTTTAATTTGAAAACAACAACAAAACATTTTCCGCAATGTAATTTTCACAAATGTTACTTAATTTGGCGAAATTTCATTTTTATAATACCGCAAAATTTAAACAACGTTCATACATATATATATATATATATGTATGTGCAAACATAAGTGCATAAGTATGTCCGTATTGGTGGTGGTGGTGGTACACATACAAGATGCTGTGGCCCGGCGAAGCACTGTATTCCGGCAATTATGATACTCGGCAAGTCCTTGGGCCCGGGAGAGAGAGGGAGAGCGAGTGAACAGGCAATACGGGTGTAATCAGTGGAGCCATGCCACGGGATGTCGAGAAAAATGGTCATAAGAAAATACGCTAAAACAGTTTACTTGCTTAAACTGTTGCTAAAAGATGTGAAAATGTGCCAAAAGAAGAAAATTACTAAAGTACACACACAAACACGAACACACACTCACGGTGGAAAATAACTAAAGTTTATTCATAATGGAAATATGCAAACTTGCTATAATTGTGGCAGAATGCACGGACTGCATGGAGTAGGGACAATGAATGGCATGCTTCCTTCCCCTCAATTTTTTGCAGTTGTTCTCTTTTGTTATTGTGTTCCCTGTTATGATCCTTATAATGGCTGTTGTTTGTCGAAAACAGTTGTGAACACTTTAAGTGCAACAAACATGGGTGGCACGAGGGGCACATTGTGATGTGACTGGTGTTGGCTGCAGAGGTGCTGGTATGGGGGAAGTTCATAAAGTTTTTTAACGCGTTTACAGGTTACAGGAAAAGTCACTCATCTGACTTGGCATTGCATTCTGTTTCCAGCATAATTTTAATATTCAAGTCGTTTTATTTTTTATTTTTTAGGGTTTAGTATTAAATAATTAAAAGTGCAACAATTACGACTACAGCTTCCTAAGGGAGAATGAATAAAGTTTCTGCTAAAGTAGCGGTGATAAATACTAGGAGCGATTCTATGGAAACCAGTAAGAAATGAATGAAAATATGGTGCTATTTGTCATACTGGTGCATGTCTGTATCTAACAAAATGCTCCTCTCCCCTATAACCTACACTAGGCGACCCTTATTTAAAAAACACTATAACAAAAATCTGCTCAAAATTTTACATTAAATAAAACCTGAAATTATATTTATTTCTTTTTAATTAAAAAAAAAACAAACAAGTAAAAAGGCGTTAAGTCTGGCAGGGTCGAACTTTCTATACCCTACTCTATGGATTACATTCCACAGAGGCTGTCGATTTTCAAAGAAGTGTAGTAACATTGCAGGAAAATGACAATTTTTTTTATAGCCAAACCAAAACAAATAAAAATATTGAAAAATATTAAAATAAAATAAAAATGTTGAATAAATATTTTTTTTAAATAAATATAAAATTGTTATTTTTTTAAACCGGGCTTATAGGCAAGGCTACCTATACGTTTATACTATATATATCGAAATAATAGTTCAATTCCGTTCAAAAACAAGTAAGGAAAGGCTAAAGTCGGGCGGGGCCGACTATATAATACCCTACACCACTCCCTGCGTATGTACCCCGCTTTGATTACTAAACCCAGGTATTTCATGGGAGCAATTTTATGTAGTTCATACAAATTATATAAATTATATTCATATAATTTATATGCTATAAATTCCTTCAGTCAAATTTAACGAGTATGGTAAATAATATGGTAATTTATCTAATTGTCCGACAGACAAATACAAATTATACAGTAGTATACCAAAGTCATACCAAAGTATGGACATATGGACATCACCCAAACAATTCTCATTGCAATTCAATTCGGTAAAAAAGTGAAATCGGGAAGGATTTTTGCATCCTGTAAATGTATGTGTTTGACAAAAAATGATAAATCGGAAAGGACATTTGTATGGGGGTTTATTGAAACCTGGAACGATGTGACCCGCTTTCACCATGTCTGTTTATTGGTGAAATATAATATGTAATATTTGGCCAAAATCGGTTAAACATTCGAGACCAACATTTGTATAAGGTCTATATCTAAATCTGAACCTATCTTACCCACTTTCACCAAAGATGTTTCTAGTTCGATTATAAGATGTTGTGCCAATTTTAAAGAAAAACGGGTACAATGTGTGGATTTTAGAGCGGAAAAAGTGAAACCGGGAGCGACATTTGTATGGGGGCTATATCTAAATCTGAACCGATCTTACCCAATTTTTGCACACGTGTTTCTAGTTGGATTATAAGATGTTCTGCAAAATTTAAAGAAAATCGGTTACAATATGTCGTTTCTAAAGCGGAAAAAGTGAAATCGGGAGCGACATTTGTATGGGGGCTATATCTAAATCTGAACCGATCTTACCCAATTTTTGCATACGTGTTTCTAGTTGGATTATAAGATGTTCTGCAAAATTTAGAGAATATCGGGTACAATATGTCGTTTCTAGAGCGGAAAATGTCAAATCGGGAGCGACATTTGTATGGGGGCTATATCTAAATCTGAACCGATCTTACCCAATTTTTGCAAACGTGTTTTTATTTTTTAAGATGTTCTGCCAAATTTAAAGAAAATCAGGTCCAATATGTCGTTTCTAGAGCGGAAAATGTCAAATCGGGAGCGACATTTGTATGGGGGCTATATCTAAATCTGAACCGATCTTACCCAATTTTTGCATACGTGTTTCTAGTTGGATTATAAGATGTTCTGTCAAATTTAAAGAAAATCGGGTATAATATGTCGTTTCTAGAGCGGCAAATGTCAAATCGGGAGCGACATTTGTATGGGGGCTATATCTAAATCTGTACCGATCTTACCCACTTTCACCAAAGATGTTTCTAGTTCGATTATAAGATGTTGTGCCAATTTTAAAGAAAAACGGGTACAATGTGTGGATTTTAGAGCGGAAAAAGTGAAATCGGGAGCGACATTTGTATGGGGGCTATATCTAAATCTGAACCGATCTTACCCAATTTTTGCATACGTGTTTCTAGTTGGATTATAAGATGTTCTGCAAAATTTAGAGAATATCGGGTACAATATGTCGTTTCTAGAGCGGAAAATGTCAAATCGGGAGCGACATTTGTATGGGGGCTATATCTAAATCTGAACCGATCTTACCCAATTTTTGCAAACGTGTTTTTATTTTTTAAGATGTTCTGCCAAATTTAAAGAAAATCAGGTCCAATATGTCGTTTCTAGAGCGGAAAATGTCAAATCGGGAGCGACATTTGTATGGGGGCTATATCTAAATCTGAACCGATCTTACCCAATTTTTGCATACGTGTTATAAGATGTTCTGCCAAATTTAAAGAAAATCGGGTATAATATGTCGTTTCTAGAGCGGCAAATGTCAAATCGGGAGCGACATTTGTATGGGGGCTATATCTAAATCTGTACCGATCTTACCCACTTTCACCAAAGATGTTTCTAGTTCGATTATAAGATGTTGTGCCAATTTTAAAGAAAAACGGGTACAATGTGTGGATTTTAGAGCGGAAAAAGTGAAATCGGGAGCGACATTTGTATGGGGGCTATATCTAAATCTGAACCGATCTTACCCAATTTTTGCACACGTGTTTCTAGTTGGATTATAAGATGTTCTGCAAAATTTAAAGAAAATCGGTTACAATATGTCGTTTCTAAAGCGGAAAAAGTGAAATCGGGAGCGACATTTGTATGGGGGCTATATCTAAATCTGAACCGATCTTACCCAATTTTTGCATACGTGTTTCTAGTTGGATTATAAGATGTTCTGCAAAATTTAGAGAAAATCGGGTACAATATGTCGTTTCTAGAGCGGAAAATGTCAAATCGGGAGCGACATTTGTATGGGGGCTATATCTAAATCTGAACCGATCTTACCCAATTTTTGCAAACGTGTTTTTATTTTTTAAGATGTTCTGCCAAATTTAAAGAAAATCAGGTCCAATATGTCGTTTCTAGAGCGGAAAATGTCAAATCGGGAGCGACATTTGTATGGGGGCTATATCTAAATCTGTACCGATCTTACCCAATTTTTGCACAGGTGTTTCTAGTTGGATTATAAGATGCTGTGCCAATTTTAAAGAAAATCGGGTACAATATGTGGTTTCTAAAGCGGAAAAAGTGAAATAGGGAGCGACATTTGTATGGGGGCTATATCTAAATCTGAACCGATCTTACCCAATTTTTGCATAGGTGTTTCTAGTTGGATTATAAGATGTTGTGCCAAATTTAAAGAAAATCGGGTACTATATGTGCTTTATAGGGCGGAAAAAGTTAAATCGGGAGCGACAAATTCAATACCGATGGTCATTGGCCAGAAAAAATCACTTCTGCCAAGTTTCATGACAATCGGACAACAATTGCGACCTGTAGAGTGCGAACAAGCTTAGATGGACAGCAGACGGACAGACAGACAGACATCGTTAAATCGACTCAGCTGGTGATTCTAAGCCGATCGGTATACTTAAAGGTGGGTCTAGCTCGATTATTTCTTGGTGTTACAAACATTTGGGGCCCACGAAGTTGTGTAGGGTATAAAAAATATATAAGGTAGCAATATTCAACAAAGCTTAAATACCATTAAGATTGGTAGATAGTGAGTGCTACATATAGAGTGATTTTTTTGAGGTTAGGATTTTCATGCATTAGTATTTGACAGATCACGTGGGATTTCAGACATGGTGTCAAAGAGAAAGATGCTCAGTATGCTTTGACATTTCATCATGAATCGTCTTACAAACGAACAACGCCTGCAAATTATTGAATTTTATTATCAAAATGCGTGCTCTGTTAAGAAAGTTCATTGCGCGCTTCCATTTTATGGTCAGTTTAATCGACCCACTGAAGCGGCTATTCGGGCTATTGTGACTAAATTTCGCACCAAATTTACATTGTTGGACATTAAACCACCAACACGCTTACGTAGAGTGCGAACTGAAGAAAATATCGCAGCTGTATCGGCCAGTGTTAATGATGACCACCAATTTTCGATTCGTCGCCGTTCGCACCAATTGGGTCTCTGTTACTCAAAAACGTGGAAATGCCAAAATTGGACTAAGCGGATGGACCACCTAAGACGCAGCCGCGGTCAACATTTAAATGAAATTATCTTCAAAGTAAATGTCATGGACCAATCTAACGTTTCAAATAAAGAACCGATGAGATTTTGCAAATTTTATGCGTTTTTTTTAAAAAAAAAGTTATCAAGCTCTTAAAAAATCACCCTTTACTATTTTAACCAAGATAACCTAACTTCATGATTCAACAAAATTTTTAGTAGCTGCGGCCATTTGGTTGGTACAATTTTTATCCCCTTTTTCTTATTATCCCGCTTAAAAGTACGTCTTTCTAAAATCTCTTTATTTTAAGTGTCTACACAATTATAGGGATGTACACACCGAATTTTATCATTCTAGATGTAGCCGTTTAGTTGGTACCTAAGAAAAACCTTTTAATTTTCGTGTCTATACAGTCAGAGGAATGTATACTCCGAATTTCATAACTCTAGCTGTGATCGTTTGGTTGGTACTATTTTTATCTCCTTTTTCCTTTTAATCCTAAAAAGTACGAATTTAGTAAAATCCCTTTATTTTACCTGTCTACGCAATCAGAGGAATGCATACACCGAATTTCATTTATTTAGATGCAGCCCATTTTTTGGTACCATTTTTATCCCTCTATTCCCATTTTACCCCTTAAAAGTACGATTTTGGAAAAAATATCAGGGGAATATACATACACACGAGTTCAGAAAAACCTTTTTATTTTTCGTATCTGCTCAGTCAGAGGAATGTATACTCCGGTCATTTGGTAGGTACTATTTGTATACCCTTTTTCCATTTTAATCCCAAAAAGTTTGATTTTAGAAACATCCGTTTATTTTACGTGTCTACGCAATCAGAGGAATGCATACAACGAATTTCATTAACTTAGGTGCATCCAATTTGTTGGTACCATTTTTATCCCACTTCCCATTTTACCTCCTCAAAGTACGAATTTGGAGAAACAACTTTTACATTATGTATCTACTCAATTTCGTGATTCTAGCTGTTGTTATGTAATAGGTACCCGTTTTATCCCTTTTTGTCCCATTTCACCCCCTACGAATAAGAATCCCTTTATGGTGCACATTTTTGTTATACGCCGAATGCGCATACCCAATATCAATTAAGTACAATTGAAGAAACGTGCTTAAATACTTTGAAATATTTGGGGTTATTATGGGTATTTTCAATCCTTGTGAGGGAAAAAATCTTCCCTTTGGACCTATTTCGTCCAGTTGCAATTCCAACCGATCTACGACTATAAGACACATTTATGGATAATTTGGACGTCCTAGCTCCTGTCGTTTAAAAAGAAGAATATATCTATTTTATAGGGTCTCATGTCAATATTTCAAGGTGTTACAAACGGAATCATAAAGTTAGTATACCCCCATCCTGAAGGTGAAGGGTATAATAAGGAAATATTAAAGTCAGGCACGATTGACAATCATTACATAGTCTGGAATACAAAAAAGTGCTGCATTAAAAAAGTTTGATGGACCTTTAAAACTTTGCCAGAGTTGTGTATGGAAAAAGCTCTGAAAGATTCCCTCATAACCTGAGGAAAGGTAACGGTCATTTGGTTTTGAATTTTCATATGCCCATATTACAAATTCTCCTCCGCAAAGATATTGAGCAAAAATTTATATATTTTTCGATTACAAGCGCAAGAAATTACACAAAAAAATGCACACAAATAAAGAAACACAAATTAAAGCTCCACTCTCGTGTCGTATGGTGTTTGGTGTGTGGAATGTTGACTGACTCGAATAGTAGTGGCAAGATTTCGTGACATGGAACTAATTAAAATTCGTTATGCGATACAATTTGTCGGTTTTTTTTAGGTGTGAAAAAGTTTATAATTAAAAAAGTTAAATTAATCTTTGCTGCTGCGAGCATTGAATACGTTGAATTCGTCAACACGACAACTCGATGGTGCTGGAGCTGTGGTTTATTCCTCGTTAATGCTGAGAAAATTCCACAGTAATAAATGTCAATTCCTTTGAAGCAAAAGCCGAAAAAATGACAATGTGAAAATTTGTTTGATGCATATGATGATGATGACGTTGTTGATGTCTGCACGATTTTAATATTTGTTTCAATGAATTTCAATGTAGGAAAACATAATTTAAATTAAAATAAATGACAGGTAATTAAAAATTGGCTAACAATACAGATGCTATAATTACGCAACTGCAAAGAAATATGTATGGAGGCATGTGTAACAGTCATATCCTAGAAAGCACAGTTTCCATGGGATTATTAGTGATTTTCCATCAAAAAAGTTACAGTTTGCATTTAATTGTAAATTACACAACTTCAAGGAAATATGTATGGATGCATGTGTACAGACATACATACACATGTTCATATGTCCTTTAATGACATCCTAGAAATCACATGTTTCAAGGAATTATGTTTGGGTTTCCCTCAAAAAAGTTACAATTTAAATATAATTGCAGAAAGACAAGGTAAGAATGCACTTTAAGCTTTAAATGGGTCATGTCATTGCAAAATACCGCAAGTTTATTTACCGATTTTTATACCCTCCACCTCCAGGATGGGGGTATATTCACTTTGTCATTCCGTTTGTAACACCTTGAAATATTCATCGGAGACCCAATAAAGTATATATATTCTCGGTCGTGGTAAAATTCTAAGACGATATAGCCATGTCAGTCTGTCTGTTGAAAGCACGATAGCGGACGGACGAAATGAGCTAGGAGGTTCAAATTTTTCCTAAATCTGTCTTATGGCTGTAGATCGGTTGGGATTGAAAGTCGTCCAAATCGGTCCAGAGGGAAAATTTTTTCCCTCACAAGGACTGAAAATACCCCTAATATTTAGAGTATTTCAGCATGGTTTTTGAACATATTAGCTTGTATTTACTTGATATTTGCAATGCGCATTCCCTTTATAGCATACAAGGGCACCATAGAGTGATTTTTATTTGTATGGGGCGAAATGGGACAAAAAGGGATAAAAATGGTACCTATCAAACGACAACAGATAGAAACACGAAATTGGGCGTGTACATTCCTCTAATAGAGTAGATACATAATATAAAATTATTTTTTCTAAATTCGTACTTTTAAGGGGTTAAATGGGGATAGAGGGATAAAAATAGTACCAACCTAGCGGCTGCACTTAGAATAATGAAATTCGATATATACATTCCTCTGATTGCGTAGACACGTAAAATAAAATAACTTTCCAAAATTCGTACTTTTTGGGGTTCAAATGGAAAAAGGGGATAAAAATAGTACATACCAAATGACAGCAGCTAGAATCATGAAATTCGGAGTATACATTCCTCTGACTGCGTAGACACGAACAATAAAACGTTTTTTTCCAAATTCGTACTTTCAAGGGATACAATGGCTACAGGGGATAAAAATAGTACCAACTAAACGACTACAGCTATAATGATGAAATTCAGTGTGTACATCCCTCTAATTGCACGCACACGTAAAATAGATGGATTTTCAAAATTCGTACTTTTAAGGGATATAATTAAAAAGAGGGATAAAAATGGGACCTACCAAACCGCTGAAGTTGAAATCATGAAATTCGGTGTATACATTCTGACTATGAATACTCGAAAAAGGGTTTTTTCGAAATTTTTTACATTTGGGCGGAGAATGGAGATATTTTTAAAATTTATACTTTTCTTATCACTTTGTATCTGAAAATGCTTCTTTCTAATGGCGACTGACAATCGCCTAATATTTAGGCATGTTCACTTTCACAATTTCAGCATTTTATTTATATATAGTAGTCGATTTTAAACAGTGCGCATAAGTATACATTATAGTTTGAAATAGTAAACAAATATAGTAATGTGCATAAACATATCACAATTTTCGTAATATGGTACTGTACTTCTATGTAAAGTAGACATCCTTTAATCTGCTGGTAATATTGTGGAATGCACTCCGTGGTGGAGGGTATATAAGATTCGGCCCGGCCGAACTTAACGCCTTCTTACTTGTTATTATTTTCAATGCATTAATTAAAAAACTATTTCATTGTAATCTTGATATGATTACAATCGACAAAGAAGTTTTTGGCTCAAAATTTCTACTATCAAAATTTTTTAATTTATTTCCAGGACTGGGGTATAATCAATTTGTCATACCATTTGTAACACCTTGAAATATCGACCTTGGACCCTATAAAGTACCCCATAAAATTCTAGTCATGTCCTTCTATTCGTCCATCTGTTGAAAGCACGCTAGCATATAAATATATCGAAAGGAGCCAGGACGTCCAAATTTTCCAAGAATACGTCTAATAGTTGTAGATCGGTTCAGATTGCAACTGCGGACAATATATAGATATATACTTCAAGTTTTTCAAAACGTGTATACCCTACACCTCTTCGTGGACTTCGGTATTATAAGTTAGTTTCACGTCTAATGTTTGTAGCACCACTAAATAACCGAGCTAGACCCACCTTTAAGTATAATCACCAGTCAATCTGTCAGTCCGTCTGCTGTCCATTTAAGGTTGTTCGCACCCTACAGGTCGCAGTTGTTATCCAATTGTCATGAAATTTGGCAGAAGTTATTTTTTTTGGTCAAGCTCGATCGGTATTGCTTCCATAGAAATATCCCTTTAATTTACACAATTACTGCTTAGAATACAAATTTTACATGGGATCATGACAAAATTACCAGGAACGTGTTATATTTGAACTAGAAACAGCTAGTGGGAACATGGGTTCATGTTTTGATATAGCCCCCATACAAATGTACCTCCGATTTAAAATATCACTGCTCTAAAATACTCATTTTACATCGGATCTGGATAAAATTTCCCACACAATGTTACATTTAGACTAGAAACACCTATTTTGAAAGTCAGCTATATAGGTCAATGTTTTGGTATTGCCTCAGTTAACACTATTATCGCTCTAGTATCCACATTTTACATTGGACCTTCGAAAAAATTTTGCAGATCATGTTATATTTCAATAAAGGATACTTACGTTGAAAATGATATATAAGGGTCCACTTTTTAATGTAGTGCCCTTACAAATGAGCCCCCATTTTTATTATTACCCCTCTAGGACCCAATTTTGACATGAGATGTTTATCAAATTTTGCAGATTATATTATATTTCAACTAAGAATACATACTATGAAAGTCAAATATATGGGTCCATGTTTTGGTATAACCGCCATACAAATTGGGCCTCCATTCTACTCTAATACTGCTCTAGAACCCACATTGTGCATTGGATCTTGATACAATTTTGCAGATCATGTTATATGGGCCTATATGATCTATATGGGCCAACTTTTTAATGAAGCGCCCTTACAAATTGCCCCCATTTTAAATATTACCCGTCGAGGACTCACATTTTGTATCGGAAGTTTTTCAAATTTTGCAGATTATATTATATTTCAACTATGAATATACATACTATCAAAGATAAATATATGTGTCTATACTTTGGTATAACTGCAACTCACATCAGATCATGTACATATATTTCAACTAGGAATACCTACCGTGAATGAAAATATATAGATCCATGTTTTGACACAGGCTCCCTTCAAATGTCCGTCCGTTTCATCCTATTACCGCTGTATAATCTGTATTTATCATTGGATCCTGATCAATTTTTACAGATCGTGTTATATTTGCTTTACTCGGAATATCAGCCGGCAAATCGGACCAATTACCATATTATGTATGCATGTACACAGAAAGAAATATTGGGCCAACATATTCAAGCAGACATTTTATTGAAAATTTAGTTTTCAATAAATGTCTTAATTGAATCATTTATTTTTTATTGAATTTGTGTTTAACAAATTTCTTAATAATATCAATTAATGTTTTAATTGAAGTTTTGTTTAACAACTAGTTTAATAATATCAATTAATGTTTTAATTGAACTTTAAACATGCTTATATACTCTAAAATATTTCGGGTTATTATAGGTATTTTTTAATCCTTGTGAGGGGCAAATGTTCTATTTGGACCTATTTCGTCCATCCGATCTACGACTATAAGACGCATTTATGGATATTTTGGACGTCCTAGCTCCTTTCGTTTAGAAAGAAGAATATATCTATTTTATAGGGTCTCATGTCGATATTTCATGGTGTTACAAAAATTTCATTTCAAGGTGTTTAACAAATTTCTTAATAATATAAATTACTTTTTCTAATAGAATTTGTGTTTAACAACTTTTTAATAATATCAATTAATGTTTTAATTGAATTTTATATTATGGTAAAAACAAATATCGCCGATCGCGATTCTCGTCTTTTGGTCGGTACTATTGATGTCGTTCAACCAAACAAACAACAACGTATAAGTGTGTTTGGAGAGAGCGGAGAAGAAGTGGAGTGCTTAGCCGGTCTGCTTATGAGCGGCATGAAAAAACGAACGGCAAAAAGTAGTAGTCTGTTCTTCATTCTTTCATTGCTTGTGGTTTGCATGAAAAGAACACGGTAAATAGCTACCTTGGTTTGATCACTCCTACAGAGTAGTTTGTTATTGCTTTTCTTGCAACAGTGGGGCTAAAAAATTGAATTTCCAAAACACTCGTGTTGTACAGCCAAGATCCGTTGCCGCCACAAATAGAAGTTTGTTTCCGGTCATTCGGCTCATGCTTTGTTTATTTTATTGTTACTTTCGTTGATGCAAACCAATTCAGTTGCAGTTCAAGATTGGTTGGATTAAACTTTTAATTGTTCCAATTAAAATATTTAATTGAAATTTTTTTTAAATATTTTTAATTAAGTATTATTTGATTCAATTAAAACATTTAATTGAAAATATTAAAAAATGTTAAACAATATATTAATAAATACAATTAAATTATTTAATTAAATTTCTCGAAATATTTCAATTAAATTTTTTTATTTGAATTTGCGAACTTTGTTTATAGATCCGAAATCAATAAACTTTTTAATTGGATCTGCGATTTTTTTAATTGAAATCTGATTTTAGTTTTTTCTGTGTAAGTTTGGATTATAATCTTCAGCCTCCAGAAAATAACAATAAATAAAGAATAATATTGAATGTCCTTTGTAGACTTTTGTGTCATAGTGTATATAATCAGGGGCTATCAAACAATAAAAAAAAACATATTTGTAGACAAGCCTCCTAACGAAACGCCACAATTTTTTTTAACAAATATCGCTTTCAGTAAAAAATCAGAATTTTCTTAGTATTTTATTGAATTTATACGTGAAATCGACAGCATCTTTTCTGCAGGTAATGCTAATAACTAATACAACTAATCAAACCAGAAAAAATTAATTTTGCTATGTTAAAATGTTTAGAAAATTTATTATTCAACAAAAACAAGAGGAATAGATTTTCCTATAAATTGAATTTTTCAATAATTAATGTAATTATTTACTAAAAACACTTTTTGGAAAATGCTATCCAGACAATTTATCTAACAAAAACAGTTAATGGGGGGAAACCGCCTGTGGTAAGTAAGTAACGGCAATTATGTTATTTGGTTTGTCACTTTTCCACCATCCTCATATGCGGCGTTACCTTCTCATCCATATTCCAAAGGAACTTCTTTATTTTTCTTTCTAATAATCCTAATATTTTTTTATATTTCATATATAAACAAATTTTTAATTGAGATAGTTTTTCAAACAAAAATAGCAAAACGGAAACTGAGTTTCCGATAACCCTGACTCAAGAGTAAACCATAATAAACTCACCTTCATAACAAACTTTGAGCATCATGCAACAACTGTGAAAGCGCCGCGCCGCGCCGCACACCACACTGCCATTGAATATAATTGAAACTTTAGCCGATGTGGTTGGTTGTTATTATTTCGCTTTCTCCTGCAATTCATATGCTCCTCATGGAGGTCACATGTAATGTGTACCACATTGCGATGGAAAATCCATAACTACAGCACCACTCGTACACAAGTATATGAAGTCATTAGAGTGTAAGCTGAATATGGGAAATATTTGGATTCCAGGACATTTCTCTAAACATTTCAAATTACATTTTATAATTAATACCTTGAAACCAATAAACTATTTCGGATAGCATTAAAAACTAAAGAAATTTCAAATCTTTGCGGTATTATTGTTATAAAATTGGATGTTTAACAGAAACATGACCCACTTGAATGTGTGCAAAAGCACACGCACACACATATATTGTAATATCATACTGGAAGACTTATGCTGTTTATTTTCGCGGAATATCCACAACAATGCCTCGAAAACATTCCGAATGGTTAAAATACAAACACAGCTAAAACACCCACACATTCATACAATTATTGTGGCTTACATACATTCAGACACTAAACACATATATACAGACATACAAATTTACATTCACACAGGCTTAGCGTTTATACCATGTAAAACATCAGTTTTTTTTTTAATTTGGCGAGCTTTATTCTATAGAGAAAAAAATTCTTGCAACTAAAATCCAAATTCCTCTTATCACTGCATGGGTTGGTGTAATGAATGGAATAAGTGACGTCAGAATAAAGAATCAAATGTAATGTAAAGTTTGAAACAAATCCTGTTGGAGCCATGTCCAACTGACAGATTGAGAGAGAAAAACGAAATTATGTGGTACATCCTGTGTTCCATTTACATTCTACGCTAATTATCCAAAAACATAGGGAATTCCTACATTTGCCGGCATACCTTTAATTTATATTTAATAATTGAAATAATTCGAAAATGTAAATATATCCTGAGGTGTCAGAAATTTTGATAAAACTTCGTGTATTTTTCGCAAGAAGTGCTAAAAGAAAAAAGCTTACTTTTTGAAAAAGAGAAACAGTAACAATGGAAATTGTATTAAAACCACAACGATGTTGGAAAAAATTCGAGTAAGTAAATAGAAAAACAAATAAATTAAATGAAACAGATAATAAAACAACAAATAATATAAATAAAATAAATAAAATAAATAAAATAAATAAAATAAATAAAATAAATAAAATAAATAAAATAAATAAAATAAATAAAATAAATAAAATAAATAAAATAAATAAAATAAATAAAATAAATAAAATAAATAAAATAAATAAAATAAATAAAATAAATAAAATAAATAAAATAAATAAAATAAATAAAATAAATAAAATAAATAAAATAAATAAAATAAATAAAATAAATAAAATAAATAAAATAAATAAAATAAATAAAATAAATAAAATAAATAAAATAAATAAAATAAATAAAATAAATAAAATAAATAAAATAAATAAAATAAATAAAATAAATAAAATAAATAAAATAAATAAAATAAATAAAATAAATAAAATAAATAAAATAAATAAAATAAATAAAATAAATAAAATAAATAAAATAAATAAAATAAATAAAATAAATAAAATAAATAAAATAAATAAAATAAATAAAATAAATAAAATAAATAAAATAAATAAAATAAATAAAATAAATAAAATAAATAAAATAAATAAAATAAATAAAATAAATAAAATAAATAAAATAAATAAAATAAATAAAATAAATAAAATAAATAAAATAAATAAAATAAATAAAATAAATAAAATAAATAAAATAAATAAAATAAATAAAATAAATAAAATAAATAAAATAAATAAAATAAATAAAATAAATAAAATAAATAAAATAAATAAAATAAATAAAATAAATAAAATAAATAAAATAAATAAAATAAATAAAATAAATAAAATAAATAAAATAAATAAAATAAATAAAATAAATAAAATAAATAAAATAAATAAAATAAATAAAATAAATAAAATAAATAAAATAAATAAAATAAATAAAATAAATAAAATAAATAAAATAAATAAAATAAATAAAATAAATAAAATAAATAAAATAAATAAAATAAATAAAATAAATAAAATAAATAAAATAAATAAAATAAATAAAATAAATAAAATAAATAAAATAAGTAAAATAAATAAAATAAATAAAATAAATAAAATAAATAAAATAAATAAAATAAATAAAATAAATAAAATAAATAAAATAAATAAAATAAATAAAATAAATAAAATAAATAAAATAAATAAAATAAATAAAATAAATAAAATAAATAAAATAAATAAAATAAATAAAATAAATAAAATAAATAAAATAAATAAAATAAATAAAATAAATAAAATAAATAAAATAAATAAAATAAATAAAATAAATAAAATAAATAAAATAAATAAAATAAATAAAATAAATAAAATAAATAAAATAAATAAAATAAATAAAATAAATAAAATAAATAAAATAAATAAAATAAATAAAATAAATAAAATAAATAAAATAAATAAAATAAATAAAATAAATAAAATAAATAAAATAAATAAAATAAATAAAATAAATAAAATAAATAAAATAAATAAAATAAATAAAATAAATAAAATAAATAAAATAAATAAAATAAATAAAATAAATAAAATAAATAAAATAAATAAAATAAATAAAATAAATAAAATAAATAAAATAAATAAAATAAATAAAATAAATAAAATAAATAAAATAAATAAAATAAATAAAATAAATAAAATAAATAAAATAAATAAAATAAATAAAATAAATAAAATAAATAAAATAAATAAAATAAATAAAATAAATAAAATAAATAAAATAAATAAAATAAATAAAATAAATAAAATAAATAAAATAAATAAAATAAATAAAATAAATAAAATAAATAAAATAAATAAAATAAATAAAATAAATAAAATAAATAAAATAAATAAAATAAATAAAATAAATAAAATAAATAAAATAAATAAAATAAATAAAATAAATAAAATAAATAAAATAAATAAAATAAGTAAAATAAATAAAATAAATAAAATAAATAAAATAAATAAAATAAATAAAATAAATAAAATAAATAAAATAAATAAAATAAATAAAATAAATAAAATAAATAAAATAAATAAAATAAATAAAATAAATAAAATAAATAAAATAAATAAAATAAATAAAATAAATAAAATAAATAAAATAAATAAAATAAATAAAATAAATAAAATAAATAAAATAAATAAAATAAATAAAATAAATAAAATAAATAAAATAAATAAAATAAATAAAATAAATAAAATAAATAAAATAAATAAAATAAATAAAATAAATAAAATAAATAAAATAAATAAAATAAATAAAATAAATAAAATAAATAAAATAAATAAAATAAATAAAATAAATAAAATAAATAAAATAAATAAAATAAATAAAATAAATAAAATAAATAAAATAAATAAAATAAATAAAATAAATAAAATAAATAAAATAAATAAAATAAATAAAATAAATAAAATAAATAAAATAAATAAAATAAATAAAATAAATAAAATAAATAAAATAAATAAAATAAATAAAATAAATAAAATAAATAAAATAAATAAAATAAATAAAATAAATAAAATAAATAAAATAAATAAAATAAATAAAATAAATAAAATAAATAAAATAAATAAAATAAATAAAATAAATAAAATAAATAAAATAAATAAAATAAATAAAATAAATAAAATAAATAAAATAAATAAAATAAATAAAATAAATAAAATAAATAAAATAAATAAAATAAATAAAACAAATAAAATAAATAAAATAAATAAAATAAATAAAATAAATAAAATAAATAAAATAAATAAAATAAATAAAATAAATAAAATAAATAAAATAAATAAAATAAATAAAATAAATAAAATAAATAAAATAAATAAAATAAATAAAATAAATAAAATAAATAAAATAAATAAAATAAATAAAATAAATAAAATAAATAAAATAAATAAAATAAATAAAATAAATAAAATAAATAAAATAAATAAAATAAATAAAATAAATAAAATAAATAAAATAAATAAAATAAATAAAATAAATAAAATAAATAAAATAAATAAAATAAATAAAATAAATAAAATAAATAAAATAAATAAAATAAATAAAATAAATAAAATAAATAAAATAAATAAAATAAATAAAATAAATAAAATAAATAAAACAATAAAAAAACAAATAAAACATTGAAAAACAAAATAAGTAAGATAAATAAAATTAATAAAATAAGTAAAAATAAAACCAGTAAGAAAGGCTAAAATCGGGCGGGACCGACTCTATGATACACTCCACTTTCAATCCGAATACAATTCAATTCGGTGAAAAAGTGAAAACGGGAAGGTTTTTGTATCCTGTAAATGTATGTGTATGACAAAAAAGTTTATATCGGAAAGGACATTTGTATGAGGATATATTGAAACCTGGAACGAAATAGGTGAAATATAAAATGTATAGTTTGGCCAAAATCGGTTAAACTTATGGCAGCAACATTTGAAATTGGACTATATTTAAATCTGAACCGATCTTACCCACTTTCACCATAGTTTTGTATAATTAGATTATAAGATGTTGTGCCAATTTTAAAGAAAATCGGGTACAATATGTGGGTTCTAGAGCGGAAAATGTCAAATCGGGAGCGACATTTGTTTGGGGGCTATATGTAAATTTGAACCAATCCTACCCAATTTCTGCATATTGTTTCTAGTTGGATTATAAGATGTTGTCCCAAATTTAAAGAAAATCGATTAAAATATGTGGCATTTAAAGCGGAAAAAGTCAAATCGGGAGCGACATTTATATGGGGGCTATATCTAAATCTGAACCGATCTTTCCCAATTTCTGCATATGTGTTTCTAGTTGGATTATAAGATGCTGTGCCAAATTTAAAGAAAATCGAGTACAATATGTGGTTTCTACAGAGGAAAATGTCAAATCGGGAACGACATTTGTATGGGGGCTATATCTAAATCTGAACCGATTTGAACTATTTTCACCATATATGTTCTTAGTTTAAATATAAGATGTTTTGCCAAATCTGAAGACAATCTGATACAATATGTGGTTTCTAGAGCGGAAAAAGTCAAATCTGGAGCGAAATTTGTATGGGAGCTATATATAAATCTGAACCGATCTGTCCGATATTCACCATGGGAGTTTCTAGTGGGAATATAAGATGTTTTACCAAATCTGAAGACAATCTGATACAATATGTGGTTTCTAGAGCGGAAAAAGTCAAATCGGGAGAGAAATTTGTATGGGAGCTATATATAAATCTGAACCGATCTAACACATTTTTACCACAGGTGTTTCTAGTTACAATATAAGATGTTTTGACAATTTTAAAGAAAATCTGTTGTAATATGTGGTATCTAGAGTGAATAGAGTCAAATCGGGAGTGAAATTCGTATGGGGGCTATATCTAAATCTGAACCGATTTTCTTCAAATTAAATAGCGTTCGTCCTTATCCCGAAAAACGTCGTTGTGCAAAGTTTCATTTGGTTCTGTCTACAATTGCGACCTGTATCGTGATTACAAGAATAGATGGACGGACAGACAGACAGACAGACAGACGGACATTGCTAAATCGACTCAGAAAGTGATTCTAAGACGATCGGTATAATTAACAATGGGTCTATCTCGTTTCCTTTTGGGTGTTACAAACAAATGCACAAAGACATAATACTCTGGTAGAGTGTAAAAAAATATTAAATAACAGAATAACTAAAATACATAAAATAAAACAAAATAAATAGGTAAAATAAATGAAATAAATCATATAATAAAAAACAAAATAAATAAAAAATGAAAGAAAATATATAAATATTATAACTAAAATAAAAAATATTATGAATAAAATTAACAAACTAAATAAAAAATGAAAAATATTAATTTTATTTATTTTTAAATAATAAAATACGATAAATAAAGTAAGTAAAATAACAAATATTATTTATTTAGGGTGGACCAATTTAAATTTTGAAATTGAAATGCCAATTACTTTGGCTTTGAAAGGTAGAATAACATTCAGTTTATTTTCATTTGCTTGCTTAGTTTGACATTTGCAAACTGGGACGATCGAACAAAATTGGAAAATATTAAAAACTTACTTTCGAGGTAGTGAGCTTTTAGCGCAAACTGTAAGAAATTTACGTGAAATAAGAGATCGGCCTTCAGTTCAGCCTTTATGAAGCTCATTTTCATATCGGTGGCTATGTCAATAAGCAAAATTGCCGCATATGGTGTTCAGAGAACCCACACATGACTACTGAGAAGCCAATGCATCTACAATGTGTCACTGTTTGGTGTGGATTTTTATAGCCGATTCTAATTTAAAATTTTAAATGTCCCAACCTATATATAAAAAAATCAAAGCAAATTAAAATAAATTAAATAAGAAATATAAATAAAACATATAAATACCCAAATAAAATTTAAAGAAATACACAAAATTCATAAAAGAAAAAAATAAATGAATAATTCAATAAAATACACGAAATACATAAAAAATACACTAAGTAAAAATAATAAAATATTTATCTACAATGAGAAACGCTGCTTCTGTTAATATTATTTTCAATAAACCTGACTCCTTTTTGTCAATGATTTGAATATTGGTGTGTAAATTTGAATATTGGTTGAATTTGAGAACAACCTTTATTATGAATCTGTGAATTTCTCGGATGGCAATTGGCTTTCAGTTTTGCCTTTATATTTGCGAAATTCCCAAAGTCCTCGTTGAGTGGCTAAATCTAACACCTAGTTCTCAGTTTTGTTTCTACTTCGAAAGAATATTGCACTTTCGAATTAATCCTCTTCACCTTCATACCTCTAGTGTCTCGGTAACAATCGACTGTTGTTGGGGTTTCAGTAAACAGAGACAAACTACACCTCACAAAAAAAATATAAAAAGTCCTGTGCACACAGCTGAGTCGGATATATCATCCCCTCGTAGCTGATGCCAAACGTGTAAACACACCAAAAAATATTATAAAAATAAATTTAATGTTAACGAGAAAAGTTTTACGAAACTTTCGCAAAATATTTAGGAATTATGAAAATTGTATCAAGTTCGAGATGTCGGGCAAAGTTCGTCTTCAGTATGAAAAGAAACACAGGCACACACTCGAACACACACAGAGAAAACTAAGGCAAAAAATAAACAACAAATTGTATTAAAAATACAAACAGAAATATAAACAACACTACGAATGCTCCCCCTCAAGAAAAAGGAACATAAACGAACACACACACACAAGTGGCAAACTCAAGTGAACAATTCATGCAACATCAACCAAAAACAACTGCAACAGCATTTCGTCAATTTGCCACATTTGCTTATTCTCTCATAGAATAGATATTAACAACGAACGATTGCTGTGGAAGTTGGTTGTAGCAATTTCGTGTAATTTGATAACGCCAAAAAAAACTAAAGCGAACAAGTAACATCTGAAGGCTGAAGTTGATCGAAACGACAATGCAGCCACCCTACAGCACACTAGGTGTGTGCAGTGTTTTTGGGGAAAGGTTTTGAAGTATTCTATCAAGAGAGCACGAAAAATCACCCAATGAAAAATCGTTCAAAACCCATACAAAAATGGGCGATTTTTCATATGGAAAATCATCCAGAAAATTGGTCATATATTTATAATTTTTGGATAATATTTCATATTTTCCATAAAGAAAAATCGCTCAAAGACCCGATATGAAAAGTGACCTGATATATGATATATTTTTGGGCGATTTTTCATATTAAAAAATACTAATATTTTTGGTGAACTTTCGTTTGAAAAATTCACCGTTTGTTGGCGATTTTTATTTTTGATTTGGATGATTTTTTATTTTTTTTTTGGTGGAATTCCATTTCGTTTTGAGCGATTTCTATTTTTTGCCAAGTTGTTTGGACGTTTTTTAATTCGCCTTCTATCAAAGTCAAGTTCTTCGAAGTTCAAAAAATGATGAAAAATCATCTAGAAAAATTGGGCCTATATTTATAATTTTTGGATAATATTTCATATTTTCCATAAAGAAAAATCGCTCAAAAACCCGATATGCAAAATGACCTGATATATAATATATTTTTGTGCGATTTTTCATATTAAAAATTACTAAAATTTTTGGTGATTTTTCATTTGAAAAATTAATCGACTTTTGGCGATTTTTATTTTTGACTTTGGGTGATTTTTTCATTTTTTTGGGTGCAATTTCATTTTGTTTTGAGCGATTTCTATTTTTTTTTGCCAAATTGTTTGGACGTTTTTCAAGTCGCCTTCTATCAAAGTCAAGTTCTTCGAAGTTCAAAAAATGATGAAAAATCGTCCAAAACCGATATAAAAATGGGCGATTCTTCATATGGAAAATCATCCAGAAAATTTGGGCCTATATTTATAATTTTTGGATAATATTTCATATTTTCCATGAAGGAAAACCGCCCAAAAAAACGATATGATAAGTGACCTGTTTGGGCGATTATTCATATTATTTTTGATTTGGGTGATTTTGTCATTTATTTTTGGGGGTAATTTATTTTTTGTTTTTGGCGATTTCCTTTTGTCTAATTTTTTGGACGTTTTTAAGACGATTTCTATCAAAGTCAAGTTCTTCGAAGTTCAAACCTGAAAACCTTTATTCTGCGTAACCGGACATACCGCGGATGATATCTTTTTGTTCGATTTTTCATTTTAAAAATAAACAAAATTTCATTTTTGATTTTGGATGATTTTTTATTTATTTTTGGGTGATTTTTCATTTATTTTAGGGTGTAATTTCATTTTTCGTTTTGGCCCATTTTTAATTTTTTGGTCGATTTTTATTTTTATTTGGGTTATTTATTTTTGGGGTAATTTCATTTTCCGTTTTGAGTTACTTCTTTTTTGCTAAAATTTTGTTTTTGGCGTTTATTCAAGTCGCCTCCCATCAAGGCCGAGTTCTGAGAAATGCCACCCTGAAAGCCTTGACTCTGTGTACCCGGATTTGGACATGCACAGATGGTATATTTTTTAAACTAAAAATTACTCAATTTTTTGAGCGAATTTTCATTTGAAAAATCACGCAATTTTTTGGACGAGTTTTATTTTTGATTTGGGCGATTTTTCATTTATTTTTGGGGTGATTTAATTTTCCGCTTTGGACCAATTTTTAATTTTTGGGCTATTGGCTGTTTTTCATGGAGCCTTCTATTAAAGTCAAGTTCTTATAAATGTATTTCTTTGTGTTTTGTGCGCCTGCTTAGAAGAGGTCTTAATCATTGAGAGATTTTTCCTTCTTTGCAACCGATTTTGGGGACACACACCCATGAGAGAAACCTTTCGAATACTTAAAAACTTCTGCCCTCCACTTTGCAATACCTTGCCAACCTACAACTGTGTAGGGTGTAAAACTGCAAGTCAGAAAATATATTCACACCTCGGGATGACATCGCCGGTGACAAATCCGTATATTTGTCATTTGCCACATGCAACAGAACAGAACATCAACAGCAAAACTAAAGTTGTCGAGTGCAAGAGAAATGTGGCAACGACAGTGTGAAAATGTGTTGCAATTAACGTCACATCAGTTAACGTTGTCTGTTGTCATTTGTTGAAATTTGTAGAAATTAAATGTACTAGATTCTGCTGCAGATGCTGTTGTTGCTGCCGCCGCTGACACACACACACAGACTGCGTCTGCTCCTCCTTCATGTGGCGGTGTCCTTTCACACCTTCACAAATGTCATTTGGCAAATGAAAAAGCAACCGTCTAAAATATTTCAACCACTTTCCCACACTCTTTCAACATATTGTTTTCTTTTTTTACACCCAAAGTTCTAAAATTCAAGTGAAATAGAAATAGAACTGCGTTGTGCATTTTTTTGTGCGAATGCACTCAAAGAAAAAATTATGTCAGTGGTTGTAGCGGAAGTAACGTTTCGTTGCTTTCTTATGTTAGTGGACTACAGATTTGGATTTTTAGGTTGATTCGACATAATCGGAAGAAGAAATACAGGGTACTGTTTACACATTGCTAGTTACAGAATGAAATTAATCAAACCAAAACAATTTTAAAGTTTTCGGAAATTGCCCCACAGACAAGAGGTCATACCTGTTAATCTTTGTTTCCAACAACAAGTTGGGCATGTCTGAATTCAATTTACTTCAGTCTGATTATTTGGTATAAGAAAGTACTGTAGTAAATTTACGAGCATGATATGAGAACTGCAGCTCTTCCAGTTGTGAATCATCAAATAAGGAAGAAATTTCGTCTGGTGCTATGTAAGGAAAGATAGCATTATTATATAATTGTATTAGCGAGTCTAATTGATGGCGCGTCTGACTGACAACATTATCTGTTAATAAAACTAAATCGAAGGTTGTTTTTTTATTTAATAAACAAAATAATATTAGTTAATTATACCCTCCACCACCAGGGAGTATACTACCTTTGTCATTCCGTTTGCAACACCTTGAAATATCGACCTGAGACCCTATAAAGTATATATATTCTTGATCGTGATAAAATTCTAAGACGATCTAGCCATCTGCCCGTCTGTTGAAAACACGCTAGCATCTAAACAAAAGGAGCTAGGACGTAAATAAGTTTTATGGTCGTAGATCGGTTGGGATTGAAACTGGGCGAAATCGAACCAAAGGGAAAAATTTTTCCCTCACAAGGACTAAAAATACCCATAATATTCCCTAATATTTTAGTGTATTGAAACACATTTTTTCAATATGTCTGCTTGTACTTACTTGATATTGAGTAAGCGCATACCACCTATAAAAAAAACGTGCATCACAAAGTGTTTTTTATTCGTAGGAGTGAAATGGGGCAAAAAGGGATAAAAATGGTCCTTTCAATCGGTAACAGCTAGTTAACCGAAATTTTATGTGTACATTCCTCTAATTGAGTAGATACATAATATAAAAGTATTTTCCCAATTTCTTACTTTTAAGGGATAAAATGGGAATAGAGGGATAAAAATGGTACAAACCAAACGGTTGCAGCTAGTGTAATGAAATTCGGTGTATACATTCCTCTGATTGCGTAGAAACATAAAATAAACGGATTTTTTTTTAATTCCTTCTTTTTGGGGTTAAAGTGGAAAAAGGGGATAAAAATAGTACCAACCAAATGACCGCAGCTAGAGCATACATTCCTCTGACTGCGTAGACACGAAAAATAAAAGGTTTCTTCCAAATTCGTACTTTCAGGGGATATAATGGGAACAGAGGGATAAAGATAGTACCAACTAAACGACTTACTATAATAATGAAATTCGGTGTGTTCATCCCTCTTGTTGCGTAGACACGTAAAATATAGAGATTTTAGAAAGTCATACTCTTAAGGGCGTAAAATGGAAAAAAGGGGATAAAAATTGTATCAACATGGTAAAAGTGGAATCATAGAATTCGGTGTATACATTCCTCTGACTGCAGAGACACGCAAAATTAAAAGATTTTTACTTTTACAAAAAAAAAATAGTTGGATCATGAAGTTAGATTATTGTGCAGTATGAACGTGAGATAATGGATTTTCAAAATTTGTACTTTTAGAATTAAAATAGTACGGAAATACACCCAACTGTAGCACCCACTGTCTACCAATATTTATCGTATTTATAAGAATATTTATTTTTTTGACTTGGCTTGAAGTATTTTTTCGATATATATAGTGTAAACGTATTGGTAGCCTTGCCTTGTTAGCATGGTTTGAAATAATAAAAATATTATATTTTATACCCAACACCACTTCGTGGTCTAGGGTATTATAAGTTAGTTTCGCGCCAAATGTTTGTAACACCAAGAAATAATTGAGCTAGACCCACCTTTAAGTATACGGATCGGCTTAGAATCGCAAGCTGAGTCGATTTAACGATGTCTGTCTGTCCGTCCGTCCGTCCGTCCGTCTGTTGTCCATCTAAGCTTGTTCGCACTCTACAGGTCGCAATTGCTGCGCGATTGTCATGAAAGTTGGCAGAAGTTATTTTTTCTGGCCAAGGACCATTGGTATTGAATTTGGAGGAAATCGGTTCAGATTTAGATATAGCCCCCATACAAATGTCGGTCCCGATTTGACATTTGCCGCTCTAGAAACTACATATTGAACCCGATTTTCTTTAAATTTGGTACAACATCTTATAATCCAACTAGAAACACCTATGCCGAAATCGGGTAAGATCGGTTCAGATTTAGATATAGCCCCCATAGAAATGTCGCTCCCGATTTAACATTTTCCGCTCTAGAAACCACATATTGTACCCGATTTTCTTTAAATTTTGCAGAACATTTTATAATCGAACTAGAAACACGTATACAAAAATTGGGTAAGATCGGTTCAGATTTAGATATAGCCCCCATACAAATGTCGATCCCGATTTGACATTTTCCGTTCTAGAAACGACATATTGTACCCGATTTTCTTTAAATTTGGCAGAACATCTTATAATCCAACTAGAAACACGTATGCAAAAATTGGGTAAGATCGGCTCAGATTTAGATATAGCCCCCATACAAATGTCGCTCCCGATTTGACATTTTCCGTTCTAGAAACGACATATTGTACCCGATTTTCTTTAAATTTGGCAGAACATCTTATAATCCAACTAGAAACACGTATGCAAAAATTGGGTAAGATCGGTTCAGATTTAGATGTAGCCCCCATACAAATGTCGCTGCCGAATTCACTTTTTCCGCTTTAGAAACCACATATTGTACCCGATTTTCTTTAAAATTGGCCCAACATTTTATAATTGAACTAGAAACACCTATTATTATATATATTATATTTCACCAATAAACAGACATGGTGAAAGCGCGTCACATCGTTCCTGGTTTCAATATAACCCCATAAAAAAATCCTTTCCGATTTAACATTTTTTGTCAAACACATACATTTACAGGATGCAAAAATCCTTCCCGATTTCATTTTTTACCGAATTGAATTGCAACGAGAATTGTTTGGGTGATGCTCATATGTCCATACTTTGGTATACTACTGTATAATTTGTATTTGTCTGTCGGACAATTGGATCAATTACCATATTATTTACCATATTCGTTAAATTTGACTAAAGATGAATTTATAGCATAAAAATTATATTCATATAATTTGTATGAACTACATAAAATTGCTCCCATGAAATACCTGGGTTTAGTAATCAAAGCGAGGTACATACGCAGGGAGTGGTGTAGGGTATTATATAGTCGGCCCCGCCCGACTTTAGCCTTTCCTTACTTATTTTTTATAAAATTATTTTTTCAATTTTGTTCTATTTGTTATGGTTTGGGTATATTAAAAAAATATATTTTCCTGTAACATTACTGCACTTCTACGCAAATGGACATCCTTTGTGGAATGCAATCCATGGTGGAGGGTATATAAAGTGCGGCCCGGTCGAATAAGCTGTAAATACCGACGATATGGTCAGTTAATGTGTAAGCCTCTGTGCTTAGTTTTTAAGGCATTCTTTACTTTAGCCAAACATTGTCTTATATTCAGATTTGACGACCGTACCAATTTCAAAAATCCTGAAACCAACATTCCATTTTTAGGAAACATTGTATGCCAACCTCAAAGAAATGTTTTCCCTGCCATTCACTTGAATCCAATGTGAAATAGGACTCATCCCCCAATGATGCAAGTAATATAATTATCGACGTGGAAAATATTTGTGATCAAACTATTCAATCGAGTTTTCTGTGTGACTTCTTGAGCTTCAGAAACAATTGGCTGGATCTTTCTGGATTTCTGAATTCCCATCTCATTCAGGAAACTTTTATAAAGTCCCTATAGAATTTCGCGATTCTATCATCAGTAAAAGTCGAGATCTCACTCATCTCGCTATCTTCTATATAATATAAAGAGTGATTTTTTTGAGGTTAGGATTTTCATGCATTAGTATTTGACAGATCACGTGGGATTTCAGACATGGTGTCAAAGAGAAAGATGCTCAGTATGCTTTGACATTTCATCATGAATCGTCTTACAAACGAACAACGCTTGCAAATTATTGAATTTTATTATCAAAATGCGTGCTCTGTTAAGAAAGTTCATTGCGCGCTTCCATTTTATGGTCAGTTTAATCGACCCACTGAAGCGGCTATTCGGGCTATTGTGACTAAATTTCGCACCAAATTTACATTGTTGGACATTAAACCACCAACACGCTTACGTAGAGTGCGAACTGAAGAAAATATCGCAGCTGTATCGGCCAGTGTTAATGATGACCACCAATTTTCGATTCGTCGCCGTTCGCACCAATTGGGTCTCTGTTACTCAAAAACGTGGAAATGCCAAAATTGGACTAAGCGGATGGACCACCTAAGACGCAGCCGCGGTCAACATTTAAATGAAATTATCTTCAAAAAGTAAATGTCATGGACCAATCTAACGTTTCAAATAAAGAACCGATGAGATTTTGCACATTTTATGCGTTTTTTAAAAAAAAAAAGTTATCAAGCTCTTAAAAAATCACCCTTTACAAAGATTGTCTCCTTGCTCTACAAAATGAGAAAAGATCTCCGATTTTCTTCAATCAGAATGCTTGTCGCATACTTATGTTTTTTCAATGTTCTTCGTCTTCATGTGCACATATAAATGAATAAGTTACCCATTTTAACAAATCTTATAAGGCGTTGTCACAAAATAATTGGCAATAGAAACTTTAATACATTTTCTTACGGAGGGTAGAACGATTTCTTTACGCACACGTTTAAAGTACATAGTAATTCTATGTCCGATATAGATTCAAGTATTCCCTAATCAAGTGACATAATCAAATCAAGAATTATTAAACATTTCCCTTCTTCCCATGTATTGGACAGGGGGGTGGGGGTCGGCAAACTTGTAAAACATATTGCACACATGTTAACAATATGTTCCTCCTCCAAACACAATACAATATCAAGCGGATACCAGCAGTACGATGACCCTGGTGGCATATTGGGTTACAAATTCATATGACCTGGATAGCAGCAGTTAATTTGAATTTTCAGGGTTATTTTTTGGGGCCATTCAAATGAAAAACCAAACATAAAAGGTCTATCAATGCCGCACTTTAAATATGGCCCGAAACCTAAAGGAAAACCGCTTCTTCGCCTGCATCCCCACTGGCCACTTACTTTTCTCCGTGTAGAAAAGGACTCTTTGCTGTACAGTTCCATGCAAAAAAGGAAAAAAACACAAGATTTATAAAAAGACTGTAACAAAAACACCAATTCTCTAACAATGTCAAAGACACTGGCACTTGCTCATTCCCTTTCTGCCCTTTTGTTATTTCAAGAAACAAAGACAGAGAGAGTGGGAGCGGGCGAGGGGAAACGGAAGAAAATATGTGGGTAAAAGTAATGTCATGTCCTGGATGCCATGCAACAGTTGTAAAATTGCTGTCTCTCGCACACAAACATTCACACATACTTGACTGATGCCTTCGCTTACGGTTGGTTGTGTTATCCTCTTCAGTGACAGCAAATCCTTTGTTACACTTTGTCTTTTGGTTCTCCTTTCATCTTATTCTTCACTTTTATTGTTGCATTCCATCTTATGGTTTGTATTGTATTGTCTTCCAGCGAACTTTTTGCTTTCTGGCTGTCAGCAAAATTTCTTAAAAATTGTGAGTCGGGACAATAGCTCTTTCTGAAATTGCTATTGTAGGTGTAAGTGTGTGCGCGCGTGTGTGTCTCTGCGTGCATGGGAGTGTTGTTACATTCGAGTATTTAATATAACATTAAGAACTTTTAAATATTCCAAATTGAATTACATGCAGAATTAATAAGAGTGGCGTTGTAATGACACGCAAAACATGAACGGAGGCCAAATGACACGACCAGTGAAATGAATAAATAATAAAGTATTAAATATGACCAGGGACATTTTGATTACGATACGATATTTACTCGCAGTCGTGCCTTGTTTAATCAACCATATTTTTAAATTGTCTGCATAATTTGCATTTCTCTTCTTTGCAGGTTACTTTTGGCATATAACAGATCTGCATTTGGACACAATATACTCAACGCAGGGAGATGTTATGAGAAGTAAGTACAAATCGGAATTAGAAAAGTTTATGCAAATACATAAAATATCAGTAAATGGCAGTGATAGATATGAGTCAATACATCATGTCAAACCGGGCAGCAAAATCTTAACACGACTCCGCTTTTTCTGAATATCTCAGGAAAGATTCTTTATATATATTCAATTCTTTATAGATATTTTTTAATGAAATCATGTTCGTGGTGGTACGAACTAGGTTTCAAGATGAAAAAACTTTTGGATAGTTGACCACAAAATATAAATATTTGTAAAACACTGAAAGTGAATTTTTCTATATAATTTTTTAATGATCTCTAGGCTATAAGTCTCAAGCAATGGATATACGAAATTCCTTTATGTTATGTTCGTTATGATTCTGCGAAAGTTTTCGGAACACAATTTTGTAATTTTAAATTTATTGAGGCTTTTTTGAAATCATGTACATTAGGCTGGGTCGCAGTCCATACAAATGGAAAAACAATTTCCAGTCACCCCACGAACATAAAGTTTGGATTGTATAACGATGATTTCAAAAATAGTTCGTTCCTAGATCAAGCCATCTGTGAGATAAACGCTCTTGAAAATACCCAATAATAAACCAAAGCACTTTAAATATAAATTTTAATTATTGTCTTAGAGTAACTTATTGGACTTATTGGACGTTTATAGGATTTTTTTGTGGATTCTCAAAGTGACAACTGGAAACTTTTTCATATTTGGTGGTAGTGTTTTATAAAAAAAATAGCTGCAGTCAATATCTTCCGAACGATGCCTAAATGATGAGCATCGGAAAGAAATTGACGCAGCAGCGTTCATTTTTGTAAAAAGAGTTTGAACATTTTCGCTCTGAAAACCATGGCCTGCATTAAAGTATTTCACAAAAATGAAGTCAATGACGTCATTTTTCGTCCGATATTCATTATTTAGGCATCATTCGAAAGGTATTGATTCTTTCTATCTAATTTTTCATTACACCTCTTACAAAATGTTTCCAAGAAATATGAGTTTTTAGCTGTCACCTTGAAAGCCCACAAAAAATCAATATAAACGTCCAATAATATGATCAATGATTTATTCTCAAACAAGCACTTTTATCAGAACTGACGATAGGAATGACATATTTTGTTGATTCATTTTGATTTAGTTCATAATTCCAGTTCGTAATCAGCCATCAAATAAATAGGGAAAAACAGTTACACGTATTTCATGCATTTTCACCGATTCGTAAACCAAATACAAAGAGGAAATTTCTGAAAATTCACAATGAGGCATTGAATAATATAATATAATAATAATATTAGCCCAGCTAAGCGCCACACTATCCGGTGCACTAAACATTTAATCAAGAGTTTGAATGCAATGCAAAAACAATGTGAATACGCTGCATTGCGAGTATAAGATGTTTACGGAACACGCGGCTTGTGAACGATTGATTGAACTATAGTGATTTTCTTCTTGAACTCTCTCGGTGAAACCGGAAAATCTTGCCGAAATGCACTCAGGTTGCGATGAATATGGAAATTGACGAAACTCCATCGTGCAACCTTTTAAAGATCTGAGGTGGCCACCGTTTTGATCGGTCCGGAGGAGTGTACTATGGCGCGCTGTTGGGTCAATGATGCTGTTGGATGGTTATTTTCGATTTACCACGGCAATCTCCAGCTGACGAACAGAATCATGTGTTGTGTAACGGCCAATCTGGAGTATTTTCAATACAATTTCTGGACATTTGCATTAGAAACATCCTGTTGATATTTAGATTTTGTTCAGTTCGTGTTCCCACACGTTGCTCCAAGTCTTGTGTCGTTGGGCGAACATGGTATATATGGCTGCGAAAAACATTGAATTGGAGGATTCTGTTTCTAGAGAAAATTATATTGACAACCGCAGACTATCGCTTCAGAATCTTCAGTTATTACCAGATTAGTTTTTGCAATGACACTGCAAAGTGGGGGAATTAACTAATAGCATTTTGAAGAAACGGCCTTAAAGGAAAGCATGAAGACGGCGACATTTTGAGAGCACACTCCGCTGTTAAATTGGCAATTAACTTACGACACTCATGAAAGTTTTGAACGATGGAATTGTAGTGATTATCCTCTGGGCGATCATACCAGGTTTGCTTAAACATTTGAAATAGATTTCCAAAAATGCACACTACGATCACAAACAAACTAATTGTAATGTGGACAAGAAAACTTTTGTCGGGTCAGCTAGTATAATAATAAAATGTTGTGGATGTTCCCGACTAAAATTGTGTTTTGCTTGCTTGCTTGCTAATGGTCATAAATTATTTAACAGGATTGAAATACTACTGAAGGTATATAACATTAAAACCGATTTTTTAAGTTTTTGTGGAAATTTAGTTGCGTAAATCTGCAAAAAAATTTAAATTTTTCAATTAAAGGGTGATTTTTAAGCTATTAACTTTTTAGGCAACGCTGGTTTAAACAGCTGACGCACGTTTCGTGTTTTGTTTCACTGTCAAACATCTTCATTTTGGTCTATAATTTAACCATGAATCGTCTTACAAACGATCAACGCTTGCAATTTATTGAATTTTATTTTCAAAATGCGTGCTCTGTTAAGAAAGTTCATCGCGCGCTTCCATTTTATGGTCAATTTAATCGACCCACTGAAGCGGCTATTCGGGCTATTGTGTCTAAATTTCGCACCAAATTTATATTGTTGGACATTAAACCACCAACACGCTTACGTAGAGTGCGAACTGAAGAAAATATCGCAGCTGTATCGGCCAGTGTTAATGATGACCATCAATTATCGATTCGTCGCCGTTCGCAGCAATTGGGCCTCTGTTACTCAAAAACGTGGAAAAGACAAAATTGGACTAAGCGGATGGACCATTTGAGGTGCAGTCAAGGTCAACATTTGCATGAAATAATCTTCAAACATTAAATTATATGGACCGTACTATCGATTCAAATAAAGATTTCATGCATTTTTCTGAATTTTATGTGTTTTTTTTGAAAAACTTTCTATAGCTTTTAAAAAATCAAACTTCAAATTTCTGCAATTTTGTTAATGAAATTTTAAGATTTTTTCTAAGGGATGTATAAAATCTTTTTTAAAGAAAATTATTTTCAGAAAATCGTAGTCATGTGACTCATATGTATATTGGAAAACAAAGTTTTTCAGATTGCCGACACAATCAATATAAATTTATATACAGGGTGGACCATTTAAAATTTTAATTTAGAAATTTTATATAGAAATACTGATTATTTTTTAAATTTCTGGTTTTATTGGAAAGGTTGAACTTTGTCATTTAGTAATGGAACACAATATCATTCATATGACTACCACGACTGTCTACCCATACGATCAACCCAATTTTTCAGTACATATTCGATTGTTCCGGCTCCAAACTCTTCAATGGCAACTTCGATTTCATGTTTCAAGGCTTCAATTGTTTCTGGATGGATGGTTTGTGTAACATTTAACATTTATGGCTCCCAAAGCGCTCAAATCTCAGTTCCGAGGCGGCTAATTGACATCCGAATTTCGGCTTATTATTAGATTTTCAAAAACAGTGCGTAAAATATCGATGTTTGCATTGGCTGTGTGACATGTGACCAAATGTAGTCCATGTCATTCTCTTGAACTTTTGGAAACAAACATTCGTCGAGCATGGTACGGTAACGCTCGCCGTTGACGGTAATGGTGGCTCCTTGCTCATTTTCGTAGAAAAATGGTCCAATGATGCCGCCAGCCCAAAATCCACACCAAACAGTGACTCGTTGTGGATGCATTGGCATCTCAATAGTCACGTGTGGGTTCTCTGAACCCCATATGCGGCAATTTTGCTTATTGCCATAGCCACCGAGATGAAAATGAGCTTCATCAGAAAACACGATTTATCGGTAAAAATATTCGCATCCTGCCAAACAATCTTCAGCCCATAGGGCGAAGCAAAAACGCGTCGGATGGCCATGAGGCTTCAGTTGTTGGTCCGTCCATCTTGTAATCAAAGTACAGGTCGCAATTGTTGTTAGAACCAAAAGAAAATTAGCAAAACGAAGTTTTATAGGACAAGGAAGAACGCTATTTAATTTGAAGAAAATACGTTCAGATTTAGATATAGCTCCCATATAAATTTTGCTCTTGATGTTACTCTTCTCGCTCTCTAAACCATATATTTCAACAGATTTTCTTCCCATTTGGCAAAACTCCATATATTTCAACTAGAAAAGGCTCTGCTAAAAATAGCCCAGATCGGTTCAGATATATATATATAACTCCCATACAAATGTCTCCTCCGATTTGACTTTTTCCGCTCTGGAAACCACATATTTTGTCATGTTTTTATCAAATGTTCTTCATGTTTGGCAAACTAGCTCATATCTCATCTAAAAACATCAGATGGACCACATCGGTTCAGATTTATATGAAACTCTAATAAAAGTGTGTCCCTCGATTGATGCTTTCGCTCTAGAAAACACATATCTTAACAGATTTTTTTCAAATTTGGCAAAACAACTTATAGTTTTTAACAAGATCGGTTCAGATATATATAGCTCCACCGAATTGATTTCGCCACCGAATTGATTATTTCCGATCTCGATTGAATAGATTTTCTTCTAATTCGGCGCATCAGTTAATATTTCAAATAGAAACATCATGGCGAAAGTGATTTCGGTCACATCGGTTCAGATTTATATATAGCTGCCATATAAATGACTCCCCCGATTTGATTCTTTCCGCTCTAGAAATCACTTATTTAACAGACTTCCATCAAATTTGGGAAAACATCTTATAATTATAATTTTCATGACTATCTTTGATGCGTTGGCCAAATTTGGCAAAATAACTTATAGTTTTTAACAAGATCGGTTCAGATATATATAGCTCCAATACAAATTTCGCCACCGAATTGATTATTTCCGATCTCGATTGAATAGATTTTCTTCTAATTCGGCGCAGCTAATATTTCAAATAGAAACATCTATGGCGAAAGTGATTTCGGTTCAGATTTATATATAGCTGCCATATAAATGACTCCCCGGTTTGATGTTTTCCTCTCTAGAAACCACTTATTTAACTGACTTCCATCAAATTTGGGAAAACGTCTTATAATTCAACTTGAAACCCTATGCTACAAATGGGTCTGATCGGTTCTGATTTATATATAGCTCCCATTCAAAGATTGTGTTCAAAATTTCTTACACATACATAGAAGTATGAAATTTGTGGAATAGTCTCCTCTTATAGCTGTATCGTGTATCACCCACTACAAATGTAAAGACCGTTTTATACCCTATAATGACAAGGTGTAGGGTATCATACAGTCTGTCACTCCCGATTTTAACCTTTCTTACTTGTTTTGTTATAAAATTTGCAACCTGTACGCAATAATTATCCGATCGGAAAAGAACATGTTACAAGTGATTTTTGCGGAATACCGACAAACGAGTTTCAATTGCACCTCTTCGTCTAAGAACTTTCTAATTATTATGATTTTATGAGAAAACATTTTAAGAATATTCTTCAAGAGGAACCCAGTTAACTGGTTGTTCGACATCGCTTTCGACTACCCCCACCAGATGTCTGAAAGGCCAAAGCAAATCAAACTGCACCCCCAAATGCCGATGAACTCCTGCTGCCCATTATCCTTCTTCTTTTTCTTCAATTGAATATTGAACTGCAAAACAATGACGTTAACATTCCTGCTGCTATTTGTTTTGCTACCTTCACTCGCTCGCTCGCCACAAGTTTGTTTTGTTTTCAAATTACACATCTTGACCCATAAAAATCCACTTAAAGTTATAAGTCTTTTATTGTTCGACGAGTAGATCAATATTTGAGCAATTTTCCTTGGAATAGGTCCTTGCCGCAGCTACGAGTGTAGAACTAACAACAAGCGTATTCCATATTCGTAATTATTTGCCAATACATTTCGTATTGTGGGTTTGTTTGTTTGTATTTACGCTTAAGTAATTTCAACAACAGCGGCAGAAATAATAATAATTTAAGTCGGTTTTTTCCTCGTATTTGTGGGATTCACGTTGCCATGGCTGGCAAGGACCTTTGGCTATCATTGAGATTCTATAATGCTCCGCCAATTCGGAGAAATGGCAGAGTGGGAGGCAGAGGCAGAGAGCGGAAACGAATAGACAAACAAACAAACAATATGTATGTAACAAATATTCATTTCGGCATATTTGGCCGGGAATCTTTTTTACATTGTCAGCATATAATTGAGGATCTCACGTTGTTTGGGCCGCGTCCTTCTGCCCTTTTTTCTTTTCGTTTTTGTTTTTTTTTTTTGGAGGGCCTAATGGTATTACAAAAGGAGGCCAACGAAGAAAGACGGCCAGAGAAGCGAAAAAATAACAAATTGTCTTAATTTGATTTTGTAATTTTCTATGATGCCAAGAAAAATAAACATTAGAAGAATATGTATTGCCTTGTATATCTCTCTGTATTTGTATGTGTTTGTGTGTGTGTTCGTTGTTTACATTTTCAATTTGTTTGGTTGTTTTGGTTTGTTGTTCTTGCAGGTTGTTGGCGCATTGAAAGACAGCCACCCAGTTCGTCCACACATTCGCCAGGTCGTTATGGTGATTACCTCTGTGATAGTCCTTGGAGTCTAATTGAGTCTGCTGCAAAAGCAATGAAATCACGACAGGGCGATAATGTTGAATTTGTCCTGTGGACAGGGTAAGTACAAAGCATATAATTACACTCGAAGAAAAAAAAACACACACATAATGTGATTATTATTGTAATAGCCGCGACATTTGCATTTTATTTCACCTATCTTCCATCAGCACTTAGTTTCGCCTATGAATGTTTTGAGTTGGAAAAAATAGCAAAATATTGGAAAATATCCAAAAATATAAAAATTTTAAAAGAACAACCAAACTTAACGAAATATCGGAATTACTAAAATGGGTAATTGTTGTATCATGATATGCTATTATTTACAAGTACCTCATTTGCTCTTAGATACGTTATTTTATAACGAATAATTAGACATTTCGGACCAAAGCTAACTGCTTCGGCTGGAACAAAGCTAACTGCTGCATTAAATGACGCCAAAAACACTAATTTACAAACATTTTGTCAAAAGGCTATGTATAATTTATTTGGTTTCTAATCTTGAAAGAACCACAAATTAGTTGAAAACATTATATTACACCGTGCGACAAAATTAAAAAATGAACGGGTCATGGAAATGTCTATAAAATTCTGAAAGCAGGCACATAACAAAAGTGTTCTGAAAGCAGCAAAACATAACAAAGTGATGTACTTAGTTTTTTATTGTCTGGTCGTGTTCGTGTTTAAGAGCACATTCCGTTTTTTGAAGGATATTTATAAATTCATTATTATTCATAAATTGTTTGTAAATTTTCTGCTAGTCTTAGAAAAGCGATATTAGTACCAAATCAAAGAGGACACTTCCAAATAAAATTTTGTGGTTTTCAGAATTACAGAAAAAAATACGGAAAAAGGTCCTTTCAAATTTTAATCTCTCAGTTTACTTCAAGGCGAACGGTAGAATTATTTGAAAAAAAAAAAAATATATATATGGGCATTTCTCCAGAAAGGTCCACCAAGGCCAAAAAATTAAAAGTTCTTGTAAACGCTTTGTTTTATTATATTTGCATAAAGAAATAATCAAATTTAACTTATGTAAAAAAAATTTACTTTAATTCATATCCTATCTTGAGATACTTGAGTGCAAAGTAGCTCAAGTGCAATATTACTCTTTCGAATATTTCTCTTGCATATTTTGGTTTGATAAAAGTTCTTAAATAGAGACATTACACTTTGACTTTTGCTGTCTAAAATCTTTCAGGGAGTACAAATAGTCAAAAAAGAAAGGATACGAAGTTATACGACTGCTATTAACTGTATCTTTTTGGTTTGCATTATCACATATTTCGATGTCACGTTAGACATGGAAAAACAACATTTGTTGCTACTGTGTCCAAAGTACATGCAGAAAGATCACAAAATTTTGAGTACAAACAGAGATTTGTATTCAATTTAAATAAAAATAAACGTTACTAGAAAATGAGAAAATTTGTGAGCTTGGTACTTCATTAAAGTTGGTCACGTGCGTAATCTTAAGTGTGAAAATTAAAAATTAAAAAAAAAATCTTACTTCAATAATTTGTTTTTGTAAAAAAAAATACTTTTGTAATTTATTTATTAGCAAAAACGGAGGAAAAAAATAAAGAGAGCTGAAAACAGCGGAGAGAAAGTTGAAAGAAAATCAGCTGAAATTTCAAATTAAAAATTTGAAAAACAAAATTTTGCTTTTTGCTGTTATTATTTGAGAATGAATACATTGAATACTTCTGTGGATTACAAAAAATATATATTATCTATAATTTCGTAAAAATTGCAACTGAAACAACATAAATACCATGATGGAAAAAATGTCACGCGCGTAATGTCACGTGCGTAATTTACAATTTATTTTTTTCTTCGCCAACCCATGCATAGTTGCTTTCGAACAAAACATGATTATAAAGGCCCATTACTAACCTTTATAAAAACATTTTTCCCGAAATAAAAACCTCCTACAATTCGCTTACTTTCGCACTTTTTCTTACGGTCCTAAAAGGCACTTCTATTTTTGTCACGTGAGTAAGTCAACTTTGATTGCATGGCATTTGGGTACCCAGTGCTCAATTTACCATTATATATACTTTTTAGAAAGAACTCATGACAAACAACGTAACAATTCTAGAATTCATTCTAAAATTACAATCCACTTCTATTTTTTTAATATTCAAACACAATAAAACGCGTACAAATGTCGCGTGCATATAGTATATATAAAATTGCACAAAACAAACAACTGAAAATCTTTATTTTTATTAAACTTAAGATCAAGTTTAATAATCTTATTTCCGTTTAAAAGAACTTGTCATTTTTAATTTTTGTCTGGAGTTTAATAAAAATATAGATTTGTTGGTGACCAACAATTTATTTTATGATGTGCCATTTAAAAAAAAACCGTCGGATTGTATGAATGTCGAAATTTGGATAGGTATAGTAGGATAAATAAGGTTCCTAAAATATATTTTCCCAAAATATTCTACCGTATGCATTGAATTTTTTCGGCTTCAAAATACCACAACAAATATTTGAATTGTAGAAATTGCAGTCTTTTTTTTTTTTTTTTGAATGATTATGTACTTCAAAAAACTCAAGTGATTTTAAACGCGAACAGAAAATGAAAAAATGAGTTGCTACGTTTGGTGCCTAATTTCTAAAGTGCTCAAAAAACCGATGAATATAATGTGATGATGGCACTTTAGAAAACAATGTTAGTGCAAAATTACTTATATTTATATTGGAGGCTAGAGATGATATTTTTAGCTATTTTAGTCAAATAAAAATCTTTTTGGTGACTTTTTTATTCAAAATGACAATTCATTGTCCTCTTATGTAACATGTATGTTTGTAGATTTTTGTGGGTAAGTTAACTCCCACATTTCGTTTTCTGACGTCAAGCATGTGTTCCAAATTCTATTGTATCGAATTCACGCTAGCATTTTAAATATTCCACCAAATTTTGGGGACTAAAGTCGAAAAATTGCGACGCAATAGAGAAAACTGTGAATTCATTCCATCAGGATTTGCGACCACACTCAGTGTTCTTTGGCCGCATAATTCCAGGGAAATTTGAATGTATTTTTTCTCTTTTGATGTATTATTAGGGTTGATATTTTTTTAAATTTCAAATATGAATTATGTATGCTTACTAGACTGAGAACTTTTTAAAGGAGATATCATTCGAAAGGAGGCATCTGTCAAATTCTGGCTCCGAGGTCAATTCTTTCAAAAGTTATGCTCAAAAATCTTATAATTTTCATGACTATATATACATGCGGCAATTTTGCTTATTGACATAACCACCGAGATAAAAATTAGCAAAAAAACACGATCTCTCGGTAAAATTCTCCATCTCCTGCCAAACAATCTTCAGCCCATTATGCGAAGCGAAAACGCATGAGGCTTCAGTTGTTGGATTAGTAGAACTATGTAAGCCATACCGACGTCTTTATGAAAAGTTCTTCTCAAAGGAGTGCGAGAAATGTTCTGTTCCTGAGAGCGATGACGAGTTGATGTTGACGGATGTTCTTGGACATTCTCAGCCACAGCAGCAATGTTTTCGATTAAACGCACTGGACGAGAGCGTACATGGGTTGGCTTGTCCAATAACTATCCATTTTCATGAACTCGCCTCACAAATTGACACACACACTGAACTGAACTGAAAGCCGATCTCTTCTAATAAAATTTTCACATAAATTTCTTACAATTTCCGTTAAAGACTTAGGGTGTGTTTCCGGATGACGATTGAAATTCTACAAGAACGAATGACTCATAAATTGAGTTTTTGTAACACGTTTAACGGAGGGTTTCCGGTAGACGTTTGAAATTCTACACGAACGAATGATATCTGACGAACGACTCATAAATTGGGTTTTTGTAACACGTTGAAAAGCTTTCGTGTTATGATTTGAAATTATAAAAGATTTCGTTCGTTTGTCAATAAACAATATTTCCATCAAGGTTTTTTATCAACCTTTGTTAACTTTATCCTCAGAAAAACATAATTTTCTGTATAAAAGAAGGCAACTCTAAAACTTGCAGAAAAATTATTTGTTTACAAAATAATAATTTCAAAAAGTTTGTGTAAATTCCTTTTGCTGACATAATTGTGTTAAAATATGATATTTGTTACTGTTACCCCATCCCAACGTAATGTTAGGATCAGGATAAAATATATTGTTCGTTTAATTGTATATGTGATGAATTTGTATGTATGTGTGTGTATGCCAATGTTTTATTTTCAATATTTCCGTCGGAATAATCGTGCTAACCGCTCTTAACAGATTATTAAAGAAAGAAATTTTCCATTTAAAAAAAACATACATTACAACCATTCTTTTCATTTCTGAACGTACACGATGGGTTTTTCTAATCGTTCAGATTTGACATTTGTGACGGTTGACTTTGTGTTCTGGAAACCCAAAAATACAGAAAAGCAAACGAAAGCTTATGTGTTTTACTCAAAAATTGGCATTCGTTATACGGAAACGCAAATCAACTTTCGTTAGTCGTTTAGACGAATACAATGAGTGATTCGTCATCCGGAAACAGACCCTTAGTAGTTTGGAAGTAAGTTTTTAATATTTCCCAATTTTGTTCGAACGTATAGCGTCCCATTTTGCGAATGTCAAACATAAACCTGAAAATAAAAATACAAATGAATGTTATTCTACCTTTTAAAGTCGAAGTAATCGGTAGTTCAAATTTAAATTTTATTAAAATTAGAATGTGGTTGAATTAATATTGGTTTTTGTCACAGGGTAGAACATTTTGTAATTATAAGACTAACTTTAGTTGAATCGTTAAAAATCAGAATAAGAAGAAAATTTCGAAATTTCTATTTGAAAATTGTTGTAAACAATGTAAAGTTTGATTTGAACTGTAATATTGTCGCGGCTAGAATTGGAATATGTCTTTGCTTCTAATTAAACATTTTCATAAGAATCTCTAGACTTCCATTGAAGAATTTAACAATATTTTTTTTAGTTTAGTTATTAATATTGTTATTTATTCTGGTTTTCAGCAGAACCAAAAATAGCAAAAAGTTGCAGCTAAAAGTTGACCGCACAGTTTCTATAGGCGCTACTCTATCTCGATAGAACTTTTGCAACGAATGTCCCCTTATCTTGAACTAGTACCAGCGTTCTCATTGGACAAATGATAAACAAAATATATCACCGAAGTCGAAGTCGACAACACACTATTTTTGTAAAAAGGTTTGGATTCGAATGTCCATGGAATATTAGCGTGGCTGAGAGACTAAAATAAAATGTCATTCATGTTCGGAAACCCAGTTATTTTTCCACACTTTCCATCTTTTTATAGTTGTTCGACATTAGTTTTGCCATATTTTCATATAATAGTTGGTCACTTTGCATTCAATGGGCTTAAGTAAATATCCTCTAGTTCTCCTCTTATTAGTCAACTTTAATAAGTTCACAATATTGCAGGTAATTCCATTAACTAAATATTTTGCTCGAGTGTTGCATTGAGCAGCTTTTCCATCTGCCTCATGGCCAACCGTTGCTTTGACTGGCTCCTGGCTAGCTACACCGAAAATGCTGAGTAATAATTCAAGGGGGTCTCTAAGTGATACCTAATGCAGTTGCATTTAATTTACGAAAAATAAATCCGTCTTAAAGTCTCCCCTGGACGTTGTAAGCAAAGCGGAGCATATTCAAAAGTACGAAGACAAAAAAGTGGACAATCTCAAATGAGCTTTTTTTGTTAAGTAACATTTAAACATGACAAAAATCCAACCAGAAGAACCGCATTGCAGGTGAAGAACGGAACGGAACAAAATACCAAAAACCTCAGCAAAGTAATAAAAGCCAAACTAACTAGTAAAAGTCAGCTAGTTGCCAGAGCCAACCGAACGGTACAGAAGATGGCCACTGCACATCCCACCAGTCCCCCATGCCCACCAAAATGTGCGCCTTCTTTGTCACGCAGTGCTGAAGGAGGAAAAATGGGGAGAATCTTTGAAAAGAGAATCCTTACACTACTACGACGTATAAAAAATACATGCTGCTGTCCAGGTGAATCTCAGTAAAACTCTGTTAATGTCCTTGGGGTGTTATTTGTATAGACCTCACCAGTATTATGTCTCCACCGCACACACACACACATACACACTCTTGTGCTTACACTTACACATAATGGTTTGGTCACAATGTCCTTTTCGTCCCAGCAGTTAACTAGATTTGCCACAATTTGAAAATTACATTCAAAGACGAGAGCGGTCACCAATGGAGAGAATAGATTGTTGGCTGTTGAAGTTTTCTTTTTTGTAGCCGTATGGTTTTGATATGGAACATGTGTCGTCCATTTTTGGCTGCTGGTTGTACGCACCCACATAGTGACGAACAGTCCCAGGTTGTTGAGTTAAGATGGTTTTCGAAATTCTTTTGGAAGGATTTTTTGTAAAGGCAATTTAATATTTCTTTATGAAACAGTTAAAATTAATGTAGAATTATGGGCTTACTCGATTAGCAAGTGGATGGATGTAGCACGACACAGTGTTATGCGCACAACCAAAAATAGCTTTTTATACCCTCCACCATGGCTTGCATTCCACTGCGGCTGTCGATTTTCGTAGAAGTGCAGTAACATTGCAGGAAAATGCTGAATGTTTTTAATACAGCCAAACCAAAGTAAATAAAAATATTGAAAAAATAATATATACAATTTGTATTATGTCAAACCACGCTTATAAGGCAAGGCTACTAATATGTTTATACGACATGTATCGAAATAATAATTCAAGTTAATATAAGATAGCAATTTTCAAAAAAGCTTAAATACTATAAATATTGGTAGATAGTGGGTACTGCAGTTGGCTGTATTTCCATCCTATATTAATTTCAAAAGTACAATTTTTGAAAATCCATTATCCATCACGTACACTGTGCAAGATAACTTAACTTCGTGAATCAAAGAATTTTTGTCGTAAAATTAAAAAAAGTACGAATTTGGAAAAATCCTTTTATTTTGCGTGTCGATGCAGTCAGATTAATGTACACGTGATTCTAGCTGCGGCCATTTGGTTGGTATCATTTTAATCCCCTTAAATGAATGAGTTTCTAAAATCCACATCTTTTACGTGTCTGCGTAATTGGAGGGATGTACACACCGAATTCCATGATTCTAGCTGCGGCCATTTGCGGCCCCTTCTACCTCCTTAAAAGTACGACTAGAGGGTTAGAGGGTTGTACTAGGGATGTATAGTTGGAGCAAAAAGTCGATTTTTCGACTTTTGGAAATATATGAATAGTCCATTTTTCGACAAAATCAAAACGAAATCGAGAGACATTTGTATTGGATATATAAATCTGAACCAATCGTACCCACTTTTTGCATAGATGTTTCTAGTTGTTATGCCAAATTTGAAGAAAATCGGATAAAGGATGTGTTTTCTAGAGCGAAAAAAGTAAAAGCGGTATTCAATAACTTAAATTCATTGATGCACAAAGTCCAAAACAAAAGTCGACTTTCGACTTTTGGAAAGTCGAATTTTCGACTTTTGACAATGGTATAGTCGATTTCGACTTTTTCCTCTCAAAAGTCGATTAATCGATTAGTCGAAAGTCGATTTATAGATCCCTAGGTTGTACGCATCGAATTCCATTATTCTAGCTGTAGCCGTTTAGTTGGTACCATTTGTGTCCCCTTTTTACCGCCTTTAAAGTACGACTTTCTAAAATCTATTTGCGTGTCTGCGTAATTAGAGGGATGTACACACCGAATTCCATGACTCTAGCTGCGGTCAGTTGGTTGGTACCATTTTTATCCCCTTAAAAGTACGACTTTCTAAAATCTCTTTTTCTCCGAGTCTGCGAAATAAGTGGGAAATAAGTACGAAATAAGTACACTCCGAATCCTATGATTCTAGCTGCGGCCATTTGGTTGGTACCATTTTTATCCCCTTAAAAGTACGACTTTCTAAAATCTCTTTATTTTACGTGGCTGCATAATTGTCCATCCACACCGAAGTGCATCATTGTAGCCGTAGCCGTTCAGTTGGTACCATTTTTATGCCTATGTTCCCATTGTATCCCTTGAAAGTACGTCCTTGGAAAAACCTGTTTATTTTTCTTGCCTACGCACTCAGAGGAATGTATACTCCGAATCTCAAGACTCTAGTTTCGGTCCTTAGGTTGGTACAATTTTTATCCCCTTTTTCCATTTTAACCCCAAAAAGTCACTTTATTTTACGTGTCTACGCATTCAGAGGAATGTATACACCGAATTTCATTATTTTATGTGCAGTTGTGTGTTGGTACAATTTTTATCCCTCTATTCCTGTTTTGCCCCTTAAAAGTACGAATTTGGAAAATGTTTTTATATTATGTATGTACTCAATTAGGGGAATGTACACACCGAATTTCGTGCTTCTAGCTGTTGTCGTTTGATAGGTACCATTTTTATCCCTTTTTGCCCTATTTCACCCCCTACGAATAAGAATCATTTTATGGTGCACGTTTTTGTTTTAGGAGGATTGCAATATTAAAATAAAGTAAAATATTAGGGGTTATTATGAGTAGTTTCAGTCCTTGTGCGGGAAATTTTTTTCCATTTGTACCGATTTCGCCCAGCTACAATCCCAACCGATCTACGACTATAAGACGTATTTATGGAAAATTTAGACGTACTAGCTCCGTAGCTAACGTTTATATGCTAGCGTGCTTTTAACAGAAACCCAAAATTTTATGACGATCAAGGATATATATTGGGCATTCCGCGACAAATCGGACAGATAAAAAAATATTTTTGGTTTCCTCCATTTTTTTATATATTTTTTCGCTAAAAGATATAGCTTTTCTTCAATTTTCAAGAAACTAAAAAACATAGTTATTATTAAAACCCCAATTTCAACCAAGACTCAAAATTTACAGAATAAATACTTGTTTAAATAATTTTTTTTTCGAGAAAATCGAACAGTACAAACAATTAAAAACACAAAGTTTTAATTTAAAAAATTAAAAATTGTATACCAAAATTGTGAATATTTTTTTTTCAATATTGTGAATATATTTTTTCAATGCTTTTTCTGAAAAGTACTTCAAAAACAAAAATATTAAAAAATCCACGAAAATCGGACAGATAAAAAAAATATTTTTGGTTTCCTCCATTTTTTTATATTTTTCGCTAAGCTATATCTTGCTTTTCTTCAATTTTCTTAAAACTGAAAAGCATAGTTATTATTATAAACCCAATTTCAAGCAAGGCTCAAAATTTACAGAATAAATACTTTTTTAAATAAAAACTTTTTCTAGAAAATCGAACAGTACAAACAATTAAAAACACGAAGTTTTAATTTTAAAAATAAAAAATTTTATACAAAAATTGTGAATAGTTTTTTCAATATTGTGAATATATGTTTTCAATACTTTTTCTGAACTTTTATTTAAAAAAAGCTATGTATTTTTAACAAGTAATCAGAAAAAAACTAAAAGTATAACAAGAGGTGTTTAATGGATACTGAAAAATATAAAAAAATGGAGAAAATCAAAAATATGTATTTTTTCAACTGTCCCATTTGCCGTGGAATGTCCCATATACTAAATAGGGCCCCAGGTCGATATTTCAAGGTGTTTCAAACAGAATGACAAAGTTGGTATGGATGGTGTAATGAAAGATTACACTTTCTTTCAGCTTACCTTCGTTCCGGCTGAGGGTATACAAATTCCAGCTGCGTCTTAATTCATGGCCCAGTTACTACTTTAAGGCTTCGACATTCTTTCTGTTGGATGATAAGTCTATTTTTAAGAGTAGAGTATTATCAACTGACAATTTTTTAGGATTTCTTCGAGATTTTCTAAGATTTCTCATCTTTCTTGACTAGCTTTCGTTTTTTTTTTCTTCTTCTTTGCTTTCGTCGGGTGGCTGGGAGGATCTATGCAATATTTACGAACATAAAGCTCAACGGCTCTATTACCGCAACGCATTTTTCAATGACATCAGCCATCCGTCCGTTCCCACACTGCCGACTGGTGGTGACTGACGATGGTGTGGATGGGTATTCCCTCTGTGTGATTATGTTTCCTCACTTATTTCCTTATTGTGTTTTGTCCTGTTGTAGCCGTCGTTCCTCGGTCCGCATCCGAGTCCGTCGCCGTGTCCGTATCCTTAGCCGTAAGTAGTTAGTTAGTTAGTTAGTGTGTATTCCCCGCTGCTTCCACTGTAGGCGTTCCCATTTCATTCATTCATTCATTCTAAAGTCTATGGAGTAAATTTCTTCAATTTCTTTTTACCTTTACAGCAGTTTCGTCTTTTCTTTCTCGCTTTGTGTACATTTGGGATTTTCATTAACAATAAAGTGACAAGAAAAAAACTCCCTCTCTCTCTCGCTTTCATAGCAACGAACGGAAATTAACTTTTTCTCAACAGTTCCTAGTTGGGCTTTACAGCTATGCTATGTGTGTGTGTGTGAGTGTGTTTGTTAGAGTGGATGTTTGTGTTGGGATGTACTTGTTTAAATGTGTCGTCGTCCTAGATTTCTATTTTGTCATTAAACTAGAAAAATAGGATAAATATTGTTATTATTTGCTGGATATGAAATGCCATTAAGTTATGAAAAATCACAGATAATAATTGGAACACGTTTCTTCGGCCGGGAATAGAGTAGTTTTGGAAGAAAAATTGAAAAATGGATTTTCTTCGTGCAAACTAATCTTCGTCCATATTTTACATGAATTGTGATATCAGCTGTAGTCTGAGTAGATTCAAAGTGTGGGTGAGAACACAGTCTATCATGCATCTTTGTCGCATATTCTGAATATTGGTCTGAGAAGACAGATGTGGACCTTCTGATAAACTTTTAAGGAATACAATGTGTCCTGAAAAAATTCAAAACCTTCATCTTGACGCATCATCAGTTTGTCTATATTGACCAGGTTTGAGGTTGAACAGAGTTCTAGTGAAGGCTGTATCGACAACAACGAGCGACAATTTTACATTTATTTTATTGGAGCAAGACAATATACATTAGGCTGGGTCGCCGTTCATACAAGTAGAAAAACAAGTTCCAGTCACTCCACGAAAATAAAATTTGGATTGTTTAATGATGATTTGCAAAATATTTCGTTCCTATATCAAGCCATCTGTGAGCTAAACGCTACTGAAAATAATCCTAAAAATCATGTTTTTCTGGTGTAAATTTTTTCTGTTATATTCTTTCTAATTTTTTCTGAAATAATAGGCCCTCGAAAGCACTTTAACTATAAATTTTGATTCTTGTCTTATATAATCAATATAAACGCCCAAAAATTCTACCAATGATTTATTCTAAGACAAGAATAAAAATTGCATAAAAAATTTTAAGCAAAAAATGCAACATAAAAAAATTACACGGGAAAACATGATTTTTAGAGGTGTTTTCAGCAGCTTTTAGCTCACAGATGGCTTGACCCAGTGACAACAAATTTTGCAGATCATTATTAAACAATTTATTTTATTTTTATTTCAAATTTTCATTTGGTGATCTATTCTCCTTTTTACAAGACTTTTAACTTCCAATAAATAATTAAATAATTTATTTTCATACTTAAACGAGTAATACAAAGGCGGTATGGGTATCAAATAAAAGAGAAGAATATCTGTTAAAAATGATTTAAATAAAATGTTTGTACTTGTATTAGTTTAGTATTGACAACAATTTCAAGTTTCACCCTTATTTAAGTAGTTTATTCATCTTTTACCATTTATGGGGGGACTTTTGTAATGGTTCCCAATGCTAAACTAATACAGATAGAGGCATGAGATTTTTAGTATTTTTAACAGACATTCTTCTCTTTAATTTGGTATCCATAACACCTATGCATATCTCTAGAAAGTATTAAAATACATTTTTAAGACCAATATTTTCTTTGGAAATTAAAAGTCTTATAATAAGGAGAATCGGTTAGATCGGTTCAGATTTATATATAGCTCCCATACAAATTTCGTTCCCAATTTGAATTTTTCCACTTTAGAATCCACATATTTTAAAAGATTTTCCTCTAAATTCGAAAAACTCCTCATATTTCAACTGGAAACACCTGTTGTAAAATAGTGTTAGATCGGTTCAGATTTATATATAGCTCCCATACAAATTTTGTTCCCCCAGAAACAGAGTATTTTCAGAGAATTTCTTAAAATTGAGCATAACACGTTATACTTCAACAAGAAGAACTTATTGTGAAAGTTAGTCACTTCATTCCATGTTTGGATATAGCTCGATACAAATATTATTCTCGATTTGACAAATTGGACCAGGTCATATTAGCATGTGATTAAGAAACATACAAAAAATTTTCCCATTTTCACTTTTTATACTGAATTGAATTGTATTCCGATAGAAAATAAAGTGTATCATATAGTCGGCCCCGCCCGACCTTAGCCTTTCCTTACTTGTTTTCATCTATATTCTGCCATCCTATGGTTGTATGGGGTGACTGTATAAAAATCATAAGGAATTGTTTACATTTTTCTGGACCGGAAACATTCCAAACCACCTATCCATGAATACATGTGTGCATCATGTCTCTGTTTTTTTTGTTTCTCGTACCAACGACATACTCATGGATTTGTCTATATTGGTTTTTTTAAAATAATAAACTGTCCATTTTATTGGAACTGTATCAATACCGAACAAATTTAAATTTTTATCCGAATATTTTTCTATCGTTTTTTTTTGTTTTTATTTTGTTTCGTACACTCTACACCGTTAGGTGGACGTAGGTTAGTTTCAGCAGTTGGTTCGAAAGAACTAAAACCAATCAAGTTAGATCACATATGTTTCAAAGATACATCTCTCAAAAGCATAATTCAAATGAAATATTATAAATATTTTCTACTTTTCGTGGCTCCCATATTGCTGACACCTGTAGAGACGTTTACGATGACAGCTGTTCACAGGGCGATCGTGCACAATGATATCACCGATTATTTCTGGGGATGTAATTTCTTTTGGTCATTCTTGACGATGTTCATTTAAATTCAGTGTCGTTACAGTTACAACGACGTCACGACGGCATTTTTCTTCATAATATTCATCAAGATTTTCTTTGAGTTCTTGAGTGTTTTTTAACGAAGAAAAAAAGGCAAAACTGAGGAAAAGTAGAAGTTGCGGCCATTTTGATGCCATTTACAAATGGTTATTTGTAATGACCATACAAGAAAGATCAAAACTTCTACATTCATACATAGATTTTCTTCAAGAAGGTCTTGTTTTCCTCACTAGATGAACACAATAGAACAAAATAATGAATAAATATTAGAAAAAAAATAAAAAACATTATTTTAAAAAAATCTCTAGTTTTTGAACAGAGATTACATTTATCCGCAGATTTTTTACAAACAGACATTGTCTTCTTCATTAGAATGAAATCTATTAATAAATAAACCAAAATATTTTTAGATTTTCTTTAGTACCAGCAAAAAAAGATAAAAAATAAATTTGTTTTCAATTTTTGGCGACTATTCTTAAACCCATCTACGTGAGGATGAAACGAGTGGCCGGACTTATAAATGAGAGTACAAATATTGAAGGTACCTTCGATTAATATTGAAATTTTAGAAATTAAAAAAGGAAATTTATCAATGAAAATTTTTGATGAGTTTTGAATGTAATTAATACATTCGAATTTCAGCTAATTCGATCAAGTATTTTCTTCTTAAGAAGGATATCTTTGTTGTGGTAATGGAAAGGAGGAGAATCACACTCAACCATTCACACATTTGACCATATACTTTTTTCATTGTCCTGTGTAGGGACAAATCATCAGTTGAGTGTGCTTCTACTCCTATTATTCTATTAGCACAACAAAGATTCCCTTCTTAATAAGAAAATACTTGAACGAATTAGCTGAAATTCGAATGTATTACATTCAAAACTCTTAGAAAATTAAGCAATCGATCACTAATCAACAACACAAAAAAACTGAAAATGTTTATAGTCTTTTCCAAATTTAAGAATCCAAAATACTTCGGAAAAATGTATTTACAGCCCTTCGACAAAATGTTTGTAGATAACACTATTCATTGGTATTATGTTGATAGATTTAAAAGCTGGACATTCGCTTACGAAGTTCTCAACAGTTTCTTCTTAATATTTGTTGTCGCAAATACGGCATGGATCGTTGAATTGTAATTCAAACGCCGAGTATGGCTTCCAAGTGGCCAATGGCCCGATAATACTTGATACACTCCATTTATAGTGGCCGAGATGAGATCTTGTGAGATTTTGTCAGAATATTTCAAGAATGTGTTAGTTTTTCCACTTGAAGTAAGCTCGTTCTAGGTAGTGCTTGAAGATGTCACCTAATATCTAAAAGACCACAGTTGCCACAGTCTTATTAACATAATTTCTAGAAGTAGAATCTAGATATATTGAATTTTTTAAATCTTAAAAAAATTTCTTATTAAATTTGAAGGAAAAGAATTAAAAAATTAAATTATTGCTTTAACATCGATTAATATCGATCAAATATACATCAAATAGAAACTAGTTGAAAGCATATTTAAAGATAACCGAAAACTGGTTCGCCGGGGTTAGCCAACTTTTTTTCAGAAATTTAAATTTCGACAAACTGGATAAACAGTTTTTTTCCGGTTTTACTACACATTTCAATAAATTTATGGTACTTCAGCCCAAGACTTCTGGGCAGTAAAATGTGGATGTAGTTGAAGATGTGAAGATTTTGTGATGCAACTGTGATGAAGGGGTTAGATTGGTTCAAAATATTGAATATTATTGAATTCTGAGATAAGCGGTGGTTCAGGTGTAATAAATATGAGGGAAAATGCATATAGGGTATTTTAGTTTAAAAGAATCACTTCTACCAAATTTTAGAACTACCACTGATATAGTCAACTTAAAATTTTTGTCTTCGTATTCCATTATGTGAAATGCAGAAAGTGACAATAAACATTTTATTTGAAAAAAAAATATTTTTAATGAAAAAACTTATTCAAACATTTACATGTTGAATAAGTTTCTGCTTAATATCCAGAATTTCATTCGAACTACTGCTAATTTATTATGCTTTTCATATAAATTTTCTAATTTCATATAAGACTAAGATTTATTTTAATTTCATGTAAGATTACTAATCTTAATTAATTAATAATTGACTTAAAAACATAACATTATAAATCGAAACATAAGAATGTTTGAATGGTATTTTCATTCAAATTCAAACAAGAAACAATATGATGTAAAAAAAGTAAGTAAACTTCAGTCGGCTAAACCGTTTTATATATACTCTCACTATTAGAGAACATATATACGGAAGTTATAAGAAATAAAATTTTATATAGGGCAGGATACTGACTACCCGCATGGATGTTATGTCGGTTTTATTGTCACCAAAGTTTATGCAACTTTGTGTGGGAGGTACTAGAAGGGGTGTGGCAATTTCGCCCATATTCCATGCGAATGTAAAGACTAAAAAAGCAGTGCTAAATATCAAATTTCACAGCATTCCCATCATTCGTACAGAAGTTATAACAGCTTTAATTATACACTCCACAAGAGTATTATGTCTTTGTGCATTTGTTTGTAACACCCAAAAGCAAGAGAGAAAGACCCATTGTTAATCATACCGATCGGCTTAGAATCACTTTCTGAGTCGATTTAGCAATGACCGTCTGTCCGTCTGTCTGTCCATCTACTGTTGTAATCACGATACAGGTCGCAATTGTAGCCAGAACCAAACGAAACTTTGCACAACGAAGTTGTTCGGGACAAGGACGAACGCTATTCAATTTGAAAATCGGTTCAGATTTAGATAAAGCCCCCATACAAATTTCGTTCCCAATTTGACTTTTTCCGCTCGAGAATCCACATATTTGAACATATTTTCTTCAAAATTGGCAAAACATCTTATATTTAAACTAGGAACACCTATGGTGAAAATAAGTCAGATCGGTTCAGATTTATATATAGCTCCCATACAAATTTCGCTCCCAATTTCAATTTTTCCGCTCTAGAATCCACATATTTTAATAGATTTTCTTCTAAATTCGCAAAAAAACCTTATATTTAAACTGAACAACTATGGTGAAAATAAGTCAGATCGGTTCAGATTTATATATAGCTCCCATTCAAATTTCGCTCCCGATTTGACTTTTTCTACTCTAGAAACCACATATTTTAGCAGATTGTCTTCAAAATTGGCAAAACATCTTATATTTCCATTAGAAACACCCATGGTGAAAATGGGTCACATCGGTTCAGATTTACAATAGCTCTCATACAAATTTCGTTCACCCAGTATTTTCAGATAATTTCCTAAAATTGAACATAACACGTTATACTTCAACTAGAAGAACTTATTGTGAAAGTTAGTCACTTCATTCCATGTTTGGATATAGCCCCGAAACAAATATTATTCTCGAATTGACAAATTGGACCAGGTCATATTAACCTGTGATTAGGAAACATACAAAAATTTTTCCCGTTTTCACTTTTTTACTGAAATTAATTGTATTCCGATAGAAAGTGGAGTGTATCATATAGTCGGCCCCGCCCGACTTTAGCCTTTCCTTACTTGTTTTAAATAGTTTTGTGCGATTTGTGTGGGAAATACTGGAAGGGGCGTGGCAATTTCGACCATCTTCGAACTTAAACTAAGTTTGGGAAAAATATTACGATGTACAAAGTGTGAATCGATTCTTCGAGGGTTATCGTGTACAGCAGCTAGTCAGACGGACATGACTCAAACACCTTAATAAGTTGTGAAACGGATTTGGTCCAAACATACTTCGGGTTTTAAGTCACTCCTTCAATGTGTTACACTTTTTATCTGTAACAAATGATATATACCTTCCTACTCTGTATAGTGAGGGTTAATAAATTTTCGCTTATATTACAAAAACTAACCTTTTTTGGTTACACCTGTTTTGTAAAAATTTGTAGATTTTTTTATTTTTTTTTCAAAAAAAAAACTGTAAAAGTCTGATTTCTGTAAAAGGTCCGATATTTGACACCTGTATGCGTATTTGATCGATTAAGATTAGGAATATGTTCTTTACCGGCCACTCTAACCGGATGAGTAATATTATCTCGCGATAAATATAACTCATACGTTACCAATATCGCGATTGGTAACATATGAGTAAATTATACAAGCCTGAGTTCGGACGACTAAATAATAAATTAAAACTGTATTTGAATAAAACAACGCTATAATACTCCTTATAAAATTCTTTAATTGGCGTTAAATCGAAATTCCCATATTCTGGCAGTAACTTGTTTACAAGGGCTGATTAATTAACTCGATTAATTAGTGGACTTAATTACCACAACCTTTTTAATTGTTTTAATTCATCGGAACTATGTTGTAGAAGGGCCGTACGAGTGAAGCGAATATATGATTCGGTACGGCCGCGCCATTTCACTCTTTCGCTTGCTTTCCCTAAATGTTTTCTTGTTTTTAGTTTTATTTTATTTTGCACTTCATCTAGCCATCATTGTTATTATTTCTATTTGCAAGTGCTTTTAGTGCTGGCTGGTGATGCTGGTGCTGTTGCTATCGTTGTGTTAAATTTTTTTATACATTTCCTTCTATTTTTCAATTTCAGAGATGGTTTATCTCACTCAGCACATCCCATGTCCGAAATGAAAAAATTGGAAATCCTGCGCAACATTACCGATTTGCTTGGGCGAACATTCTCCTCGCAATTTGTATTTCCGGTATTAGGACATGAGGACGGTACAACAACGAATTTCCGGCACATGGGCGAACTGTGGCGACATTGGCTGCCAACTGAAGCATTGCATACATTTGAAAAAGGTAAAAACGTTTCATTTCATATATCACAAGCACACACAGTCACATCCACACCCACACCTACACATTTCAACATTTCAAGTGTTCTCCTTCTCCCTGTTTTTGTGGGCTTCCTCTTCGTTTTCAGTTCGGTCTAAGTAAACATTTGTACACTCACTTGCACACATACACACTCTCGGCATCCTAGCACTTTATGTAAAATGTTGTGTTTGTATGTGACTCGGATATGTCCCTCTCAGTGCCGGTGTGTGTGTGTGTCTGTGTGAATACATTTTAACATTTTGGGTTGGAGTGTTGTCGTTAACATTGCATTCTCTGGTTATTGTGTTGAAGTCAGCATCTCTGGTTAAAAGGTATTCAATTGCAAAGTGCCTTTAACGGAAATTGATTTTGTGTGAATGTATATCCTCCGTATGTATGGACTCGTATGAATGTGTGGTGCATACACCGAAATCCAAAACCAAAACAGAGCTGTTTAAGAAACAGCAAAAGATTCAACGGATTTGATAAGAAGTGTAGTGCAGCAACTACGCTTTTAACTGTGAACCTCCTCCCCCTCCACCACTCCTTTATGGAGGGCATAAAATGGAAATTTAAGAATTTAAGAAAACATTTCATATAGGATTCAATTTGATGTTTAACTTTATAGTTTAATATTCAATCAGATATCACTAGACAATTGTAATATTTTGATAATGCATTTCGCATATAAAAATCGGAGAATTAATGTGTTTAATGTTCAAATTAATTCCGAAACTCCTTTCGAACCAACCAGCCTTCGCTGGGATAAACTTTTTGTCAGTTCCAAATGACTTACTACAAGGTGAGGCTATAATTTCGACCTGGCTAAAACCAGCCTCGCATAGCTGGGGTCCGAGATCTAATTGCCTAAATCGCTCCTTTGCACCACAGTGTCACCGTGTAATAAGAAAATTCCCACTGGGCAGACATTACAGCATGTCCGACATTACCAGGAACAGCAAAGAAATGTTAAATAATCTCACGTCTTGATTAGAAGGCCATGAAGGCGATACACCCGGCACATACAAACACAATAGCTAGAGCTTTAGAGAGGAGCGCATTTCTTTCAGTTTGTTGACATACCTTTCCGAAAATTTTCATTTCCAATTCCAAGTTGATTTGATTCGTTTGTAGATGTAAACAGACATCATCCTCCTTACATATGTTTGTATTTATGTACGCCCACTGTGTTGTTTGCTTTTTATTTGTCTCTCTTCCTGTACTGTACTGCTCCGAATTGAATTGAATGGTATTGTTCTCCTTGGTCGTATATTGCAGGTGGCTATTATTCCATTGAACAAACAAAAAGCCGTCTACGTATTATCGCATTGAATACAAATTTTATGCGACATGATCCAAAATATGCACAAAGCCATTTGGCAGCTGTGCGCCAACGTATGCCCAATAGCATGATGAATGCGGGTGCGGGCGGTGGTGCTGGCAGCGGTGGCGCCGGTGGTTCCGATTCATCATCCGAGTACAAAAATTATTATTACCATCATGGCAATATGCATCAGCATCATGGGCATGCTGGCGACTGGTCGTCCGGCCATGGCTATGGCTATAGTGGACATCATCGTGGCATAAATGTTATGCCCGGCGGGACGCACTACAATGGCGTGGATGGCGGTGGACGTGTCAGTGCTTTGTCGGAATTTGAAAATCAAGATACCGAAAAACAATGGATGTGGCTGGAAGATGTTCTCTCCAAATCGAAGGCTAACAAGGAAACGGTAAGTGTTTTAAATTCATTTTCATTCTTTTCTATTGTGATCTGATGTGTTGTGTTGTATCCTGTGTATTTCTGATTGTTTTTGTGAGATTAGAAATTCGCAAAAAAACATCGGAAAAGAAATACAAAGGAATATTGTAGAAGAATAAGAGAAATTGATGAGTACTAGAGTATCCAAGCAAACGAGATAATCGAAGTCGACGACAAATTGAAAGGAAGGAAAATATGTGATGGGCTATCGTGGAGTTGGCAATCAAAAATGCTAATTTTATTCACAACGTTACAGGATAGTTTTCAATTGTAATTGTTTTCGCATTGAAATTTGTAGTTCGTTAAACGACAGCAAGAAGAATATAGTGGAAATCTTAATAAAGAATCTTTAGTATTTCAGCTAAAAAAAGGTAACTCGGCTTATCAATGAAATATAATGAAATATAACTTTCAAACCAATTTATCCATCATAAAAACTGAAGGGGATCTATTGAAATAGAGTTTCAAAGGAAATAATGTGATGAGTTAGCTTGATAGGAAAAACTTCTTTTATAAAATCCTGCCATAAATTTAGTGTATATATAAAATCATTAGTAACGTTATTATTTATTTAATTAATAACTTTTTCTTTCAGACTTTATCTTATTTTGTAATGTTTATATTATGTTTTAAAGATAATATCTTTCAAATAGTGCCCACGTTATGCGTATACAGTCCCTTGTTGCCGAAAACCTTGAAACAACCGTATATTTTTGTAGTTTAATGTGCATTTCGCACATGAAAGAAATTTCAATATCTTTATATCTGAATAATCAAATGTTGACTTTCAATATAAAAAATTTAAAAATATAGGTTATTTTTTTCTTTTATCTGTCTTTCATTATCATTTTGAAGCCTGAAAAAAAACTAATATTTATGCACAAATTAAATGAAATCGTTACTTGTACGTCACCCTGTACAACTTCTCTTGGCGGTCTTTGCGTAATAGGACTACTATACATTAGGCTGGGTTGAGTTCCATACAAACGGAAAAACAATTTCCAGTCACCCTACGAAAATAAAGTTTGGATGGTTAAATGATGATTTGCAAAATATTTCGGTCCTAGATCAAGCCGTCTGTGAGCTAAACGCTTCTGAAAATAACCCTAAAAATCATATTTTTCCGTCGTAATTATTTTTGTGTTACATTTTTTCCTTAATTTTTTTTCTGAAATAATAGACCCTTGTCTTAGAGTAACTTATTGGTCGAATTGTTGGACGTTTATAGTCATTTTTTGTGGATTTTCTCAGTGACTACTGACAACTTTTCTGTATTTGGTGGTAGTATTTTATAAAAAAATAAATAGCTGCAATCAATACCTTTCGAATGATGCCTAAATGATGAACATCGGAATGAAATTGGCGCTCATTTTTGTAAAAAGTGCTTGAAATTTTTGGCTGTGAAAACCATCGCCTGCATTAAATTTTTGGCTGTGAAAACCATCGCCTGCATTAAAATATTTCACAAAAGAGGAGCCACTTTTCGTTCGATATTTATCATTTAGGCATCATTTAAAATGTATTGATTCCTCCTATTAATTTTTCAATGCACCTCTTAAACAATGTTTTCAAGAAACAAGTTTTTAGCTGTCACCTTGAAAACCCGCAAAATATTATTATAAACGCACAATAAAACCAACGAGTTATTCTAAGAAAAATAAAAAAATTTATTTAATGTGTTTCCAAAGGACTATTAATTCAGAAAAAAGTTTGGGCAAAAAAGCATCGTAAAAAATTATACGGGAAAAGCATAATTTTTAGATGTATTTCAGAAGCGTTTAGCTCACAGAAGCCTTGATATAGGAACCAAATATTTTGCAGAACATCATCCAATCTTCAATTATGGGGGGTGACCGCTGTAATTTATTTTCGTGACCCATCCTACTATACATACACCTGGTGATGAAACCAGTCCAACAGTGGGTATGTGTTGTTCCTAGAAATTCGTTAATTTAGTTTTATGAATGTATTATTTTAAAGATCATCTTAAAATACATGCACACCTTTGGGGACTATATCCGCAATTGTAATCGCACATAACACCCAATTTGATGGCAGATTAAAGCCAGTTTTAGTTTTTATAATTTTAGGTCTTCAACTAGCTTAAATTTTATCTTTTTGAAATTATGTCCAAAGGTGACTGTTCTCATTAAATTTTTACTGCGTTACTGGTCATTGTTCAGATTTAAATATATTCTTCTGTGGCCTACATCGAAAGTGGACCAAGATAGCAGATTTGTCTGACATTGTTGGCCTTCGAACAGATTTTCCAACATTTTAGCAACACTAAAGTGCCTATATTTTTTTCAAATTTGAACTTTTACTTGTGAAGGGCAGTAATATATATAGAGGGCAACTGGATTTCTTTTAAAAGAAAATAGTTTCATAATTAAATTACTTGTCAAAAAACGTTTTGTTTGTTGTAAGATTGTCCTTCATTATTGTCTAAGTAGAGATTTAAACAACTGAATAAAACTGAAATAAACTTTTGGAATTTGGATATCTCGACATCTGGATAATTTCCTCAGATTCCAAAGTGAGTAATTAACAAATTATTAATTATCAATTAATTACGGATTGAAATATGGCAAAAAATAACATTGGGATTCTATTAAAAACACGAATTCAAATGAAATATTATTCACAAAAAGGTACCCTCAAATAACGTAAACACGTAAAACAAAGAGATTTTCGAAAGTCGTATTTTTAAGGGGGTAAAATGAGATAAAAATGGTTCCAACAAAATGACAGCAGCTAGAATCATGAAAATCGGTGTATACATTCCTCCATAAATAAAGACATTTCTCCAAATTTGTCCTCAGTTACTTTTTAAAATAATTACAACTTTATATTTATTTATATTTTTTTTTTGTTTGGCCATTTTTAAAAAATTTAACATTTCGTGTAATGTTACTGCCTCTGTGGAATGCAATCCATGATGGAGGGTATATAAGGTTCGGCCCGGACGAACTTAACGTCCTTGTTACTTGTTTCATGTAGAACCTGGAGTTTTTATACACTCAACGAGAATATTATGTCTTTGTGCATTTGTTTGTAACACCCAAAAGGAAGCGAGATAGACCCATTTTACGCTGTAGAAACGACATATTGTACCCGATTTTCTTCAAATTTGGCACAACATCTTATAATCCAACTAAAGGGCTATATTTAGCTATTATCTTTTTGGCAACACTGGTTTAAACAGTTTCGTTTTTGTTTCGTGTTTTGTTTCACTGTCAAACATCTTCAGTTTGGTCTATAATTTAACCATGAATCGTCTTACAAACGAACAACGCTTGCAAATTATTGTTAAGAAAGTTCATCGCGCGCTTCCGTTTTGTGGTCAGTTTAATCGACCCACTGAAGCGGCTATTCGGGCTATTGTGACTAATTTTCGCACCAAATTTACATTGTTGGACATTTAACCACCAACACGCTTACGTAGAGTGCGAACTGAAGAAAATATCGCAGCTGTATCGGCCAGTGTTAATGATGACCATCAATTACCGATTCGTCGCCGTTCGCAGCAATTGGGGCTGTGTTACTCAAAAACGCGGAAATGCCAAAATTGGTCTAAGCGGATGTACCATTTGAGGCGCAGGTCATCAAGGTCAACATTTGCATGAAATAATCTTCAAACATTAAATTATATGGACACTGTCCATTGGACAGTACTATCGATTCAAATAAAGATTTCATGCACTTTTCTGAATTTTATGTGTTTTTTTTTTTTTGTGAAAAACTTTCCTACAGCTTTTAAAAAAATCACCTGCAGAAAGTGGGTAAGATCCGTTCAGATTTAGATATAGCCCCCATACAAATGTCGCTCCCGATTTGACATTTTCGGCTCTAGAAACGACATATTGTACCCGATTTTCTTTAAATTTGGCATAACATCTTATGATCCAACTAGAACCACCTATGGTGAAAGTGGGTAAGATCGGTTCAGATTTAGATATAGCCCAAATACAAATGTTGCTCCCAAATGTTTAACCGATTTTGGCCAAACATATATTTACAGGATACAAAAATCCTTCCCGTTTTCACTTTTTCAACGAATTAAATTGTATTCGGATAGAAAATGGAGTGTATCATTCGGCCCCGTCCGACTTTAGCCTTTCCTTACTTGTCTTAAACTGTGGTTTTAGGGAAAAAGATAAACCGAATTCTTCTTATCGGCATCGGCCATAGTTTTAAAGTGAAAAAAATTTTGCTTCAAAGTAACTTTTTGGCTCTGTGAGCAACTCACTCAGGAAAATATATTTTTTGGAAGATTATGAAAAAAATCGTAATTTCACCACTGTTAAATATGTCATAAATCGAGTTTTTTTATTTATTTTCTAAAAATACTTACAAAATATTGCATACACAAACATTCGAATCAGTCTACCGCTTGGCATGGAATAACACAGAAAAAATCACTCCAGAAAAATTAAAATCTGTCGATTCGATTTATTGAAATGTTTAGTCAAAACCAAAACCTTCAAGTATAGCACTTAGTTGAAACAACCCATGTCATTTTCTAATTACACAAATAGTTCGAAATTTATTTATTTATTTATTACAATTTAAAATTATAATAAACTAGAAAAAAAGCACTAGCAATTAAAGCTATCGGCTTACAACTAATCTACATACATAGTATATAGTATAGTATTCGAAATTATTTGTTGCTCTTTATGGAATTGAAAATATTTCGACAACAAGCACTTCAACGCCATATCTTCAATCTCTTTCTCCCTCTATTGGGTGTAGTGCAGTTGGTACAAAAGCAAGCAAATATTTTTAATTAACGACTTACTTACTTGTAGTCAATATGTAAATTTTCTTAGGTACTATATATTAAGAACTAGCATTATGTCAGAAAAACGAAAGCCCAAAAATATCCTGTAGGACCGGTAAAAAAAACAAAGAAAAACTTGAAAACTTGTTTTTTAAATCACAAGTTTTAAAGAAACTGAAAATCATCATATTACTCAAAGAAACGCTTTTTGAACGTTCACTAGAACTATTATTACTCTTTTCAATTTGTATCCCATTATACGGGTACTTAAATATCATCCTGCCCAGAAGAGTGTCAGTATAAAAAAAATCGGACTCACTATAATTCCTGTATCTTTTTTGAATAATTTCTACCATTTTTCCTTTCCGATAATTGATAAGGTTGTAATAATTAACAGACATATGTTGTTCAACAAAAATTGTTTTAAAAAATTAAAATTTCCGACAGTTCTCCAATACAAAGTGCAACTGAATATGTGTCTTCAGATTGTTGGTAGCACTAGTTTTTGTGTTACTCCTTCAGTTGTGTTTGGTTTTAACTTATTTTTTTGTAGATTTTATAATTTTGTTTTTATTTTTATTTATTTGTGCTTCAATGCAAGCAGCTTTTAAAATTGTTGCACAAACATTTAAATTAAAATTGTTCTGTTGGGCAGGAATTACTTTTATATATTTTACATAACTAAAGCAGTCATTTTTAAGTGTAAATATTTCTCAATGTTGTAAACTGCATGTTATATGAATGAAAAACATTTACTTTGAGATACATGAGTGATTGTAATCACTTATAACATTATTATCGTGGAGCAACAGTAGAGCACTAGTATAGGAGATAGTAAGAAGGCTTTAACTTTACTTGGGATGGGAAAATTATTGTGAAAGGACAAAGGGCATGGCAAAAGGGTAAATATTTGTATACCTTCCACCTTAGGATGGATTGTACAAACATGGCCAAATTGTGTTTGAATTGCACTAGGCTCCAGGAAATATATATTTGAGGGTCTAAAATGAATATTGCATTCACTAATATTGGTCAATTATTTCAGGAGTTACAGGCGATTGCATTAACACTCCCTTTAAAAAAAATCATAATATCAGTTAAATTCAGGGCTGTGGAGTCGGAGTCGGAGAAATTTACCGGAGTCGGAGTCGAGAAAAAATGGTCAACTCCGACACCGGGTAAATGTTTTTTTTTTCATTATTATAAATTATACTATATTTCCAGACTGATAAAATGTATAAATAAAGTCTTTAAAATCTTAAAATATTAGCCTGATACGTATTTAATGCTCAAAAGTCTAATTGAAATAAAAATTTATTTAAACGATTTGGAGAATAATGACCTCTCAATAGCAGAAAAATATTGATATCAAGCCATTGTTCTCGAAAAGGTTTTACAGGGCCTTATGTTGTAACCAATAAATGTCAAAGCGAGAACTTGACACGTGGCGATACATCTCACGAATCAACTCCTTCTGACGACTTCGAAAAGTATTTGGATAGTTTGGAGCCAAATAAGGCTAAAAGGTTTGGAAAAGATCGCACTGAAATTCAAAAACAAAACATTTATCGGGAATTGAATGAAATAAAAAAAATTTACAGAAAAGACAAAAAGTTGGATATTACCCGAAAATTATTCGTCCTGTGGCGTTAGTAGCAGTTGCAATGCAACCTACTCAAGTGTGCGTAGAGAGATTATTTTCCGCTCTAAAACTTTTAAAAAGTGCCTCAATGAAAGAGGAGTTGGCAAATGTAATTCTGTTTTTAAGAAAATTTAAATAAGTATATGTCAGTTTTTTATCAATTTTATTTTGTTTTGTTTTATTTTCTTTTTGTTTTGTTTCCATAGTATTTTGTATAATGAAATAAAAAATACTTTACAAAAACAGTATTACATTACCTTTTTTGTTTGTTTTATAAAATAATTTTTTTTCCTTAAAAAATAGACATTATTACAATTATTGAAAAAACATTATAAAATTCTGGAGCCTGAGTCGAGCAATTTGCCTCAACTCCACAGCCCTGTTTAAATTGTAGGATGAGTATCAAAAAAGATTCAAGGGAGTCCATTTCTCATCCATTCCAAACAGCTTCAAACTTATTAATTATTTAAACATTATGAAATCCATGTGATTTTCAAATCAATCTATGACAAGTTCAACAATAAATGCTGGAATGCCGGAACCAATCCTAATGGACTTTCAATGTTCTATTGTTTCATTGTATCCCTTCCGTATGTTATTTCATTTTGGTTTCCCTTCTTTCTCTGTCACAATTCTTTAGCAACTTACAGCAGCAGCTAATCGCATTAAGTATTTAACTCGTTTTAATTACTTGTTCAAATCAAATAATTTTCTAATTTTTTGTTGTATACGAAACTATCAAAACTTCCGCACAATCGTACTTATTTACTTGTCTGCACTGATATTTTAACTTGTTCTCATTAAATCAACACACGCACACACACACCCATAGGCAAAAGAAAAATTGCGCTGAAAAAATCCCCAAATCGCCCCATCTTCCACTGGCGTGGACAACGGCAAAGAAGTGCAGTTTTAATAAAGGAAAAAAAATACACAAAAAGGAGAAAAATTGCTCTTTCGTTTGCGTTGAAATGTAACAAAGCTTAAAATAAACTTTTAATTTCTTGCATTTATTGTTAGATTTTTCTGTTTCACTAGCTCGCTGCCACGGCTTCCGGCTATGCGGGGTCCAATACAGCGCCATCAACCGCACCACGATCGGCCATTATGGAATTCATCTGCTACGAGCGGAGGAGTTGTGGCCAACGAGTGTAGTTAGTTTAACAAATTGCAATTGTTTTGCGTTGGCTATTCTTGTGCTTCTTCTTCTTGCACTTGAGGTTGGGGCTTTTTCTCTTTTGGCCACTACGCTTGATTTAGGTTGTTGTTTGCTGCGAAAAACGCCAAAAGAAACGAAATTAACAAAGGCAATTTGTGGAAAGAGAAAATGCGATTTTTTCTTTAATATTTCCATTTAAGAGTTGCCGAAAGTTAAATGGGACTTGAAATATGTATTGTTCTTGGATTGGTGTTTCGTAATGTTTTGCATTAGCGCATTGGCAGCAAACAAGTTCGTAGTTTGAACTGTTGGAGTTTTGCTTTGTTTTATTATATACGGCTGGCTCAAAGCTGAATTAAAATCAAGGGGAAGTTTAATCGAATATTCTGAATTAGTTTGGTAGTCCACTCTTCCGGCCTTTAGCACTGTTTAAGTAAGAAATTAACATAATAGTGATGGAATTTGGATTTTTTGGAATATAATCTGTCATTTCTCATTGGCTCATCTGAATTGAATGAACTATCATACCAACCTAACAGACGTATTTTCCTGCTTAAGTCTGGAGTCCAATGTACGCAGAGGAGACATATGTTTGTTGCAAGCATAATATGATTACTGCAAAGGCAATTGTAGAGCATCATATTGTGATTATGTTTAATAGTATAATAGTTTTATAGCTGTAGAGAGAGTAACACTTCTAAATAGACCATTGGGAGCACTTTAAATAAAATTTTTTATTCTTGTCTTAGAATAACTCATTGGTATTATTATTGGATGTTTATATTGATTTTTTGTGATTTTTTAAGGTGACAGCTAAAAAACATATTTCTTGGAAACATTTTGCAAGAGTTGATATGAAAAAAGAATGAATTAAAACCTTTCGAATGACACCTAAATGATGAATAGCGGACAAAAAATGGCGTCACTGACTCCTTGTTTGTAAAATAATTTAATACAGGAGATGGATTTTCAGAGCTAAAAAATACAAACTCTTTTTACAAAAACTAGCGCAGCGGCGTCAATTTAATTCCGATGTTAATGCCGCTATTTATTGTTTATAAAATACTAACACCAAATACGAAAATTTTTTCAGTTGTCACTGTGAAAACCAACAAAAAAATGACTATAAACGTCCAATAATTCGACCTATAAGTTACTCTAAGACAAGAAGCAAAATTTTTATTTAAAGAGCTTTCAAGGGTCTATTATGTCATTGGGAAAAATGTAACACAAAAAAAATTACACAGGAAAAACATGATTTTTAGGGTTATATAGAGGTGTTCATTCAAACGTCTGTAACTCCTAAAATACTTGACAGAATTTAATGAGCTTGAAGGAAATTTCAACAACTTTTAAAATGACGAAGTGTTATATTATTGTCTGGTTAGATTTTTAAAGTTTTTACAATTTTACTTTTTTTATTTTGATTTTCGAATAATTACATTAGTCCATTTTTTTTTTGAATTTTTAAAGTAGTGTTCTTAGGTTTCTTTTTAAGCGGCTGTGTGAGCTTGGAAGTAGTTAAATGATGGGTTATATTATTTATGATTTTTGGGCAAAATCAACCAGAGTTTTAGTGAAAAATCATCTGAATGATAATTTTTTAATTAGTTCATAAACACAAGGTGTAAACTTTCAAAACATTCGCAGCTATCTAGGTCAAAAATCGTACCGCTTGACATGGAATGACTCATGTATATAGTTATACACATAGTCGACGACGACCAAGGTATATAAGCATATTCAATGTTTTATTAATAAAGCAGCACAACTTATTTGAATCAGCACGCATTAGTGGGCGTGATGAATTTTAAAAGTAAACCAATATCAGAATTTGCAAAAAAATTATCACAATTCTTTGGTTTCCACCAATGACCACTTATCTCAAATTCATGACCTCTATTCTCAATTCAAGTACATTTACTAATACAGTTAGACCAAGTAAAAACGCGCTAAGTTCGGCCGAGCCGAACTTTATACAAATATTGACAAAATAGTTTTATAAATAAATATAATATTTTTATTACTTCAAACCAGACTTATAAGGCAAGGCGACCAAAACGTTTGTAATATATATATTTAAATAATATAGGGTCCGCCATCTAACGTTTTTTTTCCAACTATTCAACCGTTGGACTATTAATTGTGGGGTGCCCTCAGCAGCCATTTGAATGAAATTATTTTCCATTATTATCCGGAAGGATTGTACTTTCAAATAAAAAATAAATTTGATAAAATATTCAGTAGTTTTTTTATAGCATTTTCAAAAAAAAAGTTATTTGTTGAAATATGTGGTTTCTAGAGCGGAAAAAGGTCCGCCATCTAACGTTTTTTTTCAACTATTCAACCGTTGGACTATTATTTGTGGGATGCCCGAGGCAGCCATTTGAATGGAATTATGTTCCATTATTGACCGGAAGGATTGTACTTTCAAATAAAAAAAGAAATTTGAAAAAAAAAAAATTCAGAAATATTGAGCATTTTCAAAAAAGCTTATATACCGTAAATATTGGTAGATAATGGGTGCTACAGATGCATGTATTTCCATCCTATTTTAATTACAAAAGTACACATTTTGAAAATTCATTATCTCACGTACCTACACAAAATAAACTAACTTCATGATTTAAGCAATTTTTGTCGTAAAAGTAAAAAGTACGAATTTGGAAAAATCTTTTTATTTTGCGTTTCTATGCAGTCAGAGGAATGATTACACCGAATTCCATGATTCTAGCTGCTGCCATTTGGTTGGTACCATTTGTATCCCCTTTTACCTATTTTACCCCCTTAAGAGTACGACTTTCTAGAATCTCTTTATTTTACGTGTCTACGCAATTGAAATAATGTCCACACCGAATTACATCATTCTAGCTGTAGCCGTGTAGTTAGAACTATTTTTATCCCTCTGAAAAAAACTTTTATTTTTCGTGGCTACGCACTCCGTATACTCCGAATTTCAAGAACTTGTATCCCTCTATTCCCATTTTACCCCTTAAAAGTACGAATTTGGAAAAAATACTTTTACATTATGTATCTACTCAATTAGGGGATTATACACACCAAATTTCATGTTTCTAGCTGTTATAGTTTGGTAGGTACCATTTTTATCCCTTTTTTGTCCTATTTCAAGTAAGATAGATTGAAAAAACACGCTTAGATACACTAAAATATTAGGGGTTATTATGGTTATTTTTAGTCCTTGTGAGGAAAAAAATTTTCACTTTGGGCCGATTTCGCCCATTTTCAATCCCAACCGATCTACGACTATAAGACACATTTATGGAAAAGTTGGACGTTCTCCTCTCTTCTCTTCTCGTAGCTCCTTTCGTTTAGATGCTAGCCTGCCTTCAAAAGACGAACTAGGTCGTCTTAGATTTTACGACGATCAAAAATATATATACTTTATATAGTCTCAGGTTGATATTTCAAGGTGTTACAAACGGAATGACAAAGTTAGTATACCCCCATCCTGGAGGTGGAGGGTACAAAAAGATAGTAAATACAAGGAAAACTGTATTAAAATAAGACATACTTTGGAAGTAAGGTTTTAATATTTACCAATTTTTTTCGAGCGTATTGCGTCCTATTTTGCAAATGACAAACATAAACCTGAAAATAAAAATTAAAATGAATGTTACTCTACCTTTCAAAGTCAAAGTAATCGGTAGTTCAAATTTTAAATTTTAAATGTTCCACCCTATAAAACACAACATACAATCCATATACCATTGTGTTTCAGCATTGTATTTTTGGCACATCATTGTATTTCAAAAGTAATGTAATTTATTTTTGTAAGCATACAAAATGTACTAAAATATATAATTTATCGAAAATATAAACGACAATATAAGTGGATCGTGAATTCCCCTATTATTGGATATGTTTCGTTTGATATGTGATTTCACCATCGTCAACATTTACAAATTTTTTTCACAACTTAATAAGCAGAAGAATTGTTTAAGCTCCAAACTATTCTAAACTATTTAATAATTGAAATTGAAGCTTACCACTAAAGTAGAGTTTTGGGAAATAAATATTTAGATAGAAAATATGTTTAGAGAAAGGACACACCATTCCTAATATATTCAATCATTCTGTATCCCCATAGTGAAATGAATGTATATTCTAAAACACTAATGTGGGTCACAGCCCATATAAATAAAAATTCATTCCTTTAACTTTTAACATAGCAACCTAAGTTCAATAATTTCGCCTTTGAAAGAATGTTCTAAAGACATTAATACTTCAATATTTTAAATTTAGGTAGGATACAGATACTATTGAAAATTTCAGCGGGGTTTTAAAGGCCTGGTTTACCTTAGAGTTTAACTGGTTAGATCAATGAAAATGATCAACACATTTTCTCGCCGCTCTTACAATTTTCCATAGTCCATAATATTTTCACATTGTAGTCTAATGTTTAGAATAGACAACAGCCACATCAACTTTTGTTCTCACGACCCATTCTAATGCCCGGACTCCGTGCCTCAGAAAGCTCTTTATGTTTCGTTGCGACGTTTTGTTTCCTAATTTGTATGCTCTTTGGCATTTCATAAGAAATTATTTTACTTTGTTTACTTATTTCTCCACTTACTAAATATTAAGTATGCCACTTGTGTTATGCGGATCAAAAAGTAGTTACAACTAAATACGAAACTACACGTTGACGCTACTGCCAGACGTACACCAAAGCCTGGAAAGGTCTTCACTACTTCTCTACACTTACTTGTGAGGCATTCGTTCGCGAGAACTCTTTGTAGCCATAACTAATGGATTGTTAAATTATCTCTTTTACGTTTCACCTGCTTCACGAACAGGAGATTATAAAGGTTAAAATTTAAATTGCTTACTTTGTGTAATTTTAACTTGCCAGTTGTCTCTTTAAGTCTCATACAATGTTGCACAGTGGGTAAAAGTTAGCCATTAGATGGCGCACTGTGGAAAAAGTTTCATATTTTATGCTCACTGATTTTCAACCATAACATTAGGGTATAGTGTTCATATATTTCCGTAAACATTATAATATTGCGGCCTTGTTCAAAATCAATGATTATTTATCATATATCAAACATTTATATAAGAAATTTATACGATTTTACGTAAAAGAGCAGTAACATGTTCGAAAAATGCTAATAACCATATTTGTTACTTTATGTTTACTGGTTTAAATAAATTAAGATGGCTTTAATCATCTTCCTGTGAAACGGAATAGAAAAATTCTTCGGGTTCTCGATTTTAATGAAAGTTTGCAATTTTATATTTCTCAATAAAATTTTTTGAAATATAAACAATATAGTACCGATTTGTATACCCTCCACCATGGGATGGAAGTATATTCATTTTGTCATTCAGTTTGTAACCCCTTCAAATTTTCACCGGAGGTCCCATTAAGTAGCTGGTGATTCACCGTGAGGTTTGGTTTATAATGTAAAATAAAACATATACATTTGAAAGTGAATTTAAAATGTTTATTATCGGTTAACGCCCGTTTTCATGTAGCTTCGTTGGAGTTAACGAAGAGATATAGATGTCAATGTTCACACAAACTGATATCTATAACTCTCGGTTAGTCCTACCTTTATGTTAACGGATCTATACAAAAACTGGGGTAAAATGAATTTATGGCAATCACTGTTTGAAAATCATAGCATGTAAATGTGACTACGGCTACGTCTGAGGGTGTTCATTCGGAAGGTCCTATTTAGGGCGTCTCATTCGAACATAGCGTCTGGTATTTCCCATTCACTAAAAATAACACGTACATTTAAGTTGGCTGGCTTCAATTCTTGCACAAGTTGAATTTTGTACACTTTAAGGCCAAGATTTTTGCGTAAATACGAAAACCAAGCTGCTGAGAAGGACGATGCACAGTGGTTCAGAATCAAAATCCATTGGCCAAATTCAATAAATTTTGTTCTAGTAGACATTTTGGAGTTCTGCAAAAACCAAAATTAGACAAGGACCCAAGGATTATTTTGAGATATTAACATTAAAAATCGGATATATTTTAGAAATCGGCCCAAAGTTGACTACTTTTCGTATTTTTCGATTTTAAAGAAAATTAAAATTTTTATTTTTTTTTTTGTTTATGTTTCTTTAACATATTTTTACATATTTGTTCATAATGCGAAGAAAAAATTACAGATTTTCACGTTTTTCAGATTTTGATTAGAATTTTTGTCGAACTGTTTCTCACTCATTTTAAGAGATTTTGCACTCAATTTTTTTCATTAGAAACTGTGGTTTCTTAGCTTTATTATGACTCGAAAAGTATGTTTGTGCCAAATATAGTTTGGTTGTAATGAATATTGTAAAAAATTCATTTTTGAACAAATGTTTGAATTTGGACCAACACATATAAAGGGTTATTTATATATATATATATATTAGCTATTATCTTTTTGGCAGCACTGGTTTAAACAGCTGACGCACGTTTAGTATTTTGTTTCACTGTCAAACATCTTCAGTTTGGTCTATAATTTAACCATGAATCGTCTTACAAACGAACAACGCTTGCAAATTATTGAATTTTATTATTTTATATATTCCATTTTATGGTCAGTTTAATCGACCCACTGAAGCGGCTATTCGGGCTATTGTGACTAAATTTCGCACCAAATTTACATTGTTGGACATTAAACCACCAACACGCTTACGTAGAGTGCGAACTGAAGAAAATATCGCAGCTGTATCGGTCAGTGTTAATGATGACCATCAATTATCGATTCGTAGCCGTTCGCAGAAATTGGGCTTCTGTTACTCAAAAACGTGGAAATGTCAAAATTGGACTAAACGGATGGACCATTTGAGGCGCAGTCAAGGTCAACATTTGCATGACATAATCTTCAAACATTTAATTATATGGACCGTACTATCGATTCAGATATGTATGTATACATTTTTCTGAATTTTCTGTTTTTTTTTTTTTTTTGAAAAACTTTCATTAATCAAAGAGCTGTTGGGAATAATATTGTATACCCACTGAAAGAGAAGTACTGTTGAGAATATGTAAAAATTTTCAAACCATAAAAATTATCAATTTTTTCCTTGATTTCATTCAAGGAGTTTTCACGAAAACTAATAATTTTTCATAGCTGCGTGAAAGCCATATTTACTAATTTTTATTTTGGGAAAATATAAATTGTTCGTCTCTTATACTTGCATTATTTGACACATGTTATTTACATTCGGTTGCTAATGGATCAATCTCTCTGAGGTCGACTAATTATTGAACTTTTTACTATTCTACTCTGCCGGATTCTAGCTGCTGTCGGTTATCTGTACCAATTGTATCCGTTTTCGCCGCTTTTATCACTAAAAGTACACATTTCGCACAAATCATCCATATGGCGCGTTTACTCAGCCAGAGGAATGTTCATGCCGATTTTTGTGATTCTAGTTTTCTAATTTTATCCCTTTTCCCCATTTATGATCTTAAATATAAAATATCGATATATTATATTTTTATTTGCTTCTATGCAGCGTAGTATACACCCAATTTTTTTTAGCTACATATGTCCTTTCGTCCCCCCCAAAAAAAATACAAATTTCGAAAACTTTATTTATTTCGCGCGTTTATACATTCAGATGAATATATACACCGAATTTCTAGATATACCTTCAGTCGTTTCTATTTCTCTCTTTTTCCCACTTTCCGCATAAAAGTGAAGAATTCGAAGATTTTTTTAGGTGTCTACGCAATTGAAACTAAATTGTTTTATTTTTTATAAGTATGCCAATATTTATTATTATTATGCATAAATCCATTCGACAGTGCTGCCAAAGTTCTCTATTAGCTATGATATCTTTAAACTGAACGCTCATCGTTGCGGACATTTTTAAAACGCAGCAAATTTGTTGAGAGCATTTAGCACCCTTATCGCCATATGAAATCTTTAAATTGAATAAAAAAGTACACACAAAAAATTAACACCATACAACGAACTTGTAGCAAAACAACTTGCCAAACCATCTCCCACACTCGATACGATATGGTGGTGTATGCACAAATAGCTTCAAGTCATGCCAACTTGTAGTAAACATTACCTCAGCAATTACTATAAAGTTTTTTCGTTGTTCGTTGTTGCTGGTTGCTCGTTTGGCTAGATGGATGTGGTTCGATGGTGTCTTGTACAACATCAGAATGAAAGTTGAAAAAGTGAAAATGATGACCAAGCATGTCATCATATTTAACACAATATTTGACACATAAACAACATTTACGAAAAGTAAATTTTTCTGATAAAACAAGACAAGAACTAAAAATCATAACACAACGACAAACCTGGTGAACTTTTACATCCGAAACCACCCACATTGTCAGCCCAGCTCAGTTCACCCCATCCCACCCCGAGTGCTGTCAAGTGAAAGAACACCGTAACAAGGGTCACTTTTAAAATCAAAACTCCTGGGGAGCAGATGGATAAGATGAAAGAAGATAAGGTGGATTGTGGGGGGGGCAGAGGTGGTTTACGGGTAGATGCTGGGGCTTCAAGTCGTGCTTAAGATAACATTAATGCAATGACTGTGATATCTTTATTTAGAATCATTAGCCAGCCAAAAGAACGCCACTCGTATTAAAAATGAAAAAGAAAACTCAAATAAATTCGTATTTATAATACAAAGCACGTTATTGGCCTTAAGCGTTGCTAAAATGCCACATTAAAAGCAACAACAAGAATAGCAGCAGCAGCAACAACAACGTCTTTCACAGTACCCTGAACCATAAGCAGCGTCCAACAACATGCACGAAATCACTCCTGTCAAACAAGACCCCAAGCAGTGAACTCCGTTTAACTCGCAGACGTACAGACGCATTCTATTCCGACCATTTCCCCGGCATATCTATCACTAGTGGCACAGTGTCAACGGATTGGTCAAAAAACGAAAAATTAAATGTTACAAATGTTTGCAAATAAATCAACACGCTGAGGAATAACCTCTCTAAATAAGAAACAAGGAAAAATGATTTTAAATTATGATTTCAACAATTTTCCAACTTGGCCTACATACCATAGTGTCAAGGTTTCTTCTTTTCAAATCCGCAGAGAAAGTTAAAATCTGCTGATAACCAAATAAGTTAAAGGCTTATAAGTGTGCAAAGGTACGAAAACCCGCTTTTTTACCCGTAACTAGGGTTTGGGGTCCGGGAATTCCCGAATCGTTTTTCCCGGGAATACGAAAAATATATAAACAAATTTTATTGAATATTTTGAGCACTAATTTAGTTATACTATATAAAAGGAAAATATCGAAAACCATATAGGGGAATACACACTTTTTGTGAAGATATTTGCAAGATTTTTATCGTGAAACAAAAACATCATACTGACAATACTATGGCTGACAATAAAGTTCTTGTTTTCCCAAAAAATCGACGAAATAGAAGGAAAAAATCATCTCAAAGATGAATTTACTTTACATGTAAAACCAGTAAGAAATGGTCGAGAAATAGGGAAATTTAAAATTGTTCACTTGGAAACTTTCAAGAAAAAATCTAATATGAATAGAAATATAATATTTCAATGTTTTTATTTTTTATGAATTTATTTACTTATTATCCAGATTTTTTAATGTTTCTATTGCTTTTACAGTTTAGAATATTTTTCCTCTTTTTCAGTAAAATATTTTCCCCTCTAGACGAATGAATCTTCTAAATTAAACACGTCATAATATTCTTCTTTGTTTCCTTAAACATTTTTTTTAATTTGGAATGTAGTATAGATGCCAGTCCATTGTTCTTGTGATTTAAAAGTCCAATATTATGACTCCTCCAAATCTTTCTGATTTGTGTAGAGTAAAATATTTTTAAAATGGAAAATAATTTCTTAAGTATTTTAACAAAAACTTTCGTTTATAATTTGTAATCATCCCTATCGCGAATAAAATTTCCCAGGGAATGGATTGTTCCCTTAAAATTGCAATCGTTATTTTTGGTATTTTTTCTAGTTTTTTTCCTGTCGCCTTTCGTTGAATTGATATCCTTATTTTTGTTCCAATGCAAATAAGTGAAAACTATTCAAGGGCGATATTCATATTACCATCGTAGGCCTGCATGGGAATAGAAAATTCCACGTGAATGAGTTCCCTTTTTATTCGTGATAAGGGTGAATATGTCATTTTTTTAACCTTAAACCCTAATGTTATTTTCATTAATTAATTTTCTTTCCCGGGAATGAAACTCCCGAGATGAATAAAGTCCGGGAAACACAAAACTCCAGGTTTTCCATGTTATCTAGCAAATTTCATATACAGATTCCTGTTCTACTCGACAATACCTGTCAGAGAAAATACTATCACTTCCCAGAGTTATTGGACTGTCGCATAGTGTAATGCTTTGGTCTTCGAGAGCGATAAGAAATCAAAGTGTCAGATATATTATCTCCTAGGTCGTACCCCCTAGCACTGAGGTAGAAGTAGCGTCTCTTTCGCTTGAGAGTAATTATCTCGCACTTAACGACGTTCAGTGAAGTTTTCCACATGTTGACAACTCCTCAAGGTCAAAGTTCAACCATGAGTTCGTGTTCATGAGTTCAACCATGAATTCTGCTGCTCCCGACAAAGTCATGAGAATGCTATCCGTATATACCAAATACAGTTCTTTTTAGTGCTGTTATGGAATAACATTAACAAAAATGTTGTGCAGGACAGAATTCAAAAGAGAGTCTAAAGAAACGAAGCTTGCTACCATCCTACTTGTGTTCCACATGTCAAATACTATCAAAAACCCAAGCAGAATCTAAGCTAACAGCTATATAGACTGTGTTGCGGCCCATATAAATAAAAAACAAGTAAAAACGGGGTTAAATTTATATACCCTCCACCATGGATTGTATTCCACAGAGGTCGTCGGTTTTCGTAGAAGTGCAGTATTGTAGGAAAATATAAATTTTGTAATATAGCCAAACCAAATACAAATATTAAAAAAATATAAATAAATATAATATATATATGGTTTGAAATAAACCATTATTTATTTCAAATCAAAAAATAAATATTCTTATATTTATATTTTCAAAAATCCTACATACCATAAATATTGGTAGATAGTGGTTGCTACAGTTGGTTGTATTTCCATTCTATTTTAGTTCCAAAAGTACATATTTTGAAAATCCATTATGTACGTCTACATAGTGCAATATAACCTAACTTCATGATTCAATCAAATTTTGCCGTTAAACGAAAAATTACGAATTTGGAAAAAAAAACCTTTTTATTTTGCGTGTCTATGCAGTCAGAGGAATGTATACACCGAATTCCATGATTGCAGCTGCGCCCATTTGGTTGGTACCATTTTTACCCCCTTGACATTTCTAGTCATTTGTACCATTGTATCCCTTGAAAAATCCGTTTATTTTCCGTGTCTACGTAGTCAAAGGAATGTATACTCCGAATTTCATGACTCTAGCTGCGGTCATTTGGTTGGTACTATTTTTATCCCCTTTTTTATTTTGGCCCCAAAAAGTACGAATTTCGAAAAATCAGTTTATTTTCCGTGTCTATATAGACGGAGGAATGTATACTCCGAATTTCATGACTCTAGCTGCGGTCATTTGATTGGTACTATTTTTATCCCCTTTTTCATTTTAAACCTCCATTCCCATTTTATCCCTTAAATGTACGAATTTGGGAAAAGTAATTTTATATTATGTATCTACTCAATTAGAGGAATGTACACACCGAATTTCGTGTTTCTAGCTGTTGTCGTTTAATATGTACCATTTTTATACCTTTTTTGCCCCATTTCACCCTCTACAAATACGAATCACTTTATGGTACACGTTTTTGCTATAAGGAGAATGCGCATACCAAATATAAACAGACATATTCAACAAAACTGCTTAAATATGCTAAAATATTAGGGATTATTATGGGTATTTTTAGTCCTTGTGAGGGAATAATTTTTCCTTTTGGGCCGATTTCGCCCCGTTTCAATCCCAACCGATCTACGACTATAAGACGCATTTATGGAAAATTTGAACGTTCTATCTCCTTTCGTTTAGATGCTAGCGTGCTTTCAACAGACGGACAGACGGACGGACATGGCTAGATCGTCTTAGATTTTTATGACGATCAAGAATAAATATACTTTAGGGTGTCATGTCGATATTTCAAGGTGTTACAAACGGAATGACAAAGTTAGTATACCCCCATCCTGGAAGTGGAGGTATAATAATTTCCAGTTACCACAAGAAAATAATGTTTGGAGTGTTTAATGATGATTTACAAAATAGTTCGTTTCTAGATTAAGCCGTCCTACAAATGTCCCTAAAAATAATTAATTCAAAAATTGATATTTAAAGTGCTTTCGAGGATCTATTAATTCACAAAAGAAATTCAACATAAAAACTTAATAAAACCCCGCGATGAAAATATTATGCAGATGATCATTAAAGTAACCAATCTTCTTTTCTGGGGGTTGTTGTTTAGTCGTCTCCCATTCATTCCCCTACTCAAAAAGTCCAGCAAGACAATGAGTACGTGGGAGGTCGAAGGACCCTGCCGAAATCCAGACCTACTATCAGAAAGGATTTACACTCAAATCTCACTCAAGATATGAACTAATACCTTTATTTAAAACAGTTGTCGTCGTTTATAAAAATTACTTTAATTAGGTAGCAGAGCTCCGTTGGATTTTATACATTCGTTGCACAAAAGCGCAACACTGTGCTGCGATGGAGGTGCTGCTTCTTCTTCTTATTATTCCAGCAAAGATAAGTGACATTTTTATATATTCTGCCAGCCAGGGTGTATGTTTTTGCAAGATTTGTTGTTCCTACTCGCTACTCGTGCACTGCTCGTTGTGTGGCAAAAACGCTTACTCGACCATACACATACATGCAACAGAAGCAAAAACAAAAGACAAAAACGTACGGCAACATCGATTTTAGTTGAGTGTTGCTGGAAATAAGTATAATCGCTTTAAGGATTTTTTAGTTTGTGCTTTCCTGTGTGAGAGTGGGTTTTTTTCTGTGAAATGATTTCCACTTCCTAAGCTTCATTTTGTATGCCATTTAGTTTGCAACACATCAAAAACTCCACTCGGTGTTCCACTATTAACTGTTGGTTAAGGGTTCGTTCATTCGTTAGCACGCCCGCTCTCCCGCCAACCGTCCACGCTCTGCCAATCACGCCAAACATCCTGCCACATAGGGTTGCCTGATACATGTCGCTCGGTGTAGATGTGTGTGTGCATGAGTGTGTGTTCCGTTCCGTACTACAACTAATGCATATTGGTGTTAATACCACTTGTGTAAAAAGGTTTTTAGTGGTGCTTTACACAGTTATTGTTGAAAACAAAAAACGCAGACTCCATCCATATGTGTGAGTGTTGTGGGGTTGGGAGAACGGGAAGGGTTCCCCAACACGACTGTGAATGTGTGCAAATGTGTTTGCAATGGCTTAGTGTTTTTGTTAGTTAAATTCACTGACTGAATTCAGCGCGTTCGGTTATTTGTTCGATTTAACTGGTATACATATATAAACATGCTGCTGCAGCAAAATGTTTAAAATTGAAAATCACCTAAAGAATGATGGGCCACAGTGCCACAGAGCCCTGACATCCAAACATACTCGTACACATCAACCGTAGCCATCCATACACGCATACGTAGAGATATAATGCAAATCAATTTTGTAAGCGAAACGTGACTAAATTGAAAACTAAAATCTTTTAGAGTTTGTTACTTTTTTACAGGGTACCCTACATTCCAGCCCCTCGCAGAGTGTTTAGACTTTTTCACACAGCTTAAATAATTGCTTATTTGACAAATTGACATTTTAGTCTGAGTATTGATTATGTTTTAGGGATGACAAAACTTAAACTTTTTGAAAAAAATTTGTAAGATAACCAAGGTTTTCTCAGAATTCACACAAGTTTTAATTTCCGTACATTGTTAAGGTAAATTTTTGCTGTTGACAAAAAGACCTATTGTGTGATGGTTCACGATTATTTTAAATAAAGTGTCAAGCGAGAGAAAATGATGCGTTTTTGAGGCCGCTCACTATCTTAAGAGGTTTTCAAACGCATCGTTGAAAATGAATGAGACTTATCGTAGCGGCTTCTTTAATCAACAAAATTGAAGTATTTGCGGTTAAAAATCTAAAAGTAATTTGTTGAGCACAAAGTGTGAAGTTAATACATCATGCAACCATTCTTTTTGTTAAAATATGACGGGTCACTCAATAACTTTTGATATTTCTCTTAATCATGACAAGATATTGATAATCATAATTACACTATGCAACAAAATGTACAGCATACATTACACATAACATTTCTGGTGTATGTAGGCTTTCTAAACTTGATTACAAATTAAATTTATTTAATGGATGCATTTTAACTCTCATTTTGGAAATATAAGTCGCATATGTTCAATTAAATGTAATTATAATGGCTACAAATATATCTCCAAAAAATTGATTTTTTTAAAAAACAAAATATTTTGCTGGCACGAAAAAACTTTCGAAAATTAAAAGAATGGAAAAAATTGTTTTGTTTTATTTTAACATTATAGCAAATAAAATTATCTGTGTATAAATGTAGAAGTAATGACCCTCTTTTTAGGCGCAAGCAATTTTTTTAAAAAATCATGATTTTCTAAATTTGTGGTTAAGTAGCGCAAAGAGATAATTTAAACAACAGAATATTTAGTTTTATTTTATAATAGCTGGAATTTTATGGAAGAAAAGAAGTCCTAGTTGAAGAAAATATATAGATAAATGTAAAAGTTATTGCTTTTCTGAACCGCAAATATGGCAGTTCTGATGCAACAACTTAGTAAATATTTCAGAAAGTAATCATCAGATTTAAGGGTATAATTCTTTGATTTTTTATAAAGAAATTCGTTCTCGAGTGGTTTTGACATCTTTGACAAATAAGAAAATTGGAGCAATCTGATTATTGAAAATTAATTGATAATGAGAGCAGGAGTCTTTTTTTCTTTATATAATTAATCGAAAATAAATAATCGGTTGGATACCAAAGAGTTTCTGAAATTTGGCAGCTCGTGGACAAGTATTTTGGCCCTATAGGCAATTATTGCGCATTGTAGAAAAATGCGTTTAAAGATTCATGTTTAGATTCATTTAATTCGTGATCACCTTAAACACTAAATATATTGGACAACATTGGAGAATTGTGTGATTGTATATTTTGAAAGACCGTAAGAGGATACAAAAATGAAAATTGCTAACTCAAAAAATCTTAAATTGACGTATGGATCAAAATAGCCGAAAAAATCAAAATTATTCCTAAGCTCACATTTTCTTCTTGTACATCATAGCGTATGATTGTTCGTAATATTTTCATATCACTCATACGCTCCACTTGTTATATTTTCTATACGTTAAATTAATGGTAATTATGAGGGCTACAAATATTGTGAATTTCAATTTCACTTTTAAAAACATTTCTCCTTTTAAAACAGTGACAAAGAATAGAACAAAAGGAATAGAACAAACACAAATTATCAACAAAGCGCTAAAATAGTAAAAAGTAGCTAGCTCTCGAATGGATAGCGATAACGCCGAAATCTTTTGTGACACCTCATAAAACATCCACAAATTCGTTTGAAGCCAGCCTAAAAAATGTCGATTTAGTCATTTCTATTATATACGATGGCTACAAGGTAGAGTTATTTTTTGTTTTATTTTGACATAACCCGTTGAATATCCTGCACAAAATTTTCAGAGAACATAGAACACATCTTGAAGGATTAAAGTTGAAATTTAGGAAATCAAAATATTGATGTAATCACTTTTATAGATCGAGATCAAACTAATATATATCCTCTCGGAAAATTATAAGCATCTACGTCTATTGTTAAATACAATATATACTTAACTTCTCTTAAAATCTGAGTCAATTTTCATTTATTTTATTTCATCATCGCGTTATAATAAAGTTGTATTTAATATATATTTATCACAGTGCCACAAATTAAAATTTTCCCCTACAAATAATGATATAGAGCATAAACTATAGGAAGCAAAACTGCATACGCGGCATTTTATTTCATTATCGTTTGTCCTTCATAAAGGACAATTTCCAAAGGATGTATTGTATCCTATGAGTGCCAAATAAAAAAACCGATAAAAGTACTTCAAATACCGTTTCAAGTATTCCCCTTTATTTATGTACTTTATTCATGTTTAGTTTTTAAGAGGGTGAATTTTAAATAGTCATTATTACTAAACTATAATAGGTAGAAGCATGCAATTTGAAGCGTTTTTACCAAATATTTTTCTCTTTCATATGATGCGTGGTGCCCTATACTTTCAAACTTAGATAGTCTCGTTCTTTGGGAGGGAAATCGTGTCGTTCGGTGTATTCTCAGAATAAAAGTGTTATATATATTCTTCGGATTTTACTGTACTCACATTGCTTTGATTTAAGCGATCTCCATTTTTTTCTTCAAAGACCTCTTCAAAGACTATAGAGAAGAAAATAGTTGAGTTATTAACTAACTTATTATAATATATATTATTAAATATTGACCATGATCAAAAAACGGCTAATAACTTCTAGAAAACTTCTCGCTGAAAGATACTTTAATTTCGACTTCGGCGACATTTTTAATTGTTACAGCCAAGGAGCTCAATCAAACTACAATAATCGAATTTATAGAAAATTAAAAAAGAAATAAGAAAAAATTATAAAACAATATTATTTAGCAATTGAAAATTAAACACAACAATTAGATTTCCTCCAGAGTCTCTGGTCTGATGCTGCGACAACTACTTTTAATTGACTTAGTGACCCGGCTCAATCTATGGACACAAAAATTGCAATATTGCAATTCGTAATAAATAAATGAAAAACCTTCCCAGCAAAATCCCAAAAATTGGAAGTACTTTCGTAGGAAGCACATTTTAATCGCATCTCAAAATTTAAATTTGGATTTTTTCCCGCTTTTGAGGAAGTTTTTTAAACAATTTCCAACAAAGAAAAAAATGTGTAACTTTTTACCAATAGCATTTTCATTTAGTGAATGAGAACGAATTTTTAGTAAGGGGTCAGAGGGGTCGAATTATGGCTCGGAAAAAACATTTTTTGTTTTTTATTACTTTTATAAATTAACCAATTTTTAATTTTAACAATTTAAACATTTTTGCTTAAAAATACAAATTTATTGCGTGGTTAATATACTTAAACTATTTAATTTTTATAAATTATTAATACTATATAATATCAGTAAAAAAATAGTGTTAATTTATTTAATTTAATATTAATTTGCGTTATATATTAATTCATACTAAATAAATATTTTGTTAAGTTCCCCATTGTCAGTTCTAACGAACAAAATGGTTCGCTTTAGTTATTCAGCACTCATGACAGAGGATAGCTGAGATGGTTGGAGTGCCATAGTAACAACCAGAAGGTCCGCTGTTCTACCCACGGTAGCGACGGATTTTTTAAAACAGAAATGAAAACTAGTGAAAAGGGTGGTTTCTCTGCAACACTTTAAAATAACTTTTAAATGTTTCAAAATAAAGGACATCCCTCCTATAACAACTCCGGGTTAAATTAATTGGTGAAGGTGCCAATTTTCACTACATCCGAATCACAAGATGAACATCTTTTTCACTTCTTCGGGTGCTCTCTTTTTGCTGGGTTATGACAAAAGATTTTCTTTTAGAACCACCCTAATGTCTACAATTTTATATTTTTAAATGGAGAAATGCAGTTTTCTTGCCATTTGGAGAAGTACAAATTTGGAAAATGTCATCTAAATCGGAGAGAAGAGCAAAAATAAGTGTGAAACTTCTAGATTATAAATTTCGAAACAGTGTGTATTACACTATTAATTATTATAATAATTATATTCGAGCATTTAAGTCTTTGTTTAGAAAATTCATGATCTGCAGATGACTTCCACAGGCATTTGCAAGTCGTTGCATATCCAACCAAATTGTACTCCACAATTCGTATTTGTTTTTGGTGGGCCCTATATCACCCCCCGAAAAAGAAAGGATAAAGTCATTTGAATACATATATGTATGTGTGAGTTTGCATACGGTTAAAGAAATTATGCAAATTCGTAAAAAACCCACATGAATTGTTATCAACATTCATCTGTAAACATTTACCAAGTCCTTGGCAGCGACAAAAATTTTATGAAAGGAAATCTTGAATAAAACATGCATAGGAATCTAAAATGGCACGAAACCGCATGAATTAAATTTTAAATGTTTTGGAGCTATGGCTGGCAAAGTCTAACAAGAAGTTATCGAAAAAAGCTCTCTAATACTTAAATAAACAGCACATGCCAACAATGTTGGACATTTTGCAAATGCTGCTGCTGCCGGCACGATGCGATACGTTTTTCTTGTGTCGCCTTAAATCTCAGACCATAAAACATCCACTTAAATTAGGTAGAGCATTTCAATAGAGTTATCTAATCCGAACATCGGTTCCACTTACACGCCAGTCGCCTTTCGCCATTCGCAAAGAAATGCTAAAGGTAACCGTCTTATCTTGTTCCTCACGATTACAAGTAATCAGAGTACTTTTTGTAATGGCAGGTGCTAAACGTGGCGAAGGGTTAGATTAAATCCGGCAGATGAAGGTAATCAAAATAAAACGTGACAGGAATAGTGAGAGTACGTTAACACTTTCGCATGCCAAGTAATTGACAAATCCTTTGTCATTCAGCGTTTTGTACTCGTGGGACAGCATCTGTAAGCGCGTTTACCCAACAGATTCCGGCCAAAGGTATTATTATTATTTTTTTGGTGTGCGTGTGTGTGTGCTTTCCGTGCAAACGATTTAAAGCATTTTCAAAGTCACTTTCAAGTTCTGCTGGCACTTGCCGGCATGCACAGGCCCCCAACAGTCTCCGGGTCGGGTGTCCTTTAACAACAGAGTACAGCACAGCACAGCACAAGTGACTACAATATTTATTAGAAACGCTTCGCAAATTCATATTTTCCTGCACACACTCACACACACACACATGGAAATATTTTTTCCAGCGCTCTCATATATAAATCTAACAAAGTATGCAAGTCCCAAAGCACAATGCAATAAATTTATTTGTGTTGCAATGGCTTCTTTATGATATGCTGCTCTCAATGTGTTCGTTCCACTTGCAGCGAGTGGCACACGGCACGCTGTTTTGCTCAGTGCAGTTGCATGTAATTGAGGGTTCTTGGGGGGAAACGACGGACAGAGTGTGAGATAGTCCCATGTGCTGGATAACACATTTTCTTCATTCCCCAATGTTGGTTAGTTAAGTGTTGGTTTGTGCATCTCGCATTCGTTGCGTGTGTGCCATATGTAGGCCAAACAAACACCGAGGATATTGGAAATATGCCATTAGAGCTTGGTCTTTGACCTTTCCTTTTTCTCATTTTACTGATCATGCAATTTTAAGCTTTGGCAATATTTATCCAGCCAGGTTCTTATTGATTTGGTATATAAATCCAATAACCTTCACACAAATAGAACTGCTTTGATCTTGGCCCTACTTAAAACAAATATGCCAGCAGGATGCAATTATCATAGATTATTTTAAAAATAAGTATGTTATGATAATTTGCAGCAGTAAAGATAAAAGATCGACGGAAAATTAAATTATTTAAATGGCTAAATAAAATTTATAAATAATCGAAATGAGGTACATTTTATGTTTTACGATTTGAAAAAATTGAAATACTATGTTAAGATTTCTTGATTTTGAAAAAATACACATTTTGCATCAATATCTATTTTTTAATAGTTTTAAAAAGTGTGGAAATATTAACTAAACTAAAGGGAGATTTTTAAAAGCTATAGGAAAGTTTTATAAAAAAAAGCACATAAAATTCAGAAAAATGCATGAAATCTTTATTTGAATCGATAGCACGGTCCATATAATTTAATGTTTGAAGATTATTTCATGCAAATGTTGATCTTGACTTCGCCTCAAATGGTCCATCCGCTTAGTCCAATTTTGGCATACTCTTTCCAACATTTCGGCCGGTATCTCACGAATAAATGCTTCAATGTTGTATTCCAATGCGTTAATTGAAGCGGGCTTGTCTGTATAGACATGCGCTTTAACATAGCCCCACAAAAAATAGTCGAAAGACGTTAAATCGCACGATCTAGGCGGCCAATTGACCGGTCCCGAACGTGAAATAAAATGTTCACCGAACTCGCCTCTCAATAAGTCCATTGTTGCGCGTGCTGTGTGGCACCGTCTTGTTGAAACCACATGTCATGCAAGTCAAGCTCTTGCATTTTGGGTAAAAAAAGTTGGATATCGTCTCACGGTAGCGCTCACCAGGCGGCCAATTGACCGGTCCCGAACGTGAAATAAAATGTTCACCGAACTCGCCTCTCAATAAGTCCATTGTTGCGCGTGCTGTGTGGCATGTGGCACCGTCTTGTTGAAACCACATGTCATGCAAGTCAAGCTCTTGCATTTTGGGTAAAAAAAGTTGGATATCATCTCACGGTAGCGCTCACCAGGCGGCCAATAGACCGGTCCCGAACGTGAAATAAAATGTTCACCGAACTCGCCTCTCAATAAGTCCATTGTTGCGCGTGCTGTGTGGCATGTGGCACCGTCTTGTTGAAACCACATGTCATGCAAGTCAAGCTCTTGCATTTTGGACAAAAAAAGTTGGATATCATCTCACGGTAGTGCTCAGCATTCACAGTTACGTTACGATTCGCATCATCTTTGAAGAAGTACGGTCCAATGATGCCACCAGCCCATAAACCGCACCAAACTGTGACTTTTTCTGGATGCATTGGTAGCTCTTGCAATGCTTCTGGCTGATATTCACTCCAAAATCGACAATTCTGCCTATTTACTTACCCATTGAGCCAAAAATGAGCTTTGTCGCTGAACACAATTTTTCGGTAAAAAAGCGCGCGACTAACTTTCTTAACAGAGCACGCATTTTGATAATAAAATTCAATAATTTGCTAGCGTTGTTCGTTTGTAAGACGATTCGTGGTTAAATTATAGACCAAACTGATGATGTTTGACAGTGAAACAAAACACGAAACGTGCGTCAGCTGTTTATACCAGTGTTGCCAAAAAGATAATAGCTAAAAAATCACCCCTTAATAAGTTGGCGTGTAATTTTGCTATTTAAGCGAGAAGAGCTTTATTTACAACTTTGGTGTCTTTGGTGACCCAAACTGAAATTTTGCGGCATTCTTTTCGTAGAACATTTTAATCTTTAAATATCCTTTTTGAAAGGAATTGTTTTGACTTTCTCAAAAAAGGTTAAAATTGACCCATAAAGCGCTAGAGGGTTAAGATCTTCTACAAAAATGATCCTCATAAAATTCCACAATATAGTTCCATAAGAATTCTCTTAGACATTAAGTTACAATCCTTTCAAACCAACTGGATTATTAGTCATCACGCCATTTGTAAATAAATTTACATTCTATTAAATATAGCTGCAAAATGGTCTTGAGCCAGGACAATATCCCAGTTCAAATCAAATTACAGGAGAATGTTATTTTTTTTTGTAATATATCAAAAAAAAAAAACAAACCAAAAAAAAAAAATAAAAATATAAAATTTTATTTTTTTAACCACACTTATGGCTACTTCATGTCAATTCAAGAAGTAAATATAAGGCATAATTCGTCACAAATGCTTAGATATCCTAAATATTAGGGTGTAGTGTGTGCATTTTTAGCTACAGCTGTTCTGTTGATTGTTTTTCCATCCTATTTTAATTCAAAAAGTATAAATTTTGAAAATCCATTATCTCTGGCGTCCACATTCCACATTCAAGATAATCTAACCTCATGGCATCAGTAAAAGTCTTTTTATTTTGTGAGTCTATGCAGTCAGATGAATGTATGCACCGAATTCCATGATTATAGCTACGGCCATTTAGTTGGTACCATTTTTAACCCTTTTTCCATTTTACTCCCTTAAAAGTACGACTTTCTAAAATTTTATTTTACGTGTCATTCTAGTTGTAACAGTTTAGTTGGTGCAGAAAGTGCAAATTAAAAGAAAATATTTTTCGTGTCTAGGCAGTCAGAGGAATGTATACTCCGAATTTCATTCTCTTAGATGCAACCGTTTGCTTGGTACCATTTTTATCCCTCCATTCCCATTTTGTCTCTTAAAAGTACGAATTTGAAAAAAATAATTTAATTTATGTATCTACTCAGTTAGAGGAAGGTACACACCTAATTTCGGTTTTCTAGCTGTTGCCGTTTGATAGGTACCATGAAATTCTACAATATAGTTCCATAAGAATTCTCTTAGACATTAAGTTACAATCCTTTCAAACCAACTGGACTATAAATTTATTCTACAAAAATTATCTACTCAACATGCCCTTGCAGAATTGTAGGGTCGCTTTTCTGTTCCATTCAAAAAGTCTTAATTTATTGGCATTTTAAATTAATTTAAATTTTATTTGTGTTTCTCAGTGTAACAACATTCATCAAACACCCTGTAAATCAAATTCAATACACTCCCGGTTATTTTTCCAAATCTATATTGATCATACTGAGTGCTTGAGCTTTTATCTATAAAACAAATCAATTCTCTATTTTGCACTTTCCATATGACCTTTACTTTAAACCGTTTAAAATGCATGGCGTATACTTTGATTTGCATACAGACATGCAGATATAAATTTAATATACATACATATGTATGTACACATGTATGTATGCAATGGACTTGCCAAATGTCAATGCTGTGTTTAAAGTTCCGTGTATGTATTTTCCAACTCGCCCCAATTGACATATGACATTTTGCAATTAAGAAAATGTTGTCAAAGAATTGATTTGCCAATGATTGAACGGTATTGTGTTAAAAGCAGTAATGAAAGTAGTAAAAATTCAATTGAATCGAAACGGACCAAACCGAACAGAATCGCGTCGCATCGAATTGACCGTCATAGAACTAAAATGTCAATGTATGTATAAATAATTTAAAAGGACTGTTGGTTGGTTGCGGCAAAGAATACTTCATTAGACCCGCACAACGGGACAAAAAAACTCTCGGTCGCAGACACACAGCCCCCACGTACACACACACACATATATATAGATATATACTTGTGTTATGTCAGTTTCATTACATCGAATAATAAAAAAGAACAGAAATGTTGAATTCAACCACAATTCAGTGGATATTCGTCGTCAGTCAGGATATTCGTCGTATCACTGAATGTTTGACTGAGTGTGTGTGTGTGTGCAAGTGTAAAAAAACCAACACAGTGTGAATGCAAATGACGAACAAAAAAGAATACTTAAAAAAACAACATCGAACTGGATGTGGAGAGTGAAAAAGGACCTCCGACTAAATCGTAACTTGCATAATGAACTGACTGACCTAACACACTCTTACAGCTCTGGCTTGATTTTGAATTTGTCAAGCAATGAATTGATAACCGAACGGAGGGGAGAGAGAACAAGATCTGGTTGGTCTGTATGTTCTGAAAGGCTGTGGAAGGAAAAAAGGAAGCACTCAATCCAGGGACAAGTGGCACTTGATGATGCAGCTTAACACGCATATACAAGGCAAACCTTATGTTAGTATTAGTGCAAGTGTGTGCGTGTGTGTGTGCGTATGTCCGTGAGTTGTTCAACATACCACTTCTGTTCAAACAAATGTATGTACATGTTCATGTATGTGCCTACACTGTGCGAGCAATGTATAGGGCAAGGCAATAGCACAAAAGTAGTATAATTCATAAAAGCACATAACAGAGGCGGTTATCAACCGATTTTCAGTTTCTCGCCAGATTTAGAAAGAAGAAACTTGGACCTTCCGAACGATATATATGCTGTTTATATAAAACTTAACGAATCTGTGTGAATTATTCCTTCAAATTGTTTTGTATTGTTTAAATTTTTTCACCATTTTCCAATTTTGAGAATCGTTTGTCAGTTTAGTTTCTTAAGTAACCGTACTATTTGTCAATTTAAAAAGGGTGTTAAATAAAGTGTAAAACGATACCTTGTGTTTTAGAATCCGTCGGTAATTTACTTAGTTATTGAAATTTTTGCTAAAGTACACATTTTTGTCATTTCTTTAGGCATTCAAAGTTTGAACTAGTACACCGTGCGAGAGTACTTTTTGGACCTGAACAAGACCATATACGCATGAAACTAGAGATAATATGTCGATAGAGTGTGTACTCAGTTTTTCGTTTGGGGTGATTCCACGTAAAGTGACAATTTTTTCGACAAAATTTCAAAATCAATTTATGATTTAAAAAAACACCGATAAACATTCGTAATGTTTATACTTCTCATAATACATATTTTTGACTATATTTAAAAAAATAATGACAAAAATAAGTCTGCTCATATCCTTTTTCTTATATAGACTGGTGTCGTAACAGGATTTTCGTCAAAATGTCACGCCCGTTACAATTTAAATATCCTATATTTCCTATATTCATAAAGAAACGTCGGTAACGTATACTTTAGGTATAGACCAAAAAAACAAACGAAAAAACTAAAACAAATGAGCGTGTGCACGGCAGAAGTATTGCTGGGTGACAATATCTGCACATACACATACTTACACATACAACTCAATGAGATGCTTGTAAGATGGCATGTGTACTTTATTACTTGGTGAGATTTTTTAAACGCAAATTCGGCAAGTGAGTTCTGCTTCTCGTTCGTTTGTGAGAATCATCTCCTTATAGAGGCCGGGTTTGATGTTAAAAAGTCGCTGCGAAGCCACTTGAAAAAACATTTGACGGGGTCGAAATTATAATAGTTGTAGTCTGCAGCCAAGTAATAAATGTCACCACTCAATTTGTAAATAAATTTGCATTCTATTAAATATAGATGCAAAATGGTCTTGAGCCAGGACAATATCCCAGTTCAAATAAAATTGCAGGAAAATGTTATTTTTTTGTAATATAGCCAAATCAAAAAAGAAATAAAAATATTTTTTTAAAAAATATAAAATTTTAATTTTTTTAAACACGCTTATAAAGCATGGTTACTTCAGGTCAATTCAAATAGTAAATATAAGGCAGCATTCTTCAAAAATGCTTAAATATTCTAAATATTGGGGGGTAGTGGGTGCATTTTTAGTTACAGCCGTTCTGCTGGTTGTATTTCCCTCATATTTTAATTCCAAAAGTACAAATTTTGAAGATCTATTATCTCTCGCGTGCACATTGCATGATATCCTAACCTCATGATTCAACCCACTTTTGCCGTAAAAGTAAAAAAAATAAAAATCTTTTTATTTTGTGAGTCTATGCAGTCAGATGAATGTATGCACCGAATTCCATGACTCTAGCTATGGCCATTTAGTTGCTACTATTTGTATCCCGTTTTCCCATTTTACTCCCTTAAAAGTACGACTTTATAATATTTCGTTATTTCACGTATCTACGCAACTAGAGGGGTGTACACACCGAATTTCATCATTCTAGTTGTAACCGTTTAGTTAGTACCATTTTTATGCCTCTGTTCCCATTGTTCCCTAAAAAGTGCAAATTTGAAAAAAAACTTTTTATTTTTCGTTTAATTTGTACTATTTTATCACTCTACTCCCATTTCATCCATTAAAAGTACGAATTTGGAAAAATAATTTGTATTTTATTTATCTACTCAATTAGATGAATGTACACATCAAATTTCGAGTTTCTAGCTGTTGCCGTTTGAAAGGTACCATTTTTATCCCTTTTTGTCCCATTTCACCCCCTAAGAATAAGAACACGTTTTTGTTATAGGGGGAAGGTTCACACCCAATATCAAGTAAGTACAAGCTGACATATAGAAAAAATGTGCTTAAATACTCTAAAATATTAGGGATTATATGGGTATTTTTAAACCTTTGAGTCTCTTTGGGCCGATTTCGGCCAGTTTCAATCGCAACCGATGTACGACTATAAGACGCATTTATGGAAAAGTTGGACGTTCGAGCTCCTTTCGTTTAGATGCTAAAAAAACTTGAAAAAAAACACTTTTTATTTTTCGTGTCTAGGCAGTCGGGCAGTATACTCCGAATTTCATTATTTTAGGTTCAGCCGTTTGCTCGGTAGCATTATTATCCCTCTATTCCCATTTTGTCTCTTAAAAGTACTAATTTGAAAAAATATTTATTTTATGTATCTACTCAATTAGAGGATTGTACACACCTAATTTCGTGTTTCTAGCTGTTGCCGTTTGATAGGTACCATTTTTATCCCTTTTTTGTCCCGTTATTATGTTTTTTTTTCAGTCCATGTAAGGGAAAGTTTTCCATCCTGAAGATGGAGGATATACAAATTATCACTGCCTTAAAACTGTTTTCCTTTCAAAGCTTTAGCAATAATCTTCCCTATCCAAATGATTCGCAGTGTACATCTGGATATTGCACAGTGAACAGTGAATTTGTATTCCAACGAGACGCACACACACACAAACTGACAGACAGACAGACAGACGGACTGTGAGTCGGAGACAAACAAACGAATGTTACTTTTACAAGAAGCAGTGGCAACAGTGCCTGCCACCACTTGGAATCATTTCAATACCACTTGCACTTGTTAGCGGTGGTAGAGGCGGCTGTGATGGCGGCTGTGATGGCGGTACTATGTACTCTCGTAGCTCGTAGTGGCTGGCATTGGTGTTAACTCACTCATGGAAATGTTGACGCAATCTGAATGGATGCAACGACGAACACTTGCATTAGGTTGTAATCCAAAATCATACAAAGCAGTGGTAGCGGGCGCGGCAGACAAGGATATCTTTGGATGGTTTTGTCGTCAATGTATTTAACCAACATAACAAATGCAAAACGACAGCGACATCAACATCAAATTGACCTACATTTTGTTGTGGGGGCGGGCGGACGGAAGGACGTACTTGTTGGTGGAATGTGCGAGGTTGATTAAATAAAATATGATACGTCCATGTTTTCATCCATGTCCATGTCATCCAGGATATTTGTGGGGTTTTAATTTCAATTCATAATTGTGCACGTTCTTCTGCGTGTTCTACATGCCATCGGTGCATGTACCAGCCATAATTAAGTCTGTATAAACTATAATAGAAATTTAATTACAACGAATTATTATTTTGCCAGTGAGGCTAAAACTGTCAGTTGGATAGATAGAGTAGATAGTGTCTTACATTGTCGACTAGTTGGTGTTCTTATCTTTAAATTCCAAAAATAATTCTTAAAAATATATTTTAAATTGTATCTTATCTACCAGTGAGATTATTCCATCCAAATGTTACAGCTTGTTTCGCTTTAAGTTTTAAAGTTCCCTATATAAATAAACAAATGAAAGAGGATACCGAAAAATTGCCGCATTCGTCAATGTCTTTTTTCGACGCTAATGAATACAAGCTGCGAGTAATTTCGTATAGAAAGCGATATCGTGTTTTTCGCGCTTTAACTGGGAAGCGTAGGTACCCTATGTGAAGTAATATGCATTAATACGATTAATTTGCATCACATCGCTATATTTATATTATCTAGGGTTTTCGAATATGTGCGGTTGGAAGCTAAATGTGTCTACACAAATGTATATGATATACAACTTTTTATGGATGACGTCACGGGTTATATATATTTAGTTTTGTTGTTTTCGGTTATTGATACACACCTGCGTCATTAGGAAGCCATATTAGACAAAATAAGTAAAAACGGAGATAAGTTCGGCCGGGCCGAACTTAATATACCCTCCACCATGGATTTCATTCCACAGAGGAATACACACACAGTAATATTACAGGAAAATATATTTTTTAATATAGCCAAACCAAAAGGAGATAGTGGGTGCTACAGTTAATTGTATTTCCATTCTATTTTAATTCTAAAAGTACACATTTTGAAAATTCATTATCTTACGTACATAGTGCAAAATAATCTAACTTCCTGATTCAACCAATTTTTGTCGTAAAAGTAAAAAGTACAAATTTGTCGGAGGAATGTATACACCGAATTCTATGATTCTAGCTGCGGTCATTTGGTTGGTACCATTTTTATCCCCTTTTTCCTAGTTTACCCCCTTAAGAGTACGACTTTTTAAAATCTCTTTATTTTACGTACCTATGCAATAAGAGGATGTACACACCGAATTTCATGTATATTCCGAATTTCAAGAGTCTAGCTGCAGTCATTTGGTTGGTACTATTTTTATCCCTTTTTTCCATTTTAACCCCAAAAAGATCGTTTATTTTATGTGTCTACGCAATCAGAGGAATGTTTACACAGAAGTTCATTGTTCTAGGTGCAACAGTTTGGTTTGTACCATTTTTATCACTCTACTTCCATTTTATCCCTTAAAAGTACGAATTTGGGCCGATTTCGGGCAGTTTCAATCCCAACCGATCTACGACTATTTATGGAAAAGTTAGACGTTCTAGCTCCTTTCGTTTACATGCTAGCGTGCTTTCAACAGACGAACGACGGCTAGATCGTTTTAGAATTTTATCACGATCAAGAATATATATTATTTATAGGGTCGCAAGTCGATATTTCAAGCTGTTACAAACGGAATGACAATGACGCCATCATGGAGGTGGAGGGTATAATAAATATTAGAAAAATAAAAAAAAACGGGCATATGAGTAATTTTTAATATGAAAACTCCTCCAAAAATATATCTCATCTCAGGTGGTATGTCCAAACCGACTACACATTGTAAAGGTTTTCGGCGTTACAGACCTTCGTCAAGGGTTAACGTCGTGTCGTGTGCGACTCAGTCCTTGAATATCGACTGGTCATCGATTTAGACAACTCCACATTTCATTCTCCTACCCGATGCGAACTTTGCACAAAGATCTCACATTATTCGCTTACAAGATCCAATTGAATCACCAATTGAAGGCCCTCAACCATCTGAGGAAGCACCTTTTCATCTCGCGGAATAGTCAGTTATTTGTTGTCACTTTTATCCATCTCTCAATTTATTTCGTATGTATCATTTTTATCATTTTCTATACGGTTTCGAAAAAAAAAATTACAACCGCTGAGCCTTTTATATATTCCAACTCATGTTTTTAGATGTAGTCAGCCATTCTATAGGTAATATGTATTCTCGCTTCTCCCCTAAAAGCATGTACATTATTTGGTACCATGTATAACACTTTTCTTTCCACATCCTCCTTATAAGTAAAAATTTTGAAATATCCATTTATGTTCTGCTTTTACGTAATTAAAAGGTTGTACACCATTTTTGTAGCTTTGTCCCGCGCACAAATTTCGAAAAATCCAATTTTACTGCGCAGAACATGGTCAGAGAAATTTACATATCACATTTCACGCTTCTAGCTGTAAATTTTTATTCCTGGTACATTTTTTATTCCTTCTTGTGCCGCTCACCCTTAAAGGTACTATATTGCATGTATATTGCGCTTCTATGTCATGAGAGTTATTTACAAGTTTCACGATTCTAGCTGTAATCCTTCAGTTGGTACCATTTTTATACCCTTTTCTCCCACTCGCCTCTTAAAGGTACGAATTTCGAAAAATCCATTTATATTGCAAGTCTATGTTGTCAAAGAAATAAATACCGATTTTCACGAATATAGCAGCATTACTTAAATTGGTACAATTTTTATACCTTTTTGTCTATTTCCTACGCAGAAAAAACTAAAATCAGATTTCAATTAAAAAATTTGCAGATTCAATTAAAATGTTTATTGATTTCGGACTTATAAACAAAATTCGCAGATTCAATTAAAAAATTAATTGAAATATTTCGAGAATTTTAATTAAATAATTTAATTGCGTTTAATAATAGTTTGTTTATTTTTTAATTTCCAATTAAAGTGAATTAATTAAAACTTTAATCAAAATATTAAAAAAATTTCAATTAAATATTTTAATTGGACCAATTAAAATATTTTAAAAATTTCAATTATATGTTCTAATTGGGCCCATTAATACTTTAATCAAAATATTTAAAAATCAGAAAAAAACAAGTTCAATTTCCTTATGGAAATTCAATTTTTGATCACCACTGCTATAAATATCAGAATATCACTAACAAACAACACTCTGGGAGTGATCAAACTAAAGTAGCTTTTTACCGTTTTCAGCTCATCCAAACCACAAGCAATGAAAGAATGAAGAACAGACTACTACTTTTTGCCGTTTGTTTTTTCATGCCGCTCATAAACAGATTGGCTCAGCACTCCACTTTTTTCCGCTCTCTCCAAACACACTTACACGTTGTTGTTTGTTTGGTTGAACGACATCAATACCCCGGACCAAAAAACGAGAATCGCCGGCGATATTTGTTTCTACCATAATATAAAAGTCAATTAAAAAATCAATTGATATTATTAAAAAAGATGTTAAACACAAATTCAATTAAACAATTAATTGATTCGATTGAGACATTTATTGAAAACCAAATTTGATTTCAATAAAATGTTTGCTTGAATATGTCGGCCCAATATTTTTTTCTGTGTAACTTAAAAGTACAAATTTCGAAAAATCCCTTTTTGTAGCTCGTCTGCATGGTAAGTGCAAGGCACCCATCGAATTCATAGCTACTGCCGGTTAGCAAGAACGAAGGTTCGATGTTTATCCCTTTTTGCCCCATTTCACCTCCTAAAAGTACGAAGTACGTAAAACCCTTTCTTAGTTCGGGCCTCCGTCATATTTGGGAACTACCCTGAAAAGTTCATGACTCTGGCTTCAGCCGTTTGATCTGGACTCTGATCAATGTTAAATCAGTCATCGATACACACCGCCGCTATTAAAGCCAATCACTATGGTGTGTTAATCAAATATACATATATCCATACATACGAATCTTCATCTTCATCGAATCTTCCATAAGTCTATATTCCAATATAACATATTTTGAAGAATCAACGATGCCACTCAAGAATAATTTGAATTATTGGAAACTGCAAAAATTCATTAATACACCTCCGGTGAAATTTTGTGTAGAAACTGCGATTTTAAGTTAATGTATTGCAAAAAAGTTGCAAAAATCTGCTGACCTTCCTTAATCTATTAATCCTAATTTGTTAAACATTTGAAAACTATACTTTAATAGTTTAATTTTTAGCACATATTTATTAGCATGTTTTGCACATTTTCTGCATAAATAAACTTTATATTCACGCACAATTAAATTAGTTATATTAATATTAGCCAAAATACGAAATTTCTCTCAAATCGAAGCAAACGTCTGCATCACTGAGGGGAACACAGATCACTAATCAGAGGTTTTAAATGCATTGAATGAGACTAAGCTACTGTATTTTCCCTTCAACTGCCAGAATTTACAAAGGAGGACGAGATTTGTAGTGGAGGAGTTAGAACGTTTATCACATCTGATAATAAATATATATGTAAACAGCATTTAGGATGGTGTTTGCTTTTTCTTAAATATGTTTAAATATAATAATTATTTCTTTCTGTTGTGCGCAAATCATTCAAGTGTCACATTATTAACATTGAACATTATTTGAAAATGTTTTCACAAAGTGATAAGTCCACAACAAGGTCTACTGCATATTGTTCAATTTATTTTTAGTTAGGCCAACACTTTGACGTGAACTTTAACTAATTACTTGTCCTCTATATTTCGGCGAATTAAATTACCTTCCTTTGGCGGACGTATGTGTTGGCGGGGAGTTTGGTGGTATCCTTCCTCACTTCACACCCTTGCTGGCTAACAGCGTAGCGTAACACCACATCGGTGTCGGTCCCTTTCGCCGCTCGTACTTGTTGTCACTATCTAAGACAAGAAAATTTGTTATGCCCCGAAATAAGACACATTGTACACTGACCCATATCTTTGTGTTAAAAAAGGCGAAAAGCGGCATCCTTTGTTAACTTTTTTGTTGTGGATGTCAGAAAAACGAACGAACGAACGAAAAAAACTGCTTAATTACAATTATTAATTACACTGCCAACGGCTGCTTAGTCTTTAAGCTTTTCGTTTCGTCTAACTTCAATCTTCCTCTAATACAACTTGATTTTTAATGTTTAGCATTTCTTCTTGTTCTTCTTCACAGCTCCCCCCATCTCCTCTGGGCAGTTTTCCCTTCGACATTTTGCTTATTTTGTTTTTGGAGGGGAAATGGTTAGAGTTTGCAGACCGTTAGTGTGGTTGTTGTTGTTATTGTTGAATTTAACGAATAGGAATGCCCCAGCGGACTTTTGCGAAATTCTGGGGTTGTATTTTGGCATTCAGAAAGCGCTAATACGGGGATTTTGGGGAAAACACAGATAGAGGAGGTCTATATTGATTTTTTGGGAATATTATGTATCATTCTCAATTTTTGTTTAGTGAAATTTGTATATAAAGCAAAATATCATTAAATTTCAAATATTTAGCTGGCACCGATTAAAGCAAAAACTAGAAGACAATTTTAAAAAACTTTAGTTTTTGTGATTTTTTTAATGGGAATTGTGTGTTTGTTTTCAGAAGTCTGAATTTTATGTTTTTTATATTTCTAACACTGAACACAAATATGCTTACAACCAGTAGTTTATGAGATATCAGCACTATTGACGATTCTAAGGAAAATGTTAAAAAAATATATATATTTTCAGGAAGAATGTTTATTCAAACAGTTCTATATTTTGTTGACATAATTGTTAGTTTTTATGGAATACTAAATTAAATAAAAACAAGTAAAACCGGCCCAAACTTTATATACCCTCCACCATGGATTGCATTCCACAGAGGCTGTCGATTTTCGTAGAAGTGAAGTAACATTATAGGACAATTATTTTTTTCAATATAACCAAAACAAATAAAAATAAAATAAATATAATATTTTTATTATTTCAAACCACGCTTATAAGGCAAGGCTACCAATACGTTTATACTATATATATTGAACTAATACTTCACGTCAATTCAAAAAGTAAATATAAGACAGAAAACTTCAAAAAGCTTAAATACCGTAAATATTGGTAGATAGTGGGTGCTACAGTTGCATGTATTTCTATCCTATTTTAATTCTAAAAGTGCAATCTTTGAAATTCCATTATCTGACGTGCACAGGGTAAGATAACCTAACTTCATGAGTCAACCTATTCTCGCCGTAAAAGTAAAAAAAGTACGAATTTGGAAAAATCTTTTTATTTTGCGTGTCTTTGCATTCAGAGGAATGTATACACCGAATTTAATGATTCTTTCTGCGGTCATTTGGTTTGTACCATTATATCCCTTTTTCCATCTTACCCCCTAAAGATTACGACTTTTTAAAATCTCTTTATTTTACGTGCCTAGAGGGATGTACGCACCGAATTTCATCATTCTAGCTGTAGTCGTTTAGTTGGTACTATTTTTATCCCTCTGTACCCATTTTACTCCTTGAAAGTACGAATTTGAAAAAAAAACTTTTATTTTTTTGTCTACGCAGTCAGAGGAATGTATACACCGAATTTCATGACTCTAGCTGAGGTCATTTCGTTGGTACTTTTTTAATCTCCTTTTTCCGTTTTAACCCCAAAAAGTTCGATTTTCGAAAAATAAGTTTATTTTACGTGTCTACGCAATCAGAGGAATGTATACACCGAATTTCATTATTCTAGGTGCAGCCGTTTGGTTTGTACTATTTTTATCCCTCTATTCCCATTTTATCCCTTAAAAGTAAGAATTTGGAGAAATACTTTTATATTATGTATATATTCAATTAGAGGAATGTACACACCAAATTTTGTAGTTCTAGCTTTGTCGTTTAATATGTACCATTTGTATCCCTTTTTGCCCCATTTGATCCCTACGAATAAAAATCATAAAAATAACAAGTAAGGAAAGGCTAAAGTCGGGCGGGCCGACTATATGATACACTCCACTTGCCAACTCGATAAAAAAAGTGAAAACGGGAACAATTTTTGTATGTTTCCTAATCATAGGCTAATATGACCTGGTTCGATCGGCTATATCCAAACATGGAAAAATGTGACTTACTTTCACAATAAGTTCTTCCAGTTCAAATATAAGGTGTAGTGCTTACTTTGATGAAATTCGTTGAAAATTCGTGGTTTCTGGGGCGGAAAAAGTTAAATCGGGAGAGAAATTTTTATGGGAGCTATATATAAATCTGAACCGATCTAACACATTTTTACCGCAGGTGTTTCCAGTTGAAATATAAGATGTTTTGCCAATTTTGAAGAAAATCTCTTGTAATATATGGTATTTAGAGTGAAAAGAGTCAAATCGGGAGTGAAATTCGTATGGGAGCTATATGTAAATCTGAACCGATCCGATCCATTTTCACTATGGGTGTTTCTAGGACAAATATAATATATTTCGCCTAATTTGAAGAGGATCTGTTAAAATATGTGGTTTCTAGAGCGGAAAAAGTCAAATCGGGAGCGAAATTTGTATGGGAGCAATATATAAATCGGAACCGATCTGACCCATTTTTACCACAGGTTTTTCTAGTTGAAATATAATAAAATAAAATAAAATATTGGGGTTTATTATGGGCAACTAATTGCGAGGGAAAAATTCTTTCCATTGGGCCGATTTCGCCCCGTTACAATCCCAACCGATATACGACTATAAGATACATTTATGGAAAATTTTAAAGTCCTTGCTCCTTTCGTTTAGATGCTAGCGTGCTTTCAACTGACGCGGACAGACTGACGGACATGGCTAGATCGTCTTAGAATTTTATGACGATCAAGAATATATATTCATTATAGGGTCCCAGATCGATATTTCAAGGTGTTACAAACGGAATGACAAAGTAGTACATCCCCATCCTGGTGGTGGAGGGTATAATTAAAAAAATATATATTTTTTCAAATAAGTTTCATTTATGGAAATTAATTTTTCATTTTTTGTAATTTTTATTTAATTTTTCAGTGGGTAAATAATAAAAATTCTTATTCAAAATATTCTCAATCTGTCATGATTGAAAAAAACTCTTTTTTTAAATAAATTTCATTTGCTTAAATTAATTTTCCAACTTTTGTAATTTTTGTTTATTTTTTATTCTGCAAAAAATAGCAATTCTTATTCAAAATATTCTCAATCTGTCAAAATTGGAGTAGTGTCTCTTAATATTATTTTTTTACACAAAATCTCATCTTCACAATTCCCCAATGACAGGATCTACAAGTACTGCCCCCCCATTTGGCATCCCTAGTCATGGTGTAGTTTTGTTTTGTCTTGTTGCCATTATCTCTTCTCTCCTCGTGCCTCGTCTGTTATTCATTATCATTTTTTAATTTTGATTTCTTCCGTCCTTCGTGCCTTTTTTCACTTTGTGTCTCCCTCCTCCTTGTAATTGTGTCCCTTTTTTCTTCTTATTTGAAGTCATCAATTCTCCACTGCTAACATACAACATTAATTAGGCGTTTTTTGTGCTCTCTATCTATCTCGCTCGCTCGCTCCCGCTCCCTCTGGTACGGGGCTTGTCTATGCGACACTGCTTTTTGGCGTAACACTCAAAAATGTCGAAAGGATTTGGCGTTGTGTGTCGCACTGTGTTGTGTTGCTTGTAAGATTATCCTTTTTATTAGCATATTTTATGTTGACATTTTTTGTAAGCTTCATTATCTGTGCCGCGGGTGGTGTTGGCGTGGTACTGGGTGTTGGGTGGTGGTATACAATTTAATGATTTTGTACATTATGACGGAGAAATAATGTCAATCTTGGGTATCAGTATAAACGAGCAGCGGCCTGCGGGGTTGGTGGTGCTGAGAACGAACAAAGTAGCGAACCGAATGACAGGACATAAAAAACGCATGTTAATTTAAGAGGCACAATTTAAATTATGACGACAATTCGGTTAGGGGAAAAAATTAAATTAAATTGTTTTAATAAAGTTCCTTATGAAATAAAAGAAAATATTTGACGCTTATTGTATATCCTATCAGACAAGGCCTGGGGATAAAAAAGGGTTTTGCTGTGCCAATAGACATCTGTCATAATATTGTGTATTACTTTGTATTTATAAACATATTTCAAAGTCAATAAGTCGGAAATATATTTGAGATACTAATTTATTGTTGAAAGCTTCTTCTTTGGAGTAGCACTGTTCTGAGCTGTCCTTCCTCAAAACCTGACAATGACTACGTATTTGATTTATATTCTTAAATTCTTATTAATATATAATAATTTGGTCATATTTTATTTTCAATAGCTATAGCTATAGCCTTTTTGAAAGATAATTTAAAAAAATAGATTAGGGAAAATATCCAGCATTTCATTCCTTATTGTTGCAATAGAGCGCGTTCGCATTCTCTTTCCGAATTCCATATTTTTTTAACTAAAGCTGCAATCGTGGGTCACTCGTATATCGATCATTCCACGTCAAACCAAACACTTTTTTACATCACCATTTCCGATTTCGTTGAAACTTTGTACGATAACTAAACTTTATAAAATACTAGCTGAACCCCCGCCCGCTTCTCCAATCTGCTTTCATATTGATTTTTCTCCTGATCGGTAATATATGTTCCAATTATAATCAAGGTACTTCCCTGACATACAAAGGAAATGGATATGTTCCCTGGAGAACGTTAGTTTACGGCGAATAATGGAAGAAATGTCAAAAATAAAATTGATTTTTTTGTTAAGTGTGATTCTCCCCTTTCCATTACCTAAACAAAAAAACTTCATTCGTAAGAAGAAATAACATTACATTCAAAACACACAGAAAAAACTATAAAAATGATATAATTTCCGCTTTCTTGTTGGCAAATGTAAAAATCCACATCCACAAATCCACAGAATACGTGTAATTTTACAATATTCAAATCAAAAATGTCCCATCTTTCAAATCACGCTCATTTGTATATTGTCTAAGCAGGTTACAAAGTTTTTAATTTCTTATGGAAAGGGTCACGGCCACTTTCCGCCCATCTCGGTTTCGAATATACTCTAAATCCGGTTTTAATTTTATATGGGAAGGTCACGCCCACTTTCCGCCCATCTTTGCACAACTATTTACATTGGATCAACTCACACAAAATGTCAGCACTCTAGGTGTCATAGACCATATTCGATAATATGTTTTAACTTCGTATGTGAGGAACCACGCCCACTTTCCCAATACCGCCCCTTTTTTTGCACAGCTATACACAATGGTGCTAGATGCACTTACACAAAATTTCAGCACTCTAGGTGTCATAGAACTGACAATATTCTATAATAGGTTTTAACTTCGCATGGGAAGTGCCACGCCCACATTTCTATTACCGTCCATATTTGCCACAGCTACGCAGATTTATGCTAGATGCACTTACACAAAATTTCAGCACTCTAGGTGTCATAGAACTGGCAATATTCAATAATAGGTTTTAAAATCCGATGGGAGGTGCCACACCCACTTTTCCAAGACCGCCTCTTTTTGACGCAACTGTGCAGGCTAATAATTAGTGAACTTTCACAAAAATTCAAGACTCTAGCTGCAATAGTATTCCGAATATGCTAATTTATAAAAAACGAATTAATCCCTAATTTGTGTGGGAGGTGCCACGCCCACTGATAATATCAAAAAATTATGTAGCCTATTTTCACCACCGGTTCAGATGAACATACTGTGAAAATTTCAAGAAGATCGGTTCAGTAGTTTAAGCTGCTATAAAGAACAAACAAACAAACTTACAAACACAGATTCATTTATATAAAGAGTGATTTTTTTGAGGTTAGGATTTTCATGCATTAGTATTTGACAGATCACGTGGGATTTCAGACATGGTGTCAAAGAGAAAGATGTTCAGTATGCTTTGACATTTCATCATGAATCGTCTTACAAACGAACAACGCTTGCAAATTATTGAATTTTATTATCAAAATGCGTGCTCTGTTAAGAAAGTTCATTGCGCGCTTCCATTTTATGATCAGTTTAATCGACCCACTGAAGCGGCTATTCGGGCTATTGTGACTAAATTTCGCACCAAATTTACATTGTTGGACATTAAACCACCAACACGCTTACGTAGAGTGCGAACTGAAGAAAATATCGCAGCTGTATCGGCCAGTGTTAATGATGACCACCAATTTTCGATTCGTCGCCGTTCGCACCAATTGGGTCTCTGTTACTCAAAAACGTGGAAATGCCAAAATTGGACTAAGCGGATGGACCACCTAAGACGCAGCCGCGGTCAACATTTAAATGAAATTATCTTCAAAAAGTAAATGTCATGGACCAATCTAACGTTTCAAATAAAGAACCGATGAGATTTTGTAAATTTTATGCGTTTTTTTTTAAAAAGAAGTTATCAAGCTCTTAAAAAATCACCCTTTATATAGATAGATTTGATTCGTAAAAGGCGAAAAAACCCGATTTGTTTTAAATATATGACCAATTGAAAATTGGGAAAATCAAGAAAAACATGCCTAGGTATGAACTTTGAAAATTGTGTAGTGAGAAATCGCGTGGGCACAATTCAAAGAATGAAGGCTTATTTTAAAGGTAATTTCTGGTTTCTTAATATAAGTACATCAGACAGAATTGAAAAAAAAAATCGCCGGAAATAGATTTCTGTCGAAAAACTTTTGATTTTTATACGACCTTTATGAAATTTTAGCTTTATGGCTTTTCTATAAATACATTTCTAAAACGATAACAAAAACGCCCACTAATGGCCACATTTTTCTTTAGACTATTTCTATATGTGCCAGTTAGTATGGCAGTGGTCTAAGTCAAAAATCTAAATAAAAATGGGATAAGCCTTTAATTGTATTTAGTGTCAGTTTGAAAGTGGTCTAAGTCACACTATAACCATTGACATAGTAATGTAAACAAACATTTTTATACCATCCACCTAAGGTGGATGAATACCTTGAAATATTCATCGGAAACTTCATAAAGTATATATATTCTGAGTCGTTGTAAAATTCTAAGACGGTCTTGCCATGTCCGTCTGTCTGTTTGTTTAAAGCAAAACGCCAAAGCCGCCAAACGGAATGAGCTAGTAGGTTCAAATTTTCCCTAAATGTGTCTTATTGCTGCACATCGGTTGGGATTGAAAGTGGGCGAAATCGACGAGAGGGAAACATTTTTCCAAACAAAGACAGTTAGATAATTTAAGTTTTTTAATTTCTGCTTTATTAGCACCTGAAATTTGTTCCGTACATTCCTCTTGCAGCTTGAAAGCACTAAAAAGTAAATAAAAGTTTTAGCGGGAGAAATGGGAATAAAAGGGATACAAATTGTACCAATGATACGACAACAGCTAGAAGCATGAAATTTGGTGTGCACATCCCTCTAATCGCGTAATACAGGCATTTGGAAAAGAGGGATAGAAATGGTACCAACCAAACCGCTGAAGTTGAAATCATGAAATTCAGTGCATGCTTTCATCTGACTGTGTAGACGCGAAACATAAAGGATTTTATCGAGATTTGTACTTTGGGCGGAAAATGGGACGAAAGTGGATAAAAATTGTACCAACCACACGGCTGCAGTTAGAATAGTGAAATTCGGTGTGTACATTGCTATGACAGTGTAGTCGAGAAAAATAATAATTTCGATAGTCGTACCTTTAAGACCAAAATGGGATAAAATTGGTAACAATCAAGCGGCTGTAGGATATTTGGTCTCTAGCTGGAAACAAGAAATTAAAGCACTCGACTCTGGTGGAACGAATGACTAACGTAGCATCAGAATGTATTTAAAACATTGCAAATAAAACATATATTTTCAAACAGTAAACAAGTAAAAACGGCGTTAAGTTCGGCCGCGCCGAACTTTATATATCCTCCACCATTGATTGCATTCCACAGAGGATGTCGATTTTCGTAGAAGTGCAGTAATATTACAGGAAAATATAATTTTTTTATATAGCCAAATCAAAACAAATATTAAAAAAATAATTTTATAAATAAATATAATATTTTAATTATTTCAAACCACGCTTATTAGGCAAGGCTACCAATACGTAAATTCAAAAAATAAATATTCTTCTATCTATATTTTAAAAAAGCTTAAATGCCATAAATATTGGTAGATAGTGGGTGATACAGTTGGTTGTCTTTCCATTCTGTTTTACACAGTCAGAGAAATGTATACTCCAAATTCCATGACTCTAGCTGCGGTCATTTGATTGGTACTATTTCTATGCCCTTTTTTCATGTTAACCCCAAAAAGTACGAATTTTGAAAAATCCGTGTATTTTACTTGTCTATGCAATCAGAGGAATGTATACACCGGATTTGATTATTCTAGGGTTTGGTTGGTACCATTTTTATCCCTCTATTCCCATTTTACCTCTTAAAAGTACTAATTTGGAAAAAATACTTTTATATTATATATCTACTCTATTAGAGGAATGTACACACCGAATTTCCTGTTTCTAGCAGTTGTCGTTTGATATGTACCATTTTTATCCCTTTTTCGTCCCATTTCACCCCCACAAATAAGAATCACTTTATGGTGCACGTTTTTGTTATCGGGGGAATGCGCAAGTACAAGCAAGTAAGTACAAGGAGACATATTGAAAAAATATGCTTAAATACTCTAAAATATTAGGGATTATTATGGGGGAACATTTTTTCCCTTTGGGCCGATTTCGCCCCAACTATAAGACGCATTTTTGGAAAATTTGAACGTTGTAGCTCCTTTCGTTTAGATGCTAGCGTGCTTTCAACAGACGGACGGACGGACATGGCTAGATCGTCTTAGAATTCTATGACGATCAAGAATATATATACTTTATAGGGCCTCAGGTCGATAGTTCAAGGTGTTACAAACGAAATGACAAAGTTAGTATACCCCCATCCTGGAGGTGGAGGGTATAAATATATCACAATTATCCTAAGTGTGGTACCGTTCTTCTATGTAAAGTAGACAGCCTCCAATCTGCGGTAATATTGTGGAAAGCACACCGTGGTGAGGTGTATATGAAGATCGGCCCGGCTGAACTTAATGCCTTTTTACTTGTTTATAATAACATTTTCACAACATAAACACAAATATTGCACGGAAACTGTAAGTAAACTTTAAGTAAAATGGATTTAATTGGCGTTTTTAGCTTTTCATTTACCCATCCTGTTGGCCCTTAAACGGACTACAAAGTTCCAAAGGATACAATTTTTCAAAAATTATTTCAATACTTATTCGCACCCTATGATACCGGTATAATTGCCAAATTAAAGTAAAGAATATGAGCTCAAAAAACTTTAAAGTGCCAGCTTCTGTCTGTATTAGTTTAGCATTAACAACAACTTGTAGTTTTCCTCTTAAAAAGCAAGATATCAGTAAACTAGAAAAACTAACGGGTTAACTTAAAATATTCGTTAATGCTGAACTAATAAATTTTGGAGAATTTTTAATATATATTATATATATTATATCGCAGAAACACGAACTGTGATGTTATATTCGAAACTCAAAACATCCCACCAAATTAACAGATTTCACCTGTGTAACATTGTGCCCAAATGCAAAAAAAATCAGTTGACGATTTCTTAAAATATTTTTTTAGAGTCTGGATATATGGTGTTATGCTGTTCCATAATTACTTTTCTTCGTACATCTAATAAGTTCGATCTCTACGAATGATTCAAATAAATACACCAAAACATAATACCCTGTGCCACTGTATGATTTAGAGCATAATAAAAAAACTGTGTGAACATAGAAAAAACATTAAAAAATGCATAGAAAAAAGCTTCTTTAAAGCTGTAAAACTTGCAAAGTACTAGATGATGATGATGATGATGACTGCGAACTATCAGCATCACCATCAACATCAACATTTTCCTTGTGTTTGTAATATCTGCATAAGGATGCAGGATATTCATTTTCTACACATACAAATGCGTAAGCATACACATGCACTACTGATGTTTCAGTTTTGTTTTTATTTATGTATCCTCTTGTTTATGTTGGTTGTTGGACAGCAACAACAACTAAAGCAACAGCAACAGCAACATCATAACTTCTAGCTCTCCTACATTTCGGTGAATGAATGAATGTGCCACTGACGCCGAATACGAACAACAACAAAAAACAACAAGAACAACAGAAAGCGGAAGAGAAGCACTCAAGCTGTTTAAGTGTTTGTTGTTTTCCTTTTGTACGCTTAACCCGGTTGGTATTTTTAATTAAATTCTAGTTGTTACAATCTTGATGTTGATTCTTTTGCTGTTCCTGCTTCGGCTTCGGCTGTTGCTGCTATCTGTTGATGATGACGGTGATGGTGATGAGCTGTAGACACAACGACAAAAAAGCAGAAAAAAAACATAAAAGCAACGAATGACTGAAATATCAAACAAGCAGACATCGTCGTCCTTATGGCAAGGATCAACTTTCCATAACATATAAACGGACATTTTAAATACAAAGCAACGCCGGCCAACGCAGCACTCAAAGTTGGGACGAGTAGGTACAAGTTCATACACATTTTTCGTTGTTGTTGTTGTTGCTGTATATCCTCCAACGTAGGTGGATTCATGCGATTTCATTTTGTCGTTACGTTGGCAACACCATGGTTTATACACCATAAAACCTACGATATACAGTACAATTCAGTTATATAAGGTTTATAACGATTGGCAGTGGGTTGTTGCAACAAGTTTGAGGAAATAAAACAGCCATTTCAGGAAGGGCTTTTAATGAAATTTCACATTGAAGAAGTGTGATAAATATTGATCTCCAACCTAGACTTCTAACGATAACTATATGTATGATCCGATCTGCCGATCAACTACCACTAGTAGGAGCATACAAAATGATGAGGTGGTCACATTTTTTTAAGTAATAAAAGTAAGTCTTAGTCGTCCACCAAGGATTTCAGTGGTACATGTCGCACTGTGGTTCAGAACATTTTTCCATCGGCCAAAAGTCAAAGTTCGTTATAAACCAGATCACTTGATACAGCGCAAAAAATTATACTAACTAACATTTACGAGAAAGCCGGTTTGAAATGTTAAAAACTTTTACTAAAATATGACATGTTATACATGTTTTAGGGCAAATTTATATTTAGCGTTGGCTACTCCGCAATTACAGACAAAGCCCTCTGCCAATAATACAACAATTTAGATAGTGACACAAAATGACGTCATTTCTTATAAAGGGTGATTTTTTAAAAGCTATAGGAAAGTTTTTCAAAAAAAAAAAATAAAATTCATAAAAATGCATGAAATCTTTATTTGAATCGATAGTACGGTCCATATAATTTAATATTTGAAGATTATTTCAAGCAAATGTTGACCTTGACTGCGCCTCAAATGATCCATCCGCTTAGTCCAATTTTGGCATTTCCACGTTTTTGAGTAACAGAGCCCCAATTGCTGCGAACGGCGACGAATCCATAATTGATGGTCATCATTAACACTGGCCGATAAAGCTGAGATATTTTCTTCAGTTCGCACTCTACGTAAGCGTGTTGGTGGTTTAATGCCCAACAATGTAAATTTGGTGCGAAATTTAGTCACAATAGCCCGAATAGCCGCTTCAGTGGTTGGTTCAGTGCAAAAAATAATAACTTATAATTATCCATATTAATTTTTAATACCCTCCACCTCCAGGATGGGGGTATACTAACTTTGTCATTCCGTTTGCAACACCTTGAAATATCGACCTGAGACCCTTAAAGTATATATATTTGTGATCGTCATAAAATTCTAAGACGATATAGCCGTGTCCGTCTGTCTGTTGAAAGCACGCTAGCATCTAAACGAAAGGAGCTATGACGTCGAAATTTTCCATAAATGCGTCTTATAGTCGTAGATCGGCTGGGATTGAAATTGGGCGAAATCGCCACAAAGGGAAAACATTTTCCCTCACTAGGACTAAAAATACCCATTATAACCTCCAAAATTTTAGAGTATTTAAGCATATTTTTTCAATATCTCTGCTTGTACTTATTTGATATTGGGTATGGACATAGGGTAAACAGTAAGGTAAACGTGCACCATAAAGTGATTTTTATTCGTAGGGGGTAAAATAGGGCAAAAAGGGATAAAAATGGTACATATCAAACGACAACAGCTAGAAACACGAAATTCGGTGTGTACATTCCTCCAATTGAGTAGATACATAATATAAAGTTTTTTTCCAAATTCGTACTTTTAAAGGGTAAAATGGGAATAAAGGGATAAAAAAGTACCAACCAAACGGCTGCACCTAAAATAATGAAATTTGGTATATACATTTCTCTAATTGCGTAGACACGTAAAATAAACGGATTTTTCGAAATTCGTACTTTTTGCGGTTAAAATGGAAAAGGGGGATAAAAATAGTACCAATCAAATGACCGCAGCTAGGGTCATGCAATTCGGAGTATACATTCCCCTGACTGCGTAGCCACGAAAAATACAAGATTTTTTTCCAAATTAGTACTTTCAAAGGATGCAATGGGATCAGAGGGATAAAAATGGTACCAACTAAACAGCTACAACTAGAATCATGAAATTCGCTGTGTACATTCCCTAATTGCATAGACACATAAAATAAAGAGATTTTAGAAAGTCGTACTCTTGAGGGGGTAAAATAGGAAAAAAGGGATAAAAATGGTACCAACCAAATGGCCGCAGCTAGAATCATGGAATTCGATGTATACATTCCCTTGACTGCATAGACAAGAAAACGGAAAAGATTTTTCCAAATTCGTACTTTTATGGCAAAAATTGTTTGAATAATGAAGTTAGGTTATTTTGAACTATGTACGTAAGACAATGGATTTTCAAAATTTTTAGTTTTGGACTTAAAATGGAATGGAAATACAGTCAACTGTAGCATCCACTATAAAAGTGTAAACGTATTGGTAGCCTTCCCTTTTGAGCGTAGTTTGAAATAATAAAAATATTATATAATATTTATTTATAAAACTATTTTTTCTATATTTGTATTTGTTTTGGTTTGGCTATATTAAAAAAATATATTTTCCTGTAATATTACTGCACTTCTACGAAAATCGACAGTCTCTGTGGAATGCAAGCCATGGTGGAGGGTATTTAAAGTTCGGGCCGGCCGAACTTAACGCCGTTTTTACTTGTCCTCAAATAGACCTTGCTCTTCTTCGCTACGTTGCCAGTTATTAAAAAAAATCAAACAAAATATTTTTTGAAAAATCCAGCTTTTTAAAAAAATTATTTTGTGTCTACAAAGAGTGCCAAAACTTCTATTTCGTTGGAATGTTAGCTATTAAAAATGAGACAAAATAAATTTCTTCGATTTGTTTCTATCTTTTATGTTTTACTAGGCAACAAAAATGATTTCTATCGATACAATTTTTCGGAGACTTTTCCGCTGTTTCTATGTGAAAGAAAAAGCTAACAAAGTTCGCAGTCATCATAATTAGTTTCAATTGAACATAACAGTAGCCTGTATTCCCAAAATGAGAGCACAAATATTAAATGCATCTTCGGCGAAATTTGGAATTTTAGTAAAAGTTAAAAACATATAAATCTATACAAATTTTTTAGTATCGTTTTCGGTTTTAAAAAGCCGGAATACTGTCATTCGGCAGTTGCATCGCAACTTTTTTCTTGAAAAAGTCCTAGTTTACAACCATTTTGTCTTGATATTAGTATAGTTTTATGAGTAGTTTTGTCTTCGAGCTCTAAAAAATAGAAAAATATCAAATTGGTATAAAAATATATACATGATTTTTATTTTGTAGCAAAAGTACTCGTTCAACTAAATTAGAGTATCTTATAAAGATATCCATACAATATTTTTGAAAAACCAAACTGTGAATGTAATAAGTTTGAGTGACAAAATATTGTTGAAAAATTCCAGAATTAACCTATAGGAATTTCCACAAGGAACTCTCAATTAAGAGGCCATAAACATGTCCATGGATTTGATCCTAAAATAGTTAATGTTCACCATCAACGTTTTTAATAACAATCAAGTAATAGTGTAAAGAGTTGATGGTTTTATATAGAAAGTTCTACCCGTTGACGTTTTAAATTTAAATTTTATGATGTTTTGGATAGGCTGAATGGCTGTTATTAAAAATCTGTTGTTTTAATTTAATTTTTTTATTTCGATTGCAATTTTTAATCATCTTCGTTGGTATATTTATGAAAAATTAACAGAAATACTAGTTGCTTGTACGTTATTTCTACCAACTAATTCTATTAACACCATATTGATATCAATATACCCTTCAAACTTTCAGCATGCCACAATCATATGTAGGTAACACTCGTATTCCATGACCAACGTTGTTGTTTCCAAATCCAATAGTAGCAATTCGCCAGCATCCCACGTCGATTTCACTACTTTCCACAATTTCTTCCGCAAAATACCTCCATTCATTTCAGTATTTTAGAAGACAACATCTTGCCATCATCATGCAAATCACCACCAAGTCGAATTAGTGAACAAACTTCTGGCCACATACTACAACTATACACTACTATTATTCACTATCCCCCCCTCATGCTCTTCTCATTAGTGTTGCAAATAACCGTGTAAAATTTAAATTTAGTGTAACGTAACGAGAGGAAAGCCACAGAATTGCAAAAAAAGACGAAAATAATCAGGAAAAGGGAAACAAGAAACTCGGAAAATATGCAGGAAAGCAAGCAAGAGAAAATTAAGGGCATTTCCAAGTTTAATTGTATCCACAATTATTTTAATAATGCAAAAAGGATTTTCACATGAAATTGACGTTGTTTTAAACAGTTTTTGCTTTGTTTGTTTAATACGATTTACATGCGCCCATAGTGCACCGTTCGTATATATTTTTTTTAATTTTTGGTTTGAAAGGAGATATAAAAACAGAGAAAAAGTTACCATGTATTTGGAGGAAGGCATCATTGGTCCGCGACACCATTGGGATTTCATTCAACTTCGATCCACCCTCCTTGGTAACACCTTCACTATTGTAGATTTTGGGCAACCCGGCCCCTTGGGTTAGATGTGAGAGAGTTTTCAACAGGCGAGCAGGCGGATGGACGGCTAGCTATTTCATATTACTAGCAGTACCCGCTGCTTCGCACGCGAAAAAGCCAACTATTTGTAATTAGTTTCATCGGTCTCTGTTTTGAATAGTATTTACTTAAAAAGTATAAATTATTATTTATTAAAGTATAAATTTATAGCATTTTTTTATAACTTTTTGCAACTATTTCGCAAAAAGTACACATTTTGAAAAATCACTATAGGTAGCACGTGTTTTTGCTTCCCCTAAAACATGTACTTTGTTTGGTAATACGTTCACCCTTGTCGCCCTTCATTCTCCTGATAAGTAAATAAATTTTGGAATATCCATTTGTGTTCCGCATTTACATAATTAAAGGGCGGTAAACCATTTGTATCCCTTTTAGCCCCGCGCACCCCTTAAAAGTGCAAATTTCGAGGAATACAATTTTACTGCGCTTCTACATGGTCAGAGGAATTTACATATCAAATTTCACGATGCAATACTTTAGTCAGTACCATTTTTATCCTTTTTATACCGCTCACCCCTTAAAAGTACAAAAATGCATTTAAGCTTCTATGACGTGAGAGGAATTTACACACCAAATAACACGACTATAGCTGCAATACTTAAATTGGTACAATTTGTATCCCTTTCTGTCCCGCTCAACCCTTATAAGTACAAATTTCGAAAAAATCCAATTAGATTACGCTTCAAAGTTGTCAGACATTATACACCAAATTTCACGACAATTCAATTCTACTGCGCTACGTGATTAGAGGAATTTACACACCAAATTTCACGATTCTATCTGCAATACTTATGTTGGTACCATTTTAACCCTTTTTGTCCCGCGCACACCTTAAAAGTAAAAATTTCGAAAAATTTTTACTACGCTTCTAAAGGGTGATTTTTTAAGAGCTTGATAACTTTTTTTTTAAAAAAAAACGCATAAAATTTGCAAAATCTCATCGGTTCTTTATTTGAAACGTTAGATGGGTCCATGACATTTACTTTTTGAAGATAATTTCATTTAAATGTTGACCGCGGCTGCGTCTTAGGTGGTCCATTCGGAAAGTCCAATTTTGGGCAACTTTTTCGAGCATTTCGGCCGGAATAGCCCGAATTTCTTCGGAAATGTTGTCTTCCAAAGCTGGAATAGTTGCTGGCTTATTTCTGTAGACTTTAGACTTGACGTAGCCCCACAAAAAATAGTCTAAAGGCGTCAAATCGCATGATCTTGGTGGCCAACTTACCGGTCCATTTCTTGAGATGAATTGTTCTCCGAAGTTTTCCCTCAAAATGGCCATAGAATCGCGAGCTGTGTGGCATGTAGCGCCATCTTGTTGAAACCACATGTCAACCAAGTTCAGTTCTTCCATTTTGGGCAAAAAAAAGTTGGATATCATCTCACGGTAGCGCTCACCATTCACAGTTACGTTACGATTCGCATCATCTTTGAAGAAGTACGGTCCAATGATGCCACCAGCCCATAAACCGCACCAAACTGTGACTTTTTCTGGATGCATTGGTAGCTCTTGCAATGCTTCTGGCTGATATTCACTCCAAAATCGACAATTCTGCCTATTTACGTACCCATTGAGCCAAAAATGAGCTTCGTCGCTGAACACAATTTCTTTCTTTCTGAACTTTCTTAACAGAGCACGCATTTTGATAATAAAATTCAATAATTTGCAAGCGTTGCTCGTTAGTAAGTCTATTCATGATGAAATGTCAAAGCATACTGAGCATCTTTCTCTTTGACACCATGTCTGAAATCCCACGTGATCTGTCAAATACTAATTCATGAAAATCCTAACCTCAAAAAAATCACTCTTTACATGGTCAGAGGAATTTACATACCAAATTTCATACTTCAATTGATACATTTTTTATCCCTTTATGTCCTGCTCAATCCTTAAAAGTACAAATTTAAAACAAAACATTTTTGTTGCAAGTCTACGTTGTCATAGAAAAGTACATATAGATTTTCACGAATATAGCTGGAATTCTTAAATTGGTACCATTTTTATCCCTTTCATCCATATAAGTACAAATTTTGACAAATTAAATTTTACTGCGCTTCTACGTGATCAGAGGAATTTACATACCAAATTTCACGATTCTAACTGCAATACTTAAATTGGTACCATTTTTATCCCTTTTTGTTCCGCGCACCGCTTAAAAAATAAAAATTTCGAAAAATACAATTTTACTATGCTTCTACATGGTCAGAGGAATTTACATACCAAATTTCGTGACTATAGCTGCAATATTTCAATTGGTACAATTTTTATCCCTTTATGTCCCGCTCAACCCTTAAAAGTACAAATTTTGAAAAATTTATTTTTGTTGCAAGTCTTCGTTGTCAGAGGAATGTAAATACCTATTTTCACGATTCTAGCTGCAATTCTTAAATTGGTACCATTTTTATCCCTTTTTGTCTCTTTCCTCCCTTAAAAGTATACATTTCGAAAAACCCCTATTTGTAGCTCGTCTACATGGGCATTGCAAGGAACACACCGAATTTCATGTTTCTAGCTACTACCGTTTAGTCAGAACGAATGTTCGATGTTTATCCCTTTTTGTCCCATTTTACCCCCTAAAAGTACGAAAAAATTCATGACCCGTGAAAATTTCATGATCCTGGCTTCAGCCGTTTGGTCTGGGGCTGGTCATTCAGTAACGCAACTCTTTTATATATATATATAGGTAATTTTATGGCAATCAGGGGTTTACTAATGGCGAACCTCTGATATTGTGAATGATATAGAAAATATCTCACTAAAACCCTAGTGGAATGATTTTAAATGCCTGTTCTGTTCCATAGAAACCGTTTCACAAAAAGAAAACCCGAAACTGAATCTGTCGCAATTCAATGAACTCAAACTGTATCTGCTCTCTGGCGTATGTATTTCCTTCTTTTCGCCTTAAGAAATAACATCAGATATTGTGGCCAACATGATTCGGTTTCTCCCAAATATTCAATTTGTCGGTTAATTTGGGAATTTAAGGCTGTACGAGAAGCAAACACAGGCAACATGATACATTCATACCTAGATGAGTGTGAGTGTGTGTACACATCCATATATACTTGGCTTGGTATGAGGATTACCTCCACACAAATATTTGCATGTTTTTTCCGTTTTTTTTTTTTCAAATAAATGACACAGTTGGTGGTGTTCACCACCAATCCTCAATCCTGTGATGGAGCAGCAGCAGCCAGCCAGCAACCAAATAAACGAAACAATGAAAAATTGTGATATTAAAAAAAATAAAACGAAGAAGACAGCCCAGAAGAGATACATGTTCACTTTATAAAAGTCTAAAATGGGATTAATGTGAAGTGAATTGCGCATAAGCATGTTAAATTATGTCTTGATTTATGTCTATAGTGTCGGCAGGAAGAAAACGTATAAGCCGGTGTATGGATAAATACGTTTCAATGGATATACAAATGTATGTGTGTTGAGACATGGGGAGATGGGAAAGTACTCCACCTACCGGGTGAGTAAGGTATTTGTTATTAAATTTGTCGATTTAAAGAGATTTTCAAATAGAGTGGATTTTTTTACACGGAGAAAAAAATGATTTTTTTAATATTTACATAAAAATAGTAATTATGTAGCAACAAATTTTCTCAAATTTAAAAATATGGTACCCCGGAATAGTTGTTAGAAAAAAGTTGGTTCTGACTAAATAGTATTCAGAGTATGTCTTAGATACATCTGTACTTATAATAGTAAGACACCATATCTGCCGCCTAGTTGAAGAAGTAAAATAGAATGTAATATTGTTAGGAAGAAAATAGTCTCCAGTAACATTACGGGAAATTGTTGGCAATTGCTATAAACGTACCTGGGATAGGTCGATATGGATATATCACAGAACAGCTCCCAAAGTGTGAATAAATTAATTCACTTCTCGTTTCTTATGTATGTTTAAATCCAATATTGTATTTTTATACCCTCCACCTCCAGGATGGAGGTATACTAACTTTGTCATTCCATTTGTAACACCTTGAAATATCGACCTGAGACCTGTTGAAAGCACGCTAGCATCTAAACGAAAGGAGCTAGAACGTTCAAATTTTCCAGAAATGCATCTTATAGTCGTAGATCGGTTGGGATTGAAACGGGGCGAAATCGGCCCAAAGGGAAAAATTTTTCCCTCACAAGGACTAAAAATACCCATAATAATCCCTAAAATTTTAGCGTATTTAAGCATATTTTTTGAGTATACCTGTTTATATTTGCTTGATATTTGGTATGCGAATTCCCCTTATAGCAAAAACGTGCATCATAAAGTGATTCTTATTTGTAGGGGGTGAAATGGGGCCAAAATGGGATAAAAATGGTACATATTATATGTACATGTATTATGTCCTCTAATTGAGTAGACACATAATATAAAAGTATTTTTTCCAAATTCGTACTTTTAAGGGGTAAAATGGGAATAGAGGGATAAAAATGGTACCAACCAAACGGCTGCCCATAGAATAATCAAATTCGATGTATACATTCCTCTGATTGCACGTAAAATACACGGATTTTTCAAAATTCGTACTTTTTGCGGTTAAAATGGAAAAAGGGGATAAAAAGATAAAAACCAAACGACCGCAGCTAGTGTTATGAAATTCGGAGTATACATTCCTCTGACTGTGTAGACAGGGAAAATAAACGGATTTTTCGAAATTCGTAATTTTTGGGTTCAAAATGGAAAAGGGGATAAAAATAGTACCATCCAAATGACGGCAGCTAGAGTCATGAAATTCGGAATATACATTCCTTTGACTGCGTAGACACGAAAAATAAAAGGTTTTTTCCAAATTCGTACTTTCAAGGGATACAATGGTACAGAGGAATAAAAATAATACCAACTAAACAACTACAGCTAGAATGATGAAATTCTAATTGGGTAGAAACGTCAAATAAAGAGATTTTAGATAGTTGTACTCTTAAGGGGTTAAAAATGATACCAACCAAATGGCCGCAACATGGGTGTTAATTGCCTTATAAACGTGGTTTGAAATTAAAATATTATATTTATTAGAGTACAACAAAAAGTATTATATTTATTTATAAAATAATTTTTTCAATATTTGTATTTGTTTTGGTTTGGTTATATTAAAAAAAATTATATTTTCCTGCAATATTACTGCACTTCTACGAAAATCGACATCCTCTGCTGTCCATATAAGCTTGTTCGCAATTATGGTCAGATTGTCATGAAATTTGGCAGAAGGTACTTTTTTGGGCCAAGGACGATCGGTATTGAATTTGGAGGAAATCGGTTCAGATTTAGAATCCTCCATACAAATATCCCTATAATTTACACTATTACTGCTCTAGAATATACATTTTACATGGGATCATGACCAAATTATCAGGATCGTGATATATTTGAACTAGAAATGGGTCACAGGAAAGTGGACCACATAGGTCTATGTTTTGATATAGCCCCCATACAAATGTACCTCCGATTTACAATATTACTGCTCTAAAATACACATTTTACATCGGAACTTGATCAAAATTTCCACACAATGTTACATTTTGATTAGAAACACCTATTTTGAAAGCCAGCTATATAGGTCAATTTTTTGGTATAGCACCCAAACCAACCACCCCCCCCCCCCAGTTGACACTATTATCGCTCTCAAACCCACATCTTACATTGGATCTTGATAAAATTTTGTAGATCAGGTTATAATTCAATGAAGAATACATACTTTGAAAGTGATCTATAAGGTCCCACTTTTTAATGTAGCACCCTTACAAATGGGCCCCCACTTTTATTATTACCCCTCTAGGACCCAGATTTTACATCGGAAGTTTATCAAATTTTGCAGATTATATTATATTTTAACTAAGAATACATACTATGAAAGTTAAATATCTGGTCCATATTTTGGTATAACCCCCATACAAATTGGGCCCTTATTCAACTCTAAGACAGCTCTAGAACTCACATCATGCATTGGATCTCGATAACATTTTGCAGATAATGTTATATTTCAACTAAGAATACCTACTTTGAAAGTGATTTATATGGGTCCACTTTTTAATGTAGCGCCCTTACAAAGTAGTCTAGTAAATTTGAGCTTCGTTTAGCGCGAAAGCAATATTTCCTCATATTGATTGAGGCAGCATTGAACTTGATTCTAGTTCAATTTTCCTCAAATCAAATAAATATTTACTCAAACTGAGGAAAATTAAGTAAGTTTTCCCCCAAATCAAGTACATTTATACTAAATCTAGTTAACATTTTTCTGAAATTTTCTTAAATCTAAGTAAATTTTTCCTCAAACTAAGTACATTTTTACTAAAGTTAAGTAAAATTTTCCTTAAACTAAATCAATTTGCTCAAAACAAGTAAATTTTTTCTATGGGATTTGAATGTAATACATTCGAATTTCAGCTATTCGATCGAGTAATTTCTTCTTACGGATGAAATTTTTTCCAAACAAAAAATTTCTTAATATTTTTCTAACTTAAAACCTTGGAAATTTTATTCCACACAACTATAAAATTACTCAATTGTAAGAATTTTTTATTAAATCCAATGAAATGTTTTTAAATAATTTACTACCCTATTTGTAGTAAATGAACTATTTGCTATGACTTTGAATTAAGGAAACTTTATTCATACTTAGTTAATTTTCCTACTTTTAAGGAGTCAAATCGTTGAACTAAATTGCATTTGAAATGGAGTTGGATATTTTTTGTGTGCACTTTTGATAGTATCAAGTGATATATCCACCAGAGTTAAACTATAAAACCCAGGTGCTCGGACTTAAGAACAAATTGGATATAACCCGCGGACAGAAAACATTTTGCCGGCTTTGGATATAGCGCAGAGGAGAGAATGTTTAAGCTCGGTCGTGGGCTTAACAGAAAAACGGGCTTTTGTACCATCGCGGACATAGGCACGTAAATCCAACTAATAATACTCATCTTCAAACCCAGTCATTTCGCAAGTGTAAATGTCCATACAAATTTGACTTATTTATGCTCTAGAATGGATATTTTGTAACTGATTGTGATCAGTTTTGTCCCAACGCGTTATATTCCACCTAGGCACATCTGCAGTGAAAGTTAACTACAATGGTCCATATTTTTACGTGTAGCTGCCATAGAAATGTCAATTCCTTTGTTTGTTAGATCAAAATTGGCACAATGCAGTATCACATTTTCACTGACAAGTGCATTGACAAGTTAGATTTATATAAATTATATAGTCGCCTCCGTCCAAGTTTAGTCTTATCAAACTCTCCGTCCGAAGATTGCAACCAATGCGCATTTTCCGATCCAACCGCCTAAACTATTATGTTATTTTGTACATGCGTATGTAATCCAAAAAAAAATATATAAAAACTCAAATCATTCATGCATATAAAAGCTCTAGAAAAATTCTAATACCCAGTCTTTAAAATTGAATTTAAAGGACAAAAAATACTTTCGTTATCCTTGTTCTTTGTAACTTTTGCTGGCAACAGGAATGCTCACAGAGTTGGCACGGTCGTACCTAAAGTATTTCATATTTTAATACAACTAAAGGCAGCAAAAATACACACGCACACACATGCTCACTCGTACATACCCTTACATATGCATGTGTGTATGTATGTAGAAATTCTTGTGCAATTTACAATAAATACGTATTTTACTTGATCTTACTACAAACATACCCGCATATATATAATACATATATGTAGGTATATATTAGACATACAACCTGCTTTGGCTTGAAGAGTGTCATAACTCAAAATTTACAATTTTTAAATTAAATACTACAAAAATGTTCTTCACAACCAAAGCTTTCATTTGACGTACTCGTTGTAGACAAATCCTCAGCATTTTTGCTATAATGATATTTTGAATTTTCAATATTTCATAGCGTTCTATACACAATGAAATATGAAAAAGTAGTTTTGTTGAAATACCCATTTTTGCAGTTATGCCTTTATAGTTGCCATTGAGCTCAACGTATGTATGTGGTCACATACATAGTGTATAAGTGTAGTATGTAAGTGTGCCTGTGCGTCGAACACATTCAATTTTAAATTGAATTTTTGTACCCATTTCTGCACGGAATCGATTTTCTAAAATGAAAAAATAAAACTGAAATTGAAAATAGAAAATGGAGAAATACATTCACATATTTCCTTCGTACGTTAAAGTAGAACAAGGACAAAATAGGTCTGTTGACATTCAGTTTCATATGGAAAACTAAAATGGAAAATATCCCCAGTATAAGTCTCACAAAGAGGATGCACTTCGTATCCTGGTGCGTAGTTGGAATGCAAGAGAATATTATTAATTTATTTGTAACATTCTTTCCTCAGGTTTACTGAAAAATAGATGATGTATCTTTAAATATACCTATCATATCAAATATTTAAAAAATTATTTTAAAAGGCATTTGACTCATTTTGTTCATTAACCGATCTCTAGATCGAAAAGCAGGCAGTCCTAATTATAAAATCCACAAGAGTATTATGTGTTTGTGCATTTGTTTGTAACACCCAAAAGGAGGAGAGATAGACCCATTGTTAATTATATCGATCGACTTAGAATCAATTTTTGAATCGATTTAGCAATATCCGTATGTCTGTCTGTCCATCTGTTATTGTCATCACGATACCGGCCGCAATTGTAGCCAGAACCAAACGAAACTTTGCACATCGAAGTTCTTCGGGACAAGGACGAACGCTATTTAATTTGAAGAAAATCGGTTCAGATTTAGATTTGATTTGATTCTTCTACTTTAGATTTGATTCTTTTCACTCTAGATACCACATATTACAACAGATTTTCTTCAAAATTGGCAAAACATCTGATATTTAAACTAGGAACACATATGGTGAAAAAAGGTCAGCTCGGTTCAGATTTTTATATAGCTCCCATACAGATTTTGCTACCGATTTGACTTTTTCCGCCCCAGAAACCACATATTGTAGCAGATTTTCTTCAAATTAGGCGAAATATCTTATATTTGTACTAGAAGCAGCCATGGTGCTTATCGGTCAGATCGGTTCAGATTTATATATAGCTCCCATTAAAATTTCGCTCCCGGTTTGACTTTTTCTGCTCTAGAAACCACATATTTTAACAGATCTTCTTCAAATCTTGCAAAATATCTTATATTTCAACTAGAAACACGCATGGCGAAAATGGTTCAGATCGGTTCAAATTTACATATACATACTCCCATACAAATTTCGCTCCTGGATTGACTTTTTCCTCCCCAGAAACTGCGTATTTTCACCGAATTTCTTCAAATTGGGCATAACACGTTATACTTGAACTGGAAGAACTTATTGTGAAAGTTAGTCACTTCATTCCATGTTTGGATATAGCCCCGATACAAATATTCATTTCGATTTGACCAGATCATATTAGTCTGTGATTAGGAAACATACAAAAATTCTTCCCGTTTTCACTTTTTTACCGAGTTGAATTGTATTCGGATAGAAAGTGGAGTGTATCATTTAGTCGGCCCGCCCGACTTTAGCCCTTCGTTACTTTATTTACTTATGCCCTTCTCCGAGGACGCAATTCGAAGTGACGATGGCCTTATCATCTTCTAATACCAGACAGGAGGAGTGGACAAAACCCAAACAATTACCGGTAGATTTGATAGCGCCGATATTATATAGAAAAGCAGTAGCTAATGAGGAAAATTATAATATTTTTATCTCTACAATCATTTGTGGATCTTCTGAACCTCATATGCGACAATTTTAATGACAAACACAGCCTACAATATGAAAATGTGGCTTTATTCGAAAATAGTTTATTATTTTGAAAATAATTAAAACGCTTTGTTCTTTATTTGATATAACACTGGAGTTAAATTTGTTATCAACAACAATTAACCTCACAATTACTGCGGAATTCAAATCTTGTATTAATTTTGGTATATTCTTTGTGCCATTCTTTGTATTTCCCCGTAGGTTTTGCTTTATCGCAAAGTTCAAGTGTATAATTGATTTCAAACAAAAAATACGTCGATACTCCTCCCTCCCTTTCATTATGCTTATCAAGAGAAGTTACTTTACCTTTTCGTTGGGAGGAGAAGTAACATTCTGAAGAAGATAATATTATTTCATTCAATATTTGTTCAAAAACTATCTTATAAATTATTCTTGAACGTACTTCGGCACAAATCACATTCTTATTTGTACTCGTACGAAAATACACACATGTGTACATTAAGGCGGCTTTAGAATTTTTCATATTTATTTTCGTCATAACAATTAATAGTGTGAAATTATGAGCATAAGTGCTATTAGCCATCCCATGAAATTAGTATTCTTAGGAAGCACATTTTAGTTGCATGCTAAAATCGCAATATGCTTATTTTGTATACCCTTCACTAGGGTATTATGATTTGCGTGTTTGTTTGTAACAACCATATGAAAACGAGTTAGAACCATCGTTTATTATAGAAATCGGCTTTGAATCACTTTCTGAGTCGATTTAGTAGTGTCCGACTGTTTGTTCGTTCATATATTCAATTGGCAAAAAAGTTTTGCGGGCCAAGGACGGATGCTATTAAATTTAAATCGGTTAAGATTTAAATATAAACACCATACAAATTTCGCTTCCGATTTGACGTTTTGCGCTGTCGAACCCATATATTTTAGTAGATTTTCTTCAAATTTAACACAAAATCTTATATTTGATCTGGTGAAAATGAGTCAAATCGGTTCAGATAGCTCTCATACAAATATATCTCCCGATTTGACTTTTGCCGCTCTAAAGCCATATATTTTAACCGTTTTTCTTCAAATATGGCACATCAACTCATATTTCAACATCTGTGGTGGAAGTGTGCCAGATCGGTTCAGATTATAGCTACCATACAAATATCGCTACTGATTTGACTGTTTCTGCTTTAGAGATCACACAGTTAGCCGATTTTGTTCAAATGCTTCATTTTGTTCTTTACATTACAATCATCTGTGGTGAAATGGGTTAGATCGGATCAGATTTATATATAGCTCCCATACAAATTTCGCTCCCGATTTGACTTTTTCAGATCTAGAAATCACAAATATTGCTTAATGCATTATATTGCAACTAGAAACATCTCTGGTGGAAATGAGTCAAATCTGTCCAGATTTACATATAGTTCCCATACACTTCCCTTTTGACTTCTTCTGCTCTACAAAAAACTACATAAAATAACCGATTTTAATCAAATTTGCCACAACACCTTATATTTTAACTAGAAACATCTATAGTGAAAGTGGGTCAAATCGGTTCAGATTTATAAATAGGTTTCATACAAATGTCGCCGACTTTACTTTTTCTGCTCTATAAAACACATATTGTAACAGATTTTGATCAGATTAAGTTATGTTTCAGCTAGTATTTTTGACTTTACAGCCAACATTAATCCTAATTCACTCTATAACACTATTAGGCTGCTAAATAGGATAAATGTAAAGTCAAAAATTATAAAAAGTGCCTTTAGATAAACCCGAGTAACTTTTTATCATATAGAGTATAAAAAAATATTTTGTTGGCATATATATGATAGCTGACTAAATAGGGAATATTTGTGACAGATAGAGAAAGTTGAAATAAATGCAATTGCAACCGCGAATTTTGGCTTTTTGCAAGAATTGTAGCTTTCTTCGCGGCTGATACAAGCGACAATGGTTCTTTATACACATGCAAAAAATCCGCCGGATCCGTTGAATAGATCATGAAAAAGTTTGAAAACAAACATTTCATCTATAAAATCATTTTAGCCATATCTCCCGCGAAAATTAAAATTTGCAAAAATATATATATTTGTACATTTGTTTATCGCGCTCTACCGAAATACCCATATTTTTCGTAGAAAATGATCTTTCTGAAGAACATTATTTTGCTATTTAAGCGAGAATAACTTTATTTACAACTTTGGTGACTACCACTGAATCCGGAATTCCGTCAAATTTTTTTGTAGAACATTTTAATCCTAAAATGCCTTTTTGAAAGAACCTTTTTTTTGATTTTCTCAAAAAAAGTAAAATTGACCCATAAAGAGATGAGCCAGAGGGTTAAGACCTTCCACAACAATAATCCTCATACAATTCCACAAAATATTTCTGACAATAAGAATTCTCGCAGACATTAACTGACTTAGTATAATGCCCCCTTCGACCAAAAAATGGAAACTTTGATTCACTGTAAAGAAACTCAGAGCAGCTGGACTATAAGTTTATTCTACGAAAAATGATCTACTCAACATGATTTTTCAGAATCAGCACGACTGGCTCGGCAGTACCTCAACCCAATTTTTCAGTACAGCCCAAAATCCACACCAAACAGTAACTCAGTTCTCAGTTGTCACGTGTGGGTTTTCTGAACCCCATATGCGGCAATTTTGCTAATTGACATAGCCACCGAGCTTCATGAAGGGCGATCTCTCCTCGAAAATTTTCCACGTATTTCTTACAGTTTGCGTTAAAGACTCACTACTTCGGAAGTAAGTTTTTAATATTTTTCATTTTTTTCAAGCGTATAGAGAGAACATTTTGCAAATGTCAAACACGAACTTGAAAATAAAAATAAAAAAGAAAGGTTATTCAACCTTTCAAAGTCAAAGTAATCGGTAGTTCAAATTTAAAATTTTAAATGGCCCACCTAAATTTTTCTCATTTTTTGGCGACTATTCCCAAACCACTGCCCTCATACTGATTTTTAACGTATAAGGGCATATAATAAAAAAATAAATGTATATTTAAACTTCGAATTGGAATTTTATTAAAAAATAAAAATTAAACTAAACAAAAGGACTTTAAATTCTACCGGACCGAATATTACATACTCTCCACTATAAAGCGAATTGGGTCAATTAATAAGTAGTCGACTTAGAAAAATTATAATATTTGTATGCAAATACTGATATTTTCTGACTAACACGCCCATAGCTGATATTTGTTTAAAATAAATTATGAGTTTCTATATATATAAATGAATCTGTGTTTGTTTGTTTGTTTGTTCTTTATAGCAGCCTAATCTACTGGACCGATCTTCTTGACATTTTCACATTAATACTGAGCCGGTGGTGAAAATAGGCTATATGAATTTTTGATATTTTCAGTGGGCGTGGCACCTCCCACACAAATTGGGGATTTATTCATTTTTTATAAATTAGCATTGTTGCAGCTAGAGTCTTGGTTTTTTTTTTTGACAGTTCACTAATTATTAGACTGCACAAATGGGTGATATTGGAACAGTGGGCGCGGCACCTCCCATACGAAGTTAAAACCTATTATTGAATATTGCCAGTTCTATGACACCTAGAGTGCTCTAATTTTGTGTAAGTGCATCTAGTATCAATGTGAATAGTTGTGCCAAAAATGGGCGGTATTGGAAAAGTGGGTGTGGCACCTCCCATACGAAGTTAAGACCTATTATTGCCAGTTATATGACCCCTAGTGCATCAATGTACGTAGTTGTGCCAAAAATGGGCGGTACTGGAAAAGTGGGCGTGGCACCTCCCATATGAAGTTAAGACCTATTATTGAATATTGACAGTTCTATGACACCTAGAGTGCTGAAATTTAGAGTAAGTGCATCTATCATCAATGTACGTAGTTGTGTCAAAAATGGGCGGTATTGGAAAAGTGGGTGTGACCCTCCCATACAAAGCTAAAACCTATTATTGCCAGTTCTATGACCACTAGAGCATCAATGTACGTAGTTGTGCCAAAAATGGGTGATATTGGAACAGTGGGCGCGGCACATCCCATACGAAGTTAAAACCTATTATTTAATATTGCCAGTTCTATGACAATTTTGTGTAAGTGCATCTAGTATCAATGTGCATAGTTGTGCCAAAAATGGACGGTATTGGAACATTGGGTGTGGCCCTCCCATACAAAGCTAAAACCTATTATTGCCAGTTCTATGACCCCTAGAGCATCAATGTACGTACTTGTGCTGAAAATGGGCAGTATCGGAAAAGTGGTTGTGGCACCTCCCATACGAAGTTAAAACCCAATTTTGAATATTGTCAGTTCTATGGCACTTAGAGTGCTGAAATTTAGAGTAAATGCATCTATCATCAAAGTACGTAGTTGTGTCAAAAATGGGCAGTATTGGAAAAGTGGGCGTAGCACCTCCTATACGAAGTTAAAACCTATTATTGAATATTGCCATTTGTATGACACCTAGAGTGCTGAACTTTTGTTGAGTGCATCTAGCATAAACCTGCGTAGTTGTGCCAAAAATGACAGTATTGGAATAGTGGGCATTGTATCTCACAAACGAAGTTAAAGCCTATTATGTCAGTTGTATAACACCTAGAGTGCTGAAAATGTGTGTTAGCAGATCCAGTGTAAATAGTTGTGCAAAGATGGGCTGGAAGTGGCCGTGACCCTTCCCATTCGAAATTAAAACCGGTTTTAGAGTATATTCGACACCTATACTCCTGTATTGTTGTGTGAGTTAATTTATTAGAAACCTGCTTAGACAGTATACAAATGGGCAAAAGTTGAAGGATGGGGAATTTTTTATTTGAATTTTGTAAAATTACACCTTTTCTTTTGTTTTTTTTTAGCACAATAGTAAAGAAAGGTTACAAAAAAATAAATATTCGTACGTCAAAAGCCGCCTTAAGTCAAGAAAACGGAAATTATATTAATTTTTTAGTTTTTGTGTTGTCGCTTCTATATTCCAGTAGGCTGAGTGTATTATGAAATGTAGAGCAAGATCTAAACTTTCAGAAAAAACAAACCATTGATATAATTTAAATTTTGGCATCAGCCACTTGAGATTTAAAATGCAGTATGTTTGCAGAGCTAATTTATTTGCACTGTTTTGGTTGAGAAATTAAATATTTTATTAAATTAATTTTTAATAGGAAAACTCAACAAATGTTCTGTGTTAGCCAGTCTATTGTTACTGTACGTTTGTACAAAAATAAGTATCTAAAGGATTTGGTTTGTTATATAGTATGTATTCTTCACGTGTATTATATATATAGTACGTAAATGCACAGATGATGTAAATACCTACATACAGTCGTATGTACGTTCGTGAGCATGTGTAAATATATTTATATATATGTATGTAGACAAACCCACACACTCACACGCCGACACTCGCCCAGACCCATAAGGATCTTTAAGTATGTTTGTGTGTCAAGTGTAATAACGACGAAGAGAATATATAACTTGAGGCGAAATTATGATTTCGCAATAAATCCTTTTCTTGTGTTGCTCAGTATCAACCGAAATGTGAACGCGTATAAAAAGAAAATCAAAACTCTTACGTGCATGGCATTCGAGCATTTCAGCATCTGAGCATTCAAGTCATCCATCCTTAAGTGCTATAATGCTGTGAAATTGTAAAAGTTCACACATTTCATACAATTTCTGCAATGGATTGTGGTTAAAAAGAAATTATCCCGCTTGATGCGAAATTACAGTTTCTTAACTTCTTCTTAAGTTGAGATCATAAATTGAATTTATGCGACATTATACGGGAAATTTTTAAATATTACAATGTGTCTGTGTGTGTGTGTGTGTGTGCTCAATTAGTTACTTTGCAGAAGGGAAGGGTTTGCACTTTACTTGTGCTTTGTCTGTTGAAGGTTTCAGTAATATAGTGAAAAAGAAGTTTTGCAATGAAAGATAGTATATTTGGACATTTTAATTGTTTCATGCAATATTTTATGAAAGAGGTTAATAGAAATCGTGGATATGAACGAACTTTAAATATGAGGAAATCCATTTTCTCACACGATGGAGGTGGACATAGTTTTAAAACAAATATTTTTTTTGCACACTCTGGAAGTATAAGATAAAAGGGAGCTTATGACGCGCTTAATGCAAGAGTTGCCTAACTAATATTACCATCGTTTCAAAATTTGCTGCCATCTTGCGTAAGAGATGTATTTTTCCAAACAAATTGTAATCGGTATTACAATTTTCATTTTCAATTTTACAATCCCCTTCGCAATCACCGAATATGCTTAACTTGATTTCGATTGCCTTTAAAATTTCCTTCTTTTCTATTTATTTAATGCAAATTGAATTCAAGACTGACAATTATTGCCAGGGTTCGTCGACATTAAAGACGAAATATGTTTGTATTTCATTTGCCAAGCAATAAAACTAAATTTTTATGTCATATTCACACCAGCTGTCAGCCCTTTGATGCAAACTATTGCCTTTATGGCAAGCAACACTAAACTTATACAAAACATTTGCCTTTGCTTTGCCTGTGGTTAGACAGAAAGGCATGATTATTAAAAGTCTTTGACTTCCGTCTAATACAGACAAACAAACCAACCACCAAACTTAAATATGAAAAGGGTTATCGAATACAGTGATGCAAAGAATTTTTTCAATAAAAAGAAAAATGTCAAAAAGGAAGATGTGAAAAGATCCTCATCTTGTGACTCGGAAGTTTCGAATATGGAGTTGTCATGCCATTTATTAAGTATTAAGCAAAGCATGTATTTATTTATTAGTTCTCATTGATATTTTACTCTAACTAGCTCAGCTATCCTTCGTTGTGAGTACCTAACGGAAACCACTTAGTTAGGCAGAATTGACTATATTGAATTCCACGTAAAACCAAAGAGAAATTTGCGGAGACATTATGGTGTTTTGAATATTGAATATTTTTTGGAAAATATATTGGTACAATTTTCATGAGAATTGTTGATTTTAGCGCAAAACACACCGAATTTAGTCATTCTATGTACCACGCTTTGATTACTAAACCCAGGTAGTTCATGGGAGCAATTTTATGTAGTTCATATGCATTATCCAGTTACTATAGATTCATCTTTAGTCATATTTAACGAATATGGTTAATAATATGGTTATTGATCCAATTATCCGACAGACAAATACAAATTATACAGTTGTAATAGGATGAATCGCACCGACATTTCAAAAGGGGGCCTATAACAACATTTTGGGCCTGGTCCTAAACATGGGCCTATATATTTCTCATTCACGGTAGGTATTCCTAGTTGAAAAATATCATGATCTGCAAAATTTGAAGATCCGATGTAAGATGTAGTTTCTAGTATGAGGGCTATATCTAAATCTGAACCGATCTTACCCAATTTCAGCATAGGTGTTTCTAGTTGGATTATAAGATGTTGTTCCAAATTTAAAGAAAATCGGGTACAATATGTGGTTTCTATAGCGAAAAATGTCAAATCGGGAGAGACATTTGTATGGGGGCTATATCTAAATCTGAACCGATCTTACCTAATTTCTGCATACGTGTTTCTAGTTGGATTATAAGATGTTGTACCAAATTTAAAGAAAATCGGGTACAATATGTGGTTTCTAGAGCGGAAAATGTCAAATCGGGAGCGACATTTGTATGGGGGCTATATCTAAATCTGAACTGATTTCCTCCAAATTCAATACCGATGGTCCTTGGCCAGAAAAAATAACTTCTGCTAAGATGCCACGATATTTTTTTCAGGTTAACAGAAAAAAAAAATCATGAAGACACTCAAAAAATATTGTATGATTAAAAATGCTTTTGGTAACATTCAATTCAAAAATCGCTGAACTTTGTATATTTCTATAAGAGCTTCTGTTTTTGTAGTGTCCGTTTCAATGTAAAATTGATTAAAATTTTGTACTAATTTCTACTAAATCCTGACGATTTTTAAAATGTAGTATTCTTTAAGTGCTTTAGAGGGCTGCTCGACTTTTTTTAGTTTCTTTCTTGTTTTTTGGCGAGGTTTAATCCGTGCGAATGTCGCATCCGTGCCACTGGGAAATGCCCATATGTTGATGAAAAAACATAAAACATTTTGTGTCACCTTAACCACACAAAATAAGATATAATTCAACCAGGCTATTTGAATATTTTTTATTTCCTTTATTGTGTATGAATATCAGAATGGCCTCGTTCTAACATTTTTTATGGCTGTAAATAAATTAATTCTCTCAATGCTTTTACTCTATCATACTCACTAATACACAACCAAAAAATTTTTGGATGTCCCTGCTGTAGAGTGCGAACAAGCTTAGATGGACAGCAGATGGACGGACGGACATTGTTAAATCGACTCAGCAAATTTAAATATTGTTTATTTATAAAAATAATAAAAAAATTGAAAAAAGTTTTTTCCTGAGCCACGATTCGTACCCGAGATCTTGTGGGTGCAAAGCGGACACCTTACCACTGTGACCCCATACTAAAAAGTCGTTCCCATTCATGTATGAAAATGCTATTCGTAAATTGTTATGGGATATTATCACGATATCGTCTTTTTTGAAAGTTGTTCAAAATAACTTCCTCAAAAGCGGGAAAATGCACATTTGGATTTTGAGATGCGATTAGAATGCGCTTCCTACGGAAGTACTTCCAATTTTTTTTGCTGGGATATCATAAAAAGTTACTCAGTTTTTTCGAAAAGGCACATTTTCACTTTTTTTTTTCAATTGTTTAAATGTGAAATAACAACTGACATATGGAGTCATTTGCATCGTAAACATATTCTACTCTTATGCAAGTGATTCCATATGTCAGGTGTTATTTCACATTTAACCCATTACGGACGAACCGTTTGAAAAAAATGTGTGTCCCTCAATGGGTTAAGAAGTTCTTACATTTGCAAATGGATGGCAACCTCTCCAACGACCCCCAAAAAAGTTTCCCCTGAAAGTTTCGCGGATTTTATAAAAAACGAAAAATTTTGGGCTTGTTAAAATAACGCAATACTTTGGAAATCAGTCGTAATATCATAACCTACGGCCACCTCACTCTGAATTTTTGATATTTAGTAGAGAATAAAATAAGCTAAAATACAAAACAAAATGAAGAAAATTAAAGATATGTTTTTCAGGATATTCAAGGATTAAAATTATTTTTAATTTTTGGAGTCCTTGAATCATAAGGACATTCACATTTTCATACAGATTCGGAAAGAGGAGGTGTAAATCTTTCAGATGAGATCAATATCGTTAAAATCTGATGACACGATCCAAAGTTATGATATCGATAAGGAAGCCAACCAAATTTGGACCACTGTAAAACTTAAACCTCGAATTACTTTGCGCTAAACGGTATAATACCCGCAACCACTAGTAGAATGTATGCACCAAATTTCATAAAAATCGGAGAGGATGAAAATCCAAACCTATGCTTTTTGGGTCGTTTTCTGTTGGAATTACCCTCTAGATACCACATATTTTAACAGATTTTCTTCAAAATTGGCAAAGCATCTTATATTTAAACTAGAAACACCTGTGGTACAAATTTGTTAGATCGGCGAAGATTTATATATATCTCCCATACAAATTTCGCTCCCGGCTTGCGTTTGTCCGCCCCAGAAACCACATATTTTCACCGATTTTTTTAAAAATTGAGAATAGCACGTTATACTTGAACTGGAAGAACCTATTGTGAAAGTGGGTCATTTTATCCCATGTTTGGATATATCCCCTATACAAATATTCTTCTCGACTTGGCAAATTGGGTCAGGTCATATTAGCCTATGAATAGGAAACATACATACCGTTTTCACTTATTTACCGAATTGAATTGTATTCGGATAGAAAGTGGAGTGTATCTTGTGGAATTTTTTTCTACACAATCTCAAAACTTTGTACGATATCTCAATTTTTGTTGGTTGTACACAATGTTCACTGTGAATTTGTTTTTCTCAAAAGGATACGTTTTATGTAATTTTTAGTTCTACGTGAAATAAAGCAGAAACGGCGATCCCAATTAATCGTCTGTAAAATATTAGTTAATCTCACGTTCTGCTCTTTCCAAAATGGTATAATTTTTTTATAAAGAGTATATTTTTTGTTTCATAATTATAAAGAAATTAAGAAATATTGGTCATTCTTCCCCGTTTTAGCAATTGTGGGATTTTGGGCATCGGCGCCTAATTTGAGAGAGGCTTCGCCAAAACATTGTGACCACCACAAACTGTCAACATCGACCCACTCTAATTGAGAAATCCACAGTACACACCACACCACGTTTTCTTTGCCAGTATTGAACTCGTATCTTTCGCGATGATCTTACCTTCCGATTTGGCATAACTGTGCCGTTCCAGTTGGCTAACCCTTTAGTTTCACGAACACACATTTAAATTTTCAACATGTTTGTGTGTTAATTTAGAGCGAAAGAAATGATGATTTGAAAAGAGGCATCGAAATGTAAAGGTTTCATTAACCGAAGTAGGAAGTGAACAGTTTTTGCCGCTGTGCAACATAGCCGCTGCCTCATGCCTCTATTCATGCGATTTTTTACTCCCATGGAACATTATTCCCCTTTAACTCGCTTTAATTTCGTTACCACATTTCATTGTGGCAAGAGATTGTATCACCAACATACGGACTGAAAAATACACTCACGAATATCCCCCAATACCTAAATATCTCGTGTACGGCACTCAACACAGTGGCACATTTCTATGTATTTGGGCTTTAAGGCATACGCTCGTTGTTGGCAGGATGTTAAAGGAATCGTCTCCTGTGTTGCTCGGTTTGCTCTTTTTTGTATCGCATTTTCCGTTTGTGTTGTGCGGAGTTTTTTTCCCAGCTCTTACCCGCCCTGGAAACAACAAAATAAGTACAGCGGATGTAAAGATGAAAGTCGATTTCTATCTGGTTTAATGGCGAAGCCACAGTAGCTTTTTTGCCGTTGTTGTTTTTTGTTTTTGTGTGGCTTTGCCCGGCATTTGCAAAGCGTCGGAAGGCCTTAGCCAACGGAGTGCGGTGGCAAGTTGAAGTTGTTGTTGATATGGCGTTGTATTTGTTTGGCAGTGTTTGTTATGTTTTCTTTTCTGTCGTCGTTGCACAATGGGGTGTAACGAGAAGTTGAACCATACTGGGTTGCCAACTGCAAAAAATTAAATTGATTTACTAGGCAAAAGATGAAACATAATAATTAAAATTTTTAATTTTCTATGAGTTCTGAATGTAATACATTCGAATTTCAGCTAATTCGATCAAGTAATTTCTTCTTAAGAAGGAAATCTTTGTTTTTGGTAATGGAAAGGAGGAGAACCTCACTCAACCATACACACATTTGACCATATACGTATTTCGTTGTCCTGTGTAGAGACAACTCATCAGTGATCCTTCTGTATGGAGTGCTTGCGTTAACATGAAGTCATAAGATGTATATATATATATCTACGTTATACGAAAATCACACCTGCGTATTATATGTATACACCCGAAATTTGTAATTTTATTTTTTCGACAATAGGTTGGAATGATCTATCACAACTTTATAGTCGGAAAGTATGACTATAACCTTGTGATAGGGTGATTTAGAAATATATTTTCTAAACTGCAACTTATGGACCTACTTCAGGAAACACTCTTGCAAATTTTTGTTTTCAAAAAAAGTTTTCCCTAATTTTCCAACTGATCAAATCGTTTTCCTGCATTGTTCCCTTCATTACACTCTATTGTCGAAACCTATTTGATTTTAGTCGAGTGTCTCTGTGTATGGGTTTTAATGGCCTAATTTTATTAACACACTCTCACCCTCACTCTCTCACACTTACACATGCACACACATCGCTAGAATGATTATGTGAGTATCAAAGGCAAATGATTGAGTAAATTCTATTTGGCGCGTTAGCAATGAAATGACGATGATTACTTATTCCATTTGCATTATTTTAAACAATGCTGATGTGTGATTAATTATCCTGAAAATGGGATTAAGGAAAGCATACAATATGTGACAGTCATTTCGGATATCCATTCAAACTTCCTACCACAAACACATGCATGCGCATACACACACACACGAGAGCAATTGGAGGTTAGGGGAATTCCAATATTTATTTACTGTGAAAAATAAAAATATTATGATGAAATGATAGATGGTGGTGAAATTGAGGCAGGGGTAGAGATTTGTTTGTCTATGTTTACAAAACATGGGATAATTAAAAAATATTGTTTTCATTAAGTCGCAGAAAAATTATTGAGAAAATATCAAAAATACGGATAGCCTACGCCCTAAAAATATTACTTCCAAATACTTAGTCTTTTCCACGACAACAGACACGAAAAAGGGAGTCCACACCATTGTTATGGAATCTCATGGATTTTAGAACTATGTACAGTATGTATGTAGATTTACTGGTGATCAACAATTAATTATACCCCACACCACTTCGTGGACTAGGGTATTATAAGTTAGTTCCGCGCCAAATGTTTGTAACACCAATAAATAATTGAGCTAGGCCCACCTTTAGGTATACGGATGGGCTTAGAATCACCAGCTGAATCGACTTAACGATGTCTGTCTGTCCATCCGTCCGTCTGCTGTCCGATCGGTATTGAATTTGGAGGAAATCGGTTCAGATTTAGATATAGCCCCCATACCAATGTAGTTCCCGATTTGACTTTTTCCGCCATATAAAGCATATATAGTACCCGATTTTCTTCAAATTTTGCATAACACCTTGTAATCTAACTAGAAATACCTGTGATGAAAGCGGGTTAGATCGGTTCAGATTTACATATAGTCCCTATACAAATGTCGCTCCCGATTTCACTTTTTTCGCTGTAGAAACCACAACCAATTTTATTTAAAATTGGAACAACATTTTATAATCGAACTAGAAACACCTATGCTGAAAGTGGGTAAGATCGGTTCCGATTTAGATATAGCCCCCATACCAACGTAGCTCCCGATTTGACTTTTTCCGCCATATAAAGCATATATAGTACCCGATTTTCTTCAAATTTTGCATAACACCTTATAATCTAACTAGAAATACCTGTAATGAAAGCGGGTTAGATTGGTTCAGATTTAGATATAGTCCCCATACAAATGTCGCTCCTGATTTCACTTTTTCCGCTTTAGAAACCACGTATTGCACCCGTTTTTCTTTAAAATTGGCACTAAATTTTATAATCGAACTAGAAACACCTATGCTGAAAGTGGGTAAGATCGGTTCAGATTTAGATATAGCCCCCATACAAATATCGCTCCCGATTTCACTTTTTCCGCATTAGAAACCACATATTGTACCCGATTTTCTTTAAAATTGACACAACATTTTATAATCGAACTAGAAACACCTATGCTGAAAGTGGGTAAGACCGGTTCAGATTTAGATATAGCTCCAATACAAATGTTGCTCCCGAATGTTTAACCGATTTTGGCTAAACTTTACATATTATATTGCACCAATAAACATACATGGTGAAAGCAGGTCACATCATTCCAGATATCAAGATGCCCCCATACAAATGTCCTATCCGATTTAACATTTTTTGTCAAACACGTACATTTACATAATTCAAAAATCCTTCCCGATATCACTTTTTTACCGAATTGAATTTAATGAGATAGAAAGTGGGGTGTATCATATAGCCTTTCCTTACTTGTTTGGGAGATGCCCATATGTCCATACTTTGGTATAACCTTAATGGGCCCCATTCTGCTCTATTACTAGAAACTACATCTTACATTGGATCTTCATCAAATTTTGCAGATCATTATATGTTTCAACCAGGAATACCTAACGTGGATGAGAAATATATAGGCGCATGTTTTGTCACAGGCCTCAAGTGTTGTTATAGGCCCCGTTCAAGTGTCCGTACGATTCATCCTATTACCGCTGTATAGTCTGTATTTATCATTCGATGTTGATCAATTTTTCCAGATCAGGTTATAGTTACTTTACTCGGAATATCTGCTGGAAAATTGGATCAGTTCCTTTATTATTTACCATACTCCGTAAATTTAACTAAAGATGAATTTATAGTAACTGTATATTTTATATGAACTACATAAAATTGCTCCCATGAAATACCTGTGTTTAGTTATCAGAGGTATATACGCAGGGAGTGGTGTAGGGTATTATATAGTCGGCCCCGCCCGACTTTAGTCTTTCCTTACTTGTTTTTGTGTATTCTCTTGTAAATACAAGCTTTTGGACTTTGGAATTCCTAACTTCCTGGAAATATTCTATAGAAATTCCACTCACTTTGCTATTGGATCTACGAGAATTTTTAAAATTTTGTTTTTACAGCCATTAGCCATTTTTCCACAAGATCCGTATGAGAACGTGGAAATTTGTACTCATTTTAAAAGCATCCACTATAAAATGTTCCTCGAACATTTTACGGATACTTCTTTCGTTTCTTAGAATTTCAAATAATTTGTTGAAACAATTGAAGTCGTTTTGGAATTTTTCAAATAATTCCCATAAGTATTCACAGTCTAATCTGTGCTCAGAGTAATTCCACGTTCGAATTCCAACGCCTTGATTTGAATTCAAGGTACACGTGTTCACGCTACTCTACACATATTTAAATACGTATATACAAATGTATGTGTAGAATCATAAGGATTTATATAAATTCTGCGCCTACCAGTCAGTATGCAGGAATGTTTAATTATATGAATTCGGTTGACGTGTAAATATGTACGCACGACGCCAAGTGCGTTGTGGAGTCGTGAGTCGCGAAGGTTGGCGAGGAGGAGACAGGCAAATCTTAGGAGGGCTTAAATTAAAGTTCATCACGATGGAAGCAATTCGAAATGATTCAAGCGTGAAAACCACAAGACCGCAATAATGAAATTCCATCACTTGTCCTAGAAAATCCAGGAGAAAACTTTTTAAGGCTTAATATTATCTTGTAGTACGTTTAATCGTTTTCCCCTCATTTTTGTTCTGTTTTTTTTTTCGTTTCTCTCCCTCAGTTGTTGTTTTCTGTTCCAGTTTTGAGATTTCATGCTGCCAGCCTCGACAGTGGGGCGTTTGCCTTCTCCAGCTCCTGCTCCTGTCTCATTTCCAGCAACTACCATTGTGGTGGTATTTTCTGCACGCATTTAAATGTTTAAATTAAAATCTACACACAGCATACATACATTGTTGCTGTGGCTGGCACTGGGACTGGGATCGGGCACTGATGGTATTGTGTGTGTATGTAAGCTCTGTTCATACACACAACTTCCGCCAACATGTTTGTGGGCTATATGAGAAGCTGGGGTTTGCTTAAGTGTTTAAATTTAAATTAGTAACGAAACGAAGATATCGTAAAGTGTTACTAATTGTAACCCATCCTCATTCCCAATCCCATTCACATTCGCATCCGCAACCACCGAATACCGGCTAAACTTTGAATTTAGATTGTCAATGTGTCAAGAGGACGGAAAAGGGGTACAAATGAAATTTCCCAAATGGATATGGCCTGGTTATTTAGGGTTTTCCAAAGCTATTAATGTTATTAGAACGGCATAATTTTAAGCAGGGCGAAATAAACTCTCGTGAAACGTATTTAGAAATGTCCATAGACAAGTTGAGTAATAGAGTAATAAGCGTTCAATTTTAATTTTAAATAAATTGTTCATACAAATTAGTTTGATTGTAGCGAACTGAACTTCAGGCGTTATTTAAGATTTCCTACGATTATGAGGAATATATGGGGAAATTATTTTCAATATGTAACTAAATACTTAAGTATCAACGTTGCCTCTATCTGAGTCCCCTTTCTTTTTGATAAAGTATTATTTGGTGTTTGTCAACCGGATGTCTAAATTTTCAAAGGACTCCGATTTCTTTCAAAATTTCTGGTATGATTCTTCTTTAAAAAATATTTTATACATGCCTTAGGCAAAAATCTTATTTCTTTTCAACTTTAAGAGATTTATTTTTAATTTTGGTCTCGATATTTGAAAAAATATCAATGTTATTTCCCCAAAATCCACTGAAATCATTTCAGATATGTTTTCAATTTTCTCTGAAAAAATTATGTTGGAGATTCAAGGAGTTATAGCTTAAAAAATAGGCCATATTTTATAATTAGTCTTTGGAGTATCTGTAAAAATGCTCCAAATATAATGCTTCTATCTGTATTAGTTCACCATTTCAAATTTACCCCTTAATTTATTTAGTTTATTCATATTTTACTTGAAAAAATTTAAATGGTTGTTAATACTAAACTAATACATTTATGTAAGCTTACAATTTGAATTATTTTAGCAAATATTCTCTTCTTTAAAAGGTCATTAATTCCGGTATCATAGGGTGCGAATAAGTATTTACAATATTTTTTGAAAAATTGTATCCTTTGGATCTTTGTAGTCTTTTTAGGTTCAAGTGTAATAGGACTGTCGGGCAGTTTTATGAACAGAAACTCATTTTTTGGGTGACTTTTCATTTGAAATATCGAATATTGTGTGTTTTTCGGTCAGGCTATAGTTTTTGCCACGAGTCGTGCTCCACTCCAAGGTACTCTTAGTGTTTTCATTTCATTGAGGTGAAAAAAAAATATTCGTAAAATGCTATGATGATTTAGAAACATATTCGTAATATTTTTGATAGCATTTTTTTTATAAATTACAATTGACACCCAATTAGAGTAAAGAAAATTAAAAATAGTTCCAATGCGGAAACTTCTTTGTGGCTACTTTTGTTCCAAAGAGATATCAAGTCTAAAACAAAAAGTGCTTCGACGGCGTTAGCCCCGCCACACCCACAGAGTTTTTCGACAAACAACTGCAATCTGTGTTTTCATGTCGATTAACCGATTCAAGATACTTATCATGTGTGAATCAATCCTCAAAATTCAATAGCATTTGATCTACAAAATAATTTTCAGTTTTGTAAAAAAATTAAATTAGAAATGTAACCAATGATTAGTTTGAGACATTAACGCTGAAAATCTGGAAATTACGTATATTTTCGAAATTATCCCAAATTTACTATTTGTTTTATTTTTCTATTTAAAAGAAAATTATTTTATTGTTTTGGCAACAGATTTTAAGGTATTTGTTCATAATACACAGAAAAAAATTATTCATAAGCCGATAGCTTTAATTGCTAGAGCTTTTTCTGGTTTGTTATAATTTTAAATTGTAATAAATAAATACATAAATAAAAAATATTTGTATTAGAGATTTTAAACTTTTTCATATTTTAAAAAATAAAAAACGTATTTTCTTTTTTTGCGTTGTCGAAAATATTTTTATACAATAATTTAATAATATTCTTTTTGGTGTCTATCACATTTGCATTTGAAATGTAGGATACGAAATTAGATTTTTACTTTTTAATGAAGCGAAAAAATATGAATTTCCAGATTTTCAAATTCGAAGGTAAAGAATTGCAATATTTTTTATTTTTATTTATTTTAACTGAGATATTCTCCTGGCTCAAGACCACTTTGCATCTATCAAAATTTCCACCCTGTAAAAGGTTTCCTCAGGTGGCTTCACAGGGTGGAAATCATGATAGTGGTAGTGTGCAGTGAAGAAATAAATGTCACCATGCCATTTGTAAATAAATTTGCATTCTATTAAATATAGTTGCAAAATGGTCTTGAGCCAGGAGAATATCCCAGTTCAAATCAAATATTGATTATAGACCAAAATGAAACAAACGAAAACAAGTAAGGAAAGGCTAAAGTCGGGCAGGGCCGACTCTATGATACACTCCACTTCCTATTCGAATACAATTCAATTCGGTGGAAAAGTGAAAACGGGAAGGTTTTTTGTATGAGGATATATTGCAACCTGGAACGAAATAGATGACATATAAAGTGTATTGTTTGGCCAAAATCGGTTTAACTTTTGGGAGCAACATTTGTATTTGGGCTATATTTAAATCTGAACCGATCTTACACACTTTCACCATAGGTTTGTTTAGTTGGACTATAAGATGTTGTGAAAATGTTAAAGAAAATCGGGTACAATATGTGGATTCTATAGCGCAAAAGTCAAATCGGGAGCGACATTTGTATGGGGGCTATATATAAATCTGAACCGATCTAGCCCGCTTTAGCCACAGGTGTTTCTAGTTAGATTATAAGATGTTGTGCCAAATTTAAAAAAAAAATCGAGCATAATATGTGGCTTTTAAAGCGGCAAAAGTCAAATCGGGAGCGACATTTATATGGGGGCTATATCTAAATCTGAACCGATGTTATCCAATTTCAGCATAGGTGTTTCTAGCAAGATTATAAGATGTTGAGGCAAATTTAAAGAAAATTGAGTACAATATGTGGTTTCTAGAGCGGAAAATTTCAAATCGGGAGCGTCATTTGCATGGGGGCTATATCTAAATGTGAACCGATCTTACCCAATTTCTGCATAATTGTTTCTAGTTAGATTATAAGATGTTGTGCCAAATTTAAAGAAAATCGAGTAAATATGTAAAACGGTTTTATTTAATTTATTCCCGATTAAAATGAATCTTTGGTTTTTGAAAGACGGTTTGCGTTAAAGAAGTAGATATACTTTGGGAAAATGAATGTTATTCTACCTTTCAAAGTGAAAGTAATCGATAGTTCAAATTTAAAATTTAATACCACCAACTATTAGACGTATTATTTGAGCATTTTAACATCCTAGCTCATTTCACCTATATGATAATGGGGTTTTGGCAGACGGGCAGGATATAAGGCTGAAGAATAAAGATAGAGAATAACTCCCTTACCATTTGTATAAGTCAGTGAAGCCAGCTGTACTATGTTCAAGGTCATCTAAGGCTCCATCAGAAAGTCCCATGCGAGGCACAGTCGCACTTTTAAACTCACTTTTTCGATATGAACAATTGGAACAAAAAAAAACTGGTTCAATTTCAATAGATTGTCCTCTTTCCTTAAAAAAGGAGGGTAAGTCACCTAGTGGAAAACTGGGTACATAGTTATTCTTTATGCGATCACTAGTTCTAGGTGTTTTGAGTGTTATTAGTTTTGATTGCAATTTTATCGATAGTACTAAAACCTTAATAACAAATTCATTTCAATGCTCCTTTTTGTCGATGTCATTTTCATTTTTCATGTCATTGCTTTTCTGACCAGCGGAATCATGATAAAGTTAGTGAGTAGCCAAGTTATAAATTTGTGGACATTTGTAAATAAATTTGCATTCCTAGTTAAAACTAAGTACTAAATATTTTTCAAAGTACTTCGAATATCCCAACAAAATCCCCGAAATATTTTATGAAATCCCATTTAACATCTTGGAAATATTCTGCATTTTTGGGTGATCACAGATTCTTCTTTTAGCTCTCAGGGGTATATTTAAGAAGTTAGGGGTATATTTAACAGGGGTATATAAATATAGGGGTATATTTAACAGGGGTATATTTAACATCTTGGAAATATTCTGGATTTTTGGGTGATCACAGATTATCCTTCTTTTAGCTCTCAGGGCTATATTTAAGAAGCTATGGGCCATTAAACATCTTGGAAATATTTTGGATTTTTGGGTGATCACAGATTATCCTTCTTTTAGCTCTCAGGGGTATATTTAAGAAGTTATGGTCCATTTAACATTTTGGAAATATTCTGGATTTTTGGGTGATCACAGATTATCCTTCTTTTAGCTCTCAGGGGTATATTTAAGAAGTTATGGTCCATTTAACATTTTGGAAATATTCTGGATTTTTGGGTGATCACAGATTATCCTTCTTTTAGCTCTCAGGGCTATATTTAAGAAGCTATGGGCCATTAAACATATTGGAAATATTCTGGATTTTTGGGTGATCACAGATTATCCTTCTTTTAGCTCTCAGGGGTATATTTAAGAAGTTATGGCCCATTTAACATCTTGGAAATATTCTGGATTTTTGGACGATCACAGATTATCCTTCTTTTAGCTCTCAAGGGTATATTTAAGAAGTTATGGCCCATTTAACATCTTGGAAATATTCTGGATTTTTGGGTGATCACAAATTATCCTTCCTTCAACGATCTTTATTTTCATGTGTATATAGTATTATTATTAGTATTATTATATAAATTTCTAACCCGTTACGTAACCCTCGTAGTTGTCTTATAAAGGGCGCTGTTTAGAACTTCCGTTTTACGATAACGATAAAACGGTAAGCTTTGACGACGCAATATTTTGTTCGATCTTCATGAGCTAATTTTTGACATGCCAATAAAGAAAATTGCCGTTTTGGGACTGCTTGAGAGACAGAGCCACAAAAATTCTCTATTTGATGTGATTTACGGCCGCACTTTATCAGAAAATGAATTTTTTAGGCCAGAAAAACCATGTCAGCACGAATTTGAGCCGAAAAACATGATAAAAACTAGTCACTTTTTTTCCAATTTGCTCTTTAAAAAAAAAACCAGCATAAAATGCTCCAAAAACCTCTTTATCATTTTATCGACTTTAAGTGACGCTGTGAAAGTAAATTGAGTCTGACTGAACGCATGTGGACCCCCTCGGAGTTTCAAATGAAAAAAAGAAAACACATAAAATCACAGTTCTTTTGTGAGCATCGCCGTCGTCGTTGTTGCTGTTCTTGTTTAGAGTTTAAACTTGGCCATTTTGGAAGCCATATTTTGTTGTTATTGGCGAAATCCTTTTTTTGCTCCCCTCCCGCCACCAAAAAAGATAACATACATATGTATGTGCATGTGTGTGTGTGCTGAGTGGTCTGACTTTAATATTCTCCTGCTGTGTGCGTTCATATAGTTTAGACGGACGGACGGACGAACATAACGGCTGGAAACGATTTAAGTCAAGCACAGTGGGAAGCGTCTGCTGGCATGGACATGACCGCTCAGCGTGCAACTGCTGAGTACATTATTTGCAGAACACACACTACATACACTGCCGTGATGGCCAAAAACAAGTAAATGATCGGTAATAAGGAGATAGGAAGCATTCCACATTACCACATACATACATACTCTTTGCGGGAAGTCATAGTGATGCCTTTTTCGTCGGAAGTACAGGTGGTGCGGTCGTCCTTGTGGTCATTTATTTGACTATTGATTCTTCTGCAAAGAGGCAGCTGAAATGAGACAAGAGTGAAAATAAAAGTCATTGAAGTGGAAGATAATGACATAATGATGTAATCCAGGATGTGATGTTGTTGTTAAAAACGTATTGACACTTATACAATGTACTTTTGATGAGGGGTACGGATTAATTTTCGATACTACCTTGTTATAGTTCCCACAAATTAAGCTCAACATTCAAGGTTCAAGAAAAAATTTTTATTTGATATTCCAAAATTTAGCCCAAAATGTTCACATTTGATTTTTTTAAATATCTCAGCGAAAAATCAATACTTATAGTTTTCTTATACTCAAAATGTTTTGATTCGGTTTTTCGTGGTTTTCCAACTTAGGTCCTTATTGTGAAACACCGCTGGCCACCCCGTTCTCTGTGGCTCACAGTATTAACATGTGTACCACATTTTACGGCTTGTATCTGTAAAGACTCAAATACCAGCATAACGAGTACTAGCTAGTTTTTTGTTCCTTGTGTACTTATTGTACAACACTGGATTTTAGTTTTTTTCTACACTTCTCTGTGTGTGTGTATGTGTAACGTGTTATATAATATTTTTGAAGAGCTTAAAAAAGGATTAAAGTACTCACAACAAATTCAGTGTTCTAAACTTATGTATCGCCGCCGTTCCACATGTATTTTAATACCACCATATCATGTTATGGCACAGACCGACTTAGGACAATCTATTTCCATGTCTACTAGCATATGTGTGTATGTATGCATATGCATATATATGTAGTACATTAGACGGGAGTGGAATCATCATGACAAGACAGTCAACACTGTCATAAAAATGTCAACAGGGATACTAGACGAGGAGAGATGGGTATCATTGCATAATTTAGTTAGTTATTCCCGAACGCTAGATAAATTAATCATATAAAATTACTGTAACCGATTTGATGTATTTTGTGCGTCACAAAAACATGTGATTGATGGAGTATAATTTCTATTGGTTAATAAACACAATAAAATTGCCAGAGAAAATTATTGAAAATGTAATGTGTGGAGGAAAAAATATATATTTATATAGAAAATCAAAAATTGTTATAGAGGGTGATTTTTTAAGAGCTTGATAACTTTTTTTTTTTAAAAAACGCATAAAATTTGCAAAATCTCATCGGTTCTTTATTTGAAACGTTAGATTGGTCCATGACATTTACTTTTTGAAGATAATTTCATTTAAATGTTGACCGCGGCTGCGTCTTAGGTGGTCCATTCGGAAAGTCCAATTTTGGGCAACTTTTTCGAGCATTTCGGCCGGAATAGCCCGAATTTCTTCGGAAATGTTGTCTTCCAAAGCTGGAATAGTTGCTGGCTTATTTCTGTAGACTTTAGACTTGACGTAGCCCCACAAAAAATAGTCTAAAGGCGTCAAATCGCATGATCTTGGTGGCCAACTTACCGGTCCATTTCTTGAGATGAATTGTTCTCCGAAGTTTTCCTTCAAAATGGCCATAGAATCGCGAGCTGTGTGGCATGTAGCGCCATCTTGTTGAAACCACATGTCAACCAAGTTCAGTTCTTCCATTTTGGGCAAAAAAAAGTTGGATATCATCTCACGGTAGCGCTCACCATTCACAGTTACGTTACGATTCGCATCATCTTTGAAGAAGTACGGTCCAATGATGCCACCAGCCCATAAACCGCACCAAACTGTGACTTTTTCTGGATGCATTGGTAGCTCTTGCAATGCTTCTGGCTGATATTCACTCCAAAATCGACAATTCTGCCTATTTACGTACCCATTGAGCCAAAAATGAGCTTCGTCGCTGAACACAATTTCTTTCTTTCTGAACTTTCTTAACAGAGCACGCATTTTGATAATAAAATTCAATGATTTGCAAGCGTTGCTCGTTAGTAAGTCTATTCATGATGAAATGTCAAAGCATACTGAGCATCTTTCTCTTTGACACCATGTCTGAAATCCCACGTGATCTGTCAAATACTAATGCATGAAAATCCTAACCTCAAAAAAATCACTCTTTATATCGATCATTCCATGTCAAACCGAACACCTTTTTTACATCACCATTTCCGATTTCGTTGAAACTTTGTACGATAGACAAAAAAAATCCGTAGAAGACAAAAAAAATCCGAATTTTTTTCAAAATATATGACCAATTGAAAATTGCGAAAATCAAGAAAAACGTGCCGAGGTATGAACATTGAAAATGGTGTAGTGAGAAAACGCGTGGGCACAATTCACAGAATGATGGCTTATTTTAAAGGTAATTACAAGTAATTTTCGCTGGCGTTCTTGGCTATTGACTGCTACTGACAACAATTTTGTGTACATCTGATTTTTCTTCTTCTTTTGTATTTTCACTATGAAAACACCATCCAAAAAATTCAAAAAAATATATATGCATATTCCCTTATCAATTCTAAACAAACCCTGAAAATTTCAGCTTGGAGAAATAACGGGTTGTATTTTTAAAAAAACATTTACTAAACGTAAAACTAATGATTGACGGGTCATTTCTTTCAAGACTAACATCTAATAACCTATATATCTATATATATAAAAGAGTTGCGTTACTGACTGACTGACTGACTTATCATTGACCAGCCCCCAGACCAAACGGCTGAAGCCAGGGTCATGAAATTTTCAGGGTAGTTCCCAAATATGACGTAGACGTCGACTAAGAAAGGGTTTAACGAAATTCGTACTTTTAGGGGATAAAATGGCACAAAAAGGGATAAACATCGAACCTTCGTCCTGACTAAACGGCAGTAGCTATAAACATGAAATTCGGTGAGTTCCTTGCAATGACCATGCAGACGAGCTACAAATAGGGATTTTTGAAATTTGTACTTTTAAGGGCCGAGCGGGACAAAAAGGGATAAAAATGGTACCAACTAAAGTATTACAGCTAGAATCGTGAAATTTGGTATGCAAATTCCTCTGACGATACAGAAACGAAGTAAAATTGGATTTTTCGAAATTTATACTTTTAAGGGCCGAACAGGACAAAAAGGGATAAAAATGGTACCAACTGAAGTATTACAGCTAGAATCGTGAAATTTGGTATGTAAATTCCTCTGACTATATAGAAACGAAGTAAAATTGGATTTTTCGAAATTTGTACTTTTAAAGGGGCGAGCGGGAAAAAAAGGGATAAAAATGGTACCAACTAAAGTATTACAGCTACAATCGTGAAATTTGGTATGTAAATCCCTCTGACGATATAGAAACGAAGTAAAATTGGATTTTTCGAAAGTTGTACTTTTAAGGGGAGAGCGGGACAAAAAGGGATAAAAAATTGTACCAACTAAATTATTAAAGCTAGAATCGTGAAATTTGGTATGTAAATACCTCTCACCATGTAGAAGCGCAGTATAATTGGATTGTTCAAAATTTGTACTTTTAGCGGGTAGGCGGGACAAAAAGGGTTCCAATTTAAGCATTTCAGCTATAGTCGGAAAATTTGGAGTGTAAATTATGTGTAAAACGCAATATAAATGGATTTTTTCGAAATTTTCTTATAGGGGCTGAGCAACAAGGCATAAAAGTAGTACCCACTAAAGTATTGGAGCTATAGTCGTGAAACGTGCTGTGTAAGTTCCTCTGACAACGTAGAAGCGCAAATCTAATTCGAATTTAAATTAAAATCAAATTTATCCAATTTTGTACTTATATACAATGAGCTGGATAAAAATAGTACCAACTAAAATATTTCAGCTATAGTCGTGAAATTTTGTGTTTAAATTTCTCTGACAACGTAGACTTGCAACATATATGGATTTCTCCAAATTTGTACTTTTCAGTGGCGAGCGGGACAAAAAGGGATAAAACTGGTACCAATTTTAGTATAACAGCTAGAATCGTGAAATTTAGTGTGTAAATTCCTCTGACCATATGGCAGCGCGGTAGTTTGATTTTTCGATATTTGTTCTTCTAAGGGGTGCGCGGGACGAAAATGGATAAAAATGCTGTACAATCCTTTAAAGGGGAATGAATGTGTTACAAAATAAAATTCATATTTTTAGGGGAAGCAAAAACACATGTTACCTATAGTGATTTTTCAAAATGTGTACTTTTTGGGAAAGAAGTGCTAAAAGTTATAAACTGGCTGGCTGAATCTATAAACATGAGATCGAGGATATAAATGGTTGTAATATTTTGTTCAAAACTTGATAGAAAATTATACATACGAAGTAGTTCAGCTAAAATAGTGCATATCGACAAGCACATTCCTTTGACTGTGTGAGTGCTGGCTAATAGGAGGTTTCCAAAATACTATTTTAAATTTATTTTTCCACCAAAAGAAAATTAAATAAATACTATCCAAAAACAGAGACGGATAAAATTAACGAATAACTTGTTTTTTCGCGTGCGAAGCAGCGGGTACTGCTAGTAAATATATATATTAATAAGCCCCGCACAAATTTCGCAGCACATTGGATTTTTTCCGCTCTAGAAACTACATATTTTACTTGAATTTCTTCAAATTTGGCACAGCTAGAAATCTATAGTGAAAGTCAGTCAGATCGGTTCACATTTATATATAGCTTCCATACAAATTTCGATCTCGACTTTATTTTTTCCGCTGTAGAGACCACATATTTTAAGCGATTTTCATCAAATTGTGCACAGGACCTTACATTTCAACTAGAAACATCTGTGGTGAATGTGAGTCAGATTGGTTCAGATTTATATATAGCTCCCATACAAATTTCGCTTTCCATTTGACTAGAGACATCATATATTGCATTTATAGAATTATCATTCCCGATATCAATATTTCCCCGAATTCAACAGTAATGGACAATCAGACAGAATTTCCTTACTTGTTTGTATATATGTTATTGCCAAAAAAAATCCACAAGAAAATAGCTTTCAAAAGAATTTGCAGGCTTCAAAATATCTTAACTGTGTCAGATGTTATGGAATTTAGAAAATAGCAACCTCTTTTGATCACCTCAAACTCCTCCCCCGCTGCACAGTACAGTATACATCACTCGATATATTGTGGGTCGGTGAAAAGTTTTAAGACGACGTTCGTCTGTATTTTGAAAGTACTCTTGCTTACAGTCGAAATGAGCTAAGTGTTACAATTTTCACAAATGCGTCGTATGGTTGCAGATCATTTCGGATTGAAAGTGGACTAAATCAGCCCAGAGGAAAAACATTATCCGTAACAAGGTCTGAAAATAACCCTATGATTTAGATTACTTAGGCAATTTTTTGAAATTTTTTATTTTCCATGCACCTGAAATTTGTAGCGTGAAAAAAAACAAAAATTAAATAAAAGATTTGGCGGCTGAAATGGGAAAAAATGGTACCAATGGTACGACAACTGCTAGCAACATGAAATTTGGTGTGCACATCCCTCTAATTGTGTAGACGCATAAAATAGAAAGATTTTTTCGAAATTCGCACTTTTAAGGGATGCAATTGGAAAAGAGCGATAAAATGGTACCAAACACAACGCTGCAATTAAAATAATGAAATTCGGTATATGCATTTATCTAACTGAGTAGACGGAAAACATAAAGGAAATTTTTATTTTTAGGCAGAAAATGAGGAGAAAGGGAATAACAATGGTACCATCCAAGCGGCTGAGGTTTGACTAATTCGATGTGTACATTGCTCTGACTGCGTAGACATGAGAAATAAATATATTTTTTCATATTCGTAGTCTGTAGCTAGAATCATAAATTTCAGTGTACTTTTAGGGTCAAAAGGAATAGAAGTGGTAGCAAGCAAATGGGCTGTATTTAGAATCACGAAATTAGCTGTTTACATTACATTGTGGACGCGAAAAATGATGTATCTCCAATATTAATATTTTTTCGTACAGATATTTAGTCCGTTGCTGGAGAAAATCGACCCTGAGGGAATACATTACTGATGAAGCATCACAATTTATTTAAAACAGTACGCATATGTACACCTTATAGTTGAACTAGTAAACAAATATCGTAATTTGAATAAAAAATATCACAATTCACACAAATCACAAACAAAATTGCAAAAAATCGAACCTATAAAAACGCCAAATTTTTAGCCATCATATTGTAAGCTATGTATAATTTTAAAAATAACAAACATAAATAGTTTGCTTTCTTCCGTTTGTCCCGGTCTAATGTGCATATGCAATGTGTGTGTGTGTGGGAATGTATTCTAACACAAGTGCTCGCTGCACTCGAGGGACGGTACGATACGAACAGATAGATTCATACATACATACATGCACTTTCCTTTAATGCTGGAAATCGGTTAATTCTGGTTTTGAGGTTGAGGGCGATGGCTATGTTGTCGACGCTGCGCAGAAAAAACGTACATACACACACACACAAACGAGTATATTTAAATCAGATTATGTCATTACAACATAGTATAGCCTTTAAAAAGTATTTTTTATATTTATTTGAAAACTTCCCCGGCAGCAGTGTTATGCAGCATTTACACAGAGATAACTCCATGCAATGCTTTTAGGAATTTAGGAGTTGGTGTTAGAGTTGACCAATGTAGTTATCGTTATTTGCAGGGCATGTTTTGAAATGCTACAACTATTTATTAAAGGGACTGCCAATTGCACTCCATATATCTTTTGACATTTCCTAATAGATTTTACTACACAACCATTTGTTGACATTTCGCACAGAATGTCTGTAAAATTACCCATGAAATACCACCCATGGCAAATTTATCCATGCAATGCTAACCCTGTACAAAAGGTTACAGTTCACTTTGTATTTTCCCGTCAGCCATTGAAACCTATACGGATGTGTTTCTCATGCAATTACATTTGATTTGTTTGTTGCCAGCACTCCGGAGAAGAAGTTAAACCATTTGATCTCATGTAACACCATACTGACCAGCACTGGCAGAAAACACGATAATTCTCAAGTAAAGTGAATTTAAAACTATAATAAGCTCGGATATACGAGCATGTATTTGTATGTATGTGTACGTACAAGTAAATAAGTGAAAGGTTTTTTATTGGATATTTTTGGTAACGTGATGCTTCTTAAGATATGATGAAACGCAGTCTTTTTGAAAGGGTGGATTATAACTAAGTGGCAACGAGGTAAACCTATTATGTGCTAGAACGATAGTCTCTGAATTACTTCCTGAAGTGATTTAAACATGTCTCCCCTATTAATATTGTATTGGGCTACACATCCTTAATAAAAATCACTATATCGAAATAGTTGCAGGTCTGTTGGAAGCTCGTTCTAGGGAAAAACTCTTGAGTTTTCGTGAATAACTGCTACTTAATGTTTATACAGAGTTATGTTTATAACACTTGACTGGACAAATATAAAAATAATACTTCAACTGTATGTTTGAAAGCTGCATAGAACAGTGTGGGTCATTTATTTTTTTTAATTAGAATCGGCTATAAAAAACCTGATTATTTTTTCAAATTTCTGGTTTTATTGGAAAGGTTGAACTTTGTAATTTAATACTGGAAGACATTCATATGACTACCACGACTGGCTAGGCTGTACCTCATCCGATCAACTCAATTTTTCAGTACATTTTCGATTTGTCGGCTCGAATCTCTTCGATTTCATGTTTCAACGTTTCAAATATCTCTGGTTGGATTGCATTACATTCATCCTTATTGGCTCCCCACAGAAAAGGCTCCGAGGCGGCCAATGGACATCACAATTTCGACTGATTATTCGATTTTCAAAAACAGTGCGTCAAATATCGATGGTTGCAATGGCTTGTGACATGTGACCTCGTATTGTTGAAACCAAATGCTCATTTTCGAAGAAAAATGGCCCTATGAAGCCGCCAGCCCAAAATCCACACCTAACAGTGACTCGTTGTGGATGCATTGGCTTCTCAATAGTCATATGTGGGTTCTCTGAACCCCACATGCGGCAATTTCGGATATTGAATACAAACAATAAAAATAAAAATAAAAATAAAAATAAAAATAAAAATAAAAATAAAAATAAAAATAAAAATAAAAATAAAAATAAAAATAAAAATAAAAATAAAAATAAAAATAAAAATAAAAATAAAAATAAAAATAAAAATAAAAATAAAAATAAAAATAAAAATAAAAATAAAAATAAAAATAAAAATAAAAATAAAAATAAAAATAAAAATAAAAATAAAAATAAAAATAAAAATAAAAATAAAAATAAAAATAAAAATAAAAATAAAAATAAAAATAAAAATAAAAATAAAAATAAAAATAAAAATAAAAATAAAAATAAAAATAAAAATAAAAATAAAAATAAAAATAAAAATAAAAATAAAAATAAAAATAAAAATAAAAATAAAAATAAAAATAAAAATAAAAATAAAAATAAAAATAAAAATAAAAATAAAAATAAAAATAAAAATAAAAATAAAAATAAAAATAAAAATAAAAATAAAAATAAAAATAAAAATAAAAATAAAAATAAAAATAAAAATAAAAATAAAAATAAAAATAAAAATAAAAATAAAAATAAAAATAAAAATAAAAATAAAAATAAAAATAAAAATAAAAATAAAAATAAAAATAAAAATAAAAATAAAAATAAAAATAAAAATAAAAATAAAAATAAAAATAAAAATAAAAATAAAAATAAAAATAAAAATAAAAATAAAAATAAAAATAAAAATAAAAATAAAAATAAAAATAAAAATAAAAATAAAAATAAAAATAAAAATAAAAATAAAAATAAAAATAAAAATAAAAATAAAAATAAAAATAAAAATAAAAATAAAAATAAAAATAAAAATAAAAATAAAAATAAAAATAAAAATAAAAATAAAAATAAAAATAAAAATAAAAATAAAAATAAAAATAAAAATAAAAATAAAAATAAAAATAAAAATAAAAATAAAAATAAAAATAAAAATAAAAATAAAAATAAAAATAAAAATAAAAATAAAAATAAAAACAAGTAAAAACGGCGTTAAGTTCGGCCGGGCCAAACTTTATATACCCTCCACCATGGATTGCATTCCACAGAGGTTGACGGTTTTCGTAGAAGTGCAGTAATATTACAGGAAAAAATAAATTTTGTAATATAGCCAAACCAAAACAAATACAAATATCGAAAAAAAAAAATTATAAATAAATATGATATTTTAATTATTTCAAACCACTATTTGTTTCAAATCAAAAAATAAATATTCTTATATTTATATTTTCAAAAAGCTTAAATACTATAAATATTGGAAGATAGGTGGTGCTACAGTTGGTTGTATTTCCATTCTATTTTAATTCCAGAAGTACAAATTTTGAAAAACCATTATCAGACGTACATGTGCAAAATAACCTAACTTCATGATTCAACCAATTTTTGCCATAAAAGGAAAAGTATTTAAAAAAACTTTTTATTTTGCATGTCTATGCAGTCAGAGGAATTTATACACCGAATTCCATGATTCCAGCTGCGCCCATTTGGTAGGTACCATTTTCACCCCCTTGACATTTCTACGCAATTAGAATTTCATCATTCTAGCTGTAGTCGTTTAGTTGGTAGTCAGAGGAATGTATACTCCGAATTGCATGACTCTATCTGCAGTCATTTGGTTGGTACTATTTTTATCCCCTTTTTTCCATTTTAACCCGAAAAAGTACGAATTTCGAAAAATTCGTCTTTTTTCCGTATCTGTGCAGTCAGAGGAATGTATACTCCAAATTTCATGACTCTAGATGCGGTCATTTGGTTGGTACTATTTTTATCCCCTTTTTTCTTTTTAACCCCAAACAGTACGAATTTCGAAAAATCTGTTTATTTTCCGTGTCTACACAGTCAGAGGAATGTATACTCCGAATTTCATGACTCTAGCAGCGGTCTTTGATTGGTACTATTTTTATCCCCTTTTTTCATTTTAACTCCAAAAAGTACGAATTTTAAAAAATCCGTGTATTTTACTTGTCTGTGTAATCAGAGGAATGTATACACCGAATTTCATTATTCTAGGTACAGCCGTTTGGTTGGTACCATTTGTATCCCTCTATTCCCATTTTACCCCTAAAAAGTACGAATTTGGAAAAAATTCTTTTATATTATGTATCTACTCAATTAGAGGAATGTACACACCGAATTTCGTGTTTCTAGCTGTTGCCGTTTAATATGTACTATTTTTATCCCCTTTTTGGCCCCTTTTCACCCCCTACAAAAAAAAATCACTTAATGGTGCACGTTTTTGCTATAAGGGGAATGCGCATACCAAATATCAAGCAAATATAAACAGACATATTCAAAAAACATGCTTAAATACGCTAAAATAGTACGGATTATTATGAGTATTTTTAGTCCTTGTGAGGGAAAATTTTTTCCCTTTGGGCCGATTTCGCCCCATTTCAATCCCAACCGATCTACGACTATAAGACGGACGGACGGACGGACGGACGGACGGACGGACATGGCTAGATCGTCTTAGAATTTTATGACGATCAAGAATATATATACTTTATAGGGTCTCAGGTCGATATTTCAAGGTGTTACAAACGGAATGACAAAGTTAGTATACCCCCATCCTGGAGGTGGAGGGTATAATAAAGTAATCGGTAGCTCATATTTAAAATTTTAAATGACCTGTACTTAATGCTTATACAGCGTGATAACCCTCGACTATAAATATCAACATAATGCTTCAATTGTATGCTTCAAGGCAGCTTAATATTTGCTTAATTTTGTTAAAGATTGTTGCTAAAATCGTCTCACTCCAGCTGCCTCACAGTCTCGAAAATCATTCACTAACCATCAATTGTCGTAAACCAATTTCTAAATTAAAAGTCATTCAAGCTCAATGAGTTCTTTGGCTTATGCTGGCTGCTTCGCACCAGAGCAGAGCATTTGCATTTTCTATTTATACATATTTAATTATAACTGTATAGCATTAACTTTGTGTAAATTCAACTAACAATGGCAATTTCGTATTTTGTTTAGAATGTTTATAAACAATTAGAAAGATTCTTTTTTCTTCGTCTTCTTCTTCGGCGAACTCTGCCACCAGAAATTAAATAAGAGTGCCACTGGAAAATCATTATTAAACATTTATTTTGCTGCAAGGTATCGTACAAAGAAAGAAATTCGAATGAAATCTTCTTCACATTTGACGTGGTGCGGTGGTTGGGTGGTGGATATACAAATTTTCAAAAATGTATGATAATTACAAAAGTTATTAAAGAAAGAGAAACTTTGTGCTCGATACTCGACTTCCTCTGCTCATCTTTGGTGTAAACTAAAATAATATAACGACAGCAGCAGCAGCACAGGATCAGCACACGGCGCTATGGGATGGCAGACGTTGTCAGCCATCGGTTGGGTCGGTCGGTTAAAGCCAATTGTTTGCTAGTACCTACACTACCTAACCAACAAAAACAATGGCAGCAGCAGTAGTAGATATGAGGCACAAGAAACAAAGTTGGCTTTAGTACTTTTTAATTACAGTTTGTAGGCCAGCCATCAGCCAGACATTGAGGGAGCATTAGTTGCGCTATAGGGTTTGTTACATCAAGTTATGTTCTTGAATCAGAATGGGTTGTTTTTCCATTGCCAAAAACATTTATGTAGCCAAAATCACAAAATAATGATGGGAAAGTACATGGAAGTGTCGTAACCGCTACCTTAGAATGGGGTGTATAGACGGTTTGCCATTGCGTTTGGAAGAAGGGTCGTTACTTTTATATTTACATTATCGAAAAATCCATTTATTTTATTTATCTATTGGATTAGCTGTTGGCGTTTGATAGATACCATTTTTATCGTTTTGTTGCACCATTTCACTCCCTAAAAGTATGAATCATTATAAGATGCGCGATGAGATGAATGCACTGTCTGACTGTCCATATCACACTAGAACCAGGTGATATACGTCTGAAAATATGTGAAAGGAGTTAATTGGCATTTTTAGTTTTTCATTTCCTCATCATGGACTATAAAATTCCAAAGGACAACATTTTTCAAAAATTATTTTTAATACTTATTCCCACCCTATGATACCGGCATAAATATTAAATAAATATCAAAGCTTCTGTAATCATTATGAAAAGCAGCTATAATTTCTGAATCAATTCTGCAAGAATTGCGATTGCACAGGAGAAGAATTGTGGACTTTTGTTTGATTTCGGTAACTACTGACTGGACTTTTCGGGTGTATATGTAAGTTCAAAGCAGTTCTCATTCAATTGAGTTTGCGAGGCAGATATACATAACCGACAATCACCGGAGTAACGATCGTGTGCTCTGCTAGCAACCGAACCAAATAAATGTCACACACTTCTTTTAAAACACTTTGTTTTATGTCTAAGAAAAAAAAAAAACAATTGATCTCGTACCTGAGTAAGTAGCTACAACAAAAACTAATTCTGCAATTCTGATATAAATTATGCTAAAATACATAAATATAAGAAAATAAGTAAAAAGGCGTTAAGTTCGGCCGGGCCGAATCTTATATACCCTCCACAACGGAGTGCACTCCACAGTATTACTATATTTGTTTAATATTTCAAACTATAAGGCATACTTATGAGCACTGTTTTAAAGAAATTTCATTGCTTCATTATTATAATATTAATATTCTTCTACTGCAATAGTAATCACAAAGTGAACATGAGGGAGCAATCTTTAAAAATTTACTTTTAGGTGTATTGTCAGTCGTCATTAGGGAGAACAATTTTTCCTCAGAGCCGATTTCTCCCATATTAAAATGAACGCATTTATTTCATGATTCTAAGTACATCCGTTTGCTTGGTACCAATTTTATCCCGTTTTGATACTAAAGGTACGAATATCGAAAGATATCTTTATTTTTCTGTCTACGCAGTCACAGCCGATTTTCACTATTCTAACTGCAACCCTTTGATTGGTACCATTTTCATTCCTTTCGCCCCATTTTCCGCCTAAAAGTACAAATTTCGAAAAAAAATCCTTTATGTTTCGCGTCTATACACTGAATTTTATGATTTTTACTTCAGCGGTTTGGTTGTTACCTTCTTTATTCCTCTTTTCCAATTGTATCCCTTAAAGGTACCAATTTAATTAATTTTTTACGTGTCTATGTAATTATGGGGATGTACACACCGAATTTCATCTTTCTAGCTGTTGTCGTATCATTGGTACCATTTTTATACCTTTTGTTCCATTTCACCCGCTAAATCTTTTTTGTACTTTTTGGTGATTACACGTTACTAGATGAAGGTACGAAACAAATTTCAAGTGTATAAAATCAGTAATTATCATAAAAATTGCTTAAATGATCTAAATATTAGGGGTATTTTCAGTCCTTGTTAGGGGAAAAAATTTACCTCTGGGCCGATTTCGCCCACTTTCCATCCCAACCGATCTGCAACCATAAGACACATTTACGGAAAATTCCAACCTCCTAGCTCATTTCGTTCGGACGCTATCGTGCTTCCAACAGACAGACGGACATGGCTAAATCGTCTTAGAATTCTACCAGGATACAGAATATATTAGAGTTGGGTCGTTCCGGAACGAACTCGTTCAATTGAAGGATTCCCTTGGTGGAACGATTGGAACTGGTTCCTGCTCTTTCATTGTTTCAGTTCCATCGTTCACTTCGTTCCATTATTATTTTGCTTCTGCCCAACTCTCGTTCATTCACTAGATCAGTGAAGCTTCCGTTCGTTTCTAAAATTGAAAAGCTGATTAGTCGTTGCCACAATATGTTCCGAATGATTTTTTCTTAGTGCTAAGACCGATCATATTACATACACATACAACTGTCGTAATTTAAAAGCAACCAGCAGTATAAATTTAATTAAATTATACATGCATACTTAACTATATTTACAATTTTCTCATGTTTTTATTACTCTCTTAAAAACTGAACGAGTAAACAAACAATGTTGTGACGTTTGAACGAATGAATTAGTCATATGAACGAAGGATCCAAAAAGAACGATGGAACGAAAAGAGTGAACGAGTTCCTTTGCCGGATTGGAAAGAAAAGGACCGGTCCGTTCAGTGAACGATAATGCCCAACACTAGAATATATATACTTTATGGGGTCTCCGATGAATATTTCAAGGGGTAAAAACGGAATGACACAGTGAATATACCCCCATCCTGGAGGTGGAGGGTATAATAATTAAATAAATATTTGAAATGAAATTCAAGGATTATGCGTATTTTTGGACTACTTGGACCTTTCACTTTTCTCTCAAGTTCATCAACCGTTTAGACGATACCAACGATATCAAAGTCAATTAGACCACCAACGAAGCTATCTTCTCAAATGTATCAATCAAATGTATGTATGAATGTATTCCCAGGTTAAGGGTGCCCGTAATGCTTCATCCCGGCAAAATCGAATGCCCTGTTCTCATGTTGTAGCTATAATGGACGCGGCCAGTTAGTGAGTGTAGCGCATAGCTCAGTGGGCGGGCGGATGATTCTGAACTTCGAACCGTTTTTATTTGTTTTCGTTCATTCGTTATACTCGTATCGTCAGTGAACCAAGTGAAAAGGCAAATGAAAGAGGCCTTCAACACAACACAGGACATCATGGTAAGAAGTAGAAGAAGAATATGGCATTAAGCCTTGTAACTTGTAACATTGTAGCAATCGCAGTAGGTGTTGTGCTACATTTATGTATGTGTATATGTGTGCGAGGGTGGGAGAGGGAGTGGTAGTGTTTGCTTAAATACAGAGTAACTTTGTGGCAACAACAATAACAACAACAGCGTCAACAACGAAAAGACCAACATCAAGGAATAGGGGCACTTTAACTATCCTTCGGGAAAATTATATGGAATTTCTTTGTAACTGTCAGTATTCATTAAAACTAAACAAAAGTTTAGTCATTTTGATAGTTTGGGTACGGGTATGAGTTGGGGTTCGGGTTGGGGTTGGTCTGGTGTTGCGGCTGTCCGTCCAAAGCACCTTCGATGTTTGCTGCCACTCAAGCAACCATTGCCCGACAACACTGTCGGGTAAAAGAAAGCTCCCGACACAATCTATTCGCACGCGCCCGTCTCCATGGGCCAAATGTCCAAATCACTGGCGGGAAAAAACTCCTTGACATCGTGTCCTAATTCATTTAATTATCCATTATTATGTGTGGGCGTCCACTAATGTACACACGGATTTTTTAAATGTGTGCTTCTCATATGACAATTATCTACATGTAATTAATTGATGAGCCATAGATTGGAAGTACATTCAATATGTGTAAATAGAATTCATTGTATGCGGTGGAGATGGGCGTGATTGGGTTCACACGTTTTGTGATTTACCTTATTAGCCCGCATAGGTCGGGTCGGGTCAGGCTCACGCTTCCGTGCCACAATTACATGACGTATTGTAAATCACCAGCGAAGAGTATGAAACAACAGGATTTGAATGGTGCCTGTCTTCGCCTATTACTATGATTATTATTAGCATAAGAGTTATTAATTTGTTAGCATTGTTGAGTTTTTGTTACGAGAAAATTTATTAGCATAATTTACAAAAAAACTGTCCAAAATTAAATTGTGTTTATTTGAATATTTCCGAAACATCGGGGGACATCTCTATATCGTCAGTGAACCATTTCGGTTGTATGTAAAAACTCGATATTTTTGGACTGTATCTATAGAACTTCACAATTAATCTGATTATATTATAATTTGATCGGACTAAGAATACTGCACTTATTCCACTACTCACACAATACTTTTGATTTTCTTAAAGAAACATTCGAGACTCCATCAAATGCAAATATAAAAGTGTTCCCCTACAATTTTCTGTAAATATATTCGAAGGATTATAAAAATAAATTGTAAAACCCACATTAGATAAGATGTATTTCGCTTTTTGAAGTAAATATTTATTCCTTAATTTTTCCGTTTGTTTTATTTCGGTCTGTAATCATTATATGATTTGAACTCGGATATTGTCTTATAAAATATAGAGGTAAAATGATATTGAACCAGGACAATATACCAGTTCAAATAAAACAAGTAAGGAAAGGCTAAAGTCGGGCGGGCCGACTATATGATACACTCCACTTTCTATCCGAATACAATACAATTCGGTGAAAAGGTGAAAACGGGAAGGTTTTTTGTATCCTGTAAACATATGTGTTTGACAAAAAAATGTTAAATCGGAAAGGACATTTGTATGATGTTATATTGAAACCTGGAACGAAATAAGTGAAATATAAAATGTATAGTTTGGCCAAAATCGGTTAAACTTTTGGGAGCAACATTTGTATTTCGGCTATATTAAAAACTGAACCGCTCTTACCCAGTTTCACCATAATGAAACTTACCCAATTTCTGCATAGGTGTTTCTAGTTGGATATAAGATGTTGTGCCAAATTTAAAGAAAATCGGGTACAATATGTGGTTTCTAGAGCGGAAAATGTCAAATCGGAAGCGACATTTGTATGGGGGCTATATCTAAATCTGAACCGATCTTACCCAATTTCTGCATAGCTGTTTCTAGTTAGATTATAAGATGTTGTGTCAAATTTAAAGAAAATCGAGTACAATATGTGGTTTCTAGAGCGGAAAATGTCAAATCGGGGGCGTCATTTGTATGGGGGCTATATCTAAATCTGAACCGATCTTACCCAATTTCTGCATATGTATTTCTAGTTAGATTATAAGATGTTGTGTCAAATTTAAAGAAAATCGAGAACAATATGTGGTTTCTAGAGCGGAAAATGTCACATCGGGGGCGTCATTTGTATGGGGGCTATATCTAAATCTGAACCGATCTTACCCAATTTCTGCATAGGTGTTTCTTGTTGGATTATAGGATGTTGTGCCAAATTTAAAGAAAATCAAGTACAATATGTGGTTTCTAGAGCGGAAAATGTCAAATCGGGAGCGACATTTGTATGGGGGCTATATCTAAATCTGAACCGATCTTACCTAATTTCTGCATAGGTGATTCTAGTTAGATTATAAGATGTTGCGTAAAATTTAAAGAAAATCGAGTACAATATGTGGTTTCTATAGCGGAAAATGTCAAATCGGGAGCGTCATTTGTAGGGGGGCTATATCTAAATCTGAACCGATCTTACCCAATTTCTGCATAGGTGTTTCTAGTTAGATTATAAGATGTTGTGTCAAATTTAAAGAAAATCGAGTAAAATATGTGGTTTCTAGAGCGGAAAATGTCAAATCGGGGGCGTCATTTGTATAAGGGCTATATCTAAATCTGAACCGATCTTACCCAATTTCTGCATAGGTGTTTCTTGTTGGATTATAGGATGTTGTGCCAAATTTAAAGAAAATCAAGTACAATATGTGGTTTCTAGAGCGGAAAATGTCAAATCGGGAGCGACATTTGTATGGGGGCTATATCTAAATCTGAACCGATCTTACCCAATTTCTGCATAGGTGTTTCTAGTTAGATTATAAGATGTTGTGTAAAATTTAAAGAAAATCGAGTACAATATGTGGTTTCTAGAGCAGAAAATGTCAAATCGGAGGCGTCATTTGTATAAGGGCTATATCTAAATCTGAACCGATCTTACCCAATTTCTGCATAGGTGTTTCTTGTTGGATTATAGGATGTTGTGCCAAATTTAAAGAAAATCAAGTACAATATGTGGTTTCTAGAGCGGAAAATGTCAAATCGGAGGCGTCATTTGTATAAGGGCTATATCTAAATCTGAACCGATCTTACCCAATTTCTGCATAGGTGTTTCTTGTTGGATTATGGGATGTTGTGCCAAATTTATAGAAAATCAAGTACAATATGTGGTTTCTAGAGCGGAAAATGTCAAATCGGGAGCGACATTTGTATGGGGGCTATATCTAAATCTGAACCGATCTAACACATTTTTACCACAGGTGTTTCTAGTTGGAATATAAAATGTTTTGCCAATTTTAAAGAAAATCTGTTGTAATATGTGGTATCTAGAGTGAAAAGAGTCAAATCGGGAGTGCAATTCGTATGGGGGCTATATCTAAATCTGAACCGATTTCAAATTAAATAGCGTTCGTCCTTGTCCCGAAAAACTTCATTGTGCAAAGTTTCATTTAGTTATGTTTACAATTGCGATCTGTATCGTGATTACAAGAATAGATGGACAGACGGACGGACGGACATTGCTAAATCGACTCAAAAAGTGATTCTAAGTCGATCGGTATAATTAACAATGGGTCTATTTCGTTTCCTTCTGGGTGTTACAAACAAATGCACAAAGACGTAATACTCTCGTGGAGTGTATAAAAATATAAAATACTATTTGACTCCGCTAGAATAGGACAAACTTGGCGCGACCGTCATATAATTTTACGACGATCCAGAGTATAAGTTATGTCTCCGCAGTGATTCCCACAAACTTGTTTTTTATTAAAATATATGTAATACTTATTATTTGTACTATCTTCAAAAAGTATATTCTTCAAAAATACCTTGTTTTCTTCGTTACGATACCAACTCAAATTTCTATTATCTTTTATTTTTATGGGGTTTTCGAAACAACAAAATAAGTAAATTTAAATAAAAATTAAAACCCGTGTTTTTTAATTTTCCTATATCTGCAAAGTAGGAAGGTAACATCTACATTTATCGACAGATATCACGAATCAATCAAGATTTTTTACTCCGTTTGAACTCTGAATATTAAAATAATAATACAATTCAAAAAAATGGTAATCAAGTACAAAGTCATAGTGGATTCCATGCAGCAGTACAGAAGTTATGAAGGGAATTTAAGGAGTGTGGTTCAGGCGTAAATATTTTTTTGTTTTAAAGTGATTATAAAAACCATTTACAAATACCAAAATGTAGCTGATTCCGAATATCCTTGTGGAAGTTACATTGGTTTTAATTTAGCATAAAAATACGAGTCATTTTTATGGGAGGTATAAGAAAGGGGCGTGACAATTTCGCCCATCTTCGAACTTAAACTAAGCTTGGAAAAATATTACTATGTGCAAAGTTTGAATAGATTCCTTAACACCTTTCGACAGTTATCATGTACACCAGCCAGCCAGACGTACGAACGAACATGGCTCAAACAACTTAAAATGTTGTGAAACAAATTTAGTACGAACATACTTAGGGTCCAAGGTGGCGTTGCTTTACCATTTTTTCTGTCCCAAATGATATATACCCTCCTACTCTGTATTCATGATATTTTTGTTTTGTAATATGCTCGCGATTCATCGCATCCGGTTGATTCTTTGCATGTGTATTAAGAAACAATGTCGTGAGAAAAGCTGTAATTATTGCAAGAATAAAAAATTCGACGTAATTACAGTTTTTCAGTTTTCTTTATCTGAATTTCGGAAACAATTCTGTCTCAAATATATTTAGTCAGCAATTATATGCCAAAAAAATATTTTGTTGATCTCTATATATGAGAAGGTTTTTCTAATTTATCCGATTCACTCTTATTTTATCCTAGTTCACTCTTATTTTTAGCACATTCCATCATATCTCCATTTATAACATTTGCTTCTAAATTCAGGCTAATTTATACTACAATTTATAAAATTAAATCTCCGAAGTTCTTCATTGCCAGCGCTGCATTTAATTCAACGTAGTCTGGGTTTATAAATCTGCTGTTTAAGAAAAGTACAGCGCTTAAAATTAAAATCAGTTTTATTGACGATGAAATCATTTTTAGTGGACCTCAATTTTATATTCAACTTATCTCTGTGAGATTAATTTATAAATTTTGTGTGACACTGTATCTGGCTGGTTAATCTCGGCAATAAGGTGATAGACGGGATGCAGCCGGGAAATAGGACGGCTCAAGTCACATAAAAGTCTAATAGCATAATTTTGTTGAATGTAATTTATTATAAATGCTGATGAATTTCTCTCGCTTTTACTTCTCTCCTGATGTCTGTTGTTGTGTTTTCTTTTTTTCTTTTAGATTTCCATATTTTTTTGACCCGTCATTTTTCCTACAATCCGAGAATCATTTGTAAGGACCAATGGTGAATTTTTGATATTGCTTGACAATAAATACGAATACAAAAGACAAGCACTGCGCGCGCTCCCTTGATTTATTTTCGTTATCCTTTTTGTATGTGTCTGTGTGTGTGTGCTGCAAATCACCACCCTTTTAATAGACTTTCGAATAAAGGCAATGTGTTGGCAAGTATGAGAGTTTGGCCAGAACTTTTTAATCTTTTCTTGATTGTTCTCTGTTAATACCAATTCATACAAAAGAGCTTTTGTTTGTCGGACACTGCAGCAAAAGGCAAATTCTTATTCCCCAACTCAGTCCGCCCCCTGCCCCACACAAAAAAGGAAAGAAAGTACTGAATTATTAAAATTCGTTTTTGCAAAATCTTTTTGAAAACCAATAAAATATTCCAGTCTCCCAGGGAGTACTGTTAACCAAATCCATTATAATGGAATATTCAAATGAAATTTTGCATTCTATTGCAAAAGTGTAGGCTATTTGGCCACACTTTTCGGGTGGGGGTTCACAATCCACACTCTCTCCCCCTCCCAATGAGTAGAAGACAATCCTTGTTTGGTTGTGACATTCAACTGTTTGTAGTTATTTGGTATGCCTCAACATCAGCTTAAGAGATTTGAAATGCATAATTTGAGTTTTGTTGATTTCTGGTTTGTGCCAGTTTTGATATTTTCCTAATGCAAACTTGATGCGGATTGGTTGTGTCCTATGAAAAGAGTAACAGATTGTCATTAATATGACATGCCCATTTAGACGCTGCCATGGGGACTATTAAAAATATTACACATTTCGTAATTGGTTCAGAGATTTGCAGGTTTTACTTAGAGTTGGATTAAAGTGAATCTTTTATCATTAAATGAAAGCTAATAATAGAGAAACTAAAGTCGGACAGAGACAATTATATATAATACCCTACACCACTCCTTATGTCAATGCTCGATTTCAAGTATAATGTCAATATGATTTAAATTTCGTAGTTTTATTGTTTATGAGCTATCAGATGGGTTTTCAGTTAGATCTAGTCCATGATTAATGGCTGACTTACCAAGCACGCCCAAATGATAAAACTTTACTATCAAAAGGAGTGTAGGATGAGATCTAATGCGGGGAAAATAAATCCCAAACATGTTTTTTTAGAAAAAAGGAGAAAGGATCACCAAATGGAAATGTATTTCTTCCAGTTTCACATGTACATTGTCTTACTCAGGTCCAATAAAATAAATCTAAAATTGTTGCACTGTGTAAACAATGTTTTGTCTAAATACATATATTTTCTAGTTAGAATTGGTCATATTATAGCGGCTAAGCGTATTATTGCACTAATATATTTCATGTTTCTATTACACCCACTTTCGTGCAGTAGACTGAGTCGCGGAAAACAATTGACTTTTCACCATCCAGTAACAAAATTTGGATTGTTCAATGATGTTTGTCGAAATATTTTGTATCTGTGCACCTGAAAACATGCATAAAATAATGTTTCTCGAGTGAAATTTTTTATATTGCATATTTACTATTTATTTTCTGAATAAATTGACCCTCGATATTTATTCAGAAAATAAATAGTAAACATGCAACATAAATAATTGGAGTTGAAAAGCATGCTTCTGAGGGGTGTTTTATACCCACCACCTAAGGCTGGGGGTATATTCACTTTGTCATTCCGTTTTTAACACCTTGAAATATTCATTGGAGACTCCTCAAATTATACATATATTCTGGGTCGTGGTAAAATTCTAAGACGATCTAGCCATGTCCGTCTGTCCATCCGTCTGCCACCTAATATTTAGACTATTTAATCAATTTTTTAAAACTTGGTTTTATATTTTTTATATCCACCTCAAATTTGTTGCGTACATTCCTCTTGTAGTTTAAGAGCACCAACAAGTTATTAAAAGACAAACCTCTAGAACAAAAACAGCACTTGCAGCCCACTGTACACAGACTGGACATAAACCAAATTTTGACGATGTAAATGTATTAGTGGAAGAGAAAAAATACTTCAGACGATATACACTAGAGATGTTTTACATTAATGACGTTCACGCTGAAAATATACTTAGTTACAAAACTGACAACGATATATGTTCTCAAATGTATCGATACATTATCAAAAACCCGGACGAAATAGTAGTTAGTTGGTAATAAACTTTCACAGTGGACAGCCGTATATTTTGTATTTTTAAATTTAAATGTAAATATCATTGTTTTGTTAATGTTTTATAAAAATGTGTGAATAATATGTGTTTTTGTTAGATCCCCGAAGATGACTAACGATGTTAGTCGAAATATTGGGCAAAAATAAATAAAATTTAAAAAGAATATCACGCCTTTTTAATTATCAAGGACCTCGAGCCTAACTACAACATAAACAGTTAATAAAAGTTTTAGCGGGAAAAATGGGACAAAAGGGGATAAAAATGGTACCAATGATACTAAAGAGTGATTTTTTTGAGGTTAGGATTTTCATGCATTAGTATTTGACAGATCGCGTGGGATTTCAGACATGGTGTCAAAGAGAAAGATGCTCAGTATGCTTTGACATTTCATCGTGAATCGTCTTACAAACGAACAACGCTTGCAAATTATTGAATTTTATTATCAAAATGCGTGCTCTGTTAAGAAAGTTCATTGCGCGCTTCCATTTTATGGTCAGTTTAATCGACCCACTGAAGCGGCTATTCGGGCTATTGTGACTAAATTTCGCACCAAATTTACATTGTTGGACATTAAACCACCAACACGCTTACGTAGAGTGCGAACTGAAGAAAATATCGCAGCTGTATCGGCCAGTGTTAATGATGACCAACAATTTTCGATTCGTCGCCGTTCGCACCAATTGGTTCTCTGTTACTCAAAAACGTGGAAATGCCAAAATTGGACTAAGCGGATGGACCACCTAAGACGCAGCCGCGGTCAACATTTAAATGAAATTATCTTCAAAAAGTAAATGTCATGGACCAGTCTAACGTTTCAAATAAAGAACCGATGAGATTTTGCAAATTTTATGCGTTTTTTTAAAAAAAAAAGTTATCAAGCTCTTAAAAAATCACCCTTTACAACAGATAGAAACGCGTAATTTTGAATGTACATCTCTCTAATTGAGTAGATACGAAAAATAGAGAGATTTCTCAAAATTCTCACTTTTAAGGGAAACAATTGGAAAAGAGGGATAAAAATGATACCATCCAAACGGTTGAAGTTGAAATCATGAAATTCGGTGTATACATTCATCTGACTGTAAAGATGTGAAACAAAAAGGATTTTTCGAAATTTTTACTTTTAAGGGGAAAATGGGGCAAATGGGGATAAAAATAGTACCAACCAAACAGCTGCAGCTATAATAATTAAAGTCGGTATGTACATTTCTTTGACTGCGTAGACGCGAAAAATAAGAACATTCGTACTCACGGAATCTAAATGTGATTAAAGTTGGCACCAATCAAGCGGCTAGATATTCAGTATTTGCACTCGCCTGACTAGGGTCAAAATAGCAAAAGGAGTGAAACTGGTATCAAGCAAGGGGCTCTAGCAAAATTAGGTGTGTATATTTTAATTTATTCAGATTGGAATATTTTGCAAACCATCATTAAACATTTTATAATTTTTTTCCCGTGCGGTGACTGGAAATTATTATTTTGTATTGACATAATAATTTATATTTATTTAAAAAAATATATTTTCAATATTTTTATTTGTTTTGGTATTGATATATTTAACTTGTTGTATATTTGAAACGGCTACAACTTTGACTGGATTACTGCACAGACTCCTAATCTATGCTAAACTTGCAATATAGTACAGAAATCAGAACTGTATCTAAGGGAACAGAATTTACAAAATTATTTAGAATATAAATTGATTTTCAACCACTGTGCGCTGTATAAAAATCCCATACTTGGAGGTAGTTTGGTATAGCTCACCATATACATATGTATATATTTTTCTCGGAAAAAGTTCACGAGCTACTTGGTGAAATTATGATGTTTTCCTAAAATAGTGTTGATTCAATCGCTTATAACTCCTGAAATACTTGAACAATTTTAATGTACTACACGTTGTTTTTAAGGTGTAACTTTTATTGAGGTATGTTACGGCCTCGTTTAACATTTAAGGTTTAAAAAGATATTATTTCTTATATTTTGATTTTGGAAACGATTAATTTTTTTTTTTAATTTGAAAGTGAATTTTTACGGTATTCTTTAATAATATCATTGCAATATCAACCAAACTTTCAGTGAAAAATCATCAGAATAAGAACTACTTCATTAGTTTATTAAAAATTAAAATACGATATAAAAAATCCAAGAAAAAGTAGGTAATAATGTGGAGAAATTAGGATAGTTATCGTTGTCAGTGAAGACAATTATGTGGCCGTTTAATTGTAATCGGAAAATGGATTCTCCAGAAAACATCAGAAATACATATATCGCCAGGTAGCTTACAATCAAATAAAGTTTTAACAGACGTTGGATATTAAAAAATCACGTTTTGAAATTTCCTTAAGTGGAATTGAGTGATAGCTGATATTGGTGATTCAATCCGCTTTCGAAACTTAAAAAATGGCTTGCTGTTAAGAGATTCATCCCATGTTCATATCGGTTACTTATTAAACTGTCCTCGTACGTTCCTACAAATTGCATTCAATATCATTTGAGCACTACAAAAGCTGATACACTTGACTTCACTTTTCCATAGATGATTGGCATTTGTTGATTATTCAAAAGCACTTCACTCCGTTGATTCTATTCTTAAGCGAGAAAAAAATTCCACCTATACTTTTTATTTCGGCAATTAAAGTCAATCAATTAATAACTCTACAGTTCGTTATCAATATCCTATTGGATAGAGCATAGTGCTCATCATTCATGACTATTGAAGAAATTAGGGCAGCAAAGGTAACCATTAATTACAATATGGATAGTCAATGATGAATGTTACACTTTCAATTTGAGAGTACTACTCATATGTATGAGTGAATGCATATTGGAACAAAAAGCCAAAAACGATAATAGAAAAACCGAAATCAATTAGTCGGTTATTACAAATTACAACCCGTAAAAATAGAAAGAAAAAAATGTTCATTTCTTTTGCTATCTAGCATCCAAATTACACACCATAACAAGTAGAAAGAACAAAATTGTTTAATTTTGTGGAAGTTATGACCCTTTTATTTATATTCTTTTTGTTGGATAGTGTTATTATTAAACACGAATATATTCAGCCAATAATATTTATCTTTCATATGTCTCCTGCTGAATTATGAACTGTCAGCCTCGTGAAGGACTTTATTTGCTTGAGTTGATTTCCCACGTCACTCTTTAACTGAGTTATTAAAAAGTTATTGAAGTGAGGGTGATTACCCGCTCTTCGTGTCCTTCCTTCAAGACTCACTTAGAATTAGAGTCCAAACTGAAAAATGCATAATCCTCGACTCTGCCAACTAAACTACTTGTGTACTTGTAAAAGTTTCAAGTTATAAACATTTTAAGGCATTTAATAATTTTACAGTAAACGATACAAACACACACACACAGAGACACAGACAAACACACTCAGCCAGACATTTTAGCAGCCCTTTAAGTGTGCTAAAACTTAGTTAAGAAAATAGAAAGTCTTTTTGCTAAAAATGATAGTTTCTCATGCAGTCCAACAAGTTCATTTGCGGTGTATGTATACGGAACAGTGGGCAAGTTTGTATGTTTTTATGTTAAAATACTCAATGAAGAAGGCAACTACGATAGAAGTTGCTGGGAAAATATTTACTCATGAACTAAAAATTTGAATTTCTTACTACATCGCACAGTGGTTCAGAATCAAAATCCATGTCCAAAATTCGATAACTTTTGTTCTAGTAGACATTTTTGAGTTCTGTAAAAAATCAAAATTAGACAAGGAACATAAGATTGTTTTGCAATATTATCGGGAAATCTGATATATTTGATAAATCGGCCCAAACTTGACTACTTGCCATATTTTTCGATTTTAAAGAAAATTAAATTTTTATTTTTATGTTTTTTACTCATGAAATAAAAATTTGAATTTCTTACTACATCGCACAGTGGTTCAGAATCAAAATCCATGTCCAAAATTCGATAACTTTTGTTCTAGTAGACATTTTTGAGTTCTGTAAAAAATCAAAATTAGACAAGGAACATAAGATTGTTTTGCAATATTATCGGGAAATCTGATATATTTGATAAATCGGCCCAAACTTGACTACTTGCCATATTTTTCGATTTTAAAGAAAATTAAATTTTTATTTTTATGTTTTTTACTCATGAAATAAAAATTTGAATTTCTTACTACATCGCACAGTGGTTCAGAATCAAAATCCATGTCCAAAATTCGATAACTTTTGTTCTAGTAGACATTTTTGAGTTCTGTAAAAAATCAAAATTAGACAAGGAACATAAGATTGTTTTGCAATATTATCGGGAAATCTGATATATTTGATAAATCGGCCCAAACTTGACTACTTGCCATATTTTTCGATTTTAAAGAAAATTAAATTTTTATTTTTATGTTTTTTACTCATGAACTAAAAATTTGAATTTCTTACTACATCGCACAGTGGTTCAGAATCAAAATCCATCGTCCAAAATTCGATAACTTTTGTTCTAGTAGACATTTTTGAGTTCTGTAAAAAATCAAAATTAGACAAGGAACATAAGATTGTTTTGCAATATTATCGGGAAATCTGATATATTTGATAAATCGGCCCAAACTTGACTACATTTCATATTTTTCGATTTTAAAGAAAATTAATTTTTTTATTTTTTTGTTTTTATATTTTTTACTCATGAACTAAAAATTTAAATTTCTCACTACATCGCACAGTGGTTCAGAATCAAAATCCATCGTCCAAAATTCGATAACTTTTGTTCTAGTAGACATTTTTGAGTTCTGTAAAAAATCAAAATTAGACAAGTAACCAAAGATTGTTTTGAGATATCATCGGGAAATCGAATATATTTGATAAATCGGCCCAAACTTGACTACTTGCCATATTTTTCGATTTTAAAGAAAATTAATTTTTATTTTTATGTTTTTTTACTCATGAAATAAATATTTAAATTTCTCACTACATCACACGGTGGTGCAGAATCAAAATCCATCGTCCAAAATTCAAAATTACACAAGGAACCAAGGATTGTTTTGAGATATTATAGTGAAATCGGACATATTTTATAAATCAGACCAAAGTTGACTACTTTTTATATTTTTCGATTTTAAAGAAAATTAAAATTTTTATTTTTCACAAACTTTTTTGTTTTTATGTTTTTAATCATATTTTTACGTATTTGCTCATAATGCGAAGAAAAAATTTTATTTATTTTTTGTATTTCAGGGTTTTCAGATTTTGAAAATTGAAAAAACGTAATTTCTTTTTTTGACTTTGTCGAACTGTTTCTAACTAATTTTAAGAGATTTTGCACCCCCATTGTTGTAAGATTTAGCATGAGGGTAAAGGAAATTTATTCATCTTTAGAAGTTAATGAGAAGAAAATGAGTAAATTGCGTTTTGGAACTAAGAAAATCTGACTTTTTGCACTAAAAGTATCCTATTTTCCAAGGGGGCAATTTCGTGCAGCCAAAAGTTACCCTCAAAAACGGGGAAACCTTCACCCTTTCCAAATATATATATATATTTCGTTAAAGGCTTTTGAACAAAAAAAGTAGTTTAGGTCAAATTTAGACATTTGATCAAAAATGATATTTTTAAAATATTTATTACAAACGAACTATATTTGGCACAAACATAGATTTGACGTTATAATAAAGCTAAGAAACCACCATTTCTAATGTAAAAATTTAAGTGCAAAATCTCTTAAAATGTGTGAGAAACAGTTCGACAAAATCAAAAAAGAAATTAGGTTTTCTCAAAATCTGAAAAAGGTGAAAATCTGTAATACAACAAAAATGAATGAAAAATATGTTAAAAAACATAAAAGCAAAAAAAAATATTTTTCTTTTAAATTAAAAAATAAGAAAAGTAGCCAATTTTGGGACGATTTCTAACTGCCAGATTTTTAATATTATAATCTCAAAAAATCCTTGGGTCCTTGTCTAATTTTGGGTTTTTACAAAACCCACTCCCATTGTTGTAAGATTTAGAATGAGGATAAAGGAAATATACTCACATTTTTCTCTGCGTACCTACTTTTCAGAATTTAATGAGAAGAAAATGAGTAAATTGCGTTTTGGAATTAAAAAATCTGACTTTTTGCACTAAATGCATCCTATCTTCCAAGGGTGCTATTTCGTGCAGGCAAAAGTTACCCTACAAAAAACGAGAACCTTTCAACCTTTCCAAATATGTATACATTTTGTTAAAGGCTTTTGAAGGGAAAAAGTTGTGTTGGTCTAAACTCAGACTTTTGTTCAAAAATGATTTTTTTAAATATTTATTACAAACAAACTATATTTGGCACAAGCATAGTTTTGGCATCATAGTAAAGCTAAGAAACCAACATTTCTAATTAAAAAATTAAGCGTAAATTCTCTAAAAATGTGTGAGCAACAGTTTGACAAATTGAAAAAAGCGTTTTTTTTTCAATTTTCAAAATCTGAAAAAGGTGAAAAAAATCTTTAATACAACAAAAATTAATTATTTTCTTCGCATTATGAACAAATGCGTAAATATATGTGTAAAAAAACATATAAACAAAAAAATAAAAATTTTAATTTTCTTTAAAATCGAAAAATACGAAAAGTAGTCAACTTTTGGCCGATTTCTAAGATATATGCGACTGCCAGATTTTTACTGTTAAAATCTCAAAATAATCCTTGGGTCCTTGTCTAATTTTGGATTTTTACAAAACTCAAAAATGTCAAAAGTTTTTGAATTTTGGCCGATGGATTTTTATTCTGAACCACTGTGCATCGACTATTTCAATCGGAGGGTGAAATTTTAGAGGGACAGAAGTTATAACAAGAATAAGGGGAACATTCTTACCTTCCAATATTAGTATCACAAAATAATCCTGGAATTCATACAACAAATCACAGAACTGTTCATTTTCTACTAAATAAAAATTTATTTTGTTCAATATAATTTTTTTCGGGGCCACTATTTATAGATGCAAAATATTTTAAATTTTAATTTATTGTTCATTTAGGGCAATATAGTCGACAGCTCCTTCCAGGAAAAAAACATACATATTTCACTCAACAAATTAGCCCCAATCGAGGTATACTCCTCCAATCTGCCCACTGTGCAGATATTTGTTAAGTTTAAAGGATTTCGCCGGCAAAATGAAACAAACACACACCCATATGTATTTAAGAGCCCTTTCTGTGTACACAACTATTAGAATAAATATGGCTAAGAAGTACTTTTGTTTGGCTGTTTGTGTGTGTGTGAGTGTGTTGGGGTTGTAAGGAACGCCCAACACATGGTAAAAACTTAAAACGACTAGTCGAGCAGTGAGTGGGGTTAACGTCTTCTTTTTCACCACAGCTTCTTTTGGCAGTACATACACACACACACACTGACTCTGATGCTGTTGTAAGTTTACTTTCTAAAGTTGTTTAAATGCAGAATTTGAGCCTATTCAACCGGAAGATGAGTTTAGGAAGGAGCAAAAAAAAAAGAAACGAAACTTTTCCAACGATAAGTATACTCATCATCATCATCGTTCTCATCGTCAGCGTCGTCGTCGTCGTCTTTAAGTTAGTGCTGTTGCTTTTGTTGTTGCCAAACATAGTTAAGTGGTAATAGAGGACGTGATAGTGTCTTAGTGATGGAAGTTTTTGTTGAACACAAGAAGAAGAAGAAGTAGAAAATACCTAGAAGAAGTCTGCAAATTGAAAATAAATAGTCTTAGTGTAATTTAGTACAGTACTCCCCATGGTAATGACGATAAACATATGGTGGGTGGAGGCTTAGTGTGTGTAGGATCCACAGTTTCCTTGGTGATTTCGAAATAAGGATCTTAATAAGTTGTTTTTCAAAGTGTTCCCCAACACCTTGTGGTGCAGGTGCACCATAAACTACCCCCCGTGGGACGTAATTTTTAAAGCAATAATTCGCTGAGGTTGCCAACAGATTTTTTACAAATAATACAAATAATGGTTACATTGACCGCTTCAAATTTTGAAATGATTGCTATTAAAAATACCATATTCATATTCAGTGTTTGTCAGTCCGTCGTCCGATGCACTTGTGTTTCTCTGTCGTCCGTGTTGTGTGCCGTTCAGTTTTGTGTTAAAATAAAAAAGAAATATTACAGAAATTAAAAACAACAAAATAGAACTATTGAAAAAACATGAAAAACAACCAATAATAATAACCGCGCCGCGCCGACCTTAAACAACAAAACAACCAAACAACCCAACAACAACAATAACAATAACATCGCAGCAGCATCCACAACAGCCGCACATCACTGACCACACATTTCATGTCCGCTACGTAGTGTGTGCGTTGTCCCCTTCCCTTCCCCCCCTTCCCATTCGTGCAGTGCAGTTGACACTCTTCTCTTTCTGTCGTTGTTCGCCCAATGCTTAAGGCATAACACTGAGCATTGGGGGAATACAGCAACGGCAGGGAGAGGAGTTTGGTAACTGTAGCTGCATACTGACTCTGTTTTGTTTTTTCTTGTTTGTCTGTTCTAATGGTGGGTAAGTTTAAAGTACAATTTGCCAATGTACGAGGGCTGAGAGCGAATTTTTTTGCCGTGTACGCTCATGTACAATTCCATCGGCCTGATGTTTTTGCTCTTTGTGAGACCCAGGTGTGTGAGGATTCTGATCCACAGGATTTTCACATTCCTGGGTATCACACCCTATCCCTCTTTATCCCCCACAGAGGCCTTTTGGTATACGTACGTAATGATATAGTGTTTCAGAGCCGGCATAACTTAAACTCTGAAAATCCAGAATTTAACTCCCTTTGGGTTAAATTCAAGATTGGAACACACGTACTACATTTCGGATTTGTGTATAGAAGTCCAAACGCGGAAAGGGAGGTATCCCTAAATGGCTTTGACGCCCTTTCCGATTCAATTACAAAAATTTTAGAGGATTGTCCTGACAGTGAAATTGTGGTTGCTGGCGATTTCAATGTCCATAATTCCTCTTGGCTTGCCCATTCGAGTCACTCAACACCGGAGGGTCAATACGCCGAGCTTTTTGCCGCGCATAATGATTTGACGCAATTAGTGAATGAACCGACTCACATTCCGTGTGTCCAAGGGCAACACTCAAATATTCTTGATCTTTTCTTAACATCACACCCTGAAAAGTATGAAGTTAACGTTTTAGCACCTCTTGGTAATTCGGATCACTGTATTGTTTCAGCATCCTTTTCATATTCCGCTCTTCGTGTCGCTTCGACCCCAGCCCCAAAGCGGACAATATATATATATGAAAAGGCACGTTGGGCCGAGCTCAACTACTTTTTCCAGCATTTCAATTGGAAACTTTGTTTTCTTAATGGTGATATAGATGCTGCGGCTGAAATGATTGAAAATATTATCTTGATTGGAATGAAGTCATTTATTCCAATTAAAGTTATTTCGGATAAACCATCTAACAAAAGTTGGTTTAACCAGACATGCAAGGCTGCTGTCAGATCCAAAGAGGAAGCATTCAGGAAATGGCGTTTAAATAAAAATGCCACAACTGATCTGCTACGCAAGCAGACAAGAACCATGTGTGCCAGGGTACTTAGACGTGAAAAGTTTCTGTACGAACAACGTCTTCGTGCTAAAGTTCTTGCTTCTCCCAGGGGAAGTAAGAGCTTTTGGTCATTTGTGAGAAGAGTAAAGGATAACTCCTCATCTATCCCAACTCTTGTTAAAGATGACCAGATATTCACTAACCCGGTTGACAAAGCTAACCTATTGGCTGAAATGTTTGCAAGGAATTCATCCTTGCCGGAAAGCAATCAACCACTCCCCGTGATCGAAAATGTATCTAGTTCCATGCCTCAGATATTTTTTCGAACACGTGGAGTTAAAAGGGTTCTCGCAAATCTCGACGTAAATAAATCTCCAGGCCCGGATGGCATTTCAGCACTTGTCCTATGTAAGTGCTCTTCGACGCTTGCCCGTCCCCTTCGTAATCTTTTCAACCTTGCATACCGTGCAGGGGTTTTCCCAGCGCGTTGGAAGATTGCGAACATCCAGCCCATCCCTAAAAAAGGTGAGGCTAATAATCCTGCTAACTATCGACCGATCGCGATTTGCTCAGCGCTTTCGAAGGTTATGGAGAGTATGGTTAACCACCATCTTGTGAGGTATTTAGAAACTAATGGCTTACTTAATGATCGACAGTATGGCTTCCGTAGGAATCGATCTACGGGAGACCTGATGACACTGCTATCCGAAAAGTGGAATCGATCTATTCACAAGCTTGGTGAGAGTAAGGTCGTTGCTCTAGATATCTCCAAGGCCTTTGATAGAGTTTGGCACGGCGCACTCATATCAAAGCTTATCGCTTTTGGTGTTGGTAGTGACTTCTCTCGATTTATATCGAGCTTTCTCAGAGATCGCACTATACGTGTTGTTGTAGATGGGTTCTCATCCGACGAGCATAGGTTAACCGCAGGAGTACCACAGGGCTCTGTCCTTTCCCCCTCCCTTTTTCTTATTTTCATCGACGACCTCTTGGATCGGACTGTGAATCCAATATACTCATTCGCGGATGACAGCAACCTCTGTCATTCATACTCATTCGATCATAGACCAAGTCGTCAAGAAATTGAGGATAAAAGGCGATTGATGGATGAGTCACTTAGCCAGGATTTGATGGCCATTTCTGAATGGGGTCGTGAGAATAGAGTAGATTTTAATGCACGTAAGACCCAGTGCTCCTTGTTGTCTCACAAACGATTCACTGATCCAACGGTGTCGTCGATTTTAATGAACGGTGTAGATATTGAGCAATCAGATGCTCTCGATGTTCTCGGCATGAAAATACAACGTGATGTTCGATGGACAAAGCATGTATTTGATGTGTCGAAAGATGCCTTCAAATGTTTAGGCTTTCTAAAAAGATGTAAAAAATATTTCACACCCTCTGATCTTCTCAATATCTACACTACCTACATCAGACCAAAGATGGAATACAACTCCCATATATGGTCGGGAGCTCCAGCTTCATCACTGGAGCTACTTGACCGTGTCCAGAGGAGGGCGATGGTGTTGATAGGTGATGGTAGGATATCCAATTCTATTGTCTCCCTTGAACACCGTCGTAATGTTGGTTGTGTGTCATTGTTCTATCGATACTTTCATGGTGTTTCTTCTTCGGAAATTCGTGATCTTATACCGCCCGTGAGAACGTTCGGTAGAGATACGCGACTTTCCAGGAACGCTCACCCATTTGTTGTCGATTGGACAACCGACCGCACTACACATTACAGAATAAATTCGTTCTTCGCCCGTACTATCCGTATGTGGAATCGACTTCCGGCAAATATCTTTCCCTCCAATTACGACATTCAGAGATTCAAAACAGATGTCAACAGACACTACTCCCTCTTTCCTCCTTCCAATACCTTATCTTCCTTCTACCAACGCAATGCACTGCATTTATAGGGGACATCCCCTGAGTGTTGGTTCAGTGAAAAAAAAAAAAAAAAAATATGTAAATCTGAAGCGATGGGACCCATTTTCACCATATGTGTTTAAAAATAAGAGATGTTTTGCCAATTTTGAAGAAAATCCGTTAAAAGATGTGGATTCTGGAGCGGAAAAATTCAAATTGGGAGCGACATTTGTATGGGGGCTATATCTAAATCTGAACCGATCTTACCCACTTTCTGCATAGGTGTTTCTAATTGGATTATAAGATGTTGTGTGAAATTTAAAGAAAATCGGGTACAATATGTCTTTTCTAGAGCGGAAAATGTCAAATCGGGAGCGACATTTGTATGGGGGATATATCTAAATCTGAACCGATCTTATCCAGTTTTTGCATAGGTGTCTCTAGTTCGATTATACGATGTTGTGCCAAATGTAAAGAAAATCGGGTACAATATGTGGTTTCTAGAGCGGAAAATATCAAATCGGGAGCGACATTTGTATGGGGGCTATATCTAAATCTGAAACCATTTGCCCCAAAATAAATAGCGTTCGTCCTTGATCCACAAAACTTACTTGTGTCAATTTTTGTTAAGATCGGACTATAATTGCGACCTGTAGTTTGGTTACAACAATAGATGGACAGACAGACGGACATTGCTAAATCGACTCAGAAAGTGATTCTAAGTCGATCGGTATACTTAACAATGGGTCTATCCCGCTTCCTTTTGGGTGTTACAAACAAATGCACAAAGCCATAATACTCTCGTGGAGTGTATAAAAATGTATATTTTTAACCACATTCATTGACTTTCTAATCAGAAATTAATCCCAAACAAAAGCATGGCAAACTTTTTAGTTAAAGTTCCAAATTTGGTAGTTATCTTTACCACTTCAAGAATTTCGATATTTTGATAGTAATCATATAAAATATTTTTCGGGAGTTATTTCAAAATTAAATAACGCCCAAAATATTTTTTGAGATAGCTAATCTTATTTTTAGATTTGGGCAATACTTTATGTTTATTGGTGTTTATTTCATTTAAAGATTTTCTCCTCTGGGGTATGTCCAAAGCCGGCTACGCAGAGTAAAGTTAATTTGGGGGTTATTTTATTTCCTTGGACTTGTTTCATTGGGTGATATTTGATTTTTTTTCTTTGGAGGCTATTTCGATATGAGATAACATCCACTTCTTTAGGGTTTCCTTCATTTCTAATTTGGGGTTTCTTTAATCTATTGTGGAATTTAGTTCATTTTCCTTTTTGGGTGTTACTTCATTTGACTTTCTTTGTTTGGGGCTTATTTCATTGGGGATTATTTCGTTTTCATTGATTAGAGGTTATTTCGTGCCGGCCAACATTTAAATAACTGCGGTGAATAACTGTGTAGAGATGTCTGAAACACAGCCTGAGAAACAATTCAATTATTGCATGAGTAACTTCCAAATAGTTCAATTTCCCGGTTTGATGATGTAAAGTTGTCGTCCAGATTATGTGGTATAATACAGCTGGATGTCTCATATTAATGCCAACAAGAAATTTGAGTCTTGTATCAATAAATTCAGCCACATTCATAAAATAATTCCAAAAATTTAAGCTTATTTTAGGAGAAGTTCATATTCATTGTGATACCTCTGGCCTGTACGTACATCGTCGAAATCGCTTTATGTTACTTATGTCTAGGCGGGCAAAACCGACCAAGCCTTCAATGGAGGCTGAACCCAGTGTCAGTAAAAGCCTGCTCGCCATAACTGGACAGAGACAGAGAAGGTATTCAACGTTCTCAATCTCGTCCTCATCCACATAGCTTCGTCTAAAGTCATTTACCTCGATAATCTGACTTTAGGCTTGCTTACCTATTACGCAATAGGAAGGGTCATGAAAATAAATTGCAGCGGTCTCCCCCCAGAAATGAAGATTGGATTGTTTAATGATGATCTACAAAATATTTCGTTCCTAGATCAAGCCATCTGTGAGCTAAACACAACTAATCCCGTGCAATTTTTTTATGTTACTTTTTTGCCCATTTTTTCTGAATTAATAGACCTTTGGAATCAATTTAAATAAACAATTTTATTCGTGTCTTAGAATGACTCATTGTTAGAATTATTGGGCGTTTATATTGATTTTTTGCGTTCAAGGTGACAGCTAAAAACTCATATTTCTTGGAAACATTTTGCAAGAGGTATAATGAAAAATAAATAGGAGGAGTCAATTCGAATTTCGAATGATGCCTAAATGATGAATAACGGACGAAAACTGACGTCACTGACTCCATTTTTGTGAAATAATTTAATGTAGGCGATGGTTTTCACAACCAAAATGTTCAAACTCTTTTTACAAAAATGAGCGCTGCGGCGTCAATTTCATTCCGATGTTCATCATTTAGGCATCATTCGAAAGGTAGTGACTGCAGCTATTTATTTTGTTTTTCAGTAGTCACTGTGAAAATCCACAAAAAAATTACTATAAACGTCCAATAATTCGACCAATAAGTTACTCTAAGACAAGAAGCAAAATTTTTATTTAAAGTGCTTTCAAGGGTCTATTATTTCAGAAAAAACTGTTGGGAAAAAATGTAATACAAAAAAAATACACCGGAAAAACATGATTTTTAGGGTTATTTTCAGGAGCGTTTAGCTCACAGATGGCTTGATCTAGGAACGAAATATTTTGCAAATCATCATTAAACAATTCAAACTTTATTTTCGTGGGATGATGGGGCTTGTTTTTCCATTTGTCAATAATGAAGTCGACGACGACAAATGAAATAATTTCTGTGTGATAAGGCAGCTCGACCTCTTCATACTTTGATCAGACCATCTTCGCGATTCTGCGCGTTCTTGGTCTGCCCAACAGTTGTTCGCCAGTACCAGAACCTTCAAGCGACAGCTTCCATGTCAGGGGTGTGCCTATAATCTAGCAAGTTTGTCTGCACAAGAGTTCTCTGTGACGTCCTTGTGCCCTGGAACCCAAATAATGCGAATAACGAACTAAGGGTATCCAAGCGATTAAATTTTATTCGATTAATCGAATATTTAATATCAAATGTGTGTTCAGTCAAATGTGTGTAGTCAGAAATGGCCGATTTTCGAATAACGAATAATTCGATTCGAAATAATCGAAATATCAAAATTTAAATAATGTACAGGAAATTTTATTCGATTAATCGACAAGGAGATGTCGAATTTATTCGATTAATTAGAAAATATGTATTTTCGAATAAACGATTAATCGAACAATCCAAAAGTATGAACAATTGGATACCTAAACGATCTGCTTGACCATCCCCAGAAGAGATTTGAGCTAGTCTTGTTGAATTTGAATTTGAATTTTTTTTGAATTGAATTTCGGGTCACTAAGCATCTAATGGCAGCCTGGCTATCCGAGCAGATCTTGACTCCAGCAACTCTTTAAGATCTCTAATAGTCATAGTATCGGCTTGGTAAACATAGCTGGTATCGCGTGGCCTTCCAGTTCCTTTCTATGTAGACCATACCCTTTCCTCCTATCAAGTTTGAAGCCTTTTGTGTAAATTATGAGAATCATGAACCCCCATTAAATATATCCACCAGTGTAGTCCGCTCTGTACAAGCGAACACCATTGACGAATGGCATCTGTATAACCTCTACTAAGCTATTATGTCTTTGCGCGTTATAGTTTACCTGGAAACATACATTGTAAAATGTTCCATAATTAGGACCTTGCCGGTTTCACTCTTTTACCGAATTTAATTGCAATCATATAGTCGGCCCCGTCCGACTTTAGCCTTTCTTGGCTTCTTTTGATTTCGTACTAGAAAAAATAGTTAGTAAAATCCTCAAAGTTGCCGAAAATTATAGTATTGATTTTGGGCTGGGTACGTCTTCGTGCTGTTCACAATGGGTCATAATCCAGATTTTTTTGCGCGGAAAGAATATTTGGAATATTTGGTAACCGTCCAACGGAATTTTGGGATTCGACTAAAGTGTGCTTCCTGCGGATGTGATACATTTTTGTTTGACTTCTCTATTTATTTAATTACTGATATTTCAGTGGTTTCCCATTATAAAATCAAAATAAGAGCTCGAATGAATTTATTCGAAAAAACACTAAAACAAATGAGCATTGGCACGGCAAAAGTATTGCTGGGTAACTATACCTGCATATACACATACTTACATATGCCATGAAATGCTTGTAAGATGACATGTGTACTTTTTAAACGCAAATTCGGCAAGTGAGTTGTGCTTCTCGTTCGTTTGTGAGAATCATTTCCTTAAAGAGACCCGGTTTAAAAAGTCGCTGCGAAGCCACTTGACAAAACCTTTGACAGGGTGGAAATCATGAAAGTGGTAGTCGGCAGCCAGATAATAAATGTCACCACGTCATTTGTAACTAAATTTGCATTTTATTAAATATAGATGCAAAATGGTCTTGAGGCAGGACAATATCCCAGTTCAAATCAAATAAATTTATTTTTAAATATTTATTCAGTCTAATAAAATATATATATTGATTCCTGATTTTTTAAATTTTACTTCTAATTGATTTTGGTTTTCAACACTATACATTTATATCCACACTAATTATGATCTCTTCTTTTTCTTTGCAGGTCTACATAGTCGGCCACATACCACCCGGTTCGGATGAACGCCACATTGGTCTGCAGCAAAATGGCCACACCACATTCACGGAGAGCAACAACAAACGCTATTTGGAATTAGTACGAAAATACTCATCAATTATTCAGGGACAATTTTTCGGTCACTTGCATTCGGATTCATTTCGTATCATCTACGATGACAAAGGTAAGATACGATGAAATTAGTGAATTCCTAGAAACTTATTTTCAATTAATTGTGTAATTTGTAAATAGGTGATGTTTTTGACAAAATTGAAATATTTGAATTTATTACACCGTGCGACAATGTTTCATTTATTTTATTGGAGCAAGACAATATAATAGTGAAACTAGAGATCGTATTTAGAAAAACTTTGTATCAACTTTTTCATATGGTGATTTTTTTCCTTTTTACAGGAATTTTAATTTCTAAAGAATATACATGTTTAAATAATTTATTTTCATACTTAAGCGTGTCACAAGAAAGAGAAGAGTATCAATTAAAATCCGTGTAAATATAATGCTTCTCTCTGTATTAGTTTAGCATTAACAGCAATTTCAAATTTTCCTAATTATTTATTTAGTTTATTTATCTCCAACTATTTAAGGGAGGATACTATAAATGGTTGTTAATGCTAAAGTAATACAGACAGAGGCACGAAATTTTTAGTATTTGTAACAGGTATTTTTTTTCATTTGATACCAACATCGCATGTATATTAGGTTGGGTCGCCGTCCATATAAATGGAAAAACAAGTTCCAGTCTCCCCACGAAAATAACATTTGAATTGTTTAATGATGATATGCAAAAATATTTCGTTCCAAGATCAATCCATCTGTGAGCTAAACGCTCCTGAAAATAACCCTAAAAATCATGTTTTTACGGTGTAAATTTTTATACACTCCACGAGAGTTATATGGCTTTGTGCATTTGTTTGTAACACCCAAAAGGAAGCGGGATAGACCCATTGTTAAGTATACCGATCGACTTAGAATCACTTTCTGAGTCGATTTAGCAATGTCCGTCTGTCTGTCCATCTATTGTTGTAATCAAACTACAGGTCGCAATTATAGTCCGATCTTAACAAAAAATGGCACAAGTAAGTTTTGTGGATCAAGGACGAACGCTATTTAATTTGGAGCAAATCGGTTCAGATTTAGATATAGCCCCCATACATCTTACAATCCAACTAGAAACACCTACGAAGAAATTCGGTAAGATCGGTTCAGATTTAGATATAGCCCCCATACAAATGTCGCTCCCGATTTGACATTTTCCGCTCTAGAAACCACATATTATACTCGATTTCTTTAAATTTGGCGAAACATCTTATAATACAACTAGAAACACATATACAGAAATTGGGTAAGATCGGTTCAGATTTAGATATAGCTCCCATACAAATGTCGCTCCCGATTTGATATTTTCTGCTCTAGAAACGACATATTGTACTCGATTTTCTTTAAATTTGACACAACATCTTATAATCCAACTTGAAACACCTATGCAGAAAGTGGTAGGATCGGTTCAGATTTAGATATAACCCCCATACAAATGTCCCTCCCGATTTGAAATTTTCCGCTCTAGAAACCACATATTGTATCCAATTTTCTTTAACTTTGGCACAACATCTTATAATCCAACTAGAAACACCTATGCAAAAATTGGGTAAGATCGGTTCAGATGTAGATATAGCCCCCAAACAAATTTAGCTCTCGATTTGACTTTTGCCGCTTTAGAAACCACATATTGTACTCGATTTTCTTTAAATTTGGCACAACAGCTTATACAAGTAAACAACCTATGGTGAAAGTGGCAAAGATCGGTTCAGATTTAGATATAGCGCAAATACAAATTTTGCTCCCAAATGTTTAACCGATTTTGGCCAAACTATACATATTATATTTCACCTATATCGTTCCAGATTTCAATATACCCCCCTACAAATTTCCTTTCCGATTTAACATTTTTTGTCAAACCTTTTCACCGAATTAAATTGTATTCGGATAGAAAGTGGAGTGTATCATAGAGTCGGCCCCGCCCGACTTTAGCCTTTCCTTACTTGTTTTGTGTTACATTTTTTCCCTAATTTTTTTCTGTAATAATAGACCCTTGAAAGATCTTTAAATACAAATTTTGATCTTTGTCTTAGAGTAACTTATTGGTCGAATTATTGGACGTTTAGAGTAAGTTTTTGTGGATTTTCACAGTGACTACTGAAAAATTTTTCGTATTTGGTGAAAGTACTTTATAAAAAATAAATATCTGCATACCTTTCGAATGATGCCTATATGATGAACATCGGAATGAAATTGACGCCACAGCGCTCATTTTTGTAAAAAGAGTTTGAACATTTTGGCTGTGAAAATCATCGCCTGCATTATATTATTTCACAAAAATGGAGTCAGTTGTCGTCCCTTATTCATCATTTAGGCATCATTCGAAAGGTATTGATTTCTCCTATTTATTATACCCTACACCACTTCGTGGACTAGGGTACTATAAGTTAGTTTCGCGCCAAATGTTTGTAACAACAAGAAATGATCGAGATAGACCTACCGATCGGCTTAGAATCATTAGCTGAGTCGATTTAAAGATGTCTGTCTGTCCGTCCGTCCGTCTGCTGTCCATCTAAGCTTGTTCGCACTCTACAGGTCGCAATTGTTGTCCGATTGTCATGAAACTTATCAGAAGTTATTTTTTCTGGCCAAGGACCATCGGTATTGAATTTGGAGGAAATCGGTTCAGATTTAGATATAGCCCCCATACAAATGTCGCTCCCGATTTGCCTTTTTCCGCCCTTTAAAGCACATATAGTACCCGATTTTCTTTAAATTTGGTACAACATCTTATAATCCAACTAGAAACACCTATGGTGAAAGTGGGTAATATCGGTTCAGATTTAGATATAGCCCTCATACTAATGTCGCTCCCGATTTCACTTTTTCCGCTTTAGAAACCACATATTGTACTCGATTTTCTTTACAATTGGCACAATATCGTATAATCTAAAGAAAAACACGTGTGGAGAAAGTGGGTAATATCGGTTCAGATTTAGATATAGCCCGAATGTTTAACCGATTTTGGCCAAAGTTTACATATTATATTTCACCAACAAACAGACATGGTGAAAGCGGGTCACATCGTTCCAGGTTTCAAAATACCCACATACAAATGTCCTTTCCGATTTAACATCCTTCCCGATTTCACTTTTTTACCGAATTGAATTGTACTTGTTGGGGAGATGCCCATATGCCCATACTTTGGTATAAGCCAAATGGGACCCCATTCTGATCTATTACAGCTCTAGAAACTACATCTTACATCGGATCTTAATCAAATTTTGCAGATCATGATATTTTTTAACTAGGAATACCTACCGAGAATGTGAAATATATAGGGCCATGTTTTAGACTAGGCCCAAAATGAAATGTCGGTCCTATTACTACTGTATAATTTGTATTTGTCTGTAATAATTGGATCAATTACACATTGCAACAGTGGTTCTGCAATTCAAGCACCACTATGACGGTTCGTTAGTGTATCCAAATGATGACGATTGCCTAAAGGATTTTTTTCCTGAGGTACCCGTTTTCGCGGGACGCCCTGGCGCGCTCCCCCACCCACTTTTGTTATCTTATGGTCTTTTGTTTGTCATAACTCGAGAACGGCTGTCCCGATTTAGGTGAAATAAATGTTGAAAAATTAGGAATTATAATTCCTTTAATCTATTCCTATGCTCTTTCTCGATATTTTAAAAAGTTTCGCAGATATAAATAAATTTATGAAAAAATTAAATTTTTTGTTTTTAAAAATCATAAAAAATTCAAAACGGAAAAATATGTCAAGGCTTATTACCATATAGAAAAGGAATGCCCGCAAACTTTTGTTTTATTTCGAAATGTATTTACACATAAATATGGAAAAGTAGTGACTAACATTAAAATAAATGTTCTAGCTATTTAACCTATATTAATTATGTTTTAATGAGTTGAGCAATTATTTGATGATTAACTCTTCAGGCGTTTATTCGATTAATTGGAAATTCTTAGCTTTCGAAAAAACAATTAATCGAATATCTTAGAAGTCGGAATAATTGGATACCCTAGTTATGATACTCTTTCTAGAGACAGAAAAATAATGTAGTGTGTGTAGGTAACGTATACTTACTGGTTATTGAGGGTAATATCACTCATACGCAATGTAGTCAGACTGAACATTAACAGAAACAGTCCCGCAATTTATTATTTTCATTAATTTATTTATATCTGCGAAACTGTTTAAAACATCGAGAAAGAGCATAGGAATATATTAAAGGAATTGTAATTCTTAATTTTTCAACATTTATTTCACCTAAATCGGGACAGCCGTTCTCGAGTTATGACAAACAAAAGACCATAAGATAACAAAAGTGGGTGGGGGGAGCGCGCCAGGGCGTCCCGCGAAAATGGGTACCTCAGGGAAAAAATCCTTTAGGCAATCGTCATCATTTTGGATACACTAACGAACCGTCATAGTGGTGCTTGAATTGCAGAGATTAAACTGCAATTTGTCGCACTGTGTTACCATATTATTAAAAGATGAATTTATAGTAACTGTATAATTAATATGAACTACATAAAACTGCTCCCATGAAATACCTGGGTTTAGTAATCAAAGCGAGGTACATACGCAGGGAGTGATGTAGGGTATTATATAGTCGGCCCCGCCCGACTTTAGCCTTTCCTTACTTGTTTTTCATTACACCTCTTACAAAACGTTTCCAAGAAATATGAGTTTTTAGCTGTCAATTTATTTAATGTATTTATTCAGAAAAGAAAAATTGGGCAATAATGCAACATAAAAAAATTACACGGGAAATACATGAGTTTTAGAGGTGTTTTCAGGAGCGTTTAGCTCACAGATGGCTTGGCCCAGTGACGAAATATTTTGTAGATCATCATTAAACAATCCAATCTTCATTTCTGGGGAGTGACAACTGCAATTTATTTTCGTGACCCATCCTAATGTACATGGCTCTCGAAAGTATAGAAGTACATTATTCAGACAAATATATCCTTAGGAAATTAAAAGTCCTGTAAAAATTAGATTAGATCACCAAATGAAAAACTGTACGCAGTTTTTCTACAGATTATTTGCATTCTCATGTGTGTATGGTCTGGTTCAGGTCCAAAAAGTACTGTCTCATGGTGATACGAATTTTTCGAGTTTTTTTATTTTGAGTAAACTTTTCAGAGATTCAAAAAATGTTTGTATGACCGAATTTATTTTCATGTAACAACTTACGAATTTTCGGTTCACTTTTTATACCCTCCACCTGGGTAGTACGCCCCTGTGCATTTGCTAGTATCACCCAAAGGGAAGGGATATATATCCATCATTTGTCATAAAGATCGACTTAGAATCTGCTTCTATTTAACCATGCCTCAGTCTTTCCTTACCGGATTCTGTGTAATTTTTGGGGTTTGAGTTTAAATTAAATTCATTGTGTAAAGCTGAGTACATTACATGAATGAACAACAACAACGAAAAAATCAATTTATAGATTCTACCACCATTTACTAACCACTGACCACTCACCAATAACTATAACCAATATATATGCAAATATTTGTATTGAAAATAACAAATATTAATTTAAATTGTTTAACCCCACCCAGGGCTATGATTTTTGCATACCCAAACAAAATAGACGAACCAATCATGTTCATATACATACGTACATTTATATATGTACGTATAAACATCTATACACATTTAACTGGAATTGTTATATGCATGAGAGTCCATCTATCTGTGTTCATTTGTAGGATACGTTTGCGTGTTCACAATTCATTTAGTTGCGCCTCATACCTTGGCAACATTATCATAAACAAAGGACAGCTACAGCCACAGCTACAATGGCCAGAGGTCATATTGAATATGTGTGTCGTCCGTCCATATATAGCCGGCCGTCTGTCCTTGCTCCGTATCAAACGAGCTGCATAAATTCATACAAATAGTTTCCCGGTACATCAGTTCTGGATACTGTGCACACTTACACACGCACATAATTACTAGGGTGTTCTAAGATATTCGAACGTAAGCGTTATTAAATGTTCTTTATGAAATATACAAGAAATCTCAGGGCCAAAAAAAGGTTTACGAACAATATGGGCTATAAGCAAACAAATTATGATCTGAAATTGGATCTTTGGTTTCCTCATTAACCGCACAATTACCATTTTGCTTCCTCGAAATTGATTTTCTAACTCCACCCTAATGTAGCCGATGTATATGAATAAATACGACCGTATACATTGCCATCGGTTAGGGGTTTCCGTTTCTATTTCTCTCTCCAGTATTTTTTGTCCACCCATCTTTGCTATGGTTAACCACGTTACAAATTGCTCCATAAAGGCTGAGCCCAACATGGAGCTCGCTGTCGGACTATCGGGGCATCATTTATTCGATATTATTCAGTCTGTTTGTTTGGCTTAGTCATTGTCTCCTGAACTATGTATGTACGATGCGTGTATGGATGTGAGCAAGAGTAGATGCCAGTGTGCACATCGCATCTCCCAATGACATTGACCAGATTCACGCACATTGTGATAAGTAAGGACTGTCGAATGAACCCCCCACCAGGGTGTGGCGGTGTGAAGGAAGCATGCAAGTCTGTGTGTGTGTGTGTGTGAATTTGTGTCAGGCTATGTTTCGTATGCACAAAGTGATTCTTATTGATGTTGTACCGGGTACTTTGCATTATTGTGGTTATTGTGATGTTGTGTTCGCATTATTGTCGTCCTCCTATTGTATTGTGGGATGGCAATTATTACATTGGTATAACCCCCCTTCCTTCCATGCAAATATCAGCTGAGTAGGGGCAGCCCCATCAGCAGTGGCAGTAGCTGTAGCAGTGACAGTGTATTTGTGTTTGTCCAATAAATTCTCAGTTTAAACAAAACCCATTTGTGTTTGCACTCGATTCGTATGTAAATGTTGTAGTAAAATGAATTTTCGCAGATGTCCATGGCCGCCGGAACGGAGGCGAATATGTAAATGCTCGCAAATTATGTGGATATATGTGTGTGAATCTGGTATACGATTGGGCAGGAACACTACTGTGTGCGATAGGATGAGGACAGGGGTGGAGTGATTTTCTAAGATTAGCCACTTTTTATTTAAAATCGATTGTGGTGACATATAGATATGACTTGTATTGAGTTGAGGGTGCAGATCGAGATTTCTATGAAATATTTACAGCCTTTTTTCACGCATATTTATTAGGATGGGTCACGAAAATAAATTGCAGCGGTCACCCCCAGAAATGAAGATTGGATTGTTCAATGATGATCTACAAAATATTTCGTCACTGGGTCAAGCCATCTGTGAGCTAAACGCTCCTGAAAATCATGTTTTTCACGTGTAATTTTTTTATGATGCCTTTTTGCCCAAATTTTTTTCTGATTTAATAGAACCTTGGAAGCACTTTAAATAAAAGTTTTTATACTTGTCTTAGGATAACTCATTTGTCGTATTATTGGACGTTTATATTGTTTTTTTATGGTTTTCAAGGTCACAGCTAAAAACTCATATTTCTTGAAAACATTATGTAAGAGATGTAATGAAAAATTTATAGGAGGAATTAATACCTTTCAAATGATGCCTAAATGATGAATATCGGACGAGAAATGACTTCACTGATTCCATTTTTGTGAAATAATTTAATGTAGGCGATGACTTTCACAGCCAAAATGTTCAAACACTTTTTACAAAAATGAGCGCTGCGGCGTCAATTTCATTCCGATGTTCGTCATTTCAAAGGTATTGACTGCCGCTATTTATGTTTCATAAAATACTAACACCAAATACGAAAAAGTTTTCAGTAGTCACTGTGAAAATCAAAAAAAAACTATAAACGTCCAATAATTCGACCAATAAGTTACTCTGAAACAAGAATCAAAATTTTCAGTGCTTTCCAGGGTCTATTATTTCAGAAAAAAAATTTTGGAAAAAATGCAACACAAAAAAAAAATTACACAGGAAAACATGATTTTTAGGGTTATTTTCAGGAGCGTTTAGCTCACAGATGGCTGGATCTAGGATCGAAATATTTTGCAGATCATCATAAAACAATCTAAACTTTATATTCGTGGGGTGGCTGGAACTTGTTTTCCATTTGTATGGACGGCGACCCAGCCAAATATTTATACACTCCACCAGGAGTAAATTTTTTATAAAACCCACAAGGAAGCGAGAAAGTCCTATCGTTTACTCAACGGCTCAGATTAACATTCTGAGTTGATTTACATTTTTCCATCGATCTATCCATCTATTCATGTACTATAGGGTGGTCAATTTACAATTTTACATTTGAAATGCCGATTAATTTGTCTTTGAAAGGCAGAATAACATTAATTTTTATTTCCAGACATTAATTTTTATTTCGAACATAGTTTGGAAATATTAAAAACTTACTGCCAAAGTAGAGAGTTTTTAAGGAAATTTACGTGGAAAAGAAGAAATTTACGTGGAAATTTTTCGCGAAGAGATCGAACTTCAGTTCTGCTTTCGTGAAGCTCATTTTCATTTCGGTGTCTATGTCAATAAGCAAAATTGCCGCATATGGGGTTCAGAGAACCCACACGTGACTATTTAGATATAGCCCCCATACGAATTTCACTCCCGATTTTACTCTTTAAAAATATGTGATATGTAGAGCGAATATATCACATATTTTAACAGATTTTCTTCAACATTGGCAAAACGTATTATATTTCAACTAGTACCACCACCTATGGTGAAAATGTGTTAGATCGAACCTATATCAATTGAAAACAATAGATTGTGAAAAAGGAGAATAGAACACCGAATGGAAAACTGAGTACACACTGAGTTTGGGGTGAACGATAGAGGCTACTGTTTTATAAATTCTAAATTTCTAAGATATTTTGACGCATAAATATTTACGGATTTATAAGAATGAATTTAATTAAAAAATATTTTTTTGGCAATAACACATCACACGGATCGAAAGTTATAGAAGAAATATTATTTTTCACATTATTTCATTATTATTTCAGAGTGTGAGTGATGGAAGCAAATTAATACAAATTTTGCTTTTGTATGGGAGCCCCCTTAAGCATTTGGGACGGAAAATTAATGGGGGTTAGCCGGGAAATTCTGGGCCTTTCTTTTATAAAAATAGACAAACGTAGGGGGGGGCACTGATAGTGAGGGTAGGTGTGTTCTGAGAAAATATTGTGAGTTGGTTATACATTTGACTCCGCTAGGATCCTCCTTGGGACAGTTTGCTTTTGTATGGGAGCCCCCTTAAGCATTATAAGAAGTCTTTCAACTTTTCCCCTTAAGGAATGTTGATAGGGGGTAGGTATATTTGGTGAAAATGTTTGGGGAGGGAAAATTAATGGGGAAGGGAAAGGTCTTACACTGCTCTCCTCTAGGGACTACTGCCGGAAAATGTTGACCCTTTATTAACAAAAAATATAAAAATTGACAAATGTATCGGCGGATATGCCGATGGAGGGTAGGTGTGTTCTGAGAAAATATTGTGGATTGGTTATTCATTTGTTATGGGGCTTTTTTATGTATTTTTACCCCTTTTCCCTCACCTTGGATCCCGATGAGCGACTACTTGCACCCACTCAACCATCCTAATTTTTTGGATATTTAAATGAGTTTTGTAGTTATTGTATCCAAACTTGCACCCAACTGTGAGGAGCAATAAGCTTTAAATTGTCAAAAAAACTCAGAAACACAATTATTTGACATGAGATGTTTTTACAGCTCACCGACTATTAGTTCATACAAAATAAATAAATTTTTAATTTATTTGATTTATAAAGAGTGATTTTTTTGAGGTTAGGATTTTCATGCATTAGTATTTGACAGATCACGTGGGATTTCAGACATGGTGTCAAAGAGAAAGATGCTCAGTATGCTTTGACATTTCATCATAAATCGTCTTACAAACGAACAACGCTTGCAAATTATTGAATTTTATTATCAAAATGCGTGCTCTGTTAAGAAAGTTCATTGCGCGCTTCCATTTTATGGTCAGTTTAATCGACCCACTGAAGCGGCTATTCGGGCTATTGTGACTAAATTTCGCACCAAATTTACATTGTTGGACATTAAACCACCAACACGCTTACGTAGAGTGCGAACTGAAGAAAATATCGCAGCTGTATCGGCCAGTGTTAATGATGACCACCAATTTTCGATTCGTCGCCGTTCGCACCAATTGGGTCTCTGTTACTCAAAAACGTGGAAATGCCAAAATTGGACTAAGCGGATGGACCACCTAAGACGCAGCCGCGGTCAACATTTAAATGAAATTATCTTCAAAAAGTAAATGTCATGGACCAATCTAACGTTTCAAATAAAGAACCGATGAGATTTTGCAAATTTTATGCGTTTTTTTTTAAAAAAAAGTTATCAAGCTCTTAAAAAATCACCCTTTACAAAACTAGATAAAATATCTTTCATTCATATATTTATATAAAGTAACCTCTAACTTTCACCCTAAACTTCACCCCCACAGTGTGGAAATGACATAGCTTTATGATCAGTTCCCAATTTCAAAATTATTCAAAAATAAGATTTTTTTGAATTTATACCATGACATTTTTAAAATGAAATTTCATACATTTCATAAGTCATTTCAATTTTCAAATTAGTTAAAACAAATTCAGATTTCTATATAAAATTTATTAATAATATATTTTGTTAACCGGGGAATAGAACATGATGACGGAGATCGACTCAGATTATCCATGAGGTTTCATGTTGACCCAAATTTTACAATTTGTCAATTTTTACAATTTCTGCTAGTTTAGTTTTATTCTACAATAAACTCGGTGTATTGGTAATAACTCAATCTGTATAGTGTTTCTTTCATTTTAAAAACTCACTTGCTAAATAATTTTGCTTGTTAAATTAATTTTTATCATCATTCTCTCAGAATACTTTACTCAGTGCCGCAAATTTTCTGATACGCGACAACATTGAAATATGTATGTCTGTATTTACATACCACAAATCTTTTCGACAATTTTAAACAAGTTTAGTTAGCAATTTGAGGGCCACACGCAGAGACATTTATTCCAACACAATTGACATTTGGATGATTCGAATGGTTTCTTCGCCATTGAGCCTATCTATAGATGCATATGTATATGTAGGTGTGTGATTATTGCCAGCAACAACAAACAACCAATTACTGTCGAAAGTGAGATATATGAGATTCAATCAACCTTTCACTTATTGATACAAATCATTTTACCAAAATTGACATCAAATCCACAAACAAATATACGAATGGATGGATAGATAGATACATCTGCATATATATTATACGAGTAGGTATGTATGTATATATTTTGCTACCTTTTCCTAATAGACACCTAATTGGCATAGAAGATACTATTACCCAACAAACTCAATTACTCTAGGCCAGTGGCTACATTTATAAATTTTATGACTCTAACAGGGAAAAACCAACAATATTTAGTGGCAAATTATTGTGATGCCATGCCAAAGGGAACGATTGATTATTTTTTATTTCCGCCTGCATGGTGAAAGAGTAGGGGTAAGTTTGATGGTACCTAATGAACAAACCTGTGTATTATGTTTATATTCGAAATTTAAATATGGGACTTGCAATTTATCCCAAATTTGGTGGACTGGTTTACAAGGAGGTCAGCATTAAATAGTTTCTTAAAACTCGGTTTTGGAATTTGTGAAATGTCTATTATATCCTGTATTGTCATATTTGATTAGATTTTCTAACAATCGAGTAACTATTCTTTCCGGGGTGTCTTGAGGATTGGGTTTATTATTTTACCTCTTCGTCGTTTCAGCTACTGCAGTGATCGTTGAATTGAAGTTTCATTCATCACGAATGATTAGCGACACTGGGTCCACTCTTTATACTCTGGATGAGAAGGAATCTGGCGACATTTTTTATATATATTCTGTCAAAGCTTTTAGTGATATATTAGGGTAATCTATGAAGATACCATTTTTACAGCCCCAATCAAGACATACTCTGACAACTCGTCTGCTTTATCGTCCCACTAAAAGATCTTATATCCATAGATTAAGACTTAGCCTTCAAACTACTTGAAACAAATTTCTGAAAACCAATCTTAGTCCATATCGTTAAAGAAATAAATGCAAATGCCACATGTGGCACCGAATTGTGTGATGGGTTGGCTCATTGTTTTGCTTTTCCTAGAAACAATATAAATAGAATAGCTCTTACACAGCCAACACATACACGTGCTTATTATATGCATAAATAAATAACTAAGCAAAATGGTCTTAAGGATGTCGATAGATCCTTACATATGTAGGTATGTATCTGCATATATACATACATCCATACATACATCTGAAGAAAACAATCAAATAGCAAAATCCAACAAACTATTGTCATGGTCAGCACACACACATTCATATATATATATGGGGATATATGGACTGTTTATTTTGAAAGTGGCATAAATCCATTTCCTCTGAAATAGAGATATTGATCAACAGAGCCTTATTATAAGATATTTAGCAGTATAAACGTAAGCTTTGGATTCTATAACGACTCAGTACATATTGATGCCGAAAATAATTTGCATACCCTTCACTAGGGTATTATGTGTTTGTGCATTTGTTTGTAACAGCCAAAAGGAAACGAGATATAGCCATCGTTTATTATACAGATCGGCTCAGAATCACTTTCTGAGTCGATTTAGCAACTATTCTTGTAATCAAAGTACAGGTCGCAATTATTGTCCGATCCTTAAGAAAATTGCCAAACTGCGGGCCAAGGACGAATTAGGTTCATTGGTTCTTTCTTTTGCTAAATTAGATTGGACCAAAACCGAAAAATGCTTCCTTAGGACTTCGTTTAGGAGAATTTGACAAATTCAAAATAAAGTTTTGAAAAATGTATGTTTACTCAAAAATCTGATGGTTAGAACTAAAAGCATTGGTGAGATTAAATGTTTCGTTTGTATGCCCACCTGAAAGCATACTGGCATCTAAACGGATGGAGCTAGGACGTCCAACTTTTGCATGAATATGTCTTATAGTTGTAGATGTCTTATATTTGTAGATGCTCTATAATACACATTTTACATGGGATCATGACCAAATTTTCAGAATCATGTGGACCACATGGGTCTATGTTTTGATATAGCCCCATACAAATGTACCTGCGATTTACAATATTACTGCTTTAAAATGCACATTTTGCATCGGATCTTGAACAAATTTCACACACAATGCTACATTCAGACTAGAAACACGTAGTTTGAAAGCCAGTTATATAGGTCACGGTTTTGGTATAGCTCCCATACAAATGGGCCCCCATTTTACAGTATTATCGCTTTAGAACCCACATCTTACATTGGATCTTTTATAGCATTTTGCAGATCGAGATATGTTTCAATAAAGAATACATACTTTGAAATTGATCTATAAAGGCCCGATTTTTAATGCAGCGCCCTTACAAATGGGCCCCACTTTAATTATTACCTAGCTAGGACCCACATTTTACATCAGAAGTTTTTCAAATTTTGCAAATCATATTATATTTCAACTGTGAATACTTACTATGAAAATCAAATATATGGGTCCATATTTTGGTATAACCCCCATACAAATTGGGCCCCATTCTACTATATTACAGCTCTAGAAACTACATCTTACATCGGATCTTGATTAAATTCTGCAGATCGTGATATATTTCAATAAAGAATACATACTTTGAAATTGATCTATAAAGGCCCGGTTTTTAATGTAGCGCCCTTACAAATGGGCCCCCACTTTAATTATTACCTAGCTAGGACCCACATTTTACATCGGAAGGTTTTCAAATTTTGCAAATCATATTATATTTCAACAGTGAATACGTTAGTACGTGAAAGTCAAATATATGGGTCCATATTTTGGTATAACCCCCATACAAATTGGGCCCCATTCTACTATATTACAGCTCTAGAAACTACATCTTACATCGAATCTTGATCAAATTCTGCAGATCATGATATATTTCAACTAGGAATACCTACCGAGAAAAACTTTATATGCTCGTGTGTTGGCACATGCCCCAAGTATTGTTATAGGGCCCATTCAAATGTCCGTCCGATTCATCCTATTGCCAATGTTTAATCTGCAGTGATCAACTTTTTTAGATCATGTTATAAAGAGTGATTTTTTGAGGTTAGGATTTTCATGCATTAGTATTTGACAGATCACGTGGGATTTCAGACATGGTGTCAAAGAGAAAGATGCTCAGTATGCTTTGACATTTCATCATGAATCATCTTACAAACGAACAACGCTTGCAAATTATTGAATTTTATTATCAAAATGCGTGCTCTGTTAAGAAAGTTCATTGCGCGCTTCCATTTTATGGTCAGTTTAATCGACCCACTGAAGCGGCTATTCGGGCTATTGTGACTAAATTTCGCACCAAATTTACATTGTTGGACATTAAACCACCAACACGCTTACGTAGAGTGCGAACTGAAGAAAATATCGCAGCTGTATCGGCCAGTGTTAATGATGACCACCAATTTTCGATTCGTCGCCGTTCGCACCAATTGGGTCTCTGTTACTCAAAAACGTGGAAATGCCAAAATTGGACTAAGCGGATGGACCACCTAAGACGCAGCCGCGGTCAACATTTAAATGAAATTATCTTCAAAAAGTAAATGTCATGGACCAATCTAACGTTTCAAATAAAGAACCGATGAGATTTTGCAAATTTTATGCGTTTTTTTTTTAAAAAAAAGTTATCAAGCTCTTAAAAAATCACCCTTTATTTAGTCTACTCGGAATATCTGCCTAAAAATTGGATCAATTAGCATATTATTTACCATCATCGTTAAATTTGACCAAAAATTAATTAAAATTGCTCCCATGAAACACCTGCGTTTCGTAATCAAAGCGAGGTATATCGCAGGGAGTGGTGGATGGGTATTATATAGTCGGCCCCGCCCGACTTTAGCCTTTCCTTACTTGTTTTTATTTGTAGATGGTGAAATGGGACAAAAAGGAAAAAAATGCTACCTATCGAACGACAACAGATAGAAACACGATAGTGTTTACCAACTATAGGGTGATTTTTTAAGAGCTTGATAACTTTTTTTTTTAAAAAACGCATAAAATTTGCAAAATCTCATCGGTTCTTTATTTGAAACGTTAGATTGGTCCATGACATTTACTTTTTGAAGATAATTTCATTTAAATGTTGACCGCGGCTTCGTCTTAGGTGGTCCATCCGCTTAGTCCAATTTTGGCATTTCCACGTTTTTGAGTAACAGAGACCCAATTGGTGCGAACGGCGACGAATCGAAAATTGGTGGTCATCATTAACACTGGCCGATACAGCTGCGATATTTTCTTCAGTTCGCACTCTACGTAAGCGTGTTGGTGGTTTAATGTCCAACAATGTAAATTTGGTGCGAAATTTAGTCACAATAGCCCGAATAGCCGCTTCAGGGGGTCGATTAAACTGACCATAAAATGGAAGCGCGCAATGAACTTTCTTAACAGAGCACGCATTTTGATAATAAAATTCAATAATTTGCAAGCGTTGTTCGTTTGTAAGACGATTCATGATGAAATGTCAAAGCATACTGAGCATCTTTCTCTTTGACACCATGCCTGAAATCCCACGTGATCTGTCAAATACTAATGCATGAAAATCCTAACCTCAAAAAAATCACTCTTTATAAACGGCTACAGCTAGAACGATGAAATTCGGTGTGTACATCCATCCATGAAAAAAAGCCATTTTTTCCAAATTCGTACTTTTAGGGAGTTAAATTGGATAAAGGGGATATAAAATGTACCAACTAAATGGCGCAGTTAGAATCATGAAATTTGGAGTATACATTTCTCTGAAAAATAAAAATTCGTACTTTCAAGGGATACAATGGGAGTAGAGGGATAAAAGTGGTACCAAATAAACGGCTACAGCTGGAATGATGAAATTCGTTGTGTACATTCATCTAATTGATTAGACACGTAAACGGCTGGAGCCAAGGTCATGAAATTTTCAGGTTAGTTCCCACATATGATGTAGACGCCGACCAAGAAAGGGTTTTACGAAATTCGTACTTTTAGGGGATAAAATGGGACAAAAAGGGAACCTTCGTCCTGCCTAAATGGCAGGTGCTAGAAACATGAACATGATTTGGTGTTGGCCTTGCTCTTACCATGCAGATGAGAATGAAAATAAAGGAATAAAAGGGATTCTTCGAAATGTGTACTTTTAAGGGAGGAAGGAGACAAAATGGGATAAATTTGTACCAATTAATGTAATGCAGCTATATTCGTGAAAATCGGTATTTGCATTTACATGACAACGTAGACGTGCAACATAAATGGATTTTCCGAAATTTGCATTTCTAAGGGCCGAGCAGAACAAAAAGGGATAAAAATGGTACCAACTAAAGTAATATAGCTACAATCGTGCAATTTAGTATCCAAATTCCTCTCACCGCATAGCAGCGCAATACGAATGCAATTTTTTACTTTTGGAAGGTGAGAGTCACAGAAGGGATAAAAATGGTACCAACTAAATTATTGCAGCTGGAGTCATGAAATTTATTATGTAAATTCCTCCGACAACGTAGAAGGGCAATCTAAATGGGTTTTTCGAAATTTGACCTTAAGGCAAAAAGGACTAAAAAAAAGGTTCCAACCTCCGACTTCGTATTCGGGCAACATATATTGATTTATTGGAATTTGACCGTTTAAGGAATGAGCGGGACAGAAATTGATACAAATGGTACCAACTAAAGTATAACGGTATTATGTATATATAAATGAATTTTTGTACTTTGAAGGAGTGAGCGGCACAAAAAGGGATAAAAATAGTACCAACTAAAGTGTTGCAGCTAGAATTGTGAAATTTGATATGTAAATTCCTCTGACGATGTAGAAGCGCGGTATTTTTTTCTAATTTGTACTTTAAAAGTGTGTGCAGGACAAAAAGGGATAAAAATAGTACCAGCTAAAGTATTGCAGATACAATCGTGAAATTTGGTGTGTAAATTCTTCGGACAACGTAGAAGCACAATCTAAATGGGTTTTTCGAAATATGTACCTATAAGGGGCGCAATATAAATGCATTGTTGTACTTTTAAGGGGTGCGCGGCAAAAATGGGCATGAAAAATGGTACCAACTAAAGTATTGCAGCTAGAATTGCAGTAAAATTGTTTTTTTTTTCGAAATTTGTACTTTTAAGGGGTGTGCAGGACAAACGGGATACAAAGGCATGATGATGCATGATACTAGAAATAGTCTCGATCACGAGGAGTGGTTGATTGGTTTCGGGCAAGGATGAATTCTTTGCTAACATTTCAGCCAATAGGTTAGCTTTTGCAACCGAGTTAGTGAATATCTTTTCATCTTCAACAAGAGGACAAGATATCCTTTAGTTATCAGAAATGAACAAAAGCTAATATTTCGTATCTGCGTATATCATAATGAAATATTTAACTAAACTGAGTCAGATCTGACCAATATTTATCGGAAAATGGAACCTTTAAACCTATGTACCAAAACATAAAAAGACTTCTGCTATATTATATCTTCTAAATCTCACTAATTGCAAATAGTTTTATTGAATTGTTTTTGTAACTTAAGTGAACTTATGTCACTATCAAAATAAGCACTTCTACTCATGTATGTTGGTATAGGCCATCCACGCCGACATACTCTACGTGTACATATACAAATTGACTTTGCTGCTGCTGCTGTCTTAGTAAATCTAACTTATGGCACCGCAGGACTATTATAGTGTTTATTAAGCCAGTATTAGCCCTATATGACTTGTCAACTTGCCAGGCATCTTTATTACTTGGGCTCGGCAAGAGTAGTCGCTATTTGCATTTCTACTTGATATTTTATTTAGAGGCACAGAATGTCGCACAGACAGCTGACATGATACGGACCTTATTACGTGTGGTGCGGGTCACGTGTACCAAAGCAAATTGCACTGTCACGAAAGGAACGAATTTTCCGTGACATCTTAAAAAGTTCTGAAGTAAAGCTCCCCAAATAATATCCCATTAAATATAATACATTATATTCGTATTGAATCGATTTAATGATGTGAGTGTTCCTCAAGGGATACATTAATAGTTTCAATACTTAGATTTCATGAAGACAGATCACAGAGAAAAAAATAGAATTTGAAATCGATTAAGATTTCGGACAGCTGTGAATTTTTAATAAAAATAAAATTTGACCATGAGGGGAACTAAAAACACGTTTGTGTCGCGAATGTTGAATATTTCAGAGATCTATTTTGGAAGCCGAGCTACCCTAATATGTATGTCTATTTGAATACACCATCCAAGTAATGGCATGTACATACAAATGTACGTATACATGCCGACACATGACAATTTTAAGGGTCATTCGTTGTAGTCTGCAAATAACTCTTATTGTATTGTATTTATTGGGGTATCCTTTATGTTTTGTCCTTTCGTCCTTGTGCTTAGTGTGGTCTGTTGTGCTGTGCTGTATACACGTGTATGTGCATGTGCTCTTCGGATGAGGGTTCCTAAATGTATTCCTAATGACTGAGACATTGTTGCGCAAGGGTTTCATCCTTCGTCTAATTGATTTGATTTGTTTGTCACACTTCCTTCCCCTTCCCCTGGCGCTGCCCATTATGATTGATTATTGGCAGGCAACAACAGAAATATTACATTAGTTTTGAACATAATTTGACATAAAAGTTTTTCGTTGTTTTGTCACAAACATCCAGCAGAATGTGTGTGCGGGTGTGAATGTGGACGAATGATGCCGCCCCAAACTGGTGAGAATTGTGACACAAGAAAATCTGTAAACTTTGCCAAATTAAATCAAAAACATTTCTGTGTAACTTCTGATGAAAACTTTAATAATAATAAACGAAATTAAGATAAATGTCCTTAGATAAGAGAGAAGTTTATGCATTAAAAATATTAAGGATATTTGTCCAGTAGCATATTTTGGTCGAATCTTTAGAAATTTAAGTGAACATTTGAGGTGGGTTTAGTCGTTTTTTATAAAGGTTGATTTTAAGAAATAATTCAAAATAGATTTTACATGAATTGATTTGAAGAGAATGTCTGAGCAATAGCAACAAGTCTGCGCTTTATTTGAAAACATGATTAAATGAAAAATATCATTTCGACAAATTTTAACGTAGAACCATAGATATACAAGCATATTCACTATTCCAAAACATTTTCTAGTCAAATGGTTGGACTGTACATGGTGTTGCAGACAAACAATATATTTTTGGAAAACAACCTTCGTTCAATAACAAAATTATGGCAATGTTGAAATTTAAGTAAATTTTTTATTCTGTAAATCTTACTGAAATTTTGACCTTAGCTGAGGGCTATTAGATACAAACTTCCGATTTAAATATAAATTTTCCTGGTGATACTTTCAACTAAGGGAATCATCTTGTTGGGTATCACTCACATTTTGACTTTAGAATCTTAGGCCGATATGAGAGCACGGGTATATAAAACTCTAATGAATTGTACAGCTCAGATAAAACAGCAAGAATAACTATGATAGAGAACTACGACGATTTAAAATCAACTGACGATTACAGTATTTAAAAAACTAACAGATTTTCTCTACTAGGCATGTAACAGACAATAGCTAACTGATCTGAATAATTTTTTTATTCAAAAAGCTACTAGGTTTAATCAAGTCGTACAATAACCCTGTCCACGTTTGGAACAGAGTAGCGACCCTATATTTCTGAAATGGCATGTTGAGCAGATCATTTTTTGTAGAATAAACTTATAGTCCAGCTGGTCTGAGTTTCTTTTTATAGCGGGTCAAAGCTTTCATTTTTTGGTCGAAGGGAGCAATGTAAGTGAAAGTCCGGCCGGACCGAACTTTATATAACCTCCACCATGGATTGCATTCCACAGGGGATGTCGAATTTTCGTAGAAGTGCAGTAATATTACAGAAAAATATAATTTTTTTAATATAGCCAAACCAAAACAAATACAAATATTGAAAAAATAATTTTGTAAATAAATATAATATTTTAATTATTTCAAACCACTCTTATAAGGCAAGGCTACCAATACGTCAATTCAAAAAATGACTATTCTTATAATTATATTTTCAAAAGGCTTAAATACCATAAATATTGGTAGATTGTGGGTGCTACAGTTGGTTGTATTTCCATTCTATTTTAATTCCAAAAGTAAAAATTTTGAAAATCCATTATCAGACGTACTAACTTCATAATTCAACCAATTTTTGACGTAAAAGAAAAAGTACGAATTTGGGAAAAACTTTTTATATTTCTTGTCTATGCAGTCAGAGGAATGTATACACCGAATTGCATGATTCCAGCTGCGACCATTTGGTTGGTACCATTTTTACCCCCTTGACGTTTCTACTCAATTAGAAATTCATCATTCTAGCTGTAGTCGTTTAGTTGGTACTATTTGTATCCCTCTGTATCATTGTATCCCTTGAAAGTACGAATTTCGAAAATCAGTTTATTTTCCGTGTCTACGCAGTCAGCGGAATGTATACTTCGAATTGCATGACTCTAGCTACGGTCATTTGGTTGGTACTATTTTTATCCCCTTTTTTCATTTTAACCTCAAAAAGTACGAATTTCGAAAAATCTGTTTATTCTAAGTATCTACGCAATCAGAGGAATGTATACATCGAATTTCATTATTCTAGGTGTAGCAGTTTGGTTGGTACCATTTTTATCCCTACGTACACATTGTATCCCTAGAACGTACGAATTTGGAAAAAAAACTTTTATTTTTCATGTCTACGTAGACAAAGGAATGTATACTCCGAATTTCATGACTCTAGCTGCGGTCATTTGGTTGGTACTATTTTTATCCCCTTTTTCCATTTTGACCCCAAAAAGTACGAATTTAGAAAAATCAGTTTATTTTCCGTGTCTACACAGTCATGGTTTTGTATTCACCGAATTTCTTTATTCTAGGTACAGCCGTTTGGTTGGTACCAATTTTATCCCTCTGTTCCCATTTTACCCATTAAAAGTACGAATTTGGAAAAAAATACTTTTATATTATGTATCTACTCAATTAGAGGAATGTACACACCGAATTTCGTGTTTCTAGCTGTTGTCGTTTAATAAGTACCATTTTTATCCCTTTTTTGCCCAATTTCACCCCCTACAAATAAGAATCACTTTATGGTGCACGTTTTTGGTATAAGGGTAATGCGCATACCAAATATCAAGCAAATATAAACAGACATATTCAAAAAACATGCTTAAATACGCTAAAATATTAGGGATTATTATGGGTATTTTAAGTCCTTGTGAGGGAAAAATTTTCCCTTTGGGCCGATTTCGCCCCGATTTCAATCCCAACCGATCTACGACTATAAGACGCATATGTGGAAAATTTGAACGTTCTAGGTCCAATCGTTTAAATGCGAACGTGCTTTCAACAGACGGACGGACGGACATGGCTAGATCGTCTTAGAATTTTATGACGATCAAGAATATATATACTTTATAGGGTCTCAGGTCAATATTTCAAGGTGTTACAAACGGAATGACAAAGATAGTATACCCCCATCCTAGAGGTGGAGGGTATACAAATGTTGAGAGAATTCTTATTCTCATAATATATTCTGGCATTTTATGTGGATTATTTTTGTGGGAAATCTTAACCCTCCAGCTGCTCTCTTTATTGGTCGATTTGACCCTTTTCGAGAAAATCCAAAAATACATTTCAAAAAGGACATTAAATGATTGAAGTGTTCAACGAAAAAAAAAGGATTGAAAATTTCAGTGGGGTAACCAAAGACACCAATTTTGTAAATAAAGCTCTTCAGGCTTAAACGGTCTTAATTGTTGGACAGTGTAATTAGTTTCGCACTCAACTTCATGGTGTACAATGCATATCTTTTCACCAATCCCTGTTTCATGTTTGAGGCCAGGAAGAAGAGCATGGGGGATAGGATCTAGATAATAAGGTGGTTTAAAATTGAAGAAACATTCTGGTGGTTGTATTGGTGGTGGTTCATTATTTGAAACTGAAAATTGATTTTATGTGAAAGATAACTTTATGCCATAAATCTTTTTTTACTAAACCAACACTCGAGGGATTTTCCTTATAAATACAGCCCATTGCGTTGGCCGAAGGATATTTGAATTTCTGAATATCGTAATCGGCGGGAAAGATATTTGCGGATAGTACGAGCGAAGAACGAATTCATTCTGTAATATTTAGTGCGACCGTTCAATCGACAGCAAATGGGTTAGAATTTCTGAATCCTCATTCTCACGTCGGAATAAGATCACCAATATCCGAAGAACAAACATGGAAGTAGCGATAGACAACGGCACACACAGTGATCAAGGGACACAATAGAATTGGATATTCTACCATCCTCTGAACACGGTCAAGTACCTCCAAAGAAGATCTTGGTACGGATGTGGCGCATTTGCAAGTCCGATTTTCGTTTTTTTTTTTTAACAATGTGGTCTGTTTCTATCGGTTTTTGATATGGTTAAGTTTCCCTCAAGACCGTTTTCGTCCATTTTTAATCACAGCCGATCTGTAACCATTTAAAACACATATGGTGAAAATTTGAACCACATTTCCTCCAGACGAACATTGACTTTCAATTATAGCACGACAAGGTGATGCCAATGGATTGACATAATATATACAATACACCCTAAGGTGGCGGGTTTAATAAGTAAGCAAAGGTAAGCGTAGATGCAATTACCGGATGATTAAAAATTACCATGAAAACATACTAAATCATTGTGCAACATTTGATTCAAAGATGAATCTCATATTCACGACATACATCAGGAAATGTGGCATGAACGCCAGCCCCGGTAGTCAAGTTGGTAGCGTGCTCGGCTATCAGCATGGGGGTTATAGGTTCGGTTCCCACCAGAGGCTTGGGTCTGTAGCTGCAATAACTAGCTACAATCGTCTTAGTCACCCTGCTCAATTCTTGGCTCCAAAATTACTATTACTGACGAACGCTATTTAATATGAAGCAAATCGGTTCAGATTTAAATATAGCCCCATACAAATGTTGCTCACGATTCGGCACAGTAACTTACAATTCAACTAGAAACATGTGGATTGGTTCAAATTTCGCTCTCGATTTAATTATTTCCCCACTAGAGACCACATATATAAACCGATGCTCTTCAACACTTTATACTTGCACTAGAAATATCTACGGTGACAGTGAGTCAGATCGGTTTGGATTTATGTATAGCTACCTTACAAATTTCCTCCCGATTTTACTTTTTCTGATCTACAAACAAGATAATTTAAGCGATTTTTTCCAAATTTGTCAACGCATTTGTCAGAATCATTTATGCTAAGAGTGTGTAAGATCGGTTCAGATTTATATATAGCTCCCATGCAAATTTCGTTCTCGATTTGACTTTTTGCGTTCTAGAGGCCAAATATTTTAAACGATTTTCTTTAAATTTGGCACAGTACCTTAGCTATGGTGAAATTGAGTAAGATCGGTTCAGATTCAAACATAGCTCCCAATTTGACTTTTTCCGCCCACAGAGTACCCATACAAAACCGTTCCCGATATCATATTCTTCTCGAAGATCTTGGATCGGACTACAAATCCAATCTATTCATTAGCGGATGACAGCAACCTCTGTCATTCATACTCATTCGATCATAGACCAAGTCGCCAAGAAATTGATGACAAAAGGCGATTGATGGACGAGTCACTCAGCCAAGATTTACTGGCCATTTCCAAATGGGGTCAGGTGAGTAGAGTGGATTTTCACAAGCTATTCACTGATCAAACGGTGTCGTCGATTTCTATGAACGGTGTTGATGTTGAGCAATCGGACACTCTTGATGTTCTGGACATGAAAATACATTGCGATGTTCGTTGGACAAAACATGTATTTGATGTGTCGAAAGAAGCATTCAAGTGTCTTGGCTTTTTAAAGCGGTGTAGGAAATGCTTCACTCCCTCCGATCTTCTCAATATCTACATTACGTACATCAGACCTAAGATGGAATACAACTCCCATATATGGTCAGGTGCTATAAAGATCTTGCTTGGAGCTACTTGACCGTGTTCAGAGGAGGGCGATGATGTTGATAGGTGACAGCAGGATATCCAATTCTGATGTCTCTCTTGAACATCGTCGTAATGTGGGATGTGTGGCGCTGTTTTATCGATACTTTTATGGCGTTTGTTCCTCGGATATTCGTGATCTCATACCGGATGTGAGGACTTTCGGTAGAGATACGCGACTTTCAAGGAATCCATTTGTTGTCGATTAGACAGTATATAGTCGGCCCGCCTGACTTTAGCTTTTCCTTACTTGCTTTCGATTAAGCCCTGTCCGTCTGTTACTTCTGACTTAGGCTTTAGGCTTTTAATTTATCTTCTGTACAAATTTCCCGTTGTATATGACATTAGTTTTTACCAATATTGAAGGTAAACTACTCTGGTCTATGGAAGACTACAGTTTGATATATGGTCCATAAAATCTCAAAATAATTGCAAATATATCCAACATTTTCTTTCCATAAGCTTTATCTACGAATGATTCTAAAAAAATCTGTAATGGGAATGAGAGTGGAGTGTATCATATAGTCGGCCCCTCCAGACTTTAGTCTTTCTTCACTTTTTTAATCTGTATCATTTAACTCAAAAATATTAAATTTGAAATAGTAATACCAGTGGTATTTTAGTTCCGATATCATTACATTCTTCTCGAATATTTTAATGAATCTCTTTTCAGAACACAAACCAAAGACCCTACATGGTCTAAGCATAACTTATCGAAAAACAAAAAAAAACATAATAATTTGATAATTTGATAAACATCAATTAATTCTCAAGTCTTCTGTTTTTTTTTTCAAGCTGGAATGTTAAATAAATTTCACTTGTTTACTATGCCTTTGTGAATGTGCTTTCAAGTGCAGACTTACTCATCGACGAACATTATTTTATTTGCTTCATTTTCTTTCAATGGTGGTAATTGCAAAATTCAATTTGTTCAAATTGTTCGAATTTCTCGTATAGCACAAGCCCGCACCATTACGTGTCTCACTTCAAGTTGATTAAATTAAATTAAAGTGTAGCGGCGGCAACAATGTTGTTTTGTTCCCTTCCAAAGAAATGACAATCAATAAATTTAATAATTTATGGTTTGCTGAAGTCAACAGAACAAAATCGTTGTGTTCTTTCTCCTTTCTTTTTCAATCATTATTTTCACTTTGATTTTCTGGACACAGAATTTATTGAAGTTTCTCATCAGAGTTGATGAACTAAGGTGGCCCACAGTCACGTAAACCCGGTGACATATCACGAAACATAGGCAAGGGCCGAGTAGTAAATATAAATCTGGTCTCCTCACTCTCCTAAACTCCTCGCCAGCAATGCCGTGACCAATTGTTGGCTACTTCACATCACACATGGACTTGGACATGGACGTTATTTGTCTAGTCAAGTGCTATTTGCAATCATTGTCCTGAATGTACCCCATCACACACATTGTTATTGTAATAAGGACACTAGAGTGAGTGTGTGTGTGTGTGAGAGAGTTGTCTGATTGCTTGTGTGTTGCGAGTGACGGGTGTGTGTGAGTGTATGTTATTGTAAAGGTTAAAAGACACTTAATAGTTCAACATTGAATATCCTTTTCCTTTCGTGTTCGTCTTTCGTTTCGGCCTCCTCCTCCTCCTCGCCATCTCCATGAGTGACTGAGTGTGTTTGTCTGGGTGTATGCCGGCTCTTGTTGAGATTACTCAGCAATTCGTTAGCCTCTTGTTTTTCTGGTCATTCGTCACGTATTCCATAGGCGCCATAATATGGCAAACCAACTTAGAAGCCATAATTCAATTTGTTTGGGTTTGGTTACCACATACTGTGAGCACCAACACCACCAGCCAACACCAACATCCCCCTCACCGGCACCCTCAAAAAAAACTCTCACACGCAAGAACATGAAGGCGGCTCAGCATAGACCACGTCACGTCAAGGAAAAGGGATGTGACCGTAGTTGGCGGCTCTGGGGTGGTGGCTATGGTGTGGCGAATGTTCGAGCAAAGTTTTTGCATGTCGACAAATTTACATTGTTTGCCCGGCACAAAAAATGGCATTTGCAAAAATACCGACAAAAAATAGAGGATGTGGCCAAAGTTGAAGCGGATATAAACTTTAGAGCAGAGAGCTGTTAATGGGAGTGTGCAGGGAGAATATTAATTTCAACAGTTTGTTAAATAAACTGAAAAGTATAAATTTAATGAAAAAAAAAACACAAGAAGAAGAAAAAAACAATTTTCGGGTTTTTTGCTGGCTTCTTGTCGACCTGCCAGAGTGGTGAATCGTGGGCGTTTCACTGAATGTATGAAACTTTTGACTATGCAAATTTCACGCTATTGAAATAATTTTGTTTGGCCCCACAAATATGATGAGTGGAATGTGGTAAGCAGAAAATTACATGGGAATTGATGTCAGTGCAATCGTTGTTTGGACACAAACTTCAGTACGAATCCGTTAGTTTCATAAAGTGTATTAAACCGGGTCGGTTTGTGTGGATAGTATAAATGCTCTTTTGCGAACAGAAAATTATTCCTAGACTTCGATGAATACCCCCAAATATTTCAGTTATATATTTGCTAACGCCAAGCTTTACAAACCCCCAAAATAGCCGACTATATGATACACTCCACTTTCTCTCCGAATACAAATCAATTCGGTAAAAAATAGAAAACGGAACGGACATTGCTAAATCGAATCAAAAAGTGATTCTAAGTCGATCGGTATAATTAACAATGGGTCTATTTCGCTTCCTTTTGGGTGTTACAAACAAATACACAAAGACCTAATACTCCCGTGGAGTGTATAATAATTATAGGTCGATCGATCTACTTCTCTTCCGATACGGGTGTAACACGCAAGAATACAGTGGATCCATTTGTATGGGAGGGAGCGACAAAAATAGTAAATGAAGAGATATCGACCTGAAATTTTCGGCATAAGCTCTCGTCTCCTTAAATATTGTATTTCGAATAAATGGACGTGGTCGCATAACGATAACGCCCACTTTGCGTACATATATGTCTATATGTGTGTTTTAATATTTCATTTTCGTACTTTTCCGTTTCATATAAAGGAGATACGGACATCAAATTAAAGAGAAGAATATCTGTTTAAAATATTTAAGATTGCATATTATCTCAGCATTAACAACTGTTTCCATTTTCCCCCTTAAAAAGTTAAATTTTATTTATTTTTATTTTGAAAGGGGTAAATTTGAAATGGTTCTCAATACAAATAAAAGAATGACGTTTTAATTGTTTCTAACATACATACCTCTCTTTCATTTGTTATCCATATCGCCTTTGTATGGCTCAGAAAAGTACGTACATAAGTTATTAAACATCTACATTTTGTAAGAATACCTATGTCAACAGAATTAAAATAAATCATACAAGAATACAAAAAATAAACAGTTAAATCACAACAACATCTACATTTTTGCACGTATTTACATGCATTTAACAATAACTTAACTTTTGTAAGAACTGGTTAGGTTTGGTGTTTTGAATAGCATTTTAAGTTAGTAAGCAGCTGAAATTAAAATATTTAATCTTGACACTTTTACCTATATTTGTATACTTATTTGATTGAGGGAATCGAGGGAATAGCTACTAAAACTCCAAGTGAACTTATATGGTTTGTCCATTCAAAAAAACTGCTAATTAAAACCATGTTTTTTTTCTAAACCTAGAATTAATTTATCAAATAATTATAGCTTTAAAATAGTGTTAATAACAATCATTTAAATCTCTTTTATTTACAAATGTATTTTTGCCGACCTGTTTTCGTAATTTTTACTGCTAAAATATCAGTTTTTTCGTGTTCTTTCAATGAACTCTTTGCTTCAATGCAAACTTGCAATTCTATTGATTTTATTGAAGAAATGTCGATAGATATAGATATCACAAAAACATTTTGAACACAGAAGTTTCATGGAATTAGAGACTGTTTACATTGCTACTAGGGTTTGCTACCGGGATTTCCCGCGGAAAAAATCCCGGGAATTTGCACATTTTCAATTTCCCGTATCCCGGTAAATTTGTACCGGATTCCCGCGGGAATTCAGCAGAAAGTTTTACCTATTTCACGCATATTTTTCAACCACTTTTTCACAATAAAATTGTAAAAGGTACAAAATAATTTAAAAAGATAATTTTTAATTAAATATGTGTCAGATAGGCGATATAAATCTTCTACCTTGAATATGGTAATTTATTGTAATTAATATAAACAGATAACGTTTTCAAAATTGTTGATATCTTTATGAAAAAAAGTCTTGATATGCTAATATCTGTGGAGAAATCGTACATGTGTTATACACGATTTTACTACAAAATTAAAAAATATACATACAATATAAAGTAATGTTTAATACATTACTATGTATTAAAAAATTAAATAAATATAAATTTAGGGTTTCGAAGGCACAGGAAATGGAAATGGAAATACAACTCTCGAGTATATAATATCGTTCTCTATCGCGTTCACTTTCTCCATTAAAATTAGAAATAGACTATCTTATGAAAATATAAATTGGTTGTGTGCTTTAAAAATATTTATATTTCATTTTTATACTCTACATCACTTTGTGAATAAGTTTGTTTTACGCCAAAGGTTTTCAACACCGAAATATAATAATTTACTTTATTAAAGTTGAAATGTTTTATTCGGAAAAAATAAGTTTTTTATAGAAAACAATATGTTGACGATTTCCCGTCCTGTCCGGAATTCCGGGAAATCAAAAAAAATAATTCCCGTGTCCCGGGAAGTAAAAATTACGGGAAAATGTAAATCCTAATTGCTACATCCGTAATATACTACATAAACTTTCTTATTTTTGTCGTATGGGCGGGACCACTGTGCAATGGTGTATACGATTTGTTTCTGGTGTGATACGATATTTTTCAATTGGAAAAAACTCCAGGTTTTGCTGAATGTAATTATATTCGAAGGTCAGCTTTGAGGAGTTTTTTTCTTCATATGAAGGATTTTTTGCAATAGAAAGGAGAAGAACCCTAGCAGCGGAAATATCATTGCATGCCTACTGAAAGGATTGTTGGCCTATATTGCAAATACAATCACCATTGCAAATTAACACTTAGTGTCCTATGCACAGTAGGCCTGCACACCTCCCATCCCGAAGGTGGACATCTAGGTGGTCTTGTTGCAGGCCTGAGTTTACAGGCCTTCTTGGGGACCTAGGTTTGAAGTCCTAGGTGGTAATAGAAGGCGGGCCTTCCAGCACGGCTCTTTAAAGAAGACTATGACTAACGACTCGACTAACGAATGTCTACCGATATCTCCACTACACTTAAAATATGTCAGATGATCTCATATTTCTAGCTGCAGCCAGCAGTTTTATCCAAAAAATCACTATAGTTAACATGTGTTTTTGCTTCTCCCGTAAAAGTATGAATTTGAAAATTTCATTTATATTGCTCTTCTACATGGACCGATGAATCTACAGACAGAGTTTCATGATATTTCCTGTAATACTTTTTATACCGATTTCCCCTTAAAAGTAAAAATTAAATTTATTTTTTTGTTTGTTTTATTTCGGTCAGTAATAAATATTTGACTTATACTGGGATATTATCCTGGCTCAAGGCCGTTGTGCATCTAAATTTTTCTAGAAGGCTAATTTATTTACAAATGGCATTCATTACTTGGCTGTACATTACCACTATCATGATTTCTCAGATGTGGAAGTCTTCGTCAGATGGCTTCGCAGCGACTTTTCAACAACATACCCAGACTCGTTATGTAAATGATTCTTTGATTTGAACTGGGATATTGTCCTGGCTCAAGACCATTTTGCATCTATATTTAATAGAATGCAAATTTATTTACAAATGGCATGGTGACATTTATTACTTGGCTGCAGACTACCACAATCATGATTTCGACCATGTCAAAAGTCTTTTCAAGCGTCTTCGGAGCGACTTTTCAAAATCAAACCCGGCCTCTATAAGGAGATGATTCTCACAAACGAACGAGAAGCACAACTCAGACCACAAAAATACAAACGAAAAAACTAAAACAAATGAGCGTTGGCACGGCAGATGTATTGCTGGGTAACTTTACCTGCATGTACACATACTTACATATGCAACTCAATAAGATGCTTGTAGGATAGCATGTGTACTTTTACTTGGTGCGATTTTTTAAACGCAAATTCGGCAAGTGAGTTGTGCTTCTCGTTCGTTTGTGAGAATCATTAGCCAAGTAATAAATGTCACCATGTCATAGATACAAAATGGTCTTGAGCCAGGACAATATCCCAGTTCAAATCAAATATTGATTACAGGCAAAAAAATACACACGAAAAAAACTAAAGTAAATTATTCTCACAAACTTTCTTTCCGAATGTCAGTTAATGTTGTGCTTCTATGTGGTCGGAGAAATGCACGCACTGAATTTTAAGATTCTGGCTGCAAAACTGTGGTTGGTGCCGTTTTTATTCAGTTTCTCCTTTAACGTACAGATTTCGAAAAATCCATTTATATTGCAAGATAGGTACATACCGAATTTCACGACTATATCTGCAATATTTAAATTGTTACCGTTATCATCACTTTTTTCTCTTTCCCCTTATAAATACAAATTTTGAAAATCCTTTCTGTCGTTTGTATGCATGATAAAGGGAAGGAACACAACACAATTTTATGTTTCTAGCTACTGGCGTTTAAATAGGGCGAAGGTTCAGTTTTTATCCCTTTTTGGTCAATTTGAATCCCTAAAAGTACAAATTGTAGACACAAAAGTGGGTCGAAATTCAGGAATTTTTTTCTGGTAGAATAAATAGATACAATATTTGCAAAATTTCAAGCAAATTACTTCTAGTATAATATAAAATATTTATTAAATAATTTTTTCTTAATATCCAGCAATTGCATAATAATCCCAAAAGTACCCCCTCGATTTGTTAAAATATTTTTTTATCTGATAATATTGTCAGTTACACGCTCCATACGTTTCTTGATGGAGTTCCTGGTAAAGTTGGGTGCGACTCACGTGAACAATATCAAATTAAATAACTTACCGTGGAAAGAAAGCTTTAAGGATAATTAGATATTTTTCAAATATATACTTTTTATCCCTTTTCGTCTATTTCCCCCTTAAAAGTATATATCCCTTTTTGTCGTTTACATGCATGCTGAAGGGAAAGTACGCTGCGAATTTTATGGTTCTAACGAATGTTCGATGATTATACCTTTTTGACCCATTTTATGCCCTAAAACTTTCTTATCCCTCGCCTCCATCGCATTTGGAAACTACCCTCTAAATTTCATGACACTGGCTTCAACCGATTGGCCTGGGCGCATACGGTTTATTGGATGTCAGGAAGTAGTTCCTAGGGAACTTTTAAATTCAATGACTAGGACCGAAACAAGTTCTACCTGAACTTGCTTGCACAGATTGATCCGCTCATATCGACATGTACGCTACAGATCCTCAAAAGAGCTTATTTCTCATACCTTTGAGGACCATATATTTTTAGTCAACACGATTTTGGTTTTTTTTGATATTCGTTATCTGCAACCAAATTACAGTTATGTCCTAAAAGATTGGCGCCTAAACACCCATTTGCTACCCAATTTCGCTGGGAAAACATACCTTTTTCCAAAACATTTCACCATGACATTTTTCCAAAAAAATCGAAATATAATATTCCTAAGTTGAAATATATATAGGGTGATTTTTTAAAAGCTATAGGAAAGTTTAAAAAAAACACATAAAATTCAGAAAAATGCATGAAGTCTTTATGTGAATCGATAATACGGTCCATATAATTTAATGTTTGAAGATTATTTCATGGAAATGTTGACCTTGACTGCTCCTCAAATGGTCCATACGCTTAGTCCAATTTTGGCATTTCAACGTTTTTGAGTAACAGAGGCCCAATTGCTGCGAACGGCGACGAATCGATAATTGATGCTTATCATTAACACACGCCGATACAGCTGCGATATTTTCTTCAGTTCGCACTCTACGTAAGCGTGTTGGTGGTTTAATGTCCAACAATGTAAATTTGATGCGAAATTTAGTCACAATAGCCCGAATAGCCGCTTCAGTGGGTCGATTAAACGGTCCATAAAATGGAAGAAGCGCGCGATGAACTTTCTTAACAGAGCACGCATTTTGATAATAAAATTCAATAATTTGCAAGCATTGTTCGTTTGTAAGACGATTCATGGTTAAATTATAGACCAAACTGAAGATGTTTGACAGTGAAACAAAACACGAAACGTGCGTCAGCTGTTTAAACCAGTGTTACCAAAAAGATAATAGCTAAAAAATCACCCTTTACATATATTTAATATAAAAATGGTTTAAAAAATTAAAAAACCGAAAAAATATAGACTCTAGGTCTTATTAATAAGCTACCTCTGGTCATGATACTTGTTCATTGTTAGAAACTCCAAATCAAGCTAATTTTATATAGGCGAATGATTCATTTCAAAACATTTTGACCACAATTCAAGCCCAACGATGCTGTATTCACACCAACATCTGACTCATGGCAGGCCACAAAAAAAAAAAACTTCTCACTAATTAAACTAGACCATAAAATAATTGCAACGTCTTGTTGTGCACCGTTGAATTCGGGTCATCATATTGTCCCGCTGGAATCTATGTAAATGAGGAGCATCCAGCCTGGAGGCGAACTACACAATTTCATTTAATTTACATGCTGTACATCCTGACACAATATTTTTTGGAGCAGGCACACTATGATTTCAAAGTGGGACTATCCATGTTCTGCATGCATATGGTGGTTTCCGGGTTTAAATCTGTGTTCTATCATTTGGTATCCTTATTATTTTTATTATACTTATACACACATACATGGACACAAACATATATTTCTATTTAACAGCAGTTTCGTGGTGCTCCTTGACTAAACCATTTCAATTTCAATTTAAATTTGCATTACAGGCAAACCGGTTTCATGGATGATGATGTCGCCATCCGTAACACCCAGGAAAATGAGTGTCGGCTCCAACAATCCAGCCATGCGTTTGTACAAGTTTGACACGGATTCCGGTCAGGTCAGTATACCAACACTCATTACAATGCTAAACCAATGTAAAGACACACACACACATATATATACATTTAAATACAAAGACAAATGCACGCAACCACATCAGCAACTGTGTGCCGGGACCAAGGACTAGACGGCACAAGGAGAATATACAGATTCTGTGTGCGGTTCTGTTCCGTTCTGTTTTATTTCGTTGAGAATGAATATTTGAAATTCTCTCGGTTTTGCAATTACAAATTACAATGCATAACCAAGTGTACAAATTTCGATATGTTTGAGTTGGTTTGGAGCTGTAAGACAGGCAGCAAATAAAGCAAAAAAAAAAAAAAAAACAAGAAACGAGCTAAAACCTCTGGACCAGAAAAACCACTTAACATCACAATGAACTTTAAAGCCCGAAATGTAAGTCAAACAAAAGTCTACAAGGACTTATTTAATATAAATTTAGGTTCCCCATATCCATGTGCCCTCGGTGCACGTATGCGTATGTATGTATGTGTGGACGTCAACACTACTCGCCATCTCTTTGAATCGAATGTAAACGTCGTTTTTTGCTCCTTGCAACATGATTGGTATTTGAGGTCCATGGGTAGATTGTACGTGTACCACTTACATCCGACTAGGTCGAAGCTATTCCATACAAAACGCATTTGAGACCACATCAACAGTAGCTATCCGAGCACACACTCTCTTTCACACACAAACTCATCTGTTACGTGCACATACGAGGTTTGTTAGCGCAGGTTCTTCTTGGTCCCAAATGGACACTGAGTATTGTGGTAGAACTTTGGAGGAACTTCATATGAACCTACCACAACCACTAGCTGGTATGTATGTTAACACGTTCAAAAGAAGAACAGTAGCTTGCGAAACAATTGTCGAGGTGTGTCAGTAGGAAAATGGTTATGGATTTTTATAACAGCAGAACTCCTTTTAATTTACTAGGGACCCCTGAAACGACAATTTAAGAAATTACTGACAATTTTTGGCATTGAGTTTTTAACTTGCTGCTTTTTACAAAAGTCGTACTATAGTAATTCCATGCAACTCGATTCGATGTTTACATATGTAACTAGCTAGGATTACTTCGTAAGTTTGTCGATCTTCCAAAAAACATGGACGAATTTTAACCCTATTTATATTAGTGAATAAGTTGGCTTGTAATTTTGCTACTACTATGGTGACATAACCTTTAACCCTTTTTGATTTTCTCGAAAAAGGGTTCGGCTAGAGGGATAAGATTTCCAAATGATCCTTGTAAAACTCCACAATATATTTCCACTTACTTGACCTACTGTAAAAAGAAACTCAGATCAGTTAAGCTACCTCAGCCTTTACGTTTGGGTAGGTTATTATTAACATGGCATCGTATTGTTACGATATTAATATCAAATGAAAGGACTCAATCTCTACTTTCGAATCTTATTTCCAAATATATATATTTATATACATGCATGACTACGAAAAGTGATTTATAAAATATTGTTTTTAAAACTTTCAACTTTATAATCAATTAAAAACCAGATAACATACACTTATACATAGCCGCTGTTGTTACCCATCATTTGGTATAAATTACGAAAGTTTCCTATGACTATAAATAATTGTTTTGCGGAAAACATTAAAAAAGTCAGATTTTCGGTGTTTTTCTACATATTGTCCTTGCGCACATTGAAGGAGATTTTTAAGATTATTTTCCTTTTTGGATAGTAATACCAACACTTGCCTCCAACTTTATCGATCGCTACCAATAGAAATTGTAGCACACTCTTTTAATTTACATTCGTTAAAAAATGGCATTTTCGGTCGACTACATTTAGTAAATATTTTTATTTCATATTTATTTTATTATTTTTCCACTCTAAAATTTTGACGTTATGTTTAGCATTGATGTGGTAATAAAGACCGAAAAATATTTGGTCGGTAGCAGAAAACTGTCAATGAAAAGGACTCATTCATTAAAATATGTCTACGCTTTTTATCGCTGCACCATTTCCAATGTTTCTTCCTCGGGACTTTTTTTCTTGATTTTACTAATTTCTAATTGGTCATGAATCACAAAAAAAATCTTTTTTTCGTCCTCTACAAATCAAATATTATGTTTTTGATATTGTCTAGCTTGAGGCCATAAAATGTTTGTTGTTATACCCTACACCACTTCGTGGTCTAGGGTATTATAAGTTAGTTTTCCACCAAATGTTTGTAACACCAAGAAATAATTGAGCTAGACCCACCTTTAAGTATACGGATCGGCTTAGAATCGCCAGCTGAGTCGATTTAACGATGTCTGTCTGTCCGTCCGTCTGTCCGTCTGCTGTCCATCTAAGCTTGTTCGCACTCTACAGGTCGCAATTGTTGTCCGATTGTCATGAAACTTGGCAGAAGTTATTTTTTCTGGTATTGAATTTGGAGGAAATCGGTTCAGATTTAGATATAGCCCCAATACAAATGTCGGTCCCGATTTGACATTTTCCGCTCTAGAAACCACATATTGTACCCGATTTTCTTTAAATTTGGTACAACATCTTATAATCCAACTAGAAACACCTGTGCCGAAACTGGGTAAGATCGGTTCAGATTTAGATATAGCCCCCATACAAATGTCGCTCCCGATTTGACATTTTCCGCTCTAGAAACGACATATTGTACCCGATTTTCTTTAAATTTGGCAGAACATCTTATAATCCAACTAGAAACACGTATGCAAAAATTGGGTAAGATCGGTTCAGATTTAGATATAGGCCTCATACAAATGTCGCTCCCGAATTCACTTTTTCCGCTTTAGAAGCGACATATTGTACCCGATTTTCTTTAAATTTTGTACAACATCTTATAATCCAACTAGAAACACCTATGCCGAAATTGGGTAAGATCGGTTCAGATTTAGATATAGCCCCCATACAAATGTCGCTCCCTATTTCACTTTTTCCGCTTTAGAAATCACATATTGTACCCGATTTTCTTTAAAATTGGCACAACATCTTATAATCCAACTAGAAACACCTATGCAAAAATTGGGTAAGATCGGTTCAGATTTAGATATAGCCCCCATACAAATGTCGCTCCCGAATTGACATTTTCTGCTGTAGAAACGACATATTGTACCCGATTTTCTTTAAATTTGGCAGAACATCTTATAATGCAACTAGAAATACGTATGCAAAAATTGGGTAAGATCGGTTCAGATTTAGATATAGCCCCCATACAAATGTCGCTCCCGATTTGACATTTTCCGCTCTAGAAACGACATATTGTACCCGATTTTCTTTAAATTTTGCAGAACATCTTATAATCGAACTAGAAACACGTATGCAAAAATTGGGTAAGAACGGTGATGAATTTATAGGATATACATTATATTCATATAATTTATATAATTTGTATGAACTACATAAAATTGCTCCCATGTAATACCTATGTTTAGTAATCAAAGCGAGGTACATACGCAGGGAGTGGTGTAGGGTATTATATTGTCGGCCCCGCCCGACTTTAGCCTTTCCTTACTTGTTTTATTTAATTTTTATATTTAAATTTTTGCCTAATATTTCGATTCGACTTTGTCGATCATCTTCAGGGGTTTTCCAATTTCAATAAAACAAACAACGAACCTTCTTCCTCCAAGAGTTGGTGGTAACCACCACTTTTTGGAATAGTTGACGGAAAGACCGTCATATACTTGATTTCGAAATCTGTGTATGAGCCAGATCTTCATGTTGCGTATACGCCCAAGTGGATTGTCTTGTAATATAAACCAAGAAACAACTTATTTGTTCCAAGTGTACTTTAAAGGAGGATACAAAGCCCTGGTATTGGAGTTGACAGCGTGCTCGGCCATGGATTCGATACCCAGCCGAGCCTCTGGTCTGTCACTGCAGTAACTAGTCATAGGTACCCGGCTCAAAGGCCGGAAGTTGTGAAAAATGTAATCTTAATTAATGATTTCAACATGGGATTGTTATAGGAAGGAAGTCCTTCTCCACTCCACAAGACTATTATGCCTTTGTGCATAATACTCTTGTGGGTGTTTGTAACGCCCAAAAGGAAGCGCGACAGATTGTTAATTATACCGATCGACTTAGAATCACTTTTTGAATCGATTTAGCAATATCCGTCTGTCTGTCTTTCCATCTATCCTTGTAATCAAAGTACAGGTCGCAAATGTAGCCAGAACCAAATGAAACTTTGCACAACAAAGTTTTCAGGATAAGGACGAACTCTATTAACCCCCATACGAATTTCACTCCCGAGTCAAACTCTTTTCACTCTAGATACCACATATTTCAACAGATTTACTTCATAGTTTGCATTACATCTTATATTTCAACTAGAAACACCTGTGGTGAAAATGTGTTAGATGGGTTCAGATTTATATATAGCTCCCATACAATCTTCGTTTAAAATTTGACTCTAGATACCATATATTTTATCTTCAAATTTGACAAAACATCATATATTTAAACTAGGAACTCATGTAGTGAAAATAGGTCAGATCGGTTCAGATTTATATTTAGCTCTCATACAAATTTAGCTACCGACTTGACATGTTCCGTCCCAGAAACTACGTACTTTCACCGATTTTTCTTTCAAATTTAGCATAATTAACGTTATTCTTGATCTGGAAGAACCTATTGTGTAAGTGGGTCACTTCAATCCATGTTTGGATATAGTCCCGATACAAATATTCTTCTCGATTTGACAAATTGGATCATGTCATATCAGCCTATGATTAGGAAACATACATAAATCCTTTCCGTTTTAACTCTTTTACAGAATTGAATTGTATTCGGATATATATCATATAGTCGACCACGCCCGACTTTAGCCTTTCCTTACTTGTTTCTATTTATAATTATTTATATTCAAATTAAAATAATAAAAAAGATCATTCCAAGAAGTGAAAAATATATCCATCTAGTGACCCGTAAGTTGTGAAAAATTGGGTCTTCATTAATGAATTTAACAAGGAATTGTCATAGGACGGAAGTATGTCTATTATGGAGCCTTTTCATAATTTTCTAAACGATACTATGAATTTCTAAGAAGCCAATTTGTATACCAACTTAGGGTGTATAAGAATTTGCTTCTTGGATCATAGGAGTGATAGTATTTATTGGGAACCGCATTATGACTACGCCGAGGATGCAAAATAAAAAATATTGTATGAGTTCGAAGGCAGGAAAGCTAACAAAATAAATTCTTCGGAAGAAAGGTTTAAAATTTAAATACCATTTGTGTTAGTTTATTAATTTTTTTTTTTGAGAAGCGGAAAATAAGTCCATTCTGCATCTTAGGATGTGATTAAAAAACCCTACTATTGGATGTTCTTCTCGATTTTTTCTGGGATAATATAAATTCTACGCGCCAGAGTGTTGAATTTAAAAAAATTGTTGACTTCGCACAATAGCTATGCTCGAATATCTCGAAGTCAACGTTGCACTTGTGAAGGCAATTCTCAATTTCTTTGAAGAAGAAGAAGTTTTAACATCACAGAGCCTAAAAAACATAAGAGCATAATATCGTTATTAAAAATATGTTCAAGGATTTCATATTTGTCCAAAGCGTTGAAATCATGTCTATGTTAACATACGAATTTTGTTCGAAGTAATCAGCAATCAGTAACTTACTTATAAGCTTAGTTAATTGCCAGCCGACCTACGTACATGTGCATAGTCCCAGTCACATGAGATTTTTTTGCTGTGTTTCTTCTTGCTGCTGCTACCCGGAATTGTATTCAACTGCTGATGTTGGAAACCATTACGTATGAACAATTCTCATTTGATTTATCGATCTCTTTGTTATAGTTCTGTGTATTGTGTCATTCCAACACATCCATTTGCACTTATGGACACTCTCATTCTGCTCTGCTCAGCTCAGCACACTCACACACACAAACGCACATAAAATACGAGTCCTTATGGGTATCCTGGCGAATGTACGCATAGCAGTATCTACTGTGGATATATGAATGGACGAATGAATGAATGAACGTTGGTAGTTTTTCATTTTACAATATTCGATTTTCTGCACTTTAATTGTGAATTTCAACACTCGTCCGAATAAAAAAAATTTTTGAAGGGAACGAAGGCATCAATGGATGTATCGAATTTTCGGCGAATACATGGATGTATGTGTATACACAGTACTTGGCCGTTAGATTGAGAACGTTAGGTTAAGCTAGACATTTGAAATGATAGTTACTGCTACACTTACTCAGATATGATTGCTGACTATAAAGAAAATATGATTGCTGACTAAAAAGAGAATATTTGTGACAGAATTGTTTCAGAAACCCTGATAGAGAAAGTTGAAATAAATGCAATTGCAACCGCGAATTTTTGATTTTTGCAAAAACAAAAGCTTTTTTTGGCGACTTATATATGTTACAAGCGACATTGGTTTTTAACACACATGCAAAACATCTGCCGGATTCGTTGGATAGATCGCGAGAAATGTCATGCATACAAAATCATTAGGATATATTGAAACCTGGAACGAAATAGGTGAAATATAAAATGTATAGTTTGGCCAAAATCGGTTAAACTTTTGGGAGCATCATTTGTATTTGGGCTATATTTAAATCTGAACCGCTCTTACGCTATAGTTTTGTGTAGTTGGATAAGATGTTGTGCCAATTTTAAAGAAAATCGGGTACAATATGTGGTTTCTATAGCGCAAAAGTCAAATCGGCAGCGACATTTATATGGGGCCTATATCTAAATCTGAACCGATCTTACCCAATTTCATTATAGGTGTTTCTAGTAATATTATAAGATGTTGTGCCAAATTTAAAGAAAATCGGGTACAATATGTGGTTTCTATAGCGCAAAAGTCAAATCGGGAGCGACATTTATATGGGGCATATATCTAAATCTGAACCGATCTTACCCAATTTCTGCATAGGTGTTTCTAGTTGGATTATAGGATGTTGTGCCAAATTTAAAGAAAATCAAGTACAATATGTGGTTTCCAGAGCGGAAAATGTCAAATCGGGAGCGACATTTGTACGGGGGCTATATCTAAATCTGAACCGATCTTACCCAATTTCTACATGGGTTTTTCTAGTTGGATTATAGGATGTTGTGCCAAATTTAAAGAAAATCAAGTACAATATGTGGTTTCCAGAGCGGAAAATGTCAAATCGGGAGCGGCATTTGTACGGGGGCTATATCTAAATCTTAACAGATTTGACCTATTTTCACCATAGATGTTCCTTGTTTAAATATACGATGTTTTGCCAATTTGAAAGAAAATCTGTTGGAATATGTGGTATCTAGAGTGAAAAGAGTCAAATCGGGAGTGAAATTCGTATGGGGGCTATATCTAAATCTGAACCGATTTTCTTCAAATTAAATAGCGTTTGTCCTTGTCCCGAACAACTTCATTGTACAAAGATTCATTTAGTTATTTGAAAGGACTTTTCTTGATTTTCTCGAAAAATTGACCCATAAGTAGAAAAGTTAGAGGGTTAAGATATTCCACAAAAATGATCCTCGTGAAATTCCACTACATAGTTCTGATAATAAAAATTCTCTCAGGCATTAACTTTTTCTGTTAAGATAATGGCTCCCTTCGACCAAAAATGAAAACTTCGACCCGCGTTAAAAAGAAACTCAGACCAGCTGGATTATAAGTTTATTCTACAAAAATGATCTACTCAGCAAGCCCTTTCAGACCTATACGGTCTCTATCCTCTTCCATTCAAATAGTCTTAATTTGTGGGAAAGTGTTATTAAACCATATATATCCTTCACAAACAAAAATAATATTTCTATTTCGATTTATAATCGAAACTTTTTAAAAGGGTTAAATTTTATATCCAGGGAGTTCATATTTGTCACAATTCAGTGGCCTGCCGCTGTATGTTGCTATGCCGAAACACACAAATATGTGTGTTTTGGTGTGTGTGTATTGCAACGTACTTCACATTGTCTCTTGCGTTTTTTTTTTCAAGTTTAGTGTAATTTTGGTAGTACTATGTTGACTGCAGCAGTTGTAGTAGCAGCACCAGTAGCTACAGCAACTTGCTGCTACAATGGAAATAATCAAAAACTCTATATGTCGATGCGAAGCGAATGTGCATTGTTTGCCAGCCTGACTGCCTGCCTGCCTCTCCAGGACTGTGTAACCAAATATGTTGGTCGGTAACACATAAAAATTACTTGAATTGAAACTATTTCAATTGTAAAATTCGATGATATGTCGGCTTTTGTTCTTTTGGGGTTTTTGTGTGTTTCGGTGCATCGGCATTGGCATAGGGACTGGAATTGGGACTGCGGCAACTGAGTTTGAAGTTTTTAGTTTTCGATTTAATAGAATTTCACAAAACTTTTCGTTTTATTTATTTAATGAAATTGGATATATGTATGTGAGTATGTGTGCACAAATAAACTTTCATTTGCACTAAGAGCGTGTTGTTATTTAGGATATTTGTATGTACATATGTACGATATACAACATGCAGGTGCATTTAGAATAGTTCTGTGGTAACTGGAAATTCGAGTTATTGGCGTTTCAAAAGGAAACTATTTGCACTGTGTTGGCGGCCGATCTGTAATGTTATTACCCATGATAGAAATGTGATGATTAGAATCTATTGTTAATCATTAAACGATATCTATTTTCAAATGATATGTAATTTACTAGTTTACGAGATTCAGTTCATTAAACACTAGACAATTTAGACATTTTCTGTTGTGTTTTGGCTTTTTAAATTCGAAAACGGTAGTAATTTGTTTTACAATGTTTTTTTTTTAATTTTTTTCACTAAAATTGCAATTTCCATCGAAGCTACCTTTATGATATGGTGGGGCATTTAAATAAGAATCGGCTATAAAAAATTACCGATTATGTTTTTCAAATTTCTGATTTTACTGGAAAGGTTGAACTTTTTCATTTAATAATGAAACACAATATCATTCAGATGACTTCCACAACTGGCTCGGCAGTACCTCTACCAATCAACCCAACTATTCAATCCATACCAAACAGTGACTCGTTGCGGATGCATTCGCTTCTCATTAATCATTAATAGCCACTGCGATGAAAATGAGCTTCATGAAGGCCGATCTCTTCTCGAAAATTTTCCACCTAAATTTCTTACAGTTTGCGTTAAAGACGCACTACTTTGGAAGCAAGTTTTAATATTTCCCAATATTGTTCGAACGTATGCGTCCCATTGTGCAAATATCAAACATAAACTTGAAAATAACAAGTAAGGAAAGGCTAAAGTCGGGCGGGGCCGACTCTATGATACACTCCACTTTCTATCCGAATACAATTTAATTCGGTGAAAATGTGTAAATGTGTGTGTTTGACAAAAAATGTTAAATCGTAAAGGACATTTGTATTGGGGTATATTGAAATCTGGAACGAAATAGGTGAAATATAATATGTATAGTTTGGCCAAAATTGGTTAAACATTTGGGAACAACATTTGTATTTGCGCTATATCTAAATCTGAACCGATCTTAGCCACTTTCACCATAGGTTTTTTACTTGGATTATAAGCTGTCGTGCCAAATTTAAAGAAAATCGAGTACAATAAGTGGTTTCTAAAGCGGCAAAAGTCAAATCGGGAGTGACATTTGTATGGGGGCTATATCTAAATCTGAACCGATCTTACCCAATTTTTGCATAGGTGTTTATAGTTGGATTATAAGATGTTGTGCCAAATTTAAAGATAATCGGGTACAATATGTGGTTTCTAGAGCGGAAAATGTCAAATCGGGAGTGACATTTGTATGGGGGCTATATCTAAATCTGAACCGATCTTACCCAATTTTTGCATAGGTGTTTATAGTTGGATTATAAGATGTTGTGCCAAATTTAAAGATAATCGGGTACAATATGTGGTTTCTAGAGCGGAAAATGTCAAATCGAGAGCGACATTTGTATGGGGGCTATATCTAAATCTGAACCGATCTTACCCAATTTTTTGCATAGGTATTTATAGTCGGATTATAAGATGTTGTGTCAATTTTAAAGAAAATCGGGTGCAATATGTCGTTTCTAGAGCGGAAAATGTCAAATCGGGAGCGACATTTGTATGGGAGCTATATCTAAATCTGAACCGATTCGTCTCAAATTAAATAGCGTTCGTCCTTGATCCACAAAACTTACTTGTGCCAATTTTTGTTAAGATCGGACTATAATTGCGACCTGTAGTTTGATTACAACAATAGATGGACAGACAGACAGACGGACAGACGGACATTGCTAAATTGACTCAGAAAGTGATTCTAAGTCGATCGGTATACTTAACAATGGGTCTATCCCGCTTCCTTTTGGGTGTTACAAACAAATGCACAAAGCCATAATACTCTCGTGGAGTGTATAAAAATTAATGTTATAACTTTCAAAGTCAAAACAATCGGTAGTTCAAATTTAAAATTGTAAATCCTCAGCCACTTTACATAACTTTAATGATGGCTACAATTGTTGCGAATTTGACTATTACTTACAAACAGTGGTTTAGGAACATCCTACAAATTATGAGAAAAAAATGGAGTATTAAAAAAAAAACACTATTTTTGCTGACAAAAATCTTACAAAAAAGAAAACAAATAAGGAAAGGCTAAAGTGGGGCGGGGCCGACTATATAATATCCTACACCACTCCCTGCGTATATACTTCGCTTTTATTGTTTCATGTGAGCAATTTTATGTAGTTCATATAAATTATACAGTATAAATTCATTTTTAGTCATATTTAACAAATAGGGTAAATAATTGATCCAATTTTCCGGCAGACAAATACAAATTATACAGTAGTAATAGGATGAATCGGGCCGACATTTGAAAGGAGACAGCACTTGGGGCCTGGTCCAAAACATGGGCCTATATATTTCTCATTCACGGTAGGTATTCATAGTTGAAATATATCATGATCCGACGTAAGACGTAGTTTCTAGAGCTGTAATAGAGTAGAATGCGGGCCCCATTTGGGTTATTCCAAAGTATGGGCACATATGTTTGACTTTGTATTCTTAGTTTGAAAAAACATCCGATGTAAAATTTGCGTTCTTGAGGGGTAAAAATTAAAATGGGGCCATTTGTAAGGGCTCTACATTAAAAAGTGGTTCCATTTATATCACTTTCAAAGTAGGTATTCCTAGTTGAAATATGGCATGATGTGCAAAATTATTACGAGGTCTAGAGATGCAATAGAGTAGAATGGGGGCCGAATTTGTATGGGGGTTCTCATATATTTGACTTTCATAATATGTCTTCTTACTTGAAATATAATACAAAATGCAAAAATTCATAAACTTCCGATGTAAATTGTGGGTCCTAGAGGGGTAATAATAAAAAGTGGGGGCCATTTGTAAGGGCGCTACATTAAAAAGTTGGCCCATATATATCACTTTAAAAGTAAGTACTCTTAGTATGAAATATGAATATAATATAATCTGCAAAATTTGAAAAACTTCCGATGTAAAATGTGGGTCCTAGAGAGGTAATAAATCAAAAGGGGGCCTACTTGTAAGGGCGCTACTTTAAAAAATGATGAATATCGGACGAAAAATGACGTCACTGATTCCATTATTGTGAAATAATTTAATGCAGGAGATGATTTTCACAGCCAAAATGTTCAAACGCATTTTACAAAAATGAGCGCTGCTGCATCAATTTCATTCCGATGTTCATCATTTAGTCATCATTCGACAGGTATTGACCGCAGCTATTTATTTTTTATAAAATACTACCACCAAATACGAAAATGTTTTCAGTAGTCACTGTGAAAATCCACAAAAAAATACTATAAACGTCCAGTAATTCGACCAAAAGGATACTCTAAGACAAGAATCAACATCTTTAGTTAAAGTGCTTTCAAGGGTCTATTATTTCAGCAACAGATTTTGGAAAAAAATTTAACACAAAGAAAAATTATACCGGAAAATCATTAGGGTTTTAGGGTTATTTTCAGGAGTGTTTAGCTCACAGATGGCTTGATCTAGGAACGTAATATTTTACAAATCCTCATTAAACAATCCGAACTTTATTTTCGTGATGTGACTGGAACTTGTTTTTCCATTTGTATGGACGGCGACCTAGCCTAATAAACATATTGGTAGTTTTGTCTTATAAGCGTGGTTCAAAACAATTAACATTTTATATTTATTTATAAAATTATTTTTGCAACATTTTAATTTATTTAAGTTTTATTTAAAAAAAATAATATTTTCCAGTAATTTTAACGCACTTCTACGAAAATCGACAACGTCTGTGGAATATAATTCATGGTGGAGTGTATATAAGGTTCGGCCCGAACGAACTTAACGTCCATTTTACGTTTTATGAACTCATTTATTTATTTATTACAATATATAGGGTCCGCCATATAACCTTTGAAAATGCTATAAAAAACTACTGAATATTTTCTCAAATTTCTTTTTCTATTTGAAAGTACAATCCTTCCGGTTAATAATGGAAAATAATTTCATTCAAATGGCTGCTGAGGGCACCACCACAAATAATAGTCCAACGGTTGAATAGCTGAAAAAAACGTTAGATGGCGGACCCTATATATTCTTCCAAAATATTGCCAAAATGGCTAAACCTTCTTCGAGAATTAATATTTGTTTGGAATTGAATGTTGTAAATAAAAATTTTCATTGCTTTGATACAAATATAAAGGACATGTCCTTTATATTCAAAACATTTTTTGCACTAAGGAATATGCTACTTCTCTCCTACCCCAGGAGGTTTTGCTTTCTACTTAGGTAGTAGGATTTGTCGCTCAACATTTCGTTATAACAACAAAGTTTGATCGTGAATGAACACAAAGACTATAAGTGAACAATTTTCGATTTTAGCAGGATTCCGATTTGAAAAAATAAGAATTGAAATAGGCCTAGCTTGGTAAAGACTAGTTCATATCTACGGCCTCAAACAACAGTGTTGGTTAGAGTTCCCAGACTATAAGGTTTGGAAACATTTTCCCTCTATATTTTTATTAGCCCTAAAAGCTAGAATATCGTTCCGACTAGATGATGATCAAAATTACTATGGGTGCTATTTAATTTTTATTTTTTCTCGGGATAGTATTCTACATACTGTGTAAATTTCAGAGTGTGTTTTTCAGTAGTTTTAGATATTTGAATATCTTTCACAGAACAAATGTTATGACTATTTGAGTAAACCTCCAAAGTATGCAACACTTCAACGTTACATGTTGTATAGTTTAAAAAAATATCCAACATAAATCATGTAATAAGAAACGCGTTCTTTTAATTTATTCAGAATCGGAAGGCCTTCGAACATTTCTCTCCGAACGTCATAGTACTGAAGTAGGACATGTTTCCATTAAAGTCGGCACAACTTGTCGTGCTTCTAAGTGCATCCAACTTCTTTTGCGATTTTTTTTTTTGACACAATTCGAAATATAAGAGGGAATGCTTAGAAAAAGATTAATTTTTTTTCGGTCACCACAGTGTTGGTAAACACGACTATCATTAAGGTCAATATTTTTAATATTTTCTTTCATGAAAAGTATAACCATTATATAGATCATCTTTGCAGACATTCCAGTCAATAAATGACAGTCTGTTTGTCCAAATAATTTATAGTCTTTATATAAATTTGGCCTATTTATGTCTAATTTTGCTGTCAGTTGGACTTAAAAGATATAAGCCGAAAGTAATTACACTGCTCGGTGGTCTGCACCCCTCCTATGTCTTTCGATAGCCACACCTCTCCCCTCTTTTATTTCTAAAACTTCAGACTGTTAACTACACCAGTTTCAACTAACACTTTTTTCGCAGTTGTTAGTTTCGAGTCCACTCCCAGTGACAAGTTTGTATAATTTTCTGCTCTATCTTGGCAAAAAGTTCGCCAGCACTTCGCCTTGGCACAAACTGAGTGTGTGTCATCATCGTCGTCGTCGTCATCATCATCTGCCAAGGAAGTCGTAACGAACGAGTTGATTTTCTTTTGACATCAGCTGTCCACCATGCCATGGCATTGTGGAAATGTACGAATGAGTACATCCATTTAAGGCGTACCAACGAGCCAACTAGCCAAACAACCAGCCGGCCAGCCAACGAGGAACATTTGCAGAATTTAAAATTCTTTTAAAACTATTTTCTCAACACTTTTTAAATTTATGCCACACTTTGGTTAAAACAACACAACAGCAAAAGCAAAACAAAAATCATTATGCAATTTGCATTGTAGGACAATAAAAACGGAACACGACCATATACACACCAGTCCGGGCAGACATAAATATGGGACATTCCATAGCAAAGCACTTTTATATATTACTAGCAAATATAGTCATTGTCATTTAGAAATGGAAGGAGTTTCATACATTTCGGTAAAATATCATAGAGATCGGTTTCTTACTCTCGTTCCTCGAAGGCAAATTTTTAAGTTAAGAAATAGAATATAATCGCTAGGGCCAAGAGCCAGAGCATATGGTGAACGTAGAAACTATTCGTAGTGTAATTCGTAGCATTTTCTGGGGTTTGAGTTTAAATATCATCAAGCGTCCCCTTCCTGCCTGTAAAATCTTCCAATCTACAGTGGACTGACTCATATACTGCTCCCATATCGAATTAAATACCGGCACAAAAAGGTAAAAATGTAAATGTGTCGGTATGTAAAGACAGGGGAGTGTGTGGCTGTAGCTGTGGCTGTGTCTATGTCTATAACTGTATGTGTCGGAATGTATTATTACAGAGTAGAAAATAAGTTTCGTTTTTCCTTTTAACAATTTGTGCTAGAGTTTGCATTTATCTTTACACTCAGTCACAGCAACGAAAAACGAAAAACTAAAACACCAACAGCAACAGCAACTCTCAAAAACAAAAACCCAACACCGGACTCAACACTTGGCCACAACGAACGTACAGACGGCCGTACGACAAACAAACAGACGTACCGACGTACACGTAAGGACATACCTTTCGACAAATCCATACGAGCACAACAAGACATAATGAAACGGTACGGTTTTTGTGTGAAGCTTTTTATTATCGTATTTTTGCATAATTATAGGTTTTGGACTACACCCAGTACTACATGGATTTGCAGCTGGCAAACACCCTGGGGGAACCGAACTGGGTGCCCGAGTACAACCTAACACATTACTATGCTCTAAGTGATATATCAGCGATTTCCTTGCACAATTTTGTGGATCGCTTTACCAGCAACGATGGATCCTGGTTTGCCAAGTAAGTTTTGTTTCACTTTTTTTGTCTTCTTTCATTTGAATTTCAAGCATATTTTTTTCACCGACAGCTTTTCAGTTTACGCTTGTCTGCCAGGCCGACCGACCCACTCGGCCAGGCTGCGATGGGTTGATGGGTTTCGGTGCTTGGGAGAAATTAATTTTTGTTACAATTTTACTTTTGTTGTTGCATAAAGTTTGTTGTATTTGGCAGCCGTTGCCAAATGTTTGTTTATGCTAATTTCTTTGGAATCGAATTTTAAATAGCTGTTACACTGAAACGGTGCCCGTGCGTACGAGTGCTGATCGGAATGTAGGCGAACTGAAACCAAAGATGTATATCACTCGAATGTCTTTAGATTTGCGCCAAATAAAAACAATAATAGCAAATGATTAAATCTCTATCGGGATTGTGGATCAACTTGGCTGAAATTACTCCTCAGCTTGCAAATTGGTATTAAACTATGGCCAAACTAATGTGTATTCTGCAAAATTTTGAAATGTGGTCATAACTTCTTCAACAAAATTTACATAGGACCATTTATCTATGGACATCTGTAGTTTCGTCTGTCGTGTAATTCAAATTTGAAATTTTGATAAGGAATTATGCCATGATAAGGACAAATGCTATTACATTTGAAGCAAATCCCTCCACTTCACACTACTCGTTATATTTCCGCCGATTTTGCATAATTTTCGCACAACACATAATATTACGACATAAATATCAAGAGTAAACAAGTAAAAACGGCGTTAAGTTTGGCCGGGCCGAACGTTATATACCCTCCACCATGGATTGCATTCCACAGAGGCTGTCGATAATAGTATAACATAACAGTAATAGTACAGGAAAATATATATTTTGAATATAACCAAACCAAAACAAATACTGAAAAAATTATTTTATAAATAAATATATAAATATATATAATATATAACCACACTTATAAGGCACGGCTACCAGTACATTGATACTATATATATCGAAATAATACTTCAAGTCGATTCAAAAAATAAATATTATTATATTTATATTTTCCAAAATGCTTAAATACCATAAATATTGGTATTTAGTGGGTGCTACAGTTGGCTGTATTTCCATTCTATTTTAATTCCAAAAGTACAAATTTGGAAAATCCAGTATCTCAAGTGCAAAATAACCTAACTTCAATCTCTTAAATTTCTTTATTATAAGTGTCCACGCAATTTGATGGATGAATACACCGAATTTCATTATTCTAGGTACAGTCATTTGGTTGGTACCATTTTTATCCCTCTATTCCCATTTTATCCCTTAAAAGTATGAATTTGGAAAAAATAATTTCATATTATGTACCTACTCAATTGGAGGAATGTAAACAACGAATTTCGTGTTTCTAGCTATTGTCGTTTGATATGTACCATTTTTATCCCTTTTTGTCCCATTTCACCCCCTATGAATAAAAACGTTTTTGTTATCGAGGGAATGCACATACCCAATATCAAGTAAGTACAAGCAGACATATAGAAAAATATGCTTAAATACTCTAAAATATTAGAGGTTATTATGGGTTTTTTCAGTCCTTGTGAGGGAAAAATTTTCCCCTTTGGGCCGATTTCGCCCAGTTTCAATCCCAACCGATCTACGACTATAAGACGCATTTATGGACATTTGGACGACCTAGCTCCTTTCGTTTAGATGCTAGCATGCCTTCAACAGACGGACGGACGGACATGGCTAGATCGTCTTAGAATTTTATGACGATCAAGAATATATATACTTTATAGAGTCTCAGATCGATATTTCAAGGTGTTACAAACGGAATGCTAAAATTAGTTAACCTCATCCTGGAGGTGGAGGGTATAAAAAGTCGTTACATTTGATATATGTCTGAAACTGTGGGCCAAATGGAGGACTACAAAGTTTCAAAGGATAACATTTTTCATATGATTATATTCGCGATATCCACGATACCGATATAAATGTCAAATAAAATAGGAGAATATCTGTTAAAAATATTTAAAATTTCATGCTAATATCTGTATTAGTTTGGCATTAACAACTATTTAAAGTTTCCTTCTTAGTTTTTAAGTTCATTCATATTCCACAAATTTTCACGATACCCTACACAAAAATGGCTTGGACATCTGTATAAGGTGGCCAAATTCGTTAACTCGAGCAAAAAGAGCCCCTATTTTATATAAGACCTTTAAAATCCAGCATAGGTTTTGAAATATATTCCGGCTTTAAATTTACGTAAAAATAAAATATGAATCATTCCATGTCACACCGCACAAACATATTTTTCACAGAACTACAATTTTTCAGAAAATCACTTGTAACACATGTTTTTGGAGAGATATCTTAAAATTTCATTTGCATTTCAAATTCTTGTATTGCGCAATTGTTTCTAACAATTTTAAAGTTATATTCCTTGTTTGAATTATATTTAATTGATAATACTAAATAATATTTGATCATTCCAGTTACATTTTACAAATAGTTAATTATTTTTTAATTTTGGTTGAGATTTTTAAAAATTATTACATCAATGGTTTTCCTCAAAATACACTAAATTCATTCTTGCTGTAGTTCAGGATAACTTCATAAACAAATTTTGGGCCATGGTCATGTCTTCTGATAACAGAGACCAAACATAGCAAAACTGTATAACCAATTTTTGATTTTCTGGTCGAGTTCACACCCAAAAATTTATGACATTTTTGAAGTATATAATTATAATTAATTAATTATACGTGCAACACGAAAAATATAACCATATACGGACACCACTATGTCCGTAAAAGATAAAGGACCAGTTTTGTCCAAAGTCGTGTATTTTTTTATGGGCTCTCAAAAGTGATCATTTTCTCAGGCTCATATCTAGCAAACCGTTTTTGGAGACGAAACATAGAAAAACTGCATAACCAATTTTTGATTTTCTGGTCGATTTCACACCCAAAAATTTATGAAATTTTTAAAGTATACAATTATAATTAATAACTAACACAGTGCAACACTATATATATAGCCATATACGGACACCACAACGTGCTAAAAGACCAAAAAAGACCCGTGTTTCCCAGTTTTGCCCAAAGTCGTGTACTTTTTTTATGGGCCTTAAAAAGTGATCATTTTCTCAACAAATCGTTTAGAATTTTGATTTACTCTCTGAGGCAAAGTTGTAGCTCTTGTCATAAAGAATAAAAATTGTGAACATATAAAATCGTAATCTTCAAGGTCAAAATCGCAAAAACCTATAACCAATTCGATTTTTTAACCTTTTTCCGCTTTTAAGGTCCATAGGTAGCAAACCGTTCAAAATTCAAGGAAACAATCTACTACAAAAATGTACCTATGATCTCTCTAAACAACTTTCTGGAACATATGAACTTCCTAGGAATGATTCTTAACACCGTATAGGTAGGTGAAATATATCTTGCGGGACTGTTTCTGTTAATGGTCAGTCCGACTATAGTGCGTATGAGTGATATTATCCGTACTCAACAGCACGTATACGCTACCTACATACATTACAGCCTATACGATTTGTGCGACGACATTTGCCATTTTGAAATTGAATATGATTTTTTTGATTTTATATGTTCACAATTCTTTATGTTCTTTATAACAAAAGCAACTTTGCCTCAGAGAGTAAATTAAAATTTCAAAAATTTTTCAAGATATGTATGATAATTACACCGAAGCACCAAATCTTTGGGGGCCCATAAAAAAGTGCATGACTTTGGGAGACACGGTTCGTTTTTTGGTCTTTTATCACTTAGTGGTGTTCAGATATAGTTATATATCCATGACTTAAAAAATTACACACAGTGTTATTAAATAATTAATTGCAAGTTTTGTGCTAGTCTTACAGCCTAAAGTAAAGTACTTACGTGAAAAGATATTTAGTTCGCAAGTAGGGATTTTATATCTGGATACAATTATTTATATATAAAAAGCTTGTAAGAAACATACATTTTTTGCGTGAAAAACAACAATTGTAATATTTTATTCTCTGTGTAGCAACGCGAAATTGGTTCCAAATGATGTAAATGGGCAATGTGAATAAATGTTGTGGGATTAGAAAGGGAACAAAATCGAAAAAGATCCTTTCAACTGGCAATCCTTTTAGAATTTTATAGACCGGGTCGGAAGTGATATTCATAGGGGCCTATATCTACTTCTGAATCGATTTGTTCGTTCTTCATGTTTCAATTGGATCGGCAAAAAATCCAACATATAATTACTATGATTATATATGGATAGACAGAGAGATAGACATTGCTATATCGAAAGTGACATTGATCCACGATGTATATAAGACCAAATACTCTGGTTGAGGGTAATAATATCATCAGATTTGTCGTTGTCCGTGCCTTTTTATACCCTCATATATAATTATTTATATATCATTTGCGAAAGAAAAAAGTGTAACGCATTGAAGGAGTGACATAGGACCTAAGATTGTTAGGACAAACTCCGATTGACGACTTTTTAAGTTGTTTGAGCCATGTCCATCCGTCCGTCCGTCTGGCTGACTGGTGTACACGATAACTCTCGAAAGGAGTTAAAGAATCAATTGGGAAAAATATTACCATGTGCAAAGTCATGGTAATATTTTTCCCAAGGTTGGTTTAAGTTCGAAGATGGCCGAAATTGCCACGCCCCTTCTGGAATCTCCCACACAAATAAATGGCCCATATTGTCAGGTTCAATTTAAACCAATGTAACTTCCACACTGATACTCAGAATTAATATTTTGGTTTTTGATAAGGTTTTTATAAGCGTGTGTTTTGAGTGTAGCAAATATGGCGGGTTTTGACACACCCCTTCTAGTACCTCCCAAACAAAACACCCTAACGTAACTAAAATTAAAGCTGTTTTAACTTCTATACGGATAATCGGAATACTTTGAAATTTAATATTTGGCAATGTTTTTATAGAAGTTTCATCTGTAGTGAATATGGGCGATATTGCCACACCCCTCATGGCACAAAGTGGCATAAGTTTTGTTTAAAATAAAACCGATATAACATACATACGGGTAGTCAAAATCATTTCCAATTTTATATTTGAAATGTTTTTGTAATCACTTTGAATTGAAAAATATTTATGCTTTAGCAATTTCATTTCTTGTACCTCCCACACAATTTTAAACATCCTAGGTAAACTTATATCCTTCATAACTTCTACACTGATGCATGGAATTAACTATACTGTTACAATTGATTTTCAAACGTGTAACTTCCACACAAATTATCCTGCCCTAAGTAGTTTTTAATTTCTTATAGCTTTCGTATATATGTTTTCGGAGAGTGAGGGTATATATAAGTCGGTTTAGCCAACTGACGTTTGCTTACTTGTTGTATTAGCAAGGGCGGAATTTCACGTCTATATAAAAATGGATCAGTTCAGTAAACTTTCACTTTCAACTTTTATTACGAGATGTTCCAACTTTCTTTGTCTTAACATCCATATATCCATGAATTTTCTTAAAAAATAAATTATTTTAAATAAACTTGAATCAGAACAGGACCGATTATTTTATTTTTCTGCGTGGCAAAATTGTGGCAAAGGTAAAGCGGGACTACATTAACAGAAATCCCATATCTATAAACTCGAGAAAAGTTTATCATGGCAATGTTAAACCAATATTCCGATCCGCCCTCGTACACTTGGTTGGTGCTGGTCTGCGTCAGTCGACGTTCAAGTACTTTGACAGAGAGTTGAGTTTTACATGTTGAAAGCTACTTTTAATTAAATTTAAATAAAAAGGATAACAACGTATAGAAATTATACGTTTAAGAAGCTTGCCAGCTCATTTGGGGTCAAGTGATATACGACCAAAACGAAACGAGAAGAATTCGGTGGCACTGTTATTGAGTAAAAAAGTTACACGAATTTTTAAACAGCTTACAGCTGCAAATATGGCCATAACTTATCATATATCCATAGATCTTTTGCAAACGTTCGATATTAAAAAATAAAATAAAATATTATGTCCGAATTTTTTCCATTTTTATAGTCTTTTTTTGGTGCCAACAATGAAAGAAATTTTTTCGAAATAAAAGTAATTTTTCTCTCAATTTATTTGGGTCTGTTCCTTAAACACTATTTCTCTGTGAAATTCACATATACTATAGCCATCATAATTACCTTCAATTGGACATACAATAGGGTGTTATCGGACTTATATTTCCAATGTGGCAGTATAAATATTAAATATACCTTTGGCACAAATTGGAATATTGGTGAAATATTAAAAAATGGATCCATTAAAAATCCATCATTTTCGAGTTTAGGAAGCCAAAATACATTGCAATAATAAAATGGATTTTCAACAGAATCATTGACACGGGATCTCAATTTTTCTTCATGCATGAAAGTATGCAATTAGTCCTTTCCGGAATTTCGGTGAATATACAACTGTCTGCAGCGCAAAGCTTCCTTTCAAGTGATTTGGAATTTTCGATTAACTTTAAAATTGATTTATTCCCACAAGAGAGGTTGTTGAGGTAAGAAGATATGATTGAAGATACACATAGCAGCACAATATGTAAATATATACATCTATGTAGGTACACACTAGAGATGGGCGCCACTCACGTGAATTGCGTGAATCACGTGATTCACGCGTGAACGTGAGCAAAATTTATTCTACTCACGTGAGCGTGCGTGAACGTGAGGAACGAAAAAATGTTCGTGCGTGAATGTGCGTGAGTCTAATTTCTGCGTGAATCACGTGATTTTTTCGTGATTTATTAATTCTTTTATTTTCATTTAATTTCCTTTAAAAATGTGATATTTTCCATTCAAAATAAAAGCCATAGACATATTTATTTCTAAACAAGTAAGGAAAGGCTAAAGTCGGGCGGGGCCGACTATATAATACCCTACACCACTCCCTGCGTATGTACCTCGCTTTGATTACTAAACCCATTTATTTCATGGGAGCAATTTTATGTAGTTCATATAAACAGTATAAATTATACTATAAATTAATCTTTAGTCATATTTAACGAATATGGTTAATAATATGGTAATTGATCCAATTATCCGACAGACAAATACAAATTATACAGTAGTAATAGGATGAATCGGACCGACATTTGAAAAGGGGGCCTATAACTACATTTTGGGCCTGGTCCAAAACATGGGCCTATATATTTCTCATTCACGGTAGGTATTCCTGGTTGAAAAATACCATGATCTGCAAAATTTGATAAAATTCCGAAGTAAGATGTAGTTTCTAGAGCTGTAATAGATCAGACAAAAAATGTTAAATCGGAAAGGACATTTGTATGGGGGTATATTGAAACCTGGAACGATGTGACCCGCTTTCACCATGTATGTTTATTAGTGAAATATAATATATAAAGTTTGGCCAAAATCGGTTAAACATTCGGGAGCAACATTTGTATGAGGGCGATATCTAAATCTGAACCGATCTTACCCACTTTCGCCATAGGTTGGATTATAAGATGTTGTGCCAATTTTAAAGAAAAACGGGTACAATATGTAGATTTTAGAGCGGAAAATGTCAAATCGGGAGCGACATTTGTATGGGGGCTATATCTAAATCTGAACCGATCTTACCCAATTTTTGCATACGTGTTTCTAGTTCAATTATAAGATGTTCTGCAAAATTTAAAGAAAATCGGGTACAATATGTCGTTTCTAGAGCGGAAAAAGTCAAATCGGGAGCGACATTTGTATGGGGGCTATATCTAAATCTGAACCGATCTTACCCAATTTTTGCATACATATTTTTAGTTGGATTATAAGATGTTCTGCCAAATTTAAAGAAAATCGGGTACAATATGTTGTTTCTAAAGCGGAAAAAGTGAAATAGGGAGCGACATTGGTATGGGAGCTATATCTAAATCTGAACCGATTTCCTCCAAATTCAATACCGATGGTCCTTGGCCAGATAAAATAACTTCTGCCAAGTTTCATGACAATCGGACAACAATTGCGACCTGTAGAGTGCGAACAAGCTTAGATGGACAGCAGACGGACAGACGGACGGACGGACGGACAGACAGACATCGTTAAATCGACTCAGCTGGTGATTCTAAGCCGATCGGTATACTTAAAGGTGGGTCTAGTTCGATTATTTCTTGGTGTTACAAACATTTGGCGCGAAACTAACTTAAAGACACTTCGTGGTCTAGGGTATAAACAGAGTGCTTCAGTGTAGGTATAATATCTATTTTTTTCTATTATTTAAGTAAGCATTCCCTGCACCAACACTAGGCACTGAATATATATCCTTAGTGTTAATTCATTTAAAAAACCACACAACTGGTATCGGGGAATATGCTGTCTTTATTTTTACTTGGATTTTATGTCAGTGTCCGATTTCTAACTTATTAACCACACTGTAATATTGTATAACTATTTTAAAAATATGAATTTAAAACAAACAACGCAAACTCTACGTTTTAAAAAATTAAATTAAATAATTTTCGGATTTGCAGGGCGTTACTCATTTCGATTTAAAATGTATATCTTTGTGGAAATTGTTTGCGTGATTTACGTGAATCACGTGATTCACGCGTGATCGTGAGCAAAATTTATTTTACTCACGTGAGCGTGCGTGAACGTGAGTAACGAAAAAATCTTCGTGCGTGAACGTGCGTGATTCAATTTTTTGCCTTCGTGCGTGCGTGAACGTGAGCCAATAATCACTCACGCGCACATCTCTAGTACACACTGAAAAAGAAATGCTGGAAACAAATTTAAATTGGAAAGGTTGAACTTTGTTATTTACTAATTGAACACAATATCATCCATATGACTACCACAACTGGTTCGGCAGTACCACATCCGATCAACCAAATTTTTCAGTTCAGCCCAAAATCCACACCAAACAGTGACTCATTGTGTATGCATTGGCTTCTCAATAGTCACTGAACCTCATATAAGGCAACTTTGCTTATTGACATAGCCGCTGAGATGAAAATGAGCTTCATGAAGGCTGAACTGAAGGCCGATCTCTTCTCGAAAATTTTCCACTTAAATTTGTTACAGTTTGCAATTAAATTTAGAATTAAGTTTTTAATATTTCTCAATTTTGTTTGAGCTTATTACGTCTAATTTTGCAAATTTCAAACATAAACCTGAAAATAAAAATAAAAAATAATGTTATTCTACCTTTCAAAGTCAAAGTAATCGGTAGATCATAAATAGTAGATAGATTCGGAGTGAACTTGGCGCTATCTTAACGTGTTTTGATTCTTTTTTAGATTTCATGAAAATATTTGTTTTTGAAAGGTATGACTGATTGTATGATACTAACGCATCTATGATACAAATCCAGATCTTACTTATCTAAATAATTTTTGAAACATATGGGCCCAACACTGGCATTGATCTGTAGCCATTTAGATTCATTAATTGCAACTATCTTTCGTGGAGTGGAATAACAACGATTTTTTTTGTTAAATTTTGAAGTTCGTAACCTGTCGACCATAGCATATACGGCCGCACAGTCCATGGACCATGAAATCCAGCGTGAAATAAATATCCATTGTGTGAATTTGCATCGTTGTGAATTGCTGGTCTCCACTGTTCAGATCTATAATCTTGATAATGGATAATTGTTGCCCATTTTAATCCATAATTAGTGGCCATAAAAAAATACTTTGTGTGCGAGTGTCTGTGTCACAAACATGCTGAACGTTTAATTGGGAAATAATTCACTTTGGCCATGTTGAACGTGTCCAGGCCATACGTATGGCGTGGTGTCGTCGTTGTATGTGCCTACATGTCGCATGTGACATTTTAATAAAGACTCACGTGTGTGTGTGTGTGTGACTGTGTGATTGTGTTAAAACCACTATCCGGGTGACTTTTTCCCACCATGCTCTACCAACAACGTCGACAAGGTGCAAAGTTCATCTGCGTGACACTTGTTGAGCTGGTCGGACTGGGTTGGTTGGCGGGGTGAACTAAGTTGGTGTCATTAAAACGCTATGTCCTCGCCTCCACGCCTTCTCACTCTCCCCACCACGCACACACACACTCAATTTGTGAAGGGGTCAGAATATGTAATGAAATTAACGATAATTTACGTTAATTTTTAACCTGTCTTTGTTGCTGGATTTTAGATATGATACACCGGCATCCAGAAACACGCTCGCGCGTACACTTTCGCTTAAATGACACGAGCGCAGATAGTGAGTGAATTAAAAAAAAAAACACAGACATACATATCGCATTTACCACAAAAGTGCCTGGCTACTTGTGTATATGCAATGGGGTCGTGTTTCAATTATCAAACCAGAATGAAATTCTGGAAATTTTATTAAGAATCAGAAAATCAGAAGAGGAAGATTTCCATAAAATTTAAAAATATTTGTCCCTCTAAATTTGTGTGTTATGTGATATTTTCCCTTTGTCGGAGCTGAATATATTGATCAATTTTGGATTTATATTTATTTATCGTTTCGAATTGTGCGACCCCTTCTAATGTTCACATATGTACCTAAAGAGTGATTTTTTTGAGGTTAGGATTTTCATGCATTAGTATTTGACAGATCACGTGGGATTTCAGACATGGTGTCAAAGAGAAAGATGCTCAGTATGCTTTGACATTTCATCATGAATCGTCTTACAAACGAACAACGCTTGCAAATTATTGAATTTTATTATCAAAATGCGTGCTCTGTTAAGAAAGTTCATTGCGCGCTTCCATTTTATGGTCAGTTTAATCGACCCACTGAAGCGGCTATTCGGGCTATTGTGACTAAATTTCGCACCAAATTTACATTGTTGGACATTAAACCACCAACTTGCTTACGTAGAGTGCGAACTGAAGAAAATATCGCAGCTGTATCGGCCAGTGTTAATGATGACCACCAATTTTCGATTCGTCGCCGTTCGCACCAATTGGGTCTCTGTTACTCAAAAACGTGGAAATGCCAAAATTGGACTAAGCGGATGGACCACCTAAGACGCAGCCGCGGTCAACATTTAAATGAAATTATCTTCAAAAAGTAAATGTCATGGACCAATCTAACGTTTCAAATAAAGAACCGATGAGATTTTGCAAATTTTATGCGTTTTTTTTTAAAAAAAAGTTATCAAGCTCTTAAAAAATCACCCTTTATTATATGTCATATGTACATACATTCGTATATTTATTTATACATGTATAAGCATAAACCCTTTTGTCACCGTGTCAACCAACCTGCCTCAATCCATCCGTTCACACTCGGTAGGTACTCTAGAACAGGTCTTTCGTACAGACATTTAAATACATTAATTTTCATGTTCATGTTTTTGTTTCTGGTTTTCTGTTTTTCAGTTTTTTGTTTTTGTATTTTCGCTGTAACAAGTGTTAATTATTTTGTCATGTTATTACGACATGTGTGTATGGATTAAATTATGTTAAAGTGCCATTTTTTGTTAATTGTCATTTCATAAACACAACTTTAGCTCTGCCAGACGGTGTTGGTTGGTTGGTTTTTTCTCGCCCTCTCTCTCTCTCTCTATGTCATGCCGCCTCTTAATTGAAATTCTCTCACCACTGACAGTTTAAATCAGTTCAGGTGTTCGTTTGTATGTTGTACCCCATTTTGTTCACCGGAAGGATATTTTTGTTTTTATGACAAATTAACTCACAATGACATACATTTAATTAATGGGCGGGTAACAAGTGAATTAATAGATTTTCTAATTTGGTCATGTGTAGGGAGTTGTTATTTTTTGATAACTACAGATATTGGGAGCTTTCGGAGTAGGTAGTAGGTGATATCTGACAATTAGGCACAATTGACGTAACCTAATTAATGTTATTTCCGCCGAGAGAGTATTTGAGTTTTATGAAAAATGATAAATGTTAAAGAAACTACTACAAGTGACACGTTTAAGGCAACACTGGTCTTACTAATATTTCCGAAAAACTGAAATAATTGAGTTTTAAATTGAGAGATATTTTTTATATTCGATCTTAAATGCAATTGAGTTTGATTGTTGGTCAAAAGTGTCCCAGTACATATTATATTTGCCAGTTTCACTGAGCTGTGGTTCTCATTCGTTTTGTGGAACTCCTGACAGAATCACAAAAATTTAAAAGTATGTTAATATTGTCATTCGCTTGGCAGAACTTCTTTCCGTCTAAAAGCATTGAGATAATCTCTGTTAAACCGCCTGAAGACGGCCACCTATGTGCATCCAGTAATAAATATCACCATGCCATTTATAAATAAATTTGTTTTCTAAACAAGTAAGTAAGCGTCAGTCGGATAAACCGACTTATAAATACCCTCACTCTCAGAGCACATATGTTTGAAAATTGATTTTTTTCACGAGTTATGACCAATTTAACAATGAAACAAGTAAAAACGGCGTTAAGTTCGACCGGGACGAACTTTACCTACCCTCCACCATGGATTGCAATCCACAGAGGATGTCGATTTTCGTAGAAGTGCAGTAATATTACAGAAAAATATAAATTTTTTAATATAGCCAAACCAAAAAAAATACAAATATAGAAAAAATAATTTTATAAATAAATATCACCATGCCATTTGTAAATAAATTTGCATTCTATTAAATATAGATGATATATGGTCTTGAGCCAGGACAATATCCCAGTTCAATAAATATAATATTTTAATTATTTCAATCCATGCTTATAAGGTAATTCAAAAAATATTCTTATATTTATATTTTCAAAAAGCTTAAATACCGTAAATATTGGTAGATAGTGGGTGCTACAGTTTGTTGTATTTTCATTATATTTTAATTACAAAAGTACAAATTTTGAAAATCCATCTTCATGATTCAACCAATTTTTGCCGTAAAAGAAAAAGTTCGAATTTCGAAAAAAACTTTTTATTTTCCGTGTCTGCGCAGTCAGTGGAATGTATACTCCGAATTTCCTGACTCTAGCTGTGGTCATTTGGTTGGTACTATTTGTACTCCCTTTTTCATTCTAACCTCAAAAAGTACGAATTTCGAAAAACCCGTTAATTTTACGTGTCTACGCAGTCAGAGGAATGTATACAGCGAATTTCATTATTATAGGTGTAACCGTTTTTTTGGTACCTCTGTTTTATACCTCTGTGCCCATTGTATCCCTCGAAAGTACGAATTTGGAAAATACCTTTTCCATGTCTATGTAGTCAAAGGAAAGTATATTCCGAATTTCATGACTTTAGCTGCGGTCATTTGATTGGTACTATTTTTATCCCCTTTTTCAGTTTAACCCCAAAAAGTACTAATTTTAAAAAATCCGTTTTTTACTTGTCTATGCAATCAGTGGAATTTGATTATTCTAGGGGCAGCCGTTTGGTTGGTACCATTTTTAACCCTCTATTCCCATTTTTTCCTTAAAAGTACGAATTTGGAAAAAATAATTTCATATTATGTACCTACTCAATTAGAGGAATGTACACATCGAATTTCGTGTTTCTAGCTGTTGTCGTTTAATATGTACCATTTTTATCCCTTTGCCCCATTTGACCCCCTACAAATAAGAATCACGTTATGGGGCACGTTTTTGCTATAAAGGGAATGCGCATACCAAATATCAAGCAAATATAAACATACATATTCAAAACGCATGCTTAAATACGCTAAAATATTAGGGATTATTATGGTTATTTTTTCCCTTTGGGCCGATTTCGCCCCGTTTCAATCCCAACCGATCTACGACCATAAGACGCATTTATGGAAAATTTGAACGTTCTAGTTCCTTTCGTTTAGATGCTAGCGTGCTTTCAACAGACGACATGGCTAGATCGTCTTAGAATTTTATGACGATCAAGAATGTATATACTTTATAGGGTCTCAGGTCGATATTTCAAGGTGTTACAAACGGAATGACAAAGTTAGTATACCCCCATCCTGGAGGTGGAGGGTATAAAAATACTACTTTTTTGTTCATTCCATCGCCTGTAACTCCTGAAAAACTTGACCGATTTTAATATGTTATATCTTGTTTTGAAGGTACTTTCAATTACTTTTAAAATATTGATGTGGTGTGTTATAGCAGGGTAAGATTTTTTTAAATTTTGGCAATTTTAATTCTTTTATTTTGATTTTCGAAATGATTACATTAATCTATTTTGTTGAAATTTTAAAGTACTGTGCTTTAGGTCTATTTTTAAGCGACTGTATGAGTTTGAAAGTGAAGAAATGATGGTTTCTATTTTTTTACGATTTTTTTACAAAATCAACCAGAATTACACTGAAAAAATCAACAAAATTATAAGTTTTTCATTAGTTCATAAACGCAAGGTATAAAAACAATGAAAAATCGAAGAAAAAATAGATCGATGTCAAAACCCGTACCGCTCGACATGGAATGACTCATGTACTTTTTAGGGGCTCAGGTCGATATTTCTAGGTGGTACAAACGGAATGACAAAGTTAGTATACCCTCACCTGGTGTGGAGGGTATACAAATGATGTTTTGAACATTCAACCATTATTTAACCACATGAACCACTCTAGACGAATTTTATGTTATGCTGTAGATTCAAGGGGCTATATTAAAAAATTAAAAATATACATATAAACAAAGTATGTAAGAGATTTATTTAAAACAACCTATTATAGACTGACTTTGGAAGTATTTTTGTAAAGGGGAAATCCCTTATGTGAAGCCGATTTTACAGTTCTCTTTTATTTTGGGGATAGATTTGTTTGACAGTACATCGTGATTAGACTCACTTTAGCAACTTTATAGGCCGAACTCTTGGAAGAGTTTGGTCCGTACAAATTCTTAGTCAAATCAATACGTTTTCGCCTAGCTGGTAGATATAAGTAATAATGAAATAACCTACATTTACATTTTGATGTGTTATATTTTTTTAATATTTTCAAGTCAATTTTTTCAGATCAGTGTGAAATTTCAAATAAAGGGGGCTTATTAGACAGTTTATATATTTCTAAGTACACCCCTATAATGATTTCTGCTATCAATATTGTGTCGAAGTTTGCGAAATATTGTCTTGCCTAATACTCTCTATTTACCTTTAAAGGTCAACGTAGGTCTGGCGGACCCAGAGTAAACATTTTAGGCAACAAAATCAGACACTATTTGCATATATTCTGTAGGTGCCCTTATTTTATAAATCATCAAAAGTCCAAATGGCTTGATTGTGTCAAAACAATAGAGTGGGATATTTTAAAACTAAAATTGTGTCTGAACATTTGAGGGTTATTTGAAGAGCACTGTCTTCTGCCGGTGCTGTTTGTTGATCTTGCTATTGTGTTTTTCAAAACGGCAACAGAAAATATCACATTTCAGATTCTGTGAAGCTGTTCCTTTTGTGATGTTTTGCGGGAATATTTTTTATTTTGCATTTATTAAAATTTTTCTTAATACTTTTCATGTACTATTACATAGTACTATTTATTTGTCTTGTATTTAGTACAATTATTTTTGATTTCGAAAATATAAATAAAGATTACAGCGTTTTTCAAATATTACACAATTTCAACCCTATTATTCTCAAAGTCCATTTAACCGCTCAATACTGAGATCACATTGTTGTTGTTTTGCTATGCTACAGATCAATAACTAGTGCAGCAACAACAAATTACAAACAGTAGCCGGCCAACTCGTCCACAGTACAAGGTTTAACGCAGCATTCATCGTGCACCCCGGTCACATGACGATGTCTGCGAGTCTTGGCCAGGGTATTGAGGCGTTCACTAAACAGCATATCGTTGAGAAGGGATTCTGACTTGAAGGGTGCCTCATCTTCGATTTCGTTGAATACACTCAAGACATCCAGATCATGGTTGACTGTGGAAAGTTAGGAAAGTTTTCGTAACAAGCTTGGAACGAAGTTTGTCCACATTAAAACCTACCAGGTTTGTTTCCCGACTTTTTGCTGATACCCAAACTATTGAAGCCATTCACGCACACCATATCGAGGAGTTGCATCAATTGTGAGCCACAAACTCGGGTGCCTCCCGCTTGGATCTCATAGAGCACCACCAAAAAGATGACAAAACTCAACAGCTTCATATTCCTTTTCTTCGCACGCCGTAAATACTCTTTCTGATTGTTATGTCCTTAAGGACTTATTGGTGACTGTGTCATCGAAGGTGGAGTGCAAATTATTTATAGTCGGCTAGAATCTGCGTCGCTCTGAACGTAAAATGCAAATTTTTACTTGTGCTCTTACTTAGCGCCACAATGAATGTCTTCATTACACATGGCTAACATGGCACGGTAGCCTTGTGCGACATGGCGTGGCGTTGCCTTGTTATGTTCAGAAGTGCCACACCACACCAGTGTGGACTTAGCAGCGGTTGGGCTTAAAGCCTGCCAGGATGTCACCACATATTAGGTTGAAAGCTTAACGCGGGCACATTTAAAATGTAAATTATGCCATACATTCTGGAGCATAAACACACACACACATACACAGCGTACACTGGCTGCTTGCGCTTAAGATTGTGACATATTTGCCCTGGAATTTACTTTAAATTAAAAATAAACATTTTATTTGTGCGACGTGTTATTATGCATAAATAATTATGAAATGTTTTGTGCGGTGGCTGAATGGTGAATTCCTTGAAGTCCTGCCATGTCAGTTTTAGTGACATATGCGCCAGCGACGTACACTCAGTGGGCCATGGAAAATTTACCTGACTGTTTAACAGGAATTACGGCGAAACAGGGTTTACTTAATTTTTTCTTATGATTTGGGTTCTCATTTAAGTGTAACATTAACTAACGTCATAGAGTGGGTAGTTTTAGAAAGTGGATTCATGATTAGGTATATTCCAGTCTATCTAGAAAAGTCTATTTTTATATATCGCTGTTTGCAAGATATTGACCAAACAATACGTTACATAGTTCAGTGATATAGGATACATAATAAACTAGGCCAAACGTCGAATCCCTATAATCCCAGAGGAAATTTAAGGTGACCCTTATTACACACCGTGATTTTTCTGATCTCAAATATTTTCATGGTGTTAAATTGAATGGAAATAACACCGTGAAATATCGACCTGAGACCCTATAAAGTATGGATATATTCTTGATCGTCATAAAATTTTAAGACGAGCTAGCCATGTCCGTCCGTCTGTTAAGAGCACGTTAGCATCTAAGAAAAATGAATTAGGGCGTCCAAATTTTCCCAGAATACGTCTAATAGATGTAGATCGGTTGGAATTGCATATGGGCGAAATTGGTACACAGGGAAAACATTTTTCCTCACAAGGTCTGAAAATACCCGTTATATTTCAAATATTCAATAGAATGATCAAAAATCCGGTTTATCTTTGATGTCGGGTTTTTCGAGAACCGTGATTTTGAAAAAACCGAAATAAATTTAGGCATCCGCCGTCCTCTCAAAATGGAGGCCGAAAAAGTGGTTGTGGACTTCGTATATACACTGGAGTAAGTTTTTATACACTCCACAACTGAAAACGAGTTAGACCCATCGTTTATTATACAGATCGGCTTGGAATAACTTTCTGAGTCGATGTCCGTCTGTCTGTCTGTCCGTCCCGCTGTCCGTCTGTCCATCTATTGTTGTAATCAAATTACAGGTCGCAATTATAGTCCGATCTTACCAAAAATTGACACATGTTTTGTGGATCAAGGACGAACGCTATTTAATTTGAGGCAAATCGGTTCAGATTCAGATATAGCCCCCATACAAATACCGCACCCGATTTGACATTTTCCGATCTACAAACCACATATTGTATTCGATTTTTTTCAATTTTATAATCGAACTAGAAATACATGTGGCGAAAGAGGTTTAGATCGGTTCAGATTTGGATATAGCCCCCACACAAATCTCGCTCCCGATTATACTTTTTCCGGTTTAGAAACCACACCGATTTTCTTTAAATTTGCACAACATCTTATAATCCAACTAAAAATACCTACGCAGAAATTGGGTGAGATCGGTTCAGATTCAGATATAGCCCCCATACAAATGTCGCTCCCGATTTGACATTTTTGCTCTAGCAACCATATATTATACCCGATCTTCTTTAAAATTGGCACAACATCTTAAAGTCCAAATAAACAAACATATGGCGCAAGTGGGTAAGATCGGTTCAGATTTAAATATAGCCCAAATACAAATGATGCTCCCAAAAGTTTAACCGATATTGGCCAAACTATACATTTTATATTTCACCTATTTCGTTCCAGGTTTCACTATACCCCCAATGGCCAATTATTAAGTCATGAATATTGTCAGTAGTGGAAAACCGGTCGAGACCGACTTAAAAGATCCAGTTTACCAGGTTTTCCGAAAAGCGTGATTTTAAAAAACCGGATTCGGGTTTGATCACTCTAGTATTTAAGCAAGTTTTTTTCTGAATATGTCTTCTAATATTTACTTGCTATTTGGTATGCATTCCCTTTATGCATTCCCCTTAAAGCGATTCTTATTTATAGGGACTGAAATGGTGCAAAAGGGATACAAATAGTACCTATCAAACCAAAACAGCTAGAAACATGAAATTCGTAGTGAACATTCCTTTAATTGGCTAGATACCTTATATAAAAGTATTTTTTCCAAATTCGTACTTTTATAGGGTAATATAGGAACAGAGGGATAAAAATGGTACCAACCAAACGGCTACAGCTGGAGTAATGATTTCTGAGGTGAATGAACTGGATATTTAATAAGTTCAATAATTGCATAGCGTGAGTGCGCACCATAAACTGATCCATACCTTTAAGGAGTGAATTGAGGGAAAAAGGGATAAAAATGGTACCAGTGAAACAGCAATAGCTAGTAAATTGAAATTCGGTGTGTACATCGCTCTAATCGCATGTACACATAATATAAAGTGATTTTTGAAATTCGTACTTTTAAGGGAGGAAATGTGAAAAAAGGGATAATATTAGTACCTACCAAATGGCTATTTGTGGAAACTGAAATTTGGTTTCCACAGTCATCTAATTGAGTAGACATGTAAAATAAAATCTTTTTTTTTAATTCGTACATTTAAGGGGATAAAATGGAAATAGAGGGATACAAATTGTACCAAACAAACGATTGCACTGAAATTTGGTGTATACGTTCCTCTTACTTCGTAGACATAGAAAGCAAGTTTTTTCCGAATTCGTACTTTTAAAGGGTAATATATGAACAGAGGGATAAAAATGGAACCAACTAAACGGCTACAGCTGGAGTAATGATTTATGCTGTGAATTTACTTCATATTTAATAAGTTCAATACATTCATAGCGTGAGTGCGCACCATAAACTGATCCATACCTTTAAGGGGTGAAATGAGGGAAAAAGGGATAAAAATGGTATAAGTGATACGACAATAGCTAGTAAAATAAAGCGATTTTTGAAATTCGTACTTTTAAGGGAGGAAATGTGAAAAAAGGGATAAAATTGGTACCGATCAAATGGCTACAGCTAGAGTAACGAAATTCGATATATTCATTCCTATGACTATATGGAAGTGCAAAATCAATGAAATTTGTTACTTTCATGGGGAAATGCAGAGAAAGGGGATGGAATCGGTACCAATCAAACCGCTGCTGTTTGAATAATGTAAACTGAAATTCGGTGTGTAAAGTGATTTTGGAAATTCGTACTTTGAGGAGAGGAAATGTGAAAAAACGGATAAAATTGGTACCGATCAAATAGCTACAGCTAGAATAACGAAATTCGGTATATTCATTCCTTTGACTATATAGAAGACTATTTGCACTATATAGAAGTGCAAAATCAATGAAATTTTCGAAATTTGTACTTTGATGGGGAAACGGAGAGAAAGGGGATAAAATTGGTACCAATCAAACCACTGCTGCTGGAATATTGAAAATCAGTGTATATTTCTCTCTGGTTGGACCAAATGCCTTCAGATAGAATAACGAAATTCGGTATGTTCATTGATATGACTATATAGAAGACTATTTGCACTATATAGAAGTGCAAAATCAAGGATATTTTCGAAATTTGTACTTTCAAACGGAAAGAGAGGGGTTAAAATTGGTACCAATCAAACCACTGCTGCTGGAAGAATGAAATGTATTTCCGCTCTGGTTGCGTAGACTCAAAATATAATGCGATCATTCCATTCTCGTACTTTTAGGGCCAAATGGCCAAAAAGGGATACAAGTGGTGTCGACCAAATGGCTGTAGAATCATCCAAAAATGTAATGTAATTCAATGTAATGTAAATGTAATGTAAAAATACAAAAATTAATATCCAAAAATGTAAGATTCTACTTTAGTTATTGGATTTCAAATCAACAACATTGTATTTTTAATGAATTTCGTACATTTTTTGGATATTTTTTAATTTTACATGAAAATTAAAGCGCCATCTAGCGGAAAAAAATGTTTTTTTTAATAAAAACAAATCCAAATTTAATTCCCTTTTCAAAACTGGCTCAAGCACTTAAATCGGTTTACCCATTCTGTTTTTATAGAACTTTTTATAATAGTACTACGTTACAAGTGATCCTCCACGATCCTTCGAATCTTTAAAATCGATTTTCTCAAAATTCTGACGTGCTACAGCTAATCTCCGAGACACGTATTTCTTTATTTTAAGCCTATTTTCATATTCTGTTAACATTTCTCATGTGTACCAACCACTGTCGTACTGTGTAATCGATGCTTTGAGAATTTTTGAAAATTTTTTTTAAATTTTTGGTTTGCATTTTTTTTTTTGAAAATAAAATTTTTTGTATTGAAAAATTGACAATTTTGGAAGGAAACGCATATAAATTAAGTCTTCTTCAGGAAAAAAATAAAAAAAAAAATCCATCATCAATAAGAAATGAATAATTTACAGGCGATATAATGTTGATGCTTTTTGAGAGACATTAATAAAATAAACATTTATTTTTTAAGTTTGTTTTTCTTGCGAATATCTTCTAATTGAAGTGTCGGATTTTCAACCATAATTCCACCAGGTTTTTTAGGATTTAATAAGCAATCTTAAAATTTAATAATTTAAGAATCTTCAAATAATAAGTTCGCAAAGTTAAAAATACCAAAACAATTTTGCCAAGAAATATCAAATCTTTTTCTTGTTGCTCATAAATATAACTGTATATTATAACTAATTGGGGTATAATCATAGTTTTTAGATATTCTTACAATCAGTATTTAATTTTCATTTTTTTAAATTTTTTGTGAAATAAACTAAATTTTTTCCGGGGGTGATCGGACTTATACTGCCTAAATAATTGTACAAAAGTATCTTCAACTAAAATAAGAAGTAAAAATGGAGTTTAGTATATCCCCCACACATAGAAATGCTATTTGACTTCTTGTCTCTAAGAAACATAAATTATTTATAATTTACATTCATTAATTATTTATTAACATCAAATTTTAACAAAAAATATAACTGGACATTTTCTACTGACGAACAAAAACATTGAGTCCTTCATCGGGACAATACTGTTCTAATTTATATGTGGAGCATATGTCCTTGCAGCATTCATCAACAATCCCATATATTGATCGTCGTACCCGGTTTGCTGATGACCGAACCATGGTCTTACTATTGCACACTTCGCTAACAGCTGCACTCAGTGCTGGACCACAGAGGCGAGTCGCATACATATCCAGCTCTTCGCAATTAATTTCATAAAGAACGACGAAAAATATAAAAACGATAAATAGTTTCATATTCACTGCAAAACACTATTCTCAGGGTGTAGCAAATTTTTCAATTAGTCCTGGTCATGTACGAACTTATACGCAACTGTTCGATCGGAGCTAGAGTGCTGCATATATATGTACGGTGAACGAAACCGCTAATGCTAATCAGCAAAGGCCACGCATCTTCAAATCAAACACCCATTTGTCGACAAAATTTCAATAGCTGGGAAAAACCACTAGAAAAAAATATTGATAAAAATTGATGAAAGGTGATAGTCGGGTGGAAGTAACTATAGTATGCCCTAAACAAGTAAGGAAAGACTAAAGTCGAGCGGGGCCGACTATATTATATCATCCACTTTCTACCAAATTACAATAGAATTCGAGCAAAAGGAAAGGACTATAATTGCGATCTTTGATTACAAGAATAAATAGACGGACATTACTAAATCGACTCTGAAAGTGATCTGTATACTAAACGATGGGTCTATCCTTTAGCGAGCATTTGATTATAAAACCAAACTCCAAATATGTGAATGAATTAGATTGACAGCACAATTAGAAGGTGTCTATATGAAAATTAATATGTTTAAATTGTGCAGGAGTATACTATACACCGCTGTGTAGACTAGGACATTATATGTTAGATCAATAGTTCAAATCATTCTGAGTTAAGAATATCGAACGGCTAGTATACAATTTAAAAAATATGGATTCCCAGGCAATGGGTACAACATCGAAAATTAGCTTATATCGATTCATGCATTTTGCAAAAAATTGGGAAACAACTATCATGTTTTATATACTGCTGTAGGGCGCACAAAAGATTAAAAAACATTTTAGATAGATTATTATAAATATGGTAACTGAAGAGGTATTAAAACTTAAAAAAAGATCGAACAAATATTTATTTAAATTTGCTGTATAAATATCTGTATGTCTACGACGATGACGATCACCGTGATCATGACATCTAAAGCTTAAAATACGACAAACAATAATCAATTTGTTTGAACAGTTTGACGAACAAATTTTATTGTCCACAAGTGGGAACCCTGTTGCTATAAGCGACAGAAAATTTGTTCAACAGAAGCATTATGTTCATATTTGCTTATGTACACTGAGAAAAAAGTGCGACCTTAAAATAAATAAAGTGAAATATAATAGGTAAAAATACCTAGGATGTATAGTATACATTGTATACTGGTACATGCTATCGAGTGAAACACGATTTTGGATTCGAAATTTCCCAGAATACCTGCGATAGATATTTGAGCGATAATATTCAAACATGGCCTTTTTAAATTAAAAGAGGAATATGGTTGACGTCTCTTAATTGATATTAACATCGAACGGGTGAAAAGGGTAGAATTTTTCTACATCTAAAATGAAAGATTGTGTTAGAATATTTGAATTTTGTACTTTAGCCAATCCAACTGTATTAATATTGTAGAATGTAAGTAGTAGTAGGCTTTGTCTTATATTTTCTTTTGTCTAATATTTTATTTGTAATTTGAATTCAGACTAATAAAAACTTGTATCAACATATTGTCTTGTTTTACGATTTTTTAATAAAATAATGACAAGAAATACTAATTTTCTATTTCTACTATAATTTTTATCATAAGCATAACTTAGATATTTAGGAGACAAAAAGCAAGAATAAAAAAATAATAAAACCATTTGAAAAGAATGGAACCCAATCCAAATGCAATACATTTGACTCCACTAGTATATATACATATATATTTATAAACATTACATTTTGTATGGAAGCCCCATAAAGGAGTGTGTGGAGGGGTTTCTGCGGAAAAAATGTTGGGGAGGGAAAATTAGTGGAAGTTGGTCTAACATTTAACCCATCTAGGGGCGACTTCAGGGCAGTTTTGAGCCTTACTGTCATAACAAAAATTATAAAAAATAGAAAATTCCTACCGTTGACCCTTAGGGTATGTATGTTCGGAGAAAATGCAGGAGTTGACAAAATATTGGGGATCGGTCATACATTTAACCCCAATAGCGATCTCCTTGGGCCAGTAAGAGCGGTGGGAACCAATTTTATAAAAAAATAATTTTTGTATGGGAACCCCCAAACGAGTGGTGATTTGGGGAGGGAAAATTAATGGGGGTCGGTCTTACGTTTAACCCCTCTCGGGCAGAGTTACAAGCCGAACCATTATTATCGGCGGCGTTACTCGAAATGGGTCGGCGGCGGTGGCTTTCGGCTGATTTGCCGGTTCGATCTGTGATTCGATCACCCCTATTTATTTGACAATTGTGGGAAAATGGAAGGAACAATTTGTATTGGTTTTTAATACCGTTTCTTTTATTTTTTACTACGTTAATATTAGCCAATGTTCCCATAATTTAATATTATTTTCCCATACAATTATTTTTTGGGATTGGGAATCCATTCCCAAAATTTATGATATTCATGTGAAGCATATTTGACCAGACATCTTGAATATCATAATCCTTCCAAAGAATGGTAAAGCTCTATCTACTCTGACACCATAAGAAGCGCAATAGAGGAGCTGTTGTTTATTGTGTTTTATAGGAACATATGACCAAGCATACATGAATTGACTTATATAAATGCGACTTCAAATCAAAATAAAATCTATAGACGTCATCATATAGTGGGATACCAAATTCAAAGAAGGATCCATATATTTCTCAGTGGATGGTTGTCTAAGTCGACAGTTATATTTTCTTTTGTAATTTTAAGTGGGTTGTCTATTTTGGTAGTAAGACTTGACTGAGTTAGTCGATGAGTTAGTCGATTAGTCGATGAAATCGGCGGCGTGGTTGAAGTCGATGTGAGCCGATGAAATTTTGTGTATTTTGACCCCTTTTCCCTCACCTTTGACCGCGATGAGCGGTCCACAGTGTATTATCAACGGCATTTAAAAACGTGTAATTAAGTTTATGTTTTCCTTTTCAGACAGAGGTTTACCTGAAGTTTGTATTTATTCCGTATTGGTAATTTTCTACAGTATAAAACTATGTTCGCGAGGCCGACCGATGCCTCGGCATTTACAAATATTCCCAACAAAAACTCTTATTACCAAGTAATGTGGGGAATAAGGCAAAACCAAAAACCTTCACTACTTATTTTTTGCATCCGTTTCTAATTATTTTTATAAAGGGATTGTAAAAAAAATAAGTACTTCTACGAACGCTTACAAAAAGTTGAGAAATAAGTACTTCCACGCACGCTTACGAGAAATTAATAAATAAATAGTTCTAGAGGAGTTGTAAAATAAGTGGCCTCAGGAAGGTGCAAAAATAGTCATTATTGATAACTAGCCAAATAATGTATTATCAATAAAGGGCTTAATAAGTGATGAAAATAGCATTTTTATACACTCCACGAGAGTATTATGTCTTTGTGTATTTGTTTGTAACACCCAAAAGGAAGCGAGATAGACCCATTGTTAAGTATACAGATCGACTTAGAATCACTTTTTGAGTCGATTTAGAAGTGTCCGTCTGTCTGTCCGTCTGTCCATCTATTGTTGTAATCAAATTACAGGTCGCAATTATAGTCCGATTTTAACAAAAAAATGGCATAAATAAGTTTTGTGGATCAAGTACGAACGCTATTTAATTTGAGGCAAATCGGTTCAGATTTAGATATAGCCCCCATACAAATGTCGCTCCCGATTTGACATTTTCCGCTCTAGAAACCCCATATTGTACTCGAATATCTTTAAATTGTTCACAACATCTTATAATCCAACTGGAAACACGTATGCAGAAATTAGGTGGGATCGGTTCAGATTTAGATATAGCCCCCATACAAATGTCGCTCCCGATTTGACATTTTCCGCTCTAGAAGCGACATATTGTACCCGATTTTCATTAAATGTGGCTCAACATCTTACAATCCAACTAGAAACAGATATGCAGAAATTAGGTAAGATCGGATCAGATTTAGATATAGCCCAAATACAAATGTTGCTCCCAAATGTTTAATCAATCGATAGTTTGACCAACCCCATACAAATGTTCTTTCCGATTTAACATTTTTTGTCAAACACATACATTTAAAGGATACAAAAATCCTTCCCGTTTTCACTTTTTCACCGAATTAAATTGTATTCGGATAGAAAGTGGAGTGTATCATAGAGTCGGCCCCGCCCGACTTTAGCCTTTCCTTACTTGTTATTTATATATTTTGTATCGACTTGTTAATAATCTGAATACAGAATTTAGGACTATTTTTCTTTAAGCCTGAATAACTAAGCTGCGATAACAACAGCCCTGCTATTCTCTGACTCACCACAAAAATGTAGAAAATTAAGTTTTAAAATCTGAAGTTCTATGAAATTTAATTTACCAATAATACTTATTTAAACCATTAAAAGGAAGTAATTATTTCGTACTTCAAAATAATGCATGGCGTAACGAGCAGTCATTACTAGGTAATGCTGAAAATAATTAGGTGTCATTACCAAGTTTTGCGGGGTTGTTAAACTAATGTTTTATTTACTCATTTTAAAAATAATATTCTGCTTATAGCTGCCAACATCGATTTTATTACTGAAATGGTAAAACATTTTAAACACAAAATGAAGCAATACTTTCTTCGTTGTTCTCTGTTAATGTATTTAGGAAAATTTATTTAATAGGGATGTAAGGTTTTATGGCATGAGAGCGCATGTAAATATAGGTCGATATTAATCTTAAGTTAAGTATAAAGCTATAATAGCCGTGTGTCATCGATTACAATATAAAATAATATTTATTAAAAAATTCGAAAATCGTTAATAACCAAAATTTTTTTGGACTGACAATTTTCATTTAATTGTGAACTCAAATGAAATTACTGGTAATGCTTTGTATTCACATATATATTAAAATAAGAAATTTATGACTTTTTTCATTTTAACTTACATTGGAGATGGGCGTGGCTGTTGATGGATTTAAACAAAAAATGTTTTTGATCTAATTTGACCATATATGGGGTGTGTGCGAAATTTCCTTCTAATCTTTGCAGCAGATTGTATGGAAATATTGCACTGTGCGGCCCCTTACACTCACCCCACCACCCCCATTTTTTTGGCTCATGATTTTTGCCGAACCTCACAAAATAGAGGGTTCTAGCATATCCAAATCGAACTCTTAAAATTACCATACAACACTATCCCACCCTAATATATACAGAAGGAAAAAAAACGTTTTTCGTTGATCTTCGCCCTTTGAAACGTACGACAGTAACGTTTAAAAAATAATATCGTTTTTGTTTGAGTTTTTTTAGTGACCAGGGAAATGCCCATATATTTTCCATTTATTCTAATTTTATGAATTTTTTCGTGTCAGCAAAAAATATTAAAAAAAAACTTTTTTCTCAAATTTTAGAAAAAACTTTTAAAAGTAGCCAACGAATATAATTGGTGAAAAGTTTGAGTGTTAAAATTTTCTCCGAAAATGTTCTCCCTACACTTCATTAAAACGTAAAGACATGACGAGTCACCACAAGAATATTGAAAAGGGGGCCAACTGTAACCTCCCCCTAAATTATAATCAAAAGTAAAATTTCAAAACGCTGACGCCAGTATATTTTCGCTCTATTCTACCAGTCTCCATTTGCCGAACCTTGTTATTTCGTATATTGTTTTCGTATTTACTTTCATCGCTTGCAATTATAAATTATTTCGATATTTTGTGATTAATGTATTTCCCCCTTTCCGTTTTTTCCCCTTGCAGATACTATCGCGCAAATACGGTTCGCTATCAAAACGATCCCTGTGAGGGTGTCTGCATGCTCAATCATTACTGTGCCATTACCCGAGTTGATTACAAGGAATTCCGGCAGTGTCTGGAAAAGGAACAGAGTGCCCTACGTTCAAAGGCCAGCCATGGACAGCAGATAAATACCAAATTCGTGTTGCTACTGGCAATAATCTCCACCCTGACCATGACCTACATGCAAGCCGCATACGACGCCCTGCGCTCCATTGTTCGGTTGATAATTAGATGTCAGCAAGAGTGCCAGCATCAGTTGAATGCCAGCAAAATCGTCTATAAAATAAATGTGAACTTTATAGAAATGCCAAAAGGGCCGATGAAAAGATTTTCGAAGAATCGAAACGAAACACAGCCGGGCGGCAGTGTAAAGGCCTACAACAATGGCGATACTAATGAACGAAATACCAAAGTATCGGGGCAGCAGCAGCAGCACAGCTGTGGCAGCTGTTGTCTGCAACAGAAGCCAATGGGTGCAGCAGCAACACACCGACCACCACCCACACATGAGAGTAGTCAGAGCAACACCAACAACACAGCAATCATCAGCCATAACCCCAGCAACGAACATGATCCGGTGTTGCACCTCCGCACTGCCAGCCGGCTGAATCGGAAGCAGACAAATATTGTTGTGGCAAGGAAACCATTGGCCCTCTTGCATGACAATACCAACGATTTGCGTTTGGAATACCTAACGATGAGCACTCGCAGCATAGTGAACTTCTGGCAAATCATTACCGCCTACAGCACCCAGCACCGGCCAAGTGCGGCCCGGTGTGGGCATATGTTAAGTCGCCAGATAAGACAATTTAGTAGCCTCAGACTGTTGGGGCCAAGTAAACTGTCCCTCAGGTGGAGATTAGCAAATCGCCTGCCATCATCGTTGTGGGTTATGCACTTCTAATTAAATTGCTAATCTGAGCCTTATTCTAAAGGCTTTGATGCTGTGAGTGTTGTAATTTCGTTTGGGATCTTATGTGTTTCGGATTTTTTGTTTTTTGTTTTATGTGTTTTGTTTTGTTCTCATACATCCTTTCGTTTCGTTAACGCTTCCGGCTTTAATTGCACTTTGTTGCCCAGTATTGTAAATTAAGTTGCTGTTATACGATATAATATTTGTTGTTACAATCTAAGTAATATTTAACTACATATGCATATATATAAATATGCAAATACACGAATATACATACATACATACAGATAGTTTGTAGATTATTACATGTGTAAGCACCGACTTCATTGTTCAAAACTGCTTTCTGGGGGTCATTAACTATAGGCATTGGGCTAACTAATAGTTACAGCTGTCATAGAGCAGCCATACATAAAGTTGCTAGTTTACTCTAGCTTTGTGTTAATTATTTTGTTGTTAATGGCTGTCGGCGTAGAAGAGTATGAAAGGATTTTTGGATTATCTTTTTGAAATATAGGCGTTGGTTATATTTGGTTATTTAAATCGAGTAATTAACCCAATGAAAATGTGCAATATTGTTTTTAAGAGTTTAACCCTTTCGGGACTAAATTTCATTTTGAAAACCGATAAATTGTTGGTGAAAGTTTTTGTTTACTGAAGTCTTCACTTTATCCTGGGACATATAATCCCAAAAATCCAGGAAGTCCTAGATTCCTTTAGTTCCAGAATTCTCACAATCGAAAAAATCTTAGCATAAAATACACTCTAGATCCTCAATCGTTAGGTTAATTTTTGGCAAATAAAATGTGTATTGGGACAATAAAAATGAATTGGGATTGTATAACCCAATTAGTTTAAAAATTGGTGGGATGTCATGTCACAATAGCCCCGAAAGGGTTAAGATTTGTTTCAACTTTTTGGACCTAAATTTTCAATTGAAAGGCCATCTTTTTCTGTTCAATTTCAAAGTATGTTGGTCTTAATAGAAAACTCCTTATAACAGGGTTGACTGTCTACATTCTGTAGCAGAATGATCCATTTTTTTATAAAGGCTTGAAAAATAAATTCAATAATAAGTAAATCACATACGTGATAGATAAAGGCAGTTTATGTCGGCAAACCCATCGTGGCAGCATGACAGAGTTTTAAACGAAATACTGAAAATATTGAGATATATTTGACATTCACAGCCATCCATTACTATGCAACAAAACAGAAAAATGTTGTGTGAGAGCCCTAGAAAATTATTGTTATTGTGAATTAAGGGATATTGATTCATAAATTCCACGTAAAAGAATTTTTATGTATAATTATAAAATAATACAGAGTATTAGGCTATATATCGTTTGGGACAGACAAAAAGTGTAACGCATTGAAGGAGTAACGTAAGGCCCTAAGTATCTTTGGACCAAATCCGTTTCATGACCTTTTAAGATGTTTGAGCCATGTCCGTCCGTTCGTCTGGCTGGCTGGTGTACACGATAACTCTCGACGGGAGTTATGGAATCAATTCAAACTTTGCACATGATAATATTTTTCCCAAACATAGTTTAAGTTGCTGGTACCTCCCACACAAATAGTCCATATTCCAATGTTATATTAAAATCCATATAACTTCCACACGGATATTCGGAATCACGCTATATTTTGGTATTTGATAAAGTTTTTACAAGTACTGTCAGAGTACTAAATATCGCGTGTTGTGCCACGACCCTTCTAGCACCTCCCACACAAATCACCCGAAACTACGTAAAATTAAAGCTGTTAAAACTTCTATACGGATGATCGGAATAATATGAAATTTGATATTTGGCAATGGTTTTATAAATTTTGCATTCATGTGGAATATGGGCGATATTGCCACACCCCTTGTGGTACCACCCACACAAAATGACATAAGCTTGTTTAAAATAAAACCGGCGTAACATTCACATGGGTAGTCAAATTCATATAAAATTTGATGTTTGAAAAGGTTTTTGTAATCACTTTAAACCAAAAAAATATTTGCGCTTTCGCCACGTCCTTTGTTGCACCTCCCACACAATTGTCTTGATATTTGATCATGATTTTACAATTATTTTATAAATGTGGAAGCTAGGACCATATGCTAAGAACTTTTGGAAGGTACTAGACACACAAAGAGATAAGTTCTCTGAGGGTGAGGTGAGGGAGTGAGGGTATATGTAAGTCGGTTTAGCTGACTGACGTTTTCATACTTGTTTAATAACTTTTTACTAAAATTCCAATTCTCATAGAAGGTACCTTTAATATTCGCCTCTCATTTTGGTAATGGTAATGTTCTACTCATGCTGGCTACAAATGTCGCGAGTTTCACGTTCGAATACGAATTTTAGTCTCCAAAAAATTGAAAAATTTAATTTTTCTAAATATAAATATATATTTAATTATTCTTAATATTTAATTCAGACAGCAGTACTACTCAGAAATAATAAATATTAGTGTGGCTATTGATGACCCTGGATTGATAAATTTCTAATATTTGTAAATCATTCCATTTTAAATCAATTTGTTTTATAAATATTTTCGTACAACATTGGTAATCTTCCTTTGGCAACTACTTCCCGCTCGAAATGGTATGGACGGGTCATTTAGCCCAAGCTATCATAACAGTTGCCCTTGTTTTCATCCCCATTGTTCAATTGTAGTTTTACGAACACTTTCAGAAATATTGCCTAACAATTCAAATTGAATACAGTTTCCATTGAAAATATTATTTCTCCCCTCGCATTTCATTAAAATTGACTGATTAAAAAACTAACCATTAATATTAAATTGCAATTGAAAGCATAAGATTTGAATATGGTATTTAATTCAATAATCTCTAAAAAGTTAAAAAAAAATAAAAGCTAAAATTTTTTACCGTTTTTTTTGTAAAAAATGTAAAAACCGAAAAGGGTTTCTTTTGAAATTGTGATTTCCGAAAAAAACCGAAAACCGATTTCCCTATCCAAGGACGAACGCTCTTTAATCTGCAGCAAATCGGTTCAGATTTAGATACAGCCTTCTACAAATGACGCCCCCGATTTGACTTTTCCGCTCTGAAAGCCACATATTTGACTCGATTTGCTTCAAATTTGGCACAGTACCTTATTTCACCTTTTCTCCGAAGTCAATTGCAATGGAGTAGAAAGTGGAGGTTGTAGTGGGGCTACACCAAAACATGGAAACATATAGTTCACTTGCAGGGTAGGTATTCGTATTTGAAAGATAACATGATCATGATCCCAAGAAAAATGTGGATTGTAGAACAGAAATAGTGTAAATCCGAATGATATTTTTTGGTGGTACATTTGAATATGATCCAATTGTCTTTGACAGTATTTGTTGTACTATATTTTCAATGGTGTCTGATTTTAATTAGCTAATCAATACAGTCTTTTCTGGCTAAAGTTACAATACTCAAATAAAAAAAAACGAAAATATAATGAAGCAGGAATGCGTGACTAAAATATAAGTTCCTTTAAATTATTTTACATAGAAGTTTATTATTGACTGATAACTAGACAGCGGATTTTTATGCAAATTCCATTTTTAATACTCAAGTATATAAAATATGCGTATTTCTATGCAAGATATACTGACATAAAATTGGTTATATCGGTTGATTAAAATGTTTTATAAGTAAAATCATTTGTTTGAAGACAGCATTCAATTATAATCATCCGTTCAAAATACGATTTTGCATAAAAATCCACTGTCTACTGATAACTATGCCAGGGTTCAATGTAATGTAGTTCTTATCTTAAATAGCACCCTATATGGTGTACACTTCTTTATATTTCAGCGAAACTGTGAGTTTAAATGACGAAGTCATCCTAGGTTTCACATACATTTCTTATGGGCAGAAGAAAACTCGACGCCGTTGATCATTTTCTGCGGATGACGACCAGCCAGCCATACACTTCAGAATTTATGTGAGCGAACGCCCGCAGTGTATTGGGATGAAAATTGACGAATTGATTGTTTTTAAAGGTACTCTTGGCAGTTTTTGTGAGGAGATAGCTTCCTTAATGGTTTAACACACTTTGGAATGCGCATTGATATCGTTAGTATCGTCTGAAAGGTATAAGAGAAAAGTTAAAAGTCGTTGTATTTCACGTAGTCCAAAAATACGCATTTATTTTTTATGTATTTTAGCTTATATCATTATCTACAAGACATCAGAGTAGGGAAATTGGTTCAGAAATTATAGCTGATTTTTTTTTGTTTGAAGAAAACCCGGTCCGACCATTTTTATCCATAAAAAGAATACCGAACAATTACGGTTTTCGAAAAAACCGAAATAACCACTTTGCAGTAAAACCGGGTTTTTGAGCACGCTACATGTCTGCCTAGTCTTTACTGGACATTTGACTTGAACGCGGGCCATTTTTTAAGATGTGAAATGGGGCAAAAAGGGACCATAAAATTATTTTTTTTCTAGCTGCGTAGCCATATAAAGGGTTTTTTCGTACTGAGAAATCGGACGAAAGGAATCTGTATAAGAATTTTTGTGAAAGATCCCGTCACGTCGCAACTCCTTTCGCACAGCAGCACAGAGGTCGATATGAAAAATCGCCCAAACAAAAAATGGGCCAGAAAATGAAAAATGACCCAAAACGAAACATGAAATTAAATTTAAAATAAAAGAAAAATCAGCCAAAATGAAAAATCGTCTAAAAAATTGGGTAATTTTTCATATGAAAATTTTCCAAAAACATATCATCCGGTGTACCGTCATTCGGCCGGGCCTAAAGATTTTTTCCTCTGGAATACGTCCCAGCTACAGGGGTGTCGCTGTTTGAACATTTAAATATATATATAGAATACTAAACAACTTTAAAACTTTCGTTAATTTCTCGTTGATTTAACATGAAATTCCTTTCATTCAATTCAGGTCTTACTGATAGACCACAGCTCCTAGCTCATCTCAGAGCATTGTGTATTATCTATCTGAAGTTTGATGGCAAATGTTCACCTATATATGTCGCAATATGGACTGACGACTTTGCAACCACATGTTTCTTGGTCTAGCAGAATATAAACGTCGACTAGACTGCAGGCAGTGAAACAGTTCTCCAATATATTGTTCCAATACTAGATTGAATAACGCCACAATCACAATATTCTCTCTATATAAATCTTTCAATTGAGGGATGATTGAGTGAGAGTGATCAGAATCGGCGTAAAACGGAGGCCGACATTTCCTGTCAGCGTTTCTTTGACTGAATGAGAAACATTCTGTCTATACATTTTTGCCTGTAATTGAAGGACAGGGTGGTAGAGAACATTGGTCCTCTTTCGTTTAATTGTGGATTTATAGAAACATTCCTTCCGATTTGGCGTATTTTTGTAAATGACGCTACATTGACTTTGATTTGACCAATGTTGATTTCAATGTAGGCTGGATTATAGGGTCCGTCCGAGCGGTCCACCTACTGTTTCTGGATGCAAAAACGAAAACTTCTAAGGTATTCTACTCTGAGCTTGTTAAAATGTACAGTACACTGATATTTAATGTCCTGTTAAATTGAATTTATTTGTTTGTAAAACTAGTTCAGTTTAGTTTGTTGTGAGATAGAGAGTACCCTAAGGCGCTACTTATTCAGTGATATTGAGGCAGAAACGGATTTTTCGTAGTAAGAAAAAATAAATGTCGTTATAGAGTATATATTCGAAAATAAATTGACAACTTTATGTTTTCTTAACGTCCCACCACACGCCACATTGTGAGAAAATGCGGTATTTTTAGCTGCTTTCCCAACATTGTCTCAACCCTATTATTCACTTGGGAGATGTAGACACAATATTCGTACAAACACGCATTTTATAAACAGTATTGAATAGCAACTTCGAAAGAATCGAAAAACAGATTAGCTAGCGTCTTTTCTCTCTTTTACTTTTACTCTCAATTGTTACATGAAGTCGGTGTGATTTTCTTTATATTTTTGTACATTGAAAATAATTTATTTGGAAAAAGAAATATACAATATTAATAAGATTATACTAAGCGTTATTGTTTCCATATCCTTAGGATATTTTCTAATTTAGAATACATTAAATGTCATGGTTCAACGAAGACGATAAATTCGTATTTGTTGATGGAAAATGCAAAAGGGGTTATGTTACTTAAGGTTCCACAAGATGGCTATTCTACGAAAATAATATTTGATTATAGTAGATTTAACAACGCATTTAATTATAGAAAAATCATTCATTTAAATGCTAAAGAATAAAAAAACAGAAAGTAGCCTAACAAAGCTACCCAAAAGTTTTGACTTTTGCAATTTTTGGCATTTTTCTGAGAGGGAATTAGCGTAGGTGATCCCATTAAAATTTCTCGCTTAAATATTTCCCATTAATTCACAATTACTGTCAATTTGGAACAAGTTTCGCATTATTTCGTATTTTAATCATTATATAAATTCTACCCTGCTGCTGCTCATAGGGTATTAATATTAAACATGTCCTGTGGGCAAATAAAAATAAATAAGAAATGTTGAAACTATTTTGTGCCGAAAAAGAGAAATAAACACAAATCTAACACAATTTCGTACACAACCCAAACAACAATGTTTATAAATACATAATTTCTACAGCAATGTTTCATTGCGTGGTGATGGAGAATTTGACTCTCTCTCTCATCACTAATTCTCCTATTCTCCGACAGGCTTCGGTGCGTATGAGTGTTATTTCATACAATGACATATTACGTATACGTATAGAATTAATATTGGAAAATCAGTATATCTTGTTAAATCTACAGTCAAATATGTTTTCAGTGGCTTTCCAACAATTTACTTAAGATGATGCATTCGATACTACTTACTTCCCGGGAAAACATACATAACCCTCCATACGTGCATCTTAGCTACATAACATCATGATACACATAATCCTAAGTAAGCTTATGTAAAGATATAATATATATATATAGTATATGCATATACATAATGAAAAATAAATAAACAATAAAACATAATGTAATCTTTATACGCAATATGTTACATTTAGAATATATTGATTGAATACTATTATCTAGCATTACAGACAAGAAATTACTTATAACTAACTGATACATATGTATGTAAAAAAGCAGAGAAACGGAGAAACGGAAGGAAACATTACATGTATTTGCCTGCATTGAAATGAATGTGTGTGTGTATAAATAAATAAAACCAAAACCAAAAAATATTTGTGTATGTATATGTAATCTTATGTGTGTAAGTGTAAATGAAAATATCATTAGCATTTATTATACCGAAAACTGAAAACGAAAACCAAAAAATAAATATTAAAAATTTGGCTTAGGTTTAGTCTAATATATAAATATATATATATATACAAACAAACAAACATTAAATAAATATGAAAAACCGATAACTCACAAAGAAATAAAGGACAGAGAAACAAAGAAATCTAATTGTCTCAAGAAAAAAACCCAAAATCGACTTTTATTTCGCCTGTTAAGTGCTATTGGCAGAAATTAAGTTTATTCAAACGTAAGTATGGCCAAGATAATGTCGTCCCGACTAGACTGAGATGAACCGGCCAGGTATACACAAAACAGTAATATTACAAAAGCAGTAATATTACAAATATATTTTTTTAATATAGCCAAACCAAAACAAATACAAATATTGAAAAAATAATTTTATAAATAAATATAATGTTTTTATTATTTCAAACCACGCTAATAAGCAAGACTATACGATGAGGCCCATTTCCAATACACTTCGTGGCCTAGGGTATTATAAGTTAGTTTCGCGCCAAATGTTTGTAACACCAAGAAATAATCGAGCTAGGCCCACCTTTAAGTATACCGATCGGCTTAGAATCAACAGCTGAGTCGATTTAACGATGTCTGTCTGTCCGTCCGTCTGTCCGTCTGCTGTCCATCTAAGCTTGTTCGCACTCTACGTCGCAATTGTTGTCCGATTGTCATAAAACTTGGCAGAAGTTATTTTTTCTGTCCAAGGACCATCGGTATTGAATTTGGAGGAAATCGATTCAGATTTAGATATAGCCCCCATACAAATGTCACTCCCGATTTGACATTTTCCGCTCTAGAAACCACATCTTGCACTCGATTTTCTTTAAAATTGGCACAACATCTTATAATCCAACTAGAAACACCTATGCAGAAATTGGGTAAAATCGGTTCAGATTTAGATATAGCCCCCATACAAATGTCGCTCCAAATTTCACTTTTTCCGCTTAAGAAACCTCATATTGTACCCGATTTTCTTTAAAATTGGCACAACATCTTATAATCCAACTAAAAAAAACTATGGTGAAAGTGGGTAAGATCGGTTCAGATTTTGATATAGCCCACATACAAATGTTGCTCCCGAATGTTTAACCGATTTTGGCCAAACTTTGCATATTATATTTCACAAATAAACATACATGGCGAAAGCGGGTCACATCGTTCCTGGTTTCAATATACCCCCAGACAAATGTCCTTTCCGATTTAACACTTTTTGTCAAAGACATACATTTACAGGATGCAAAAATCCTTCCCGATTTCACTTTTTTACCGAATTGAATTGCAATGAGAATTGTTTGGGTGATGCCCATATGTCCATACTTTGGTATAACCCAAATGGGGCCCTTTCTGAAATATTACAGCTCTAGAAACTACATCTTACATCGGATCTTCTTCAAATGTTGCAGATCATGATATTTTTTCGACTAGGAATACCTACAGTGAATGAGAAATATATAGGCCCATGTTTTGGACCAGTACCACAATGTTGTTAATGGCCCCCTTTTGAAATGTCGGTCCTATTACTACTGTATAATTTGTATTTGTCTGTCGGATAATTGGATCAATTACCATATTATTAACCATATTCGTTAAATTTGACTAAAGATGAATTTATAGTAACTGTCTAATTTATATGAACTACATAAAATTGCTCCCATGAAATACCTGGGTTTAGTAATCAATGCGAGGTACATACACAGGGAGTGGTGTAGGGTATTATATAGTCGGCACCGCCCGACTTTAGCCTTTCCTTACTTGTTAGTAATGGCGTAGTTTCTACTTGTCATATGTCAAAGAATAAAAGCTTCAAAAGTGACAGCTACCGAAATACCGAGTGAATCAAAATAACACCTGTTGTTGGAAAACCCTTTATTACATTCCACGAAAAAGTTACACATTTTTAAAAATGATCTTATTACAAGAATTCCTGATTTTCGATCCACCCTAGTGTCTACAATTTCATATTTTTGAAAATTAGGAAATGCAGCTTTTTTTGCCTTTTCCAGAAGTAAAAATTCAAGAACTCCATTAAAATCGAAGAACACAAGGAAAATTTCTGCTCCGTTTCACATTGTTATATCTAAACGTGAACTAATCTTCTCCAAATTCACTTGTGACAATGCTTGATACCATTACTTTAGTGGCGAGTTTTAAGAGGACAGAGGAAGAGATAGACATATAGGGTGGGCCATTTAAAACTTTAAATTAGGATCGGCTATAAAAAAGTACTGATTATTTTTTTAAATTTCTGGTTTTATTGGAAAGGTTAAACTTTGTCATTTAAAAATGGAGCACAATACCATTCATATGACTACGACGACTGGCTCGGCAGTAGAGATGGGCGCGGCTCGTGAATTTCGTGAATCACGTGATTCACGCCTGATCGTGAGCAAAATTTATTTTACTCACGTGAGCGTGCGTGAACGTGAGCAACGAAAAAATGTTCGTGCGTGAATGTGCGTGAGTCAAATTTTTGCGTGATTTTTTCGTGAGTGACACATTTTTTTTTCATTTTATTTCGTTTAAAAATCCGAAATTTATATTTATTTCTAAACAAAGTGCTTCAATTCACGAATAATTTCTAATTTTTCTTTTATTTAAGCAAGTATTGCTTGTGCCAACACTATGCACTGCATTTATATGGGAGACCCCTTAGTGTTAGTTCACATAAAAACTCACATAAGTGATGTCGGGGTATATGCTTTGTTTTATACTTGGATTTTATGTCAGTGTCCTATTTTTTAACTCTGCAAGATTTAATACTATTTTAAAAATATGAATTTAAGACACACCTCACTGGTTTAAATAATATAATTTTCAGATTTGCGATTCGTTACTCACTTCGATTTAGAATAAAAAATAAGGCGGATAAAGGATATATTATTTTCTATGTGGAAATTGTTTGCGTGATTTACGTGAATCACGTGATTCACGCGTGAATCACGCGTGATCGTGAGCAAAATTTATTTTACTCACGTGAGCGTGCGTGAACGTGAGCAACGAAAAAATGTTCGTGCGTGAATGTGCGTGAGTCAATTTTTTTCCTTCGTGAGCGTGCGTGAACGTGAGCCAATAATCACTCAAGCGCTCATCTCGCGTGATCGTGAGCAAAATTTATTTTACTCACGTGAGCGTGCGTGAACGTGAGCAACGAAAAAATGTTCGTGCGTGAATGTGCGTGAGTCAATTTTTTTCCTTCGTGAGCGTGCGTGAACGTGAGCCAATAATCACTCAAGCGCTCATCTCTACTCGGCAGTACCTTATCCGATTTTTCAGTACAGCTCAAAATCCGAACCAAAAAATTGACTCGTTGTCGGTGCATTGGCATCCCAGTAGTCACGTGTGGGTTCTCTGAAACCCATATGCGGCAATTTTGCTTATTAACATCGCCATCGAAATGAAAATGAGCTTCATGAAGGCTGAACTGAAGGCCGATCTCTCCTCAAAAATGTTCCACGTAAATTTCCTACAGTTTGCGTTAAAGACTTACTACTTTGAAAGTATGTTTTTAATATTTCCCAATTTGGTTCGAGCGTATAGCGTCCCATTTTGCAAATGTAAAACATAAAACTGAAAATAAATATTCACTCCATCTTATGACGAATGTATTAATAACAAATATTTATTGAATTAATCCTCTCAATTTCATTTGCAGTAAATCTTTGACTTTTCTGAAAATTTTAAGTTGCCCACGTTTAAATACTTACAAGCACAATACCAAATACGTGTCAATATTTCCATTATTTTAAATTAAAGTCGATTTAGAGAATCCTAAAAATGTGAAGGTGTTACACCTAAACAATTAGAAACCTTTAAAATTTGGAACACTTAAACATCATACAATCCTCTCAGTAGTCATTGACTAAACAATGTATCAAAGCGCTGGTGGCAGTGGCCGTGTGCGGCACTGCGTCACTCTTGCCACCTCGTTCAAAGCTAGACAATGATACGCATAAAATGGAAAACTGAAAAGAAAACCACACAGAATTACTCGTTCAAAATCCATAACCTACACATTTACCGAATGCGAATGAAATGTGTGTTTAACAATGCTGCCAAGCTGTTACACCACTAATAATATTTGCATTTGCGTTCGCATTTACATTTAACTGGCACACCTTTAATTACTTTTGCAACATTTAAGAGGGGAAACAACAGGAATTTTCCCGTTGCGAAACAGGAATGCTCTGATAGCGACCTGTACCTGAATATATTTACATACAATCATACGAATGTAAAATATTTTAGCAAAAAGAATATTCTTACTCCGTGACCAATGGCAAAAATCGCATGAGTAGTAAGTACACCGAGAAAAATCGCTGAGTTTTATTTGAAATCGTATTTGACTAAATATTGTTTATGCATTTTGTCATTCTGCTGGCAACAATTTGAAATGTTCATCGGAGACCCCTTAAAGAATATCTATTATCGGTTGTGGTCAAACAATCTAAAACAATCTGGCCATGTCCGCCCGTCTCGATGACTGTTGATGTAACAAACCATAACACAATCCTCAGTGATTTATTAGACAAATAGCAAATTTAAATTTTGATTTGCGATTATTTTAAGGCAACACTTTATTTAAATCGCATTTACCTAAATATTTCCGCAGGCGTATTGCGTAAATGCTGTCAGCGCCACTAGATGGATTTGGTTGACTGCAGGAGATATAAGCTCTAATACAGACCGAAGGCCGCTTACACAGAACCCATGTGCCCAAATGCGTTGCCGAATTTGGACAAAATCTCCATGTCCGACCGAAGGGCATTTAAACTGAAGGTCATTATTGAGCGTATACATATTTAACAGATAGAAAAATAGATTTTTTAGTCTGCCTGAAGGCCTGCCTGTAAAAATTGTACACAGCTGATTTGAACTTTTAGCCTCTTTATATCACAATTCACCTCAATTTTAAATGTCAAATGTCTATGGCATTTGGCATTCGTAATCGATTTAAACTAGATTTCGCAGTCAACTGGCACTCATAATGAGTATTTTGCAATACGATATGACAGAATTTACCTGGAAGTGCAATACTTTGACTGACGGCCAAATCGACCACAACATTAACATGTTGCAATTGAATATACGATGAATTCCAGATAAAACCAACGAGAAATATTCAAAGGTCGTTCGATTTTCATAAAATTTGCTGAACTGGTTGTGTTTGGTATTAGTCCTGTTCGATTGGACTGGCCAGCTTCATTATACACTCCACGAGAGCATTATGTCTTTGTGCATTTGTTTGTAACACCCAAAAGGAAACGAGATAGACCCATTCGTCCGTCTGTCCATCTATTGTTGTAATCAAATTACAGGTCGCAATTATTGTCCGATCTTAACAAAAATTGGCACAAGTAAGTTTTGTGGATTAAGGACGAATGCTATTTAAGTTGAGGCATATCGGTTCAGATTTAGATATAGTCCCCATACAAAAGTCGCTCCCGATTTGACATTTTCCGCTCTAAAAACCACATATTGAACCCGATATTCTTTAAATTTGGCAAAACATCTTATAATCCAACTATAAACACCTGTGCAGTAAGTGGGTAAAATCGGTTCAGATTTAGATATAGCTCTCAAAATTTCGATCTCGATTTGACTTTTTCCGCTCTAGAGGCCAGATATTCAAATTTGGCACAGTTCCTTATACATAATTTAATCACTGCTGAAAGTGATTCAGATCGGTTCAGATTTAGATATTGCCCCCATACAAAATATCATACAAATGTCCTTCCCGGTATAACTTTTTTTCTCAGGCACATACTTTTACATATTTTGATATAATTTGACAGATCATGTTATATTTCAACTGGACACATGAAATTAGCTCACATTAATTCACTTATTTCATCGAATCGAATTGTAATGGGGTAGAAAGTGGAGTGTATAATATAGTCAGGCCCCGACTTTAGCCTTTCCATAATTGTTTGTTTGTTATTTTTGTGTATGATTTTGAATTATTTTTATACCCTCCATCGCCAGGATGGGGGTATACTAACATTGTCATTCCGTTTGTAACACCTTGAAATATCGACCTGAGACCCTATAAAGTATATATATTCTTGATCGTCATATAATTCTAAGACGATCTAGCTATGTCCGTCCGTTTGTCCGTCTATTGAAAGCACGCTAGCATCTAAACGAAAGGAACTAGAACGTTCAAATTTTCCATAAATGCGTCTTATAAAGAGTGATTTTTTTGAGGTTAGGATTTTCATGCATTAGTATTTGACAGATCACGTGGGATTTCAGACATGGTGTCAAAGAGAAAGATGCTCAGTATGCTTTGACATTTCATCATGAATAGACTTACTAACGAGCAACGCTTGCAAATCATTGAATTTTATTACCAAAATCAGTGTTCGGTTCGAAATTTTACGCAAAGATCTTGGTGTAAAACCGTATAAAATACAGCTCGTGCAAGAACTGAAGCCAAACGATCTGCCACAACGTCGAATTTTCAGTGAATGGGCGCCTTCAGACTATTTTTTGTGGGGCTACGTCAAGTCTAAAGTCTACAGAAATAAGCCAGCAACTATTCCAGCTTTGGAAGACAACATTTCCGAAGAAATTCGGGCTATTCCGGCCGAAATGCTCGAAAAAGTTGCCCAAAATTGGACTTTCCGAATGGACCACCTAAGACGCAGCCGCGGTCAACATTTAAATGAAATTATCTTCAAAAAGTAAATGTCATGGACCAATCTAACGTTTCAAATAAAGAACCGATGAGATATTGCAAATTTTATGCGTTTTTTTTTTTAAAAAGTTATCAAGCTCTTAAAAAATCACCCTTTAGTTGTAGATCGGTTGGGATTGAAACTGGGCGAATCGGCCCAAAGGGAAAAATGTGTCCCTCACAAGGACTAAAAATACCCATAATAACCCCTAATATTTTAGAGTATTTAAGCATCTTTTTTCAATATATCCTCTTGTCCTTACTTGATATTTGGTATGCGCATTCCCCTTATATCAAAAACGTGCACTATATAGTGATTCTTATTTGTAGGGGGTGAAATGGGGCAAAAAAGGGATAAAAAGGTGCATATTAAACGACAACAGCTAGAAACACGAAATTCCTCTATTTGAGTAGATACATAATATAAAAGTATTTTTTCCAAATTCGTACTTTTAAGGGGTAAAATAGGAATAGAGGGATAAAAATGGTATCAACCAAACGGCTGTACCTAGAATAATGAAATTCGGTGTATACATTCCTCTGTTTGCATAGTTAAGTAAAATACACGGATTTTTCAAAATTCGTACTTTTTGGGGTTAAAATGAAAAAAGGGGATAAAAATAGTACCAATCTAATGACTGCAGCTAGAGTCATGAAATTCGGAGTATACATTCCTCTGAGTGTGTAGACACGGAAAATAAATTGATTTTTCGAAATTCGTACTTTTTGGGGTAAAAATGAGAAAAGTTGAATCATGAAGTTAGGTTATTTTGCACTATGTACGTCTGATAATGGATTTTCAAAATTTGTACTTTTGGAATTAAAATAGAATGGAAATACAACCAAGTGTAGCACCCACTATCTACCATTATTTATGGCTTTGAAAATACAAATATAAGAATATTTATTTTTTGAATTGACGTATTGGTAGCATTACCTTATAAGTATATAAAAATATATTTTCCTGAAATATTACTGCACTTCTACGAAAACCGACAACCTCTGTGGAATGCAATCCATGGTGGAGGTTATATAAAGTTCGGCCCGGCCGATAAGATCGGTTCAGATTTAGATATAGCCCCCATACAAATGTCGATCCCGATTTGACATTTTCCGCTCTAGAAACGACATATTGTACCCGATTTTCTTTAAATTTTGCAGAACATCTTATAATCCAACTAGAAACACGTATGCAAAAATTGGGTAAGATCGGTTCAGATTTAGATATAGCCCCCATACAAATGTCGCTCCCGGTTTGACATTTTCCGCTCTAGAAAAGATATATTGTACCCGATTTTCTTTAAATTTTGCAGAACATCTTAGAATCCAACTAGAAACACGCATGCTGAAACTGGTAAGATCGGTTCAGATTTAGATATAGACCCAAACAAATGTCACTCCCTCCGCTCTAGAAACCACATCTTGCACCTGATTTTCTTTAAATTTGGTACAACATCTTATAACCTAACTAGAAACACCTATGCTGAAAGTGGGTATGATCGGTACACATACAAATGTCGCTCCCGATTTGACGTTTTCCCCTCTAAAATCCACAATAACCAATACAATAACCCGTTTTTCTTTAAAATTGGCACAACATCTTATAAGCCAACCTATGGTGAAAGTGGGTAAGATCGGTTCAGATTTAGATATCGCCCTCATACAAATGTTGCTCCCGAATGTTTAACCGATTTTGGCCAAACTTTATATATTATATTTCACCAATAAACATACATGGTGAAAGCGGGTCACATCGTTCCAGGTTTCAATATACCCCCATACAAATGTCCTTTCCGATTTAGCATTTTTTGTCAAACACATAACCCAAATGGGGTCCCATTCTGATCTATTACAGCTCTAGAAACTACATCTTACATCGGATCTTCTTCAAATTTTGCAGATCATGGTATTTTTCAACCAGGAATACCTACCCTGAATGAGAAATATATAGGCCCATGTTTTGGACCAGGCCCAAAATGTAGTTATAGGCCCCCTTTTGAAATGTCGGTCCTATTACTACTGTATAATTTGTATTTGTCTGTCGGATAATTGGATCAATTGCCATATTATTAACCATATTCGTTAAATATGACTAAAGATTAGTTTATAGTATAATTTATACTGTATAATTTATATGAACTACATAAAATGGCTCCCGTGAAATAAATGGGTTTAGTAATCAATGCGAGGTACATACGCACGGAGTGGTGTAGGGTATTATATAGTCGGCCCCGCCCGACTTTAGCCTTTCCTTACTTGTTTTACTTATTTTTGCTTATTTTCGTAGATATGATATTTTTATTAACCCATGTTTGGCATTAAACAGATGTCCTCAAATGGAGGTTAGGTTAATATGTGATAGGAATCCTTTTGTTTGCGAATATTGACCTATTTATACACTCCACGAGAGTATTATGTCTTTGTGCATTTGTTTGTAACACCCAAAAGGAAGCGAGATAGACCCATTGTTAATTATACCGATCGACTTAGAATCACTTTTTGAATCGATTTAACAATGTCGGTCCGTCTGTCCATCTATTCTTGTAATCAAAGTACAGGTCGCAATTGTAGCCAGAACCAAATGAAACTTTGCACAACAAAGTTTTTTGGGATAAGGACTAACGCTATTTAATTTGAAGAAAATCGGTTCAGATTTAGATATAGCCCCCATACGAATTTTCACGCTATATACCACATATTACAACAGATTTTATTCAAACTTGGCAAAACATCTTACATTTCAACTAGAAACACCTATGGTGAAAATTGGTCAGATCGGTTCAGATTTAGATATAGCCCCCAAACGAATTTCACTCCCAATTTGACTTTTTCTGCTGTAGAAACCACATGTTTTAACAGATGTTCTTCAAAATTGGCAAAACATATTATATTTCAACTAGAAACACCCACGGTGATATTGAGCCAGATTTGTTCAGATTTATATAGCCCCAGACGAATTAAACACTTTTTCTTCTGTAGAAACCACATATTTTAACAGATGTGCTTCCAAATTGGCAAAACATCTTACATTTCAATTAGAAACACCTATGGTGAAAATTGGTCATCTCGGTTCAGATTTAGATATAGCCCCCATACGAATTTCACTCCCGATTTGACTTTTTCTGCTGTATAAACCACATATTTTAACAGATGTGCTCAAAATTGGCAAAATATCTTATATTTGCATGAGAAAGACCCATGATGAAAATGAGTCAGATCGGTTCAGATTTATATATAGCTCCTAAACAAATTTCGCTCCCGGCTTGAATTACTTCAAATTGAGAACTTGAAGAACCTATTCTGAAATGGGTCACTTCATTCCATGTTCGGATATAGCCCTGATACAAATATTCTTCTCGATTTGACAAATTGAACCAGGACATATTAGCCTATGATTAGGAAACATACAATTGAATTGTGTTCTGATAGAAAGTGGAGTGTATCATAAAGTCGGCCCCGCCCGACTTTAGCCTTTCCTTACTGGTTTTTAATATAGCCAAAAAATATTAAAAAATAATTTTATAAATAAATATAATATTTTATTATTTCTAACTACGCTTTTAAGCTACCAATACCATAAATATTGGTCGGTAGTGGGTGCTAGAGTTGGTTGTATTACCATCCTATTTTAATTCCAAAAGTACAAATTTTGAAAATCCATTATCTCACGTACATAGTGAAAAATAACTTAACTTCATGATTCAACCAATTTTTGCCGTAGAAGTTCGAATTTGAATAAATCTTTTTATTTTGCGTGTCTATGCAGTCAGAGGAATGTATACAACGAATTCCATGATTATAGCTGCGGCCATTTGGTTGGTACCATTTTTATCTCCTTTTTCCTATTTCACCCTTAAATAGTACGACTTTCTAAAATGTCTTTATTTTACGTGTCTACACAATTAGAGGGATGTACACACCGCATTTTCACATTCTAGCTGTAGTGGTTTAGTTGGTACTATTTGTATCCCTCTGTACCCATTGTATCCCTTGAAATTACGAATTTGGAAAAACCTTTTTTCGTGTCTAGACAGTCTGAGGAATGTATACTCCGAATAGTAGTTGCAGTCATTTGGTTGGTACAATTTTTATCCCCTTTTTCCAATTTAACCCCAAAAAGTACGAATTTTAAAAAAATCGTTTATTTTACGTGTCTACGCAATCAGAGGAATGTATAGACCGCATTTCATTATTCTAGGTGCAGCCGTTTGGTGGTACCATTTTTATCCCCTTTTTATTCCCACTTTATCCCCTTAAAAGTACGAATTTGGAAAAAATACTTTTATATTATGTCGCTACTGAGTTAGAGGAATGTGCACGCCGAATTTTGTGTTTCTAGCTGTTGTTAATAGTTACCATTTTTATCCCTTTTTGTCCCATTTCACCACCTACGAATAAAAATCACTTTATGCTGCACGTTTTTGTTATAGGGGGAATGCGCATACCCTATATCAAGTAAGGACAAGCGGATATATTGAAAAAATATGCTTAAATACTCTAAAATATTAGGGGTTATTATGGGTATTTTTAGTCCTTGTGAGGGATAAATTTTTCCCTTTGGGCCGATTCGCCCAGTTTCAATTCCAACGGATCTAAGACTATAAGACGCATTTATAGAAAATTTGGACGTCCTAGCTACTTTCGTTTAGCAGCGTGCGTGCTCTCAACAGACGGACGGACATGGCTAGATCGGCTTAAAATTTTATGCCGATCAAGAATATATATACTTTATAGGGTCTTAAGTCGATATTTCAATGTGTTACAAACGGAATGACAAAGTTGGTATACCCCCATCCTGGAGGTGGAGGGTATAATAAATACATTATGCATTACTAAGGTGACAATCCGCTTTTCGCGGTATTATCCCACTTAAAATGTTCATCCCTCATTATCCCGCTTTTTAAAAAAGTCCTGCGTTTTCGTTTTATATTATTTTAGATAGTATAATAGAATAGATAGTATAATATATGTATAGATTAAAAATTTCGACTTAACATTTTTTTGGTAACCGACAAAGGTCCACAATTTCAAAAAATGTCCTTCTTCTTGACTTCGCCTTTATTTTTAAAGGAAAAAAGCAACGATGCTAATAGTCATTTAAACTGTACATTGATATAATGCAATTATATGTTGCGGTTTTAATTTAAAAGAAGAAGTTTACTCTACAATGAATAAAATATAGACCCATAATTCTCTTAAGCTTTTTAAATAACTTTATTAGAGACAAATTATGTTTTTGTTTTTTTTTTTTTTTTTTTTAATTTTGAAAATCACAACCACCAATATTTAAGATTGATAATGATAGACAAATTCGATATGGAGTACATACGTTACAAAATTTTTTGTTCTTTTTAAATTATCTTGGAAAATAAGAGATTCTTAAACCCTCTCTCATAAATATTTTATTTATTTGTATATTAGCATTAAGACTTCAATTATGGAAAAGAGATTGGCATTGCAATAAGACTTATATGACAATCAAAATGTGGAAGTGAACAAAAACTGACACTACCTTTGAGATACAAATCTAAAATTAGATTTAGATTTATAATACCTCCGTTCCTGACATATGCAAAAAAGATAAACATGGCCTACCAAATACAACTAAAACAGCTATTACTTAATACTACTCTCGATCTTGTCGTAAATAGGAAGGGTTACATGTCCTTCTCAGTTGAAATTGACATGCAATTCTTAGAAATGATCAATTTGGACAAAGCTAATAAATGATAAGGTACACAAAAGCTAGACATAAAAATGCTAAATTAAAGAACAGGTCCACATTTTGGAACATTGAAATTCTTTAACTGACTCCTTATTTGCTAAATATTTCCCATGATGTTGAAAATTTAAAGTGTGAATTTTGTAAATTCCTGGCCATATCAAAAATTTGAAAGTCTGATTTTTCTACAATCCCGTTTTTATAATCCTGCCAAATCCTGCCTTTTGAATTCTATCACGCGTTTTGGCAAAACGCGTATGGTCAAGTTATGCATTACGAATTTTGTAAAGGATAGAAAAACTGAAAGACGTATTTTGGCGTCTCAACTCGACCTGAAAGTTGTCGTCTCTATTTCCTTTTATATTTATATCAATTGAAGGACATTGCTTTGCAATAAATTCTTCCCTCTCCTCTTAGCAATTGTTAAACTATATTTTCATTTTCCGAACATTGGCCTATTTAATATTTGACAATAAAGAAAAATAATTGCCAATCGATTGACAGAACACAAGTGCAGTTAATTTAATTGCCGCCGTGGCCGCAATTTCCACCAGTTGGACTAATTGAATTGTAAGAACTAACAACCCTCCGCAGGGCTCACAAAAGTTATTACCATATTCCATGTACGGCGGCATAGTTCACATATCACCACCATTTGAAATTATACCACAACAGGCCCTTCTCAATTTCCACGGAGCTATTAACTCGGCGGACATGTGTCCACAACAGCGGCGCTGAATAATAAATAGCCATGCAAGAACATACAATTTCCCCACGTGGGTAGTCGCTTGTACGCCGCTTACCCTCCACCGCCTTCTAACTAATAATTTAGGTTAATTTCTAATCAATTTAAATTTTATCCCCAATGTTGTTGACAATGTCCAGCGCGGGGGGAATATATTTGCGCTTCGTGAATTGAATTATTACCATTTACACGCCATCGCTTTTTGCCCTTTTGAAAATTACTACCGTTATTTTTTTGCTGCCTCATCCAACCCCCTCTCAGCACTCAATTTAGTTTATTAAATATGAAAATCGCCAACTTCCAGTTAATATTTGTTATTTTGATTACACATTTGGTGGCTGGTGGACAGCTTGTGGCCGCTACAATGACACTGGGAGAGGACCTGCTGCTTGTTTTATTTTGATGGTAGGGTGCTTTCTTCACCAAAGAGAGAAGGTGGAGGAAATGTTCTTGGAATTTTATGACATTTATTAAAATAATTTGGATGGCAAATGGCCGGAAGGATGAATGTTGTGAAAACCGAATCAGTTAATACTCTTGAATATATTGATTTAATAATTACGAATGTGGTTCTAACAATCAAGTGTTGCAAACATTTCTCATGAATTTACTGCTCTATAGGGTGTTATTGGGGTGTAACTAAACAACAGGAACTCCAACTAAGCACCAACATAAGAAATAAACAAACTTTAACAACCGAAACCTTTATAGAAAAATGCAAAAACAACAACATTTCATACATATTTTGAAAGTTCTGACCTGGTAGGCGGCACAGGAACTAGCATTGTAAAACACAACTAGTAAAAAGACGTAAAGTTCGGCCAGGCCGAATCGTATATACCCTATACCACGGAGTTCATTACCCACTACTGGCAGCAGATTATAGAATTTCGACTTAGCGTAGACTTCGTAGTCAGATAAATGCAAATGCCGAATTTTATAATTCTAGCTGCCGCCTTTTGGTCAGTACCATTTTTATCCCTCTCGCCTAGTTTTCGCCCTAAAAGTTTTCATTTAGAAAATTAAATTTACTGATTGACTCATCAGCGCCCAGACCAAACGGCTGAAGCTGACGTAGACGCCGACTAAGAAAGGGTTTTGCGAAATTCGTACTTTTAGGAGGTAAAACGGGACAAACATTACACATTCGTCCGGACTAAATGGCAGTAGCTACAAATATGAAATTCGTTGTGTGCCTTGCACTGACCAAGCAGAAGAGGTAAAAAAAGGGATTTTTCGAAATTTGTACTTTTAAGGAAGGAAAGAGAAAAAAGGTATAAAAATGGTACCAATTTAAGTAATGTAGCTATATTCGTGAAAATCGGTATTTACGGACAACGCAGACTTGCAACATAAATGGATTTCTCGAAATTTGTACCTTTAAGGGGCGAGCGGGACAAAAAGGGGATAAAAATGGTACCAACAAAAAAATTTTACAGCTAGACTCTTGAAATTTGATATGTAAATTCCACTCACCACATATAAATGCATTTGTGTACTTTTAAGGGGTGAGTGGCACAAAAAAGGATAACATTTGTACCAACTAAAGTATTGCAGCTAGAATCGTGAAATTTGATATGTAAAATCCTTTGACCACGTAGAAGCGCAATAAAATTGTATTTTTCAAAAGTTGTTCCTTATGGGGTGCGCGGACAAAAAGGGATAAAAATGGTACCAACTTAAGTATTGCAACTATAGTCATGAAATTTGGTGTGCAATTTCCTCTGACAACGTAGAAGAGCAATGGATGGTTTAAATGGATTTCTTGGAATTTAGAAGGGGTGGGCGAACAAAAAGGAATACAAATGGTACCAGGCAAAGTATAATTATTCGGCGTGTACATTCCTCTGACCACGTAGACGGGTAACATAAATTCATTTTTTGGAATTTGAACTTTTAAGGGGTGAGCTGCATAAAAAGGGATAAAATTGGTACCAACTAAATTATTGCAGCTAAAATCGTGAAATTTGATATGTAAATTCCTCTGACCATGTAAAGGCGCTGTAAAATCTTATTTTTCGCAATTTGTATTTTTTTTTAATTTAATTGGTACCAACTAAATTATTGGAACTAGAATCGTGGTATTTGATATATAAATTCTTCGGACCATGTAGAAAGGCAGTAAAATTTGATTTTTGAAATTTTTATTTTTAAGGGGTGCGTGGGACAAAAAGGGTATACAGCTCTGTAATTACCTAAACGTGGAATAGAATAAGGAGGTGGGGAGACCAAAATAGATAAACGTGGTACCAACTAAAGTACATGCTTTTAGTAGAGAAGCGAGCACACATTTTACCTATGGGTCATTCCATGTCAAGCGGTACGATTTTTGACCTCGATAGCTGCGATTGTTTTGAAAATATTTTTGGAAAAAAATTAGAAAAATTGTTCACGAATTATGACCAATTTAAGAGTGAAACAAAATATTTTTTATCAAAAAGGCGTGGTCATTCAATCGCTGGTAACTCCTGAAATACTTGACCAATTTTAACTTACTTGAAGTGGATTGGTACAGCCGCGTTATATTTTTTATGTTTTTTTTTTTTTGATTTTCCATTTTTACATTAATTACATTAATCCAATTTTTTAAACTTCGAAGTAATGTTCCTAGATGTCTACTTTAGTGACTGTGTGAGGTTGGAAGTGGTGCAATAATGGCTTCTATTTTTTAGGATTTTTCCGATTTTTTTCCTGCGAAATCAATTTCAGCGAAAAATTATCGAAAAGATTATTTTTTTAAGTAATTTTGTAACACAATGCTTAAAAACCATGAAAAATTAAAAAAAGTGGTTGATGAACAAATTTTTTTCTTTTTTTTTTGTAGCGTGCACCATCAGTAAAATAAAAAAAAATATATTTATACACTCCACGAGAGAATTATGTCTTTGTGCATTTGTTTGTAACACCCAAAAGGAAGAGAGATAGACACATTGTTAATTATACCGATCGACTTAGAATCACTTTTTGAATCGATTTAGCAATGTCCTCTGTCTGTCCATCTATTCTTGTAATCACGATACAGGTCGCAATTGTAGCCAAAACCAAATGAAACTTTGCACAATGAAGTTTTTCGGGACAAGAACGAACGCTATTTAATTTGAAGAAAATCGGTTCAGATTTAGATATAGCCCCCATACGAATTTCGCTCCCAATTTGATTTTTTCCGCTCTAGATACCACATATTTTAACAGATTTTCTTCAAAATTGGCAAAACATCTTATAGTTCAACTAGAAACACCTGTGGTAAAACTAAGTCAGATCGGTTCAGATTTATGTATAGCTGCCACACAAATTATACTCCCGATTTCACTTTTTCCACTCTATAAACCATATATTTTAACAGATCTTTTTCAAATCTTTCAAAATATCTTATATTTCAACCATGGCGAAAATGGGTCAGATCGGTTCAGATTTACATATAGATCCAATACAAATTTCGCTCCCAGATAGACTTTTTCCGCCCCAGAAACCACGAATTTTCACCGAATTTCTTTGAAGTGAACATAACACGTTATATTAGAACTGGAAGAATTTATTTTGAAAGTTAGTCACTTTATTCCGTGTTTGGATATAGCCCCGATACAAATATTCTTTCCGATTTGACAAATTGGACTTGTAACGTACAAATACCAGTAAAAAATAATACTTTTTGATTAAAAAATAAGTCCCGATAGGTGACAAAGTTTTTGGGATTTCCATCAAGGAGTAGGACCATGGGAGCCATTAATTGTGCTAGCAAGCAGTCGTGTCCTTTCCTTGATTCGGCTTTTCTTTGGTACTACATATGGATTTTTTTGTAGACTCCCAATTTATTTATTATTTATGCTAATAGTGGATTAAAACTGAATATATATTAAACAAAGCCCCAATATTCAGAAAAAAGAAGAAAGAACAAAAAAAACAATTGGTATCCTTTAATATAGCCTAACGGATCCCGAGATCTTCTGGGTATCCCACGCCTCTTTACCCACCCTTCCTTTGGTTCTAGCGGCGAAACTTTAGTTTGTAGAACCCCTGATATAACGAAAAATCTAAATTTATTATATCACATATCTAATGCCATGGTAGGAAGAAACACACATAATTAGTTCTACTCACAATACATGATCATACTGTTCATGAAATTTATTCCAAAATTAATAAACAAAAAAAATCCTAGATTTAACAACCCAATATTGATATTCAGAATTCAAGTAACAGAAAATTTCCTAATCTTGGAAAGCCTTATATTATTGTTTTGAAAATTTAACATAGTGCAAAAATTATTGAACACTAAAAGGGTAAACTATCAAAATAAATTCTTATCGGACTATTGAATTAAACCACACATATTTCGCAATAAATAAATTGTATTCCATAAGTTGTTATGACATGCAAAGCAACAAATTATTTAAAAGTCAATATTTATTCAAATACTTATTTGAGAACCCTATATTTTAGAGATTACCGTCAATTACGTTGTTTACTTTAATGTCTTTCTATTACTCTCGTTATTTCTAAATCTGCTTTACATGTCATACACACTTATGCAGAATCAAAAAAAAAATGTTTTAGTACTCACTCATTGTATCCATCGATGTATGATGAAGAGGGCCCCTTTCTCACTCGATGAACTCGTACATGGATATTAGGTAGCTCGATTAATTTGTGTCTTAAATGTTGAAATAAATGAAATGATGTGTGGTTGTTGGATTCTACTTATACTCTAGTGGAACGAATGATCGAACTTTTTCAGACCTTTAATATCTCGTAATGAGTCTTTTAGCAATATTTTTTTGTTTGTTTTTTATGTTATGGCATCACTTCTGAAAAAGTACGTCGGATTCACTTCCATTTCTTAATCACTAATTTTTGTTCGCGTTTTGTAACTAATTCACTATTTTTTTAAACTTCACATATCTGACCTATTTTCATGTCGTTTTCATATATATAATTTTTTTTTAGTTTTAGTTAAATCATGTTGAAGTAATCAATATATAAACATTCACCTAATTTTTTGGACATTTAAAAAAAACTTTAAACCATAATTTTACCACTCCTCTGGATACTACTACAATTATTATTTGATGTTTTTCCACATTTCTTGATGGACCCTTTTTGCTGATGAATGGTACTTCTTCCACAGATTAAAATGTTGTCCTTAGCAATTGGTTTCTCTACACTTCAGCCATAGCTCGTTTTAATTTTTGAGGGCAATGCTCGTGATGCTGTACCTTCTTGCTTACTTACGATCTGTACGTAGGCTTGGCTTGGCTGATACACGTTTTCTGTTTTGTTCGAGTGATATTTAGTGATCGACGAAATAAACTGATCAAACTGGGGGAGAGACTACGAGACAGAGAAACCAGGTTTTGTCTTCCTTCTAATATCAATTTACTTTTTGCAGTAGAGGGTGTTCCAATATGGAGAGGAATAATGTTGTTTTTCTCTTTTCGGTTGGGGGATACAAAAATAGGCCTGTTTAAAAATGTTTGGGTTACAAATGGATAATTTCCGAAAGAAGCATGAAATCTTTTACCTGTATGTTTTTCTTTTAAACTCCTGTATACGACTTGGAACTCAATGAAATTTTCCATTGAGTTCACTACCAGAGAGAATTAAACAATTATGTACTGGCCTTTTCGGAACACTGATATTAATTCAAGGAAAAAGCAATCCAGGGATATAAATAATATCTGGATAATACAATTAATGAATAATTATTCACAATAGTTTTATGAAGCACTTTGGGACTTACTTAGACTTTGTCAATCCAATTATTTTCGTAAACGCTGTTTCGATTGGTTGATTTTACAAAGATTTTTGTGTGAGATTTTTTTGTGCACCTTGTTCGAAAGATAAATCAAAAAGGAAGTTTATGATCGACAACGTGACCACGTAAGCTCCCCTTAATCAGCCAGAAATGACATATGATAAAATCTGTGAGTTGTCATAACTGAAATTCAGCAACAATAAAATGACTGTACAGTACTTTTACTACATAACATACACAGAGAAAAATTTTTCTCTCTTACTAAAACCATCAATTTTTCCTATGACATACCAATTCGTAATATTTGCAATGAATAGGGAGGTAAGCTCCTACTAGAAGAAATCGAAAGTTTCTATATGCACAAAAGAAAAAGAAAATTTTTCAAAAACGGCCATTACAGACTAGGTCATATTAGTCTATGATTAGGAAACATACAAAAGTTCTTCCCGTTTTCACTTTTAACTGAGTTGAATTGTATTCGGATAGAAAGTGGAGTGTATCATATAGTCGGTCCCGCCCGACTTTAGCCTTTCCTTACTTATTTTCCAATGGCTTTCTTTTTTTCGATTTTTCATTTTGCTTTTAAACCTTGTATTAAGAAACTACTGAAATCTACTGAATCATTCTGAAAAAGTCTTCAATTAAATTCTGATTTCGCAAAAAAAAAATTGAAAAAAAATCTTAAAAAATAGAAGCCATCATTTTACCACTTCCAAACATACACTTCACCAAAATAGACTTCTAGGAACATTACTTTTTCATTTTTTTATTCATTTCGAAAATTATAAAAACTTTAAAATTCGACTTCAATATTCTAAAAGTAATTGAAATTACGTTAAGAACAAGGTATATCACATTAAAATCAGCAAGTATTTCAGGAGTTTCAGGCAATTGAATGAGCACATATTTTTGAAAAAAAAAAATATTTTTTACTCTTAAATTGGTCATAATTCGTGCAAATTTTTTCCAATAATACGCATACAATATATTTAAAAGAAGAATACATACACAAACTGTCAAAATAATCGCAGCTGTCGAAGTCACCGCTTGACATGGAATGATTTCTCAAAAGTGTACTTTTTGGGAAAGAGGTGCAAAATTTTATAAATGGCCGGCAGCATCTACAAACATGAGATCGAGAATATAAAAGGATCTGGAGTTGTAATTTTTTGTTTGAAATTGGATAGAAAATGATAAAAATTATATACGAAGGGAGGACCAGCTCATGCCTTCGACTGTGTATGAGTGCTATCTAATAGGAGGTTTCGAAATTACTATTTTAGATTTATCTATATCCATCAAAAGAAAATTCAATAAATACTGTCCAAAACAGAGATGGATAAAACTGATAACACATATCTGGCTTTCCGCGTGCGAAGTGCAAGCGCAACAAGTGATCAATACGAGCGTTTACGCAGTCAAAGTAATATACACCCCGAATTTTATGATAATAGGTGGTGTCATTTCGTCAGTACCAATTAATTTTCCCATTTTGACTCCATGAGTATAGAAAAATGTCTGTATAGTTCTTTTTTTTCAACCAAAGCGAAGTATATATTCTAGCTGCAGCAATATGGATAAAAATAGTAACAATCAGATTTTTATCCTCATTTGTATCTTCCCTACAATAAAAGTAGAGGGTCATTTGATTGTAACCATTTGTATCCTTTTTTGTTCTATTTGACTCCCTAAAAGTAAGAATTTTGCAAAGATAACATCATGGTTACAAATTAAAAAAACAAGTAAGTAAGTTTGGGTTATATATACCCTCACTCTCAGAGAACATGTGTATGGAAGTACTTAAATTTTACATAGTGCCGGAATATATGTGTTGGAGGTACTGGAAGTTGGTGGCAATTGGACCCAACTTCGTAAATAATTGTAAAAACATGATCAAATTTGAATTTAATTAAATTAAATTCAGTCTATCCGTTTGGAAGTCTAATTGGTTTTTATTTAACATGGGAATATGGACCATTTGAGAGAGATGTACCAGAAGGGCGTGGCAATTTCGCCCATCTTCGAACTTAAACTAAGTTTGGGAAAAATATTACCATATGCAAAGTTTGAATTGCTTCCTTAACACCTTTCGAGAGTTATTATGTACACCAGCCAGCCAGACAGGCGGAATAACGGATGGACGGACATAGCTCAAACATCTTAAAATGTTGTGAAATGGATTTGATCCAAACATACTTAGCGCCTTAAGTCACTCCTTCAATGTGTTACACTTTTTTCTGTCCCAAATGATATATACCCTCCTAATATGTAGAGTGAGGGTATAAAAACAATTGCTTAAATACCCTAAATATTAGGGCGTATTTTCAGTTATTGTTAGAAAACATTTTTTTTCTCTGCTCCAATTTCATCCATTTACAATCCCAACCTACAACCATCAAACATATATTTTTGGAACATCCTAAAAACGGACAGAAAGATATGGAACGATCTAAAATTATACCACAACCCACTATATATAAACTTTTTGAAGTCTCCGCTTAATATTTTAAGGTGTCGCAAACGGAATGACAAAATGTAGATACACTCCATCCGAAGGTGGAGGGTATACAAATGAAACCGAGGTCAGTTATGTTGGAGGTAGAAAAAAAACAGCAATTCAGTTGCGTGTCTTTTGTTAACTTTATAATTGCCGGCGTTATGGTTGTTCCTTTTTTGGGCCACATATGAAAAATGATTAGCCAACAAAGAGTGGTAGCGGAAAGTGCATTTTACATTGTGCCCGACTTGAATAACGTGTGCAGTTAATTTCACAGAAACATGAACACTGTAACCCTAGAAGTTTCTTTTGTAAAATTCTTGCTACAAAATTAATCTGTTAAAAATTTGAAAGTTATAGAATTGTTCATGGTAGTTGCATTTACAAACACATCAATTACAAATGTGAATATTGCAATTTTTATACCAGACCTATTGTTTGAATGTTCGTAAAGACAGTGCTAATAACATAGATAGAGTCAAATCTTCTTAAATTATATCGAAACTAACTGAACTTTATATACCCTCCGTCATGGATTGTATTCCACAGAAGCTGTCGATTTTCGTAGAAGTGCAGTAATATTACAGGAAAATATATATTTTTTTAATATAGCCAAACCAAAACAAATACAAATATTAAAAAAATATTTTATAAAAAAATTATAAGTAATTATTTCAAACCACGATTATAAGGCAAGGCTACCACTACGTTTAAACTACATATATATCGAAATAATAATAGTCAATTCAAAAAATAAATATTCCTTTATATATATATATATATTGAAAAAGGTTAAGTACCATAAATATTGGTAGATAGTGGGTGTTATAGTTTGGTGTATTTCCATTCTATTTTAATTCCAAAAGAACAAAATTTGAAAATACATTATCTCACGTACATAGTAAAAAATAACATAATCTTTTTATTTTGATTTTCATGATTCTAGCTGCCGCCATTTGGTTGGTACAATTTTTTATTCCCTTTTGCCAATTTTACCCCCTCAAGAGTATGACTATATAAAATCTCTTTATTTTACTTGCCTACGCAATTAGGGGGATGTACACACCGAATTTCATCATTCTAGCTGTATTCGTTTAGTTGGAAAAAACATTTTATTTTTCGTGTCTACTTAGTCAGAGGAATGTATACACCGAATTTCATGACTCTAGGTTCGGCCATTTGGTTGGTACCATTTTTATCCCTCTATTTCCATTTTATCCCTTTTAAGTTTGGAAAAAATAATTTTATATTATGTATCTACTCAATTAGAGGAATGTACACACAAAATTTCGTTTTTCTAGCTGTTGTCGTTTGGTAGGTACTATTTTATCCCTTGCTTGCCCCATTTCGTCCCTACGAATAAGATACACTTTACGGTGTACGTTTTTGTAATAGGGGGAATGCACATACCCAATATAAAGTAAGAACAATCAGACGTATTCAAAAAACTTGCCTAAATTCTAGGGGTTATTATGGGTTTTTCAGTCCTTGTGAGGGAATTTTTTCCCTTTAAGCCGATTTCGCCCAGTTTCAATCCAACCGATCTCCGACTATAAGACGTATTTATGCCAAATTTGGACCTCCTAGCTCCTTTCGTTTAGATGCTAGCGTGCTTTCAACAGACGGACTGACAGAAAGACAGACGGACGGACGGACATGGCTAGATCGTCTTAGAATTTTATGACGATCAAGAATATGTATACTTTATATGGTCTCACGTCGATATTTCAAGGTGTTACAAACGGAATGACAAAGTTAGTCTACCCCCATCCTGGAGGTGGAAGGTATACAAATATTGACAGAAGGGCTATGTATAACATTTTCTGATGTATTTACAAATAAAATATTATGTTATCTAATTTGTAAAGGGTGCTATTTGTAAAGAAAATTAATTTTTGATTTGAACTAGGATATTGTCCTGGCGCAAGATCATTTTGCTTATATATTTAATAGAATGCAAATTTATTTACAAATGGCATGGTGACATTTATTACTTGGCTGCAGACTACCACGATCATGATTTCGACCATGTCAAAAGTCTTTTCAAGTGGCTTCGCAGCGACTTTTCAACATCAAACCCGGCCTCTATAAGGAGATGCTTCTCACAAACGAAAAGTCTACTGGATAATTTATATGAACTACATAAAATTGCTCCCATGAAACACTTCGGTTTGGTAATAAAAGCGAGGTATATATGCAGGAAGTGGTGTAGGGTATTATATAGTCGGCCCCGCACGACTTTAGCCTTTCCCAACTTGTTATGTATAGTGATGTTTTCCGAGTTGTATATACGGAGTTTACTCCTCCAGTTTCCACTATAGTTAAAAATCGCTGTCAGTTATAATCAAAATCTACATATATATTCGTTGTTATCTGGATTTCCTTCAAATTTACGATTTTTTTCACCTAAGTCTTTGGATCATGATTCTCTCCACAAATCCTTCGTTAAATATAGAACATCGACAAAAAAAGTCAACGAATTTTTCTGAATCAGTTTAAAATATTGTTTTCAGTATTCTTTATGCAAAATTTATAATATCTAGCAATAGATTATTTGCGAAAATTTATTCGATTTATTTGTTATCAAGTCTTTGTCTAATTTTGGTTTTTTACAGAACTCAAAAATGTCTTGATTTTGTTTCTGAACCACTGTGCGGCGTATTTATGAAATAAACCAAAGTTAATTTCGATATATCCAAGTAATTTGACAGAGGCCTGACTGGGGTAGCCATCTTTCACCTGGAGGGCTTTCTTTGGACCAACTAAAATTTCTGGCCCCATTGTCGGTATGTCCGTCCTCATGTCCGTCCTCATGTCCGCCTGTCTATCCTTCTATATTTCAATATTGCTCTACCCGATTAGCCACATTCCATTATAAAGAGCGATTTTTTTGAGGTTAGGATTTTCATGCATTAGTATTTGACAGATCACGTGGGATTTCAGAAATGGTGTCAAAGAGAAAGATGCTCAGTATGCTTTGACATTTCATCATGAATAGACTTACTAACGAGCAACGCTTGCAAATCATTGAATTTTATTATCAAAATGCGTGCTCTGTTAAGAAAGTTCATCGCACGCTTCCATTTTATGGTCAGTTTAATCGACCCACTGAAGCGGCTATTCGGGCTATTGTGACTAAATTTCGCACCAAATTTACATTGTTGGACATTAAACCACCAAGACGCTTACGTAGAGTACGAACTGAAGAAAATATCGCAGCTGTATCGGCCAATGTTAATGATGACCATCAATTATCGATTCGTCGCCGTTCGCAGCAATTGGGCCTCTGTTACTCAAAAACGTGGAAATGCCAAAATTGGACTAAGCGGATGGACCACTTGAGGCGCAGCCGCGGTCAACATTTAAATGAAATTATCTTCAAAAAGTAAATGTCATGGACCAATCTAACGTTTCAAATAAAGAACCGATGAGATTTTGCAAATTTTATGCGTTTTTTTTTTAAAAAAAAGTTATCAAGTCTTAAAAAATCACCCTTTATTTCATCGAGTGTCAAATTTATCGTAATGTATTTTAAATGCTATTTTTAGTCCACCAGGTTTGTTAATAAAAAGCTCACTTAGGCTGCTCCGCCCCACTTTAGCCTCGCCTTACTTGCTTAACTTTGATATGTAACCTCCTCCTGTAGTGCAGTTATCATTATCATTCTGCTCCGCCCATACTTAGGCATTCCGTTATTTGTCTCCTCTATTATCTGCTATTATTCACGTTTATAGGTCCGCAACGATCTGATAATATATTCAGGAAATTAAACATTTATACAGAGAGAAATATGCATAGGTCGTTTCTTGTAATAATAAATGCGGGAATTGAAATGTGTTTTTCCTACATTTTTTGCTTTTAATGGCGATTAATTCCTGCCATTGCCTCAGTTTGCTCTGACTGCCACAGCAAAAGTATCACGATTTGTGGCAACAATATTTATATCTTTATATTGTCTTAATAAAATATATCATCCGGCAAATTTAACGCATTTCTGTAGCCCACGTTCCACACACACACACACACACACATACCACATCTAATTGTGGCAATGTGAAAATGTCGTCAACATGGCGCATTTGTAATGCTGACACATCTGTTGGTTGACGGATTACAAAACCACACATGTGGCATGTAACCTATCCCACATAAACTCATCATTATCAGAATCCCAGGCGGCAAAACGCCAGAGATCATCACAATAGTCAGTGTCATGTGAAATTAGCACGAATGTATGTATTTCACGGCTATACACTACTACTAATGTATATACACACATACATTCGTATTTAACATGGTTTAATTGAGGACATTGGTGGCGTTAACTCATAAGACGACCAATTAAATTAATTACTCGGTTGCCAAAACACTTACAGCCATTGTAGTCGCATTGGCAGATTGAAATGCAGACTATAGATTTGAAGGACTCCTCATCTGTGCTCTCAAGTGTTCTTATTGTGTTCTTCTCATTCTAACAGCGGCAACTGCACATACGCCACCTCCAGGATAGTGGTATGTATACTAACTTTGTCATTCCGTTTGTAAAAATGTCGACCTGAGAGCGTCTTGTAGTCGTAGATCAGTTGGAATTGCAACTGGGCGGAATCTGCCCAAGGGGAAAAAATTTTCCTCCACAAGAACTGAAAACACCCATAATACTCCTAGTATTTTATAGTATTTAAGCATCATTTTCAATATGTGTACTTGTACTTACTTGATATTGGGTATGCGCACCATAAAGTGATTCTTATTCATAGGGGGTGAAATGGGCCAAAAAGGGATAAAAATGGTACCTATCAAACAACAACAGCCAGAAACACGAAATTCGGAGTGTACATTCCCCTAATTGCGTAGTTGCATAAAAAAAATATTTTTTCCAATTTAGTACTTTTAAGGGGTAAATTGGGAATAGAGGGATACAAATGGTACCAACCAAACGGCTGAACCAAAAATAATGAAATTCGGGGTATACATTCCTCTGATTGCGTATACACGTAAAACAATGGGATTTTTCGAAATTCGTACTTTTTGGGGCTAAAATGGAAAAAGGGGATAAAAATTGTACCAACCAAATGACCGCAGCTAGAGTCATGAAATTCGGAGTATACATTCCTCTGACTGCCTAATCACGAAAAATAAAATGCTTTTTTCCGAATTCGTACTTTCAAGGGATACAATAGGAACAGGGGGATAAAAATGGTACCAACTAAACGGCTACAGCTAGAATGATGAAATTCGGTGTAAACATCCCTCTAATTGCGTAGACAAGTAAAATAAAGAGCTTTTCGAAAGTCGTACCTTTAAGGGGGAAAAAGGGGATAAAAATGGTACCAACCAAATGACAACAACTAGAATCATGAAATTCGGTGTATACATTCCTCTGACTGCATAGACATGCAAATTCGTACTATTACGGCAAAACGTGGTTGAATCATGAAGTCAGCATGTGTACGTTAGAGATAATGGACTTTCAACATTTTTACTTTTGAAATTAAAGTAGGATGGAAATACAACCAACCAAACGAGTGTAGCTGAAAATGCACCCACTATCATCCAATATTTGGGGTGTTTAAAATTTTTTGAACAATACTGCTTTATATTTACTTTGTGAATTACCTTGTGATTTAAAATATTAACAATTTTATATTTATTTATAAAATTATTTTTTCAATATTTTTATTTGTTTTGGTTTGGTTATATGAAAAAACTAGCAGTACCCGCTGCTTCGCACGCGCAAAAGCCAGTTATTTGTTAATTTTATCCGTTTTTTGTTTTTGGATAGTATTTATTTAATTTACATACCTAATTTCACGATTCTAGCTGTAATACTTTGGTACCATTTTTATCTCCTTTTGTCCCGCTCGTCCCTTAAAAGTACAAATTTCCAAAAATCCAATTTTACTTCGTTTCTATATGGTCAGAGGAATTTACATACCAAATTTCACGATTCTAGCTGTAATACATTAGATGGTACCATTTTTATCCCTTTTTGTCCCGCTCGCCCCCTAAAAATACAAATTTCGAAAAAATCTAATTCTACTTTGTTTCTATATGGTGAGAGGAATTTACATACCAAATTTCACGTTTCTAGCTGTAATACTTTAGTTGGTACCATTTTTATCCCTTTTTCTCCCGCTCGTCCCTTAAAAGAACAAATTTCGAAAAATCCAAATTTACTTCGTTTCTATATGGTCAGAGGAATTTACATACCAAATTTCACGTTTCTAGCTGTAATTCTTTAGTTGGTACCATTTTTATCCCTTTTTCTCCCGCTCGTCCCTTAAAAGAACATATTTCGAAAAATCCAATTTTACTTCGTTTCTATATGGTCAGAAGAATTTACATACCAAATTTCACGTTTCTAGCTGTAATACTTTAGTTGGTACCATTTTTATCCCTTTTTGTCCGCTCTTCTCTTAAAAGTACAAATTTCGAAAAAATCAATTTCTACTTCGTTTCTATATGGCCAGAGGAATTTACATAACAAATTTCACGATTCTAGCTGTAATACATTAGTTGGTACCATTTTCATACCTTTTTGTCCGCTCTTCTCTTAAAAGTACAAATTTCGAAAAAATCAATTTCTACTTCGTTTCTATATGATCAGAGGAATTTACATACCAAATTTCACGATGCTAGCTCTAATACTTTAGTTGGTACCATTTTTATCCCTTTTTGTCCCGCTCAGCCCTTAAAAGTACAAATTTCGAAAAATCCCTATTTGTAGCTCGTCTACATGGTCATTGCAAGGAACTCACCGAATTTCATGTTTTTAGCTACTGCCGTTTAGTCAGGACGAAGGTTCGATGTTTATCCCTTTTTGTCCCATTTTACCCCCTAAAAGTACGAATTTCGTAAAACCCTTTCTTAGTCGACGTCTACGTCATATTTGGGAACTACCCTGAAATTTCATGACCCTGGCTTCAGCCGTTTGGTCTGGGGGCTGGACAATGATAAGTCAGTCAGTCAGTCAGTCAGTCAGTCAGTCAGTCAGTCAGTCAGTCAGTAACGCAACTTTTTTATATATATAGATAATAATGTTTTCCTGTACTGTTACTGGTCCAAAATTGGACCTTCCGAGTGGTCCATTATATCTTTTTGAAACAGTAAATGTCATTTTTCTTTTAACCAATAATATTTCACTTTAACCGATTAAGTTCACTTTGAAATTTATGTGTTTTATTTTACATTATAAATCAAATCTCACTATGAATTCCCAGTTAGAATATAAAATATAAGAAAACTGTGTACTTACCCCATGGGAAATTGGTGGAGATGGCTATAAATATAAAATATAAAAAAAATATTAAAATATAAATAAGGATATTGTAAAGATATATGACATATTAATAAAACCTAATGATAATTCCGGAAAATATTGGGTAATCACTTTGAATATTTGTTAAAAATAAAATCTAAGAGATCTTTGTTTCAGTGTTATGGCTGCCTCGATTTAATTTAACACAACGATCTCTGCCAATTTTTTCAATACTTAAGTCGTTTGAGGTATGGTCCAAGCCATTTCCTTTAACACCGTTCCAGCGACATGTCTGTTGAGGTATGGTCCAAATCTTGTCCTGTGAGACCGGTTTCAAACTGGTAGTTTTGAACAGACAGTGGGCATCTCCAAGTCATACCAATGGATATCTATTCACCCCTCCAATGACAAAGCCATGTAAAATGGGCTGGTCACCTTCATATATTTTGGTTAGAATCAGGACCGGTCCCTACCCACCAGGGAAAAGTTCTAGGTCTTGTCCTGGGACAATTCATTTTTTACACAAGATAAAAAAATTAAAAATTTGACCCACTCTAAAAAGAAACTCAGACCAACTGGATTATAAGTTTATTCTACAAAAAATGATCTACTCAACATGCCCTTTCAGAATTATAGGGTCGCAATTCTGTACCATTCAAAAAGACTTAATTTGTTGGACAGTGTAATTACATCCTTCAAAAATTTTGCAATTCAATAGATTTATATACAAAATCGGTGTCTTCGGTGATCCCCACCGAAATTTTCCGAAGAAATCTTTCGTAGAACATTTTAATCCTTAAATGTCATTTTTGAAAGGATTTTGTTTTTGATTTTTCCGAAAAACGGGTCAAATTGACACAGATGGTGAAGATCTTCCACAAAAATGATCCTCATAAAATTTTACAATATAGTTCTGAGAATAAGAAATCTCTCAGACATTACCGTACAATACTTTTCTCACTTATTATAATGCTCCCTTCGACAAAAAATGAAAACCTTGACCCGCTGACAAACGAAACTCAGACCAACCATTCTACAACAAGTAAGGAAAGGTCAAAGTCGGGCGGGGCCCACTATATAATACCCTACACCACTCCCTGCGTATATACCTCGCTTTGATTACTAAACCCAGGTATTTCATGGGAGCAATTTTATGTAGTTCATATAAATTATGCAGTTACTATAAATTCTTCTTTAGTCAAATTTAATGAGTATGGTAAATAATAAAGTAATTGATCCAACTTTCCAGCAGATATTCCGAGTAAAGTAAATATAACATGATCTGGAAAAATTGATCAAGATCCAAAGGCTAAAGACGTACAGAACCACAATATGATACACCTCACTTTCAATCTCATTACAAATCAATTCAGTAAAAAAAGAAATCGGGAAGGATTTTTGAATCTTGTAAATGTATGTTAAATGGGAAAGGACATTTGTATGGTGGTGTATTGAAACCAGGAATAATGTGACCCGCTTTCACCATGTATGTTTATTGGTAAAATATAATATATAAAGTTTGACCAAAATCGGTTAAACATTCAGGAGCAACATTTGTATTGGGGCTATATATAAATCTGAACCGATTATAAGGTGTTATGTAAAATTTGAAGAAAAAGTCAAATCGGGAGCGACATTTGTATGGGGGCTATATCTAAATTTGAACCGATCTTACCCGCTTTCAGCATAGGTGTTTCTAGTTAGATTATAAGGTGTTATGCAAAATTTGAAGAAAATCGGGTACTATTTGTGCTTCGTAGGGCGGAAAAAGTCAAATCGGGAGCGACATTTGTAAGGGGGCTATATCTAAATCTGAACCGATTTCCTCCAGCCAGACAGACACACATCGGTAAATCGATTCAGCTGGTGATTCTAAGCCGATCCGTTTACTTAAGGGTTGGTCTAGCTCGATTATTTATTGGTGTTACAAACATTTGGCGGGAACCTAACTTATAATACCCTAGTCCACGAAGTGGTGGGTCGCTTTTCTTTTCCATAAAGGCTGTTAGACAGTGTTATTATTATTTTTAATTTTCTTTCAAGTCTTGGAATAACTTTATAAATAAATATAAAATTTCAATAATTTTAAATCAAATTAAATAAGGCGAGACTACCAATACTATATACATATATCGAAATAATAATTCAAAAAATTAATAAAATATTCAAAAAAGCTCAAATACCCTAAATATTAGAGGATAGTGGTTGCATTTTCAGCTACAGGCGTTTGGTTGCTTGTATTTCCATCCTATTTTAATTCCAAAAGTAAAAATTTTGAAATTATCCATTATCTCTCACGTACACAGTCCAAGATAACCCAACTTCATGATTATACCTATTTTTGCCGTAAACGTAAAAAGTACGAATTTGGAAAGAATTATTTTATTTTGCAAGTCTATGCAGTCATATGAATGTATGCACCGAATTCCATGATTTAAGCTGCTGCTATTTAGATGTTATTAACTCTTTATTTTACATGCCTACGCACACATGGTATCTCTTGAAAGTACGAATTTGGAAAAATCCTTTTTATTTTTCATGTCTACGCAGTCAGAGGAATGCATACTCCGAAATTCATGACTCTAGCTACGGAAATTACGAAAAATCCGTTTATTTTACGAGACTATGCAGTCAGAGGAATGTATACACCTAATTGCATTATTCTAGGTGCAGCCGTTTGGTTGGTACCATTTTTATCCCTCTATTCCCATTCCATCGCTTAAAAGTACGAATTTGGAAAATACGTTTATCTACTACTCATTAGGGGAATGTACACAACGAATTACGCGTTTCTAGTTGTTGTCGTTTGATATGTACCATTTTACATCCCTTTTGAAAAAGCATGCTTAAATACTCTAATACTTTTCCTTGTGAGGAACAAAATTTCCCTTTGAAGCGATTTCTCCCAGTTGCAATCCGAACCGATCTAAGAATATAAGTCTTATTTATGAAAAAAATTCCTCCTAGGCCATTTGGTTTAGATGCTAGCGTGCTTTCAACAAATAGATCATCTTAGAATTTTATGACGATAGGGTCTCAGATGGATATTTCAAAGTGTTGCAAACGGAATGAAAAAGTTAGTATACCCCCATCCAAGTGGTGGAGTAAAATAAAAATAAACAAATAAACACAGAAAGTTGAAATTTACAAATGAAGCTAAATAAAATATATGAGATAGACCAATCGTTTATTATACTGATCGACTTAGAATCACTTTTTGAGTCGAAGTAGCGATGTCCGTCCGTCCGTCTGTCCATCTATTCTTGTAATCAAAGTCCAGGTCGCAATTGTGGTTAGAACTAAATGAAACTTTGCACAACGAAGTTTCATGGGATAAGGACGAACGCTATTTAATTTGAAGCAAATCGGGTCAGATTTAGATATAGATCCCATACAAAATTTTGCTCCCGATTTTACCTTTTCCGCTCTAGAAACCACATATTTCAACAGATTTTCTTCAAATTTAGCAAAACGCCATATGTTTTAACTATAAATAGCTCTGGTAAAATAGGCCAGGTCGGTTCAGATTTATATATATATCCCATACAAATTTCGCTGCCAATTTGACTTTTTTCGCACTAGAAACCACATATTTAAACAGATTTTCTTCAAATTTAGCAAAACAACTTATATTTGAACTCTCTTGTAAAAATGGGCCAGATCGGTTCAGATATATATATATATATATATATAGCTCCCACACAAATGTCTCCCACGATTTGATTATTTCCGCTCTATAAACCACATAATTTAACAGATTTTTTTAAAATTTGGCAAACCAAATTATATTTCAACTAGAAACAGCTCTGGTAAAAATGGGTCATATCGGTTCAGATTTATATAAAGCTCCCACGCAAATGTCTCCCCCGATTTGATTATTTCCGCTCTATAAACCACATAATTTAACTGATTTGCTTAAAATTTGGCAAACCAGCTCATACTTCAATTACAAACATCCATGGCGAAAGTGGGTCAAATCAGTTCAGATTTATATATAGCGCCCATATAAATGACTTCCCCGATCTAATTCTTTCCGCTCTAGAAACCACATATTTAATAGATTTCCATCAAATTTGGGAAAGCGTCTTATATTTAAGAAAACATAATTTAAAAATGTGTCGGATCGGTTCAGATTTATATATAGCTTGAAGCAGCCATTATTTTATATTATCATTTATAATTAATTCATAATACTCATTTCCTTTAAATTATCATTTATTTTCTTCATTAATATAAATACATTAAGTTTTCATGAATTCAAACTTAACGTAAATATTCAAATCGAGTCATTAAATACAACTCTGTAACATTATTATTTTAACATTGCATATTTTTAGGCGTTATACTATTTTTTACAACGCTGTATATTTTTAATAGTTTAGTACCATTGTTTACAACTAAGTAGTATCGATGGCTCAGAAGGGTATAAAAGGAGCATCGCTCAGCGACTATTGTTCACTTTGACTTCTGCCTTCTTACAGATAGCATCATTGTCCAGGCTTATTATAAGTACCGGACGTGGACTTTCTGTATTAATTTAGAAGAAATAAAGTAAAGTTTCATTGAAACGAGTGTGTTTTTTTGTTTATTTTAAATGCGAAAATACAATCTTAGAAATAAGATTGCTTCAAGCTTTTATTCAAAGTTTGTGTTCATTTTTTTTACAAATACAGATAGAAGTATGAAATTTGTAGTATATATATACCCGGTTCAAATGTAACGACCTTTTTATACACTACACCACAGGGTATATTGACTAGGTGTAGGGTATCATATAGTCGGCCAAGACCGACTTTAACCTTCCTTACATGTTTTTATTATTACTTCAAAATTTGTATTACAATATAATTCATTAGAAGCTCCAGCTTTATGTAGAGCCATAAAACCACAAAATTTATTTAGATTACCCAAAGTGAGCTCTTTGATTTGGTACCACTATCGCGTTTCTAGGACTAGCAGAATTACAAGCAATTTACGAAATAAATAAATAAATAGGAAGTGAACTCGAACAAAAAGTGAAAAACTGATCATAAAGTTTTGCTAAGTTTGGTGCCTACTTTCTGAATTTTATAGAGATTTGCATGAGCCGAAATTAATGTCCCAATTAATAAAGATTTTTTAGAAATTTCTCCGAATTTGTAAACTCCTGTCAACTTTCCCACTGCAATAAGGAAAATATTTCGTTAATATAGTTAAATTAATTCACATTTACTTTCGTTCTCTCTTCATAAACGATATAATTTGCACGCATTTTTTGTCCTTTGGAGGCTTTTGTATAAACAGGATATTCGGGTATATAAGTCATGTTAAACACCTTTCCTTGCCAATGACTTCAATCCATTATAGCCAAAAGGATAACCCTTTCAGCACATCATCTAGAAGAAGTAATCGTATGTTAATAACTATAAAGTGGCGCAAATAAGATTACAAACAAATTTGCATTATATTTCGGCGCTGCAAGATGACTTCACAAAAGACAATTTGTTGGTTGGGGGGCATATAACAAACACTTCAGCACGAGCAACAGCAAAAATTGCAAACAATAAAAATTTACATTAAGTTTGGTCAGGCCGAATTTAATATACCCTAATGATGAACTAAGTTAGAATATATGTTGGCATATGCTAACTTTAAATATATAACACCCACAACATTATTAGAGATATCTCCAATATCTTTGAGTTCGGAAATTTTGCATTGTTAAATAGTACAAGTTGTATGTGAGTCATTCAATGTCAAGCGGTACGATTTTTGACCTCAGTAGCTGTGATTGTTTTAAATGTTTGTGTATGGATTCTTCTCATAAAAAAATTATTAGTACAGCCCAAATTCCACTCATTGTGGGTTCATTGGCTTATCAATAGTCACGTGTGGCATGTATGAGCGCCATATGCAGCAATTTTGCTTATTTGCATAGGCACCGAGATGAAAATGAGCTTCATGAAAGCTCAACAGAAGGGCGATCTCTTTTCGAAAACTGTCCACGTAAATTTCATACAGTTTGCGTTAAAGACTAACTACTTTGGAAGTAAGTTTTAAATATTTCCTAATTTTGTTCGATCGTATAGCAAAAATGCAATAAGAACATCAACTTGAAACAAAAAAAAAAATGAATGTTATTCTAACTTTCTAAGTCAAAGTAAACGTCAGTTAAAATTTAAAGTTTTAAATATTTTTTACGTATTTTTGGAAGATAAAATATTTTTTTCACGATTTATGGCCAATTTAATAATTGCGAAATGACGATATTTTAAAAAGTGTGTTCATTCAATTGCCTGTAACTCCTGAAATATTTTACTATACCTTTCAATTTCAGTTACTTTTAAAATACCTTTGAATAAGTGAAGTGGTATAGCCTCGTTATATTTTTTAATTTTTGATTTTCGAAATGGTTACATTATTTGATTTTTTCTTGAAATTCTGAAAATGCGTTCTTAGATGTATTTTTAGCGATTGAGTAAGTTTGGAAGTGGTGAAATTTCAGGTTCTATTCTTTAAGATTTTTTTTTCCTTTTTTTGCAAAATTAACCAAAATTTCAATGACAAAATTCAAAATGATTTTTTCAAGGTTTTAAAACAATGATAAATCAAAGAAAACTAGACTTTCTTCACATAAATCGGACCAAAAAGCAACTGACAAAAAACAGCTCTTGCGGCCCACTGTACTCTGACAGGCCATACGCCAAACTTCAAAGACGTACAAATATTAGCAGAGGAGAGAAATTACAAACGAAGATTCACTCTTGAAGTATTGAACATTATTGACGTTCCCACGGAGAAGAGGATGAACTACAAAACAGCCACAGAGAATTGCGCGAAAGCTTATCGACATATAGTACAAAAATACAGCCGACAAAGAGAGACTTTTAGTTGACAATAATTTGTACACACAACAGGACGACGACTATTAATTTTTAATGTAATTATTTTTGAATTTTTGTGATATTGATAGTGAATATTTGTTATAAATTGTATATATTTTTGTTTAGTGTTTATCCCCTGATGATGGTTGACGAAGGCAACCGAAATATTGGGAAAATAAAATAAAAATAAATAATAAAACAACACTACCAGTTTTTTCCATGGCCTCAAGCTGAATAAATCGATAAGAAAATTAAATACATAAAAAGGTCAACGATACATAAAGAAAACAGAAAAATTAATTGATGAAGAGCACCCTTTTTGTGGGGCTCGGCTAACAAATCATAAGCCAACAAATGGGCGTGCTGGAGTGAGTGTAAGTGGGCGCACTTTGGGGTAAAATTTGAGTCAAAAAGTGTAAAAATATACAAAAAAGCCCCACATGGCACTATGGTCCCAAATCCAATTTTTTTGGCAATTTTTTTGGAAATTAAAAAAAATTAAATTGGAAAGTGTTAAATGTGCATATATTTTCTTTATGCCAACACTCCAAGCAATCAAGAAAATGTACTGGAGAAAATTAGGTGGCAACACTAAAAGTCTGACTGGTACTTAAACTTTGCGGTTCAAGAAAAGTGGGAATAATTTTGATATAAAGCAGTTTTTCAAATTAATTAAAATCAAGACTTAAAACGAAAATAATAAAGTTACTATATTATGAAAATTAACGGCAAAAGTTAGTAGTTGAAAAATTATATTTAACATTTTATGATTATTGTGTTCTGGTCAGTATTCATAGGTATTGTAATTTTGTGATTTGTAGTGAACATAATTTATAAATGTTGTGGAGCAAAAGTTATATGTAGGACTCAACTTGACTCAAAGTGTAAAGGTGAAAGTGTTCGTCTGAGGTTGTAGTTTATGGTGGAATTAATATCTCGTCAGCATGTTTCGGCAAACTCCAACAATTGTCATTTTATTTTAGCCCAGTTTTTGATTAGCCATAGACATATATATGATAATATCTCTGAATCAATTTTGTGTACGAGATCTATCAAGATTTTATTTAAAAGGTATTGTATGTACCTTTAAAATGGTATATAAAGTCATTAACTTTTCTGTAAATATATAGACATTTTATATTTTTTCCTGAAATAATTATTTAAATTGCAGTGTCAAGTAGAATATTTGTATGCTATATTTTGCTTTTGTAATAATGTTCAGAAAAACGTTGTTCGTCAAAGCGAAATAAATTTCATTCTTTTAAGCTTTCATAAAATTTTGTTTTTGGCCACTCTGTACTAATACAGGGTGATAATTATGCTGATTATATATTAAGTTTATATGGGAGGTGGTAGTGGGCGTGGTCTGATCGGCCCAATTTTAGTTTTTATTTTTTACATATGTTAAGCCTAGCAAATGTGCAAATACAAGATTGTATCTTTATTTTTCGACTTTATGCCATTAAAAATGAATTTGGGATCAGTGTGCATGGTTTAAAAGTATGAGCGACCCCCATAAATTTTCCATACAAATATCGCACACAAAACACCCATGATGAAAGTGGGTAATATCGGTTCAGATTTAGATATAGCCCCCATACAAATTTTGCTTCCAAATGTTTAACCGATTTTGGCCAAACTTTCACCTATTAACATACATGTTGAAAGCGGGTAACATCGTTTCAGGTTTCAATAAACCCCCATACAAATGTCCTTTCCGATTTAACATTGACACTTAAATTGTAATGGGATAGAATGTGGAGGGGAGATTATTTAGTCGGTCCATCCGATTTTAGTCTTTCCTTTATAAGTTTTTATAAAATTTGTTCTCACCGCTCTTACTAGCCCAATGAGACCGGTAGAGGAGTCAAATGTATGATCGACCCCCATTTTTTTCACTCTCCGCATTTTCTCTGAATAGACCTACCTTCTTCAAACCTTTTTTTAATTTTTGTTATGCATTGACAATAGCAGTTTTAAATGTAAGACCATTGCTTTACCCACCCCTACATTTTTCCGAATTTACTTACCCTTTATCCCAACTCCTTAATGGGGCTCCCATATTAAAACTTATTTTTATAAAATTTCTCCCACCGCTCCAACTGCCTAACTGCAAGGAAACCCTTCCAAAAATTTTTTCAGATTCAAGATTTTCTCACAACATACATATCCTCTATCTTCAACCCTTAAGATAGACTCCATACACATTTTTTATTTTGTATATATTTTTATGAAGGAAATGCCCAAAACTGCTTCCGATTCACCCCAAAGGGGAGATGTGAAAGACTAGGCCCCATTAACTTCCTCACCCCAAAACCACACTACCACCATTTTTTTTCTGAACTACCTACAAAATAAGGGATTCTATCATATCCAAATCGAGCTACTAAAATTCCCACACAACACTAGCCCACACCTATTGAACAATAAAAAAAATATATTTTTCCAATACCTATTTTTTAGATTTTCCATTGCTTTTAAACCTTGTGTTAATAACGATTTTTCACAGAATTCTTGTAGATTTTACAAAAAAAATATCGTAAAAAATAGAAGCCATCATTGTACTCATAGAACACTACATTAAAGTTAAAAAAATAATTAATGTAATCATTTCGAAAATCGAAATAAAAGATATACAATTGTAAAAACTTGATAAAATACAACGCGGCTACGCTATTCCATTTCAGTATTTTAAAATTAAAATTAATTAAATCGGCCAAGTATTTCAATAGTTACCGGCGATTTAATGAACACTCCCTTTGGAAAACAATTGGTCGTAATTATTGAAAATAAATTCCATTTTTTTAGTTTTTTCGCTTGTATATTTTTTGGTCTGGCTCAAGACCATTTTGCATCTATATTTAATAGAATGCAAATTTATTTACAAATGGCATGGTGACATTTATTCTATTTTTTAAACATATATACGTATTTAAGAAACAAAAGCAATCGCAGCTATCGATGTCAAAAATCCTACCACTTGATACGGAATGACTCATGAAGAATAATATTGTTTTTTTCTTTTTTCCTGAAGAAAATTAAATTATTTAGGAAGAAGCTATATTTTTTGCAAAAATCAGAAGTTGTTCGCTTTTTGCAGTTTTCTATATATATAAAAGAGTTGCGTTACTGACTGACTGAGGCTTATGAAATTTTCAGGGTAGGTCCCAAATATGACGTAGACGTCGACTAAGAAAGGGTTTTACGAAATTCGTATTTTTAGGGGGTAAAATGGGACAAAAAGGGATAAACATCGAACCTTCTTCCTGACTAAACGGCAGTAGCCAGGTGTGTTCCTTGCACTGACCATGCAGAAGAGCTACAAATAGGGACTTTTCGAAATTTGTACTTTGAGCTGGGGTGACTAAGACTATTGTAGCTAGTTATTGCAGCGACAGACCAGAGCCTCTGGTGGGAAACGAACCCACGACCCCCACGCTGATAGCCGAGCACGCTACCAACTCGACTAACGTATTGCAGCAATAGTCGTGAAATTTGGTGTGTAAATTTCTCTGACAACGTAAAAGCGTAAATTTGCGCTGGATTTTTCGAAATTTGTACTTATAAGGGGTGAGCGGGACAAAAAGGGATAAAAATGGTACCAACTTAAGTATTACAGCTAGAATCGTGAAATTCGGTATCTAAATTCCTCTGACCATGTAGAAGCGCAATCAAAATAGATTTTTCGAATTTTTTACTTTTAAGGGGTGAGCGGGGCAAAAGGGAAAAAATGGTACCAACTAAAGTATTACAGCTAGAACCGTGAAATTTGGTATGTAAATTCCTTTGACCATGTATAAGCGCATTAAAATTACGTTTTTCAAAATTTGTACTATAAAGGGTTGAGAGGGACAAAAATGGTACCAACTAAAGTATTGCAGCTATAGTCGGGAAATTTGGCGCGTAAATTCCTTTGACAACGTAGAAGATCAATCTGAATGGATTTTTTTGAAATTTGTACTTGTAAGGGGTGAGCGGGACCAAAGGGATAAAAATGGTACCAACTTTAGTATTCCAGGTATAGTTGTGAAATTTGGTGTGTAAATTCCTCTGACAACATAGATAACTGGAGATCGGGATAAAAATAGTACCAACTAAAATATTGCAGCTGTAGTCGTCAAATTTGAGAGATTGAATTGCCCTATGAGATTCGTGTCCCTGTGCAAAAGTGTTACAAATACCCTGGTAAAAAGGATATATCCTTCTTTTTATAATGCCAGCTATAGCATGTAGAGAGTGCAACATTATTTTAAGCGATAATTAGCAATTTGCATAAGAAATTGCAGCGAGCGATAAGTTGCAAACTTCCAGCAATTTCAGCAGCACAGCCGATTGCTGCCACTACAAAACGCCAAAAGAACAGCTGTTGTTGAACTTTGGGTTTTACTTAAATGAGTTTGTAATGAGAATTTAAGGATACTTCTTCTCCGTCACATGATGGAATGGAAGACGGCGCTTTCTCGTAAACTCGCTTATGAAATTGCAGCCAAACATATTCGAATTGTTTAAAGGCAACATTGAAGTTTATGCTTGTGCACATGCCAGCGTATGTATGTGTGTGCGTCCGTCCTCTTTGTAAGTAATAATTAATTTTGTTTTTCATAATTAACAACTGTTTGTGTATTTTGCATTCACACCAACCCATACATGGATCATTGATATGGAAAATAAACAGCAGACCAAGCAAATGGCTGCACAGTTCCATACATACTATGCATGCGTTGCTTTTAATTGAAGTTTTGTGGTTTTTATGCTTTAAAGGCGTTAATTTGCACAATTTGTGCATTAAATACAGAAAGCAACAAAAAGCAGCAAACAGCCAAATGGAAAAAGTTATTAGCGCATTTGTTTATTTTTAATTTGAATAATTTCATTTTATATACATATGTTTGTTTGTATGTAGTTTATTGTATAGATTGTTCTGTTACCGAGTAGAATGTTTGTTAATTAACAATTATTAATTAATGAATTGCCCCAAAAAGGGGGCATCATTTGTGCATGATGACAATAATGCTATGCGTAAAGAAAGAAAAACAGAATGTTGGAGTCACAAAAAATAATTATAAATCCGTGAAATTGGCATAAACATAAAAAATATTTTGTTACAGTTTTAGAAGCTATCATTAATTACACTGTCCAGAAAATTAAGACTTTTTGATTAGAATACAATAGCTGCCCACAAAATTTTAAAAGGGCTTGCGGAGTAGAACATTTTTGCAGAATAATTTTATAGTCCAGCTGGTCTGAGTTTATTTTTACAGTGGGTCAAACTCTGTACTCTTTTAGTTGAAGGAAGCATTATACAGAGTGAATAAAGTGTTGTAAGTTAATGTCTGAGAGAATTTTTATTGTCAGAACTCTATTGTGGAATTTTATGAGGCTCATTATTGTGGTAGATCTTAACCCTCTAGGCCCTCTCTTTGTGGGTCAATTTGATACTTTTCCTTTAAAAAAGAAAATTCATCTTAAGTCAATTTTAACGTAATGCTCCCTTTGTATAGGATGCCTATTTGACTGGGGTCTACAACAAAACAACAACTGTTTATGGGGGCTGCTGACGATCGATCATATGATCTTCACGACACCGCCGCCTACAGCTCGAAATAAATTGTGTTAACGGTAGAGCCACCACTGAAATTCTTGGGTTCCTTCAGTTATCATCAATTCACCTTATACTGAAACAGATGGCAGTCCCTGTCCAATTAAATGCAATATTATAAATCCATTTTGTTTTTTATACCCTTCCGTTTGTAACACCTTGAAATATCGACCTGAGACACTATAAAATATATATATTCTTGATCGTCATTAAATTGTATCTAATAATCTAAATTGTATCTAATGATCTAGCCATGTCCGTCCGTCCGTATGTTGAAAGCACGCTAGCATCTAAACGAAAGGAGCTAGGTCGTCAAAATTTTCCTTAACTGTGTCTTATAGTCGTAGATCGGTTGGGACTGCAACTGGGCGAAATCGGTCCAAAGGGAAAAAAAATTTCCCTCACAATGACTGAAAATACCCATAATAATCCCTTATATATTACAGTATTTAGGCATGTTTTTATCAATATGTCTGCCTATAACAAAAAGGCGTACCAAAAAGTGCTTCCCATTCGTAGGGGGTGAAATGGGGCAAAAAGGGATTAAAATGGTACCTACCAAACGACAACAGCTAGAAACACGAAATTCTGTGTGAACATTCATCTAATGGAATAGATACATAATATAAAAGTATTTTTTCCAAATTCGTACTTTTAAGTAGTAAACTGGGAAAAGAGGGATAAAAATGGTACCAACCAAACGTCTGCACCTAAAATAATGAAATTCAGTATATACATTATTCGAATTGCGTAGACACGTAAAATAAATAGATTTTTCGAAATTCGTACTTTTTGGGGTTAAAATGGAAAAAGGGGATAAAAGTTGTACCAACCAAATGACCGCAGCTAGAGTCATGAAATTCGGGGTATACATTCCACTTAGACACGAAAAATATAAAGGTTTATCCAAATTAGCACTTTCAAGGGATACAATGGGAACAGAGGGATAAAAATGGTACCAACTAAGCGGCTACAGCTATAATGATGAAATTCGATGTGTACACAACTCTAATTACGTAGTCACATAAAATAAAGTGATTTTACAAAGTCGTACCTTTAAGGGGATAAAATGAGAAAAAGGGGACAAAAATTCGAAGTATACATTCTTCTGACTGCATAGACAAGCAAAATAAAAATATTTTTTTTTTAATCATGAAGTTAGGTTATCTTGTACTTTGGACGTGAAAGATAATGGATTTTCAAAATTTTTACTTTTGGATTAAAAATAGGATGGAAATACAACCTTTAGTGTTTAAGCTTTCTTAATGATTGCTGTCTTATATTTACTTTTTGAATTGACTTGAAGTATTGTATCAATATATATAGTATAAACATATGGGTAGCCTTGCCTTATAATCGTGGTTTAAAATAATTGAAATTTTATATTTTTATACACTCCACGAGAGGAAACCAGATAGACCCATTGTTAATTATACCGATCGGCTTAGAATCACTTTCTGAGTCGATTTAGCAATGTCCGTCTGTCTGTCCATCTATTCTTGTAATCACGATACAGGTCGCAATTGTAGCCAGAACTAAATGAAACTTTGCACAACGAAGTTTTCCGGGACAAGGACGAACGCTATTTAATTTGAAGAAAATCGGTTCAGATTTAGATATAGCCCCCATACGAATTTCACTCCCGATTTGACCCTTTTCACTCTAGATACCACATATTTCACCAGATTTTCTTCAAAATTGGCAAAACATCTTTTAGTTCAACTAGAAACACCTGTGGTAAAAAGGTGTTAGATCGGTTGAGATTTATATATAGCTCCCATACAAATTTCGTTCCCAATTTGATTTTTTCCGATCTAGAATCCACATATTTTAATAGATTTTCTTCAAAATTCGCAAACACCTTACGGTTCAGATTTATATATATCTCCCAAACAAATTTCGCTCCCAATTTGAATTTTTCCACTCTAGAATCCACATATTTTAACAGATTTTCTTCAAAATTCGCAAAACACCTTATATTTCAACTGGAAACACATGTTGTAAAAATGTGTTAGATCGGTTTAGATTTACATATAGCTCTCATACAAATTTCGTTCCCCCAGAAACCGCGTATTTTCACAGAATTTATTAAAATTGAGCATAACACGTTATATTTGAACTAGAAGAACATACTGTGAAAGTTAGTCACTTGTTTGGATATAGCACCGATACAAATATTATTCTCGATTTGACAAATCGAACCAGGTCATACTAGCCTGTGATTAGGAAACAAACAAAAAATTTTCCCGTTTCACTTTTTTTACTGAATTGAATTGTATTCCGATAGAAAGTGGAGTCTATCATATAGTCGGCCCCGCGCGACATTAGCCTTTCCTTACTTTTTTTTTGAAAATTTTTATTTGTTTCGTTTTGGCTATTTAAAAAAATATAACAATTTCCTGTAATGTTACTGCACTTAAACGAAAATCCAGCCTCTGTGGAATTCAATCCATGGTGGAGGGTATTTTTATAATTTTTCTCCTCTTGACTCCGTCTAGGGGAGGGCAACGGGGCCAACATACTGGAAGGAGTTTGTTCAGGCAATTTGAAACCATGGACCCATATGTTCCACTTTAACTGCACTTGTTCCTATGTGAAATAATCCATAAAATGGAAACTTTGATCCGATGAAATATGACAGTTATATGGGGACTATATGATAAAATAAGATTTGTTCAATCGGCTGTAACTCCCGATTTTGAAAGTTTTTGTCCGTAAAGAAGTACAATTTTTTCAAAATGGTGTGTTCATTCAATCCCTTTAACTCCAGAAATACTTGACCGATTTTATACATTGTTTTGAAGACATTTTCTATTAAAATATTCTAGCGGAATAGTATAGCCCTTTATTATTTAAAATATTTAGAATTGTTATTACGGCTATATATTTTTTTGAAACTTTAAAGTAGTTCTTAGTAGTTTGGAAGTGGTGAAATGATGGTTTCTATTTTTGATGATTTATCTTTTTTTGCAAAATCAACCAGAAAATCAGTAAAAAAATTTCAGAATGATAATGAAACTACAATGAAAAATCGAAGAAATATTTTTGGTCTGATTTGTGGTTTAAACTGCTCGCTGGAAAGGTTTTTTTGTTAAAATGCTTTTCAAGAGGATAAATTTGAAGCAAAAACAAAAATTAAAAAACTTATTTTTATTCTCGGCATATATCCCTACTTATTATAGCCTCCACCTCCAGGATGAGGGTATAGTAACTTTGTCATTTCGTTTGTAACACCTTGAAATATCGACCTGAGACCCTATCGTCAAGACGATCTAGCCATGTCCGTCCGTCCGTTGAAAGCATGCTAGCATCTAAACGAACGTAGCTAGGACGTCCAAATTTTCCATAAATGCGTCTTATAGTCGTAGATCGGTTGGCATTTAAACTGGACGAAATCGGCCCAAAGGGAAAATTTTTCCCTCACAAGGACTAAAAATACCCATAATAATCCCTAATATTTTAGAGTATTTAAGCATAATTTTTCAATATGTCTGCTTGTGCTTACTTGATATCGGGTATGCGCTTTCCCCCTATAAAAAAACGTGCACCATAAAGTAATTTTTATTCGTACGGGGTGAAATGGGGCAAAAAGGGATAAAAATGGTACATATTAAACGACAACAGCTAGCTAACACGAAATTCGGTGTGTACATTCCTCTAACTGAGTAGATACATAATATAAAAGTTTTTTTTACAAATTCGTACTTTTAAGAGGTAAAATGGGATTAGAGGGATAAAAATGGTACCAACCAAAAGGCTGCACTTAGAATTATTAATTTCGTAGACTCGTAAAATAAACGAATTTTTCGAAATTCTTTTTAGAGTTAAAATGGGAACATGGCATAAAAATAGTATCAACGCTATGACCCATTTCTACAGCACATTTGTGTTATCACTCACTTTGTGAATATTTGAAGGCATTCTTAATTTTTGTGCTTCTGTCACACCAAAGAACAATTAATTTTCTATTTATTCTTTAAAATATATTAATTATTTTAAATTAAAGTCAGAACGGGATATTTTAAATTAGATACATGTTCAATTTTTCCTCTACTGATCGATTGGTTTTTGGGTCGCCGCACAGTGGGTAATATGGAAAACGGCATTTCGCACAGATATAGTTGAAGTGTTGTACTTCTTACTTCTTCTGCCGGTGAAAAATTATATGTTGAATTAGTGCTTCAATTATGATAAAAATAATTTATAAAAATGTGCAAGACTAAAACTGACCCATTCGCTATTCAAATACATCATGAGCATGATATGGCAGAAGTACTCTACCAAACCAAACATCTTTACTGCCAGCTCCAAAAAAGGGTGTCTGCAGTGAAATTGATTAAATTTGCAAATTTCTTAAAAAAAATCATCAATTTGGACTTTGATTTCCAAAATAGTAAAATATAATTTATTATTATATTTATGTATAAAATATAATTTATATTAGAAAGTCGATTTATCTCGTCCCTATCCTCCTATAAAGGCGTGATAACGGCAATAAATGCCAGGGGGAGCTTAAATCCTTCATTTGTTGCATATTTATTGTTAATTACAGCAAAACTCCCTCTACGCAATTTTATTTGGTGTCTCGGACTCAAATTCGTGCCACCAAATTTATATAATTTAGCTATATAAAAGTGAAATACTGTTGAGCCTGAATAATATACGAATGCAGAGCAAAACAAGAAACAATTACTCGTACAAGTATTAAAAAGTGTGTTTTTCGCAAACGTAGTGACTGTCGAGAAACATTTTCAATCCATCCTTTTACTAAACAGTTAGTAAAATTAACAAATTATAACAAAACATGTTGATAGTTTTTTTATTGTTGGTATTGTTGTTGTGTAGTTTAACAAGAAAAGTTTTAGTTTTGTTATTTTAAGAAAACAACTTTGCAGCACAAAAACACAGGCAATGTCATCTAACTTTACACGAACACGTTCATCAACTGACTGACAACTGTTTTACATGCACAGATACATGCTCATATATCTGTCTGTGTATGTAAGCATGAATGTTACAGCAGCGGTAAGAGGGTCTTGAGAGGAGTGTTAGCAGTAGGCCTTTTTGAGGTCTGGATTAACACATACAATTAAAATATTTGCAAAAGAGGATGAGACAATTAAAATAACGATAAATGTATCTATAGGGTGGACCACAAGAAATTTTTAATTGGAACTACCGTTTACTTTGACTTTGAAATGTAGAACATATTTTTATACCCTCCACCTCCAGGATGGTGGTATACTAACTTTGTCATTCCATTTGTAACACCTTGGAAAGCAGACCTGAGACCCTATAAAGTATATAAAGGGTGATTTTTAGTTATTATCTTTTTGGCAACACTGGTTTAAACAGCTGACGCACGTTTCGCGTTTTGTTTCACTGTCAAACATCTTCAGCTTAGTCTATAATTTAACCATGAATCGTCTTACAAACGAACAACGCATGCAAATTATTGAATTTTATTATCAATGTACTCTATTAAGAAAGTTCATCGCGCGCTTCTTCCATTTTATGGTCAGCTCATTTTTGGCTCAATGGGTACGTAAATAGGCAGAATTGTCGATTTTGGAGTGAATATCAGCTAGAAGCATTGCAATAGCTACCAATGCATCCAGAAAAAGTCACAGTTTGGTGCGGTTTATGGGCTGGTGGCATCATTGGACCGTACTTCTTCAAAGATGATGCGTATCGTAACGTAACTGTGAATGGTGAGCGCTACCGTGAGATGATATCCAACTTTTTTTGCCCAAAATGCAAGAGCTTGACTTGCATGACCGGTGGTCTCAGCTTTAGCTGGGATCATTGAATTGCAGCTTCTTTAGTCGTTCATGGCTTCCAATTTACCAATGATCCGTGAACTCTGCGATCACTTTTGTAAAGTTGATTATTTTCCCAATATTAATTTTCAATTGAGAGGCGAGTTCGGTGAACATTTTATTTCACGTTCGGGACAGGTCAATTAGCCGCCTAGATCGTGCGATTTAACGCCTTTAGACTATTTTTTGTGGGGCTATGTTAAAGGCCATGTCTCTACAGACAAGTCCGCTTTAAATGACGCATTGGAAGACAACATTGAAGCATTTATTCGTGAGATACCGGCCGAAATGTTGGAAAGAGTATGCCAAAATTGTACTAAGCGGATAAACCATTTGAGGCTCAGCAAGGTCAACATTTGCATTAAATAATCTTCAAACATTAAATTATATGAACCGATGAATCGATTCAAATAAGGATTTCATGCATTTTTCTGCTTTTAAAAAATCACCCTTTATATTCTGGAAATTCTAAGACGATCTAGCCATGTTCGTCCGTCCGTCTGTTGAACGACGGACGTTTAAGAAATCAGTCCGAAGGGAAAAATGTTTCCCTCACAAGGCCTAAAAATACCCATAATAACCCCTAATATTTTAGAGCATTTAAGCATATTTGTTCAATATGTCTGCTTGTATTTACTTATTTGATATTGGGTACGTGCATTCCCTATAACAAAAATGTGCACCACAAAGTGATTTTTATACGTAGGGGGTGAAATGGGACAAAAAGGGATTGAAATGGTACATATTCACCAACAATAGAAACACGATATTCTCTAATTGAGTAGATATATAATATAAAAGTAATAAAATAGGAATATAGGGATAACAATAGTACCAACTAAACGGCTGCACCTAAAATAATGGAATTCGGTGTATAGACTCCTCTGACTGCACAGAGACGTAAAATAAACGGATTTTTCGATATTCGCACTTTTTGGGGTTAAAATGAAAAAACGGGATACAAATAGTACAAACCAAATGACCGCAGCTAGAGTCATGAAATTCGGAGTATACATTCCTCTGACTGTGTAGATACGGAAAATAAACGGATTTTTCGAAATTCGTACTTTCAAGGGATACAATGGTACAGAGGGATAAAAATGGTACCAACCAAACGGCTACACCTAGAATAATGAAATTCGGGATACAATGGTACAGAGGGATAAAAATGGTACCAACCAAACGGCTACACCTAGAATAATGAAATTCGGTGTTTACATTCCTCTGATTGCATAGACACGAAAATAAAAGGTTTTTCAAATTCGTACTTTCAAGGGATACTATAGAATTATGAAGTTCGGTGTGTACATCCCTCTAATTACGTAGAGATTTAAAAAAATCGTACTCTTAAGGGGTAAAATAGGAAAAAGGGGATAAAAATTGTACCAACCAAATGGCCGCAGCTAGAATCATGGAATTCGGTGTATGTATTCCACTGACTAGAAAGAATTTTCCAAATTCGTACTTTTTACTTTTACGCTATGAAGTTGGGTTATTTTGCACTATGTACGTAAGATGATGGATTTTTCAAAATTTGTACTTTTGGAATTAAAATAGAATGGAAATACAACCAACTGTAGCACCCATTATCTACCAATATTTATGGTATTTAAGCTTTTTGAAAATATAAATATAGGAATATTTATTTTTTGAATTGATTATTATTTCGGTATGTAAAATTTGAAATTATAAAAATACTATATTTATTTATTTATAAAACTATTTGGCTATAATAAAAAAATTATATTTTCCTTTAATATTACTGCACTTCTACGACAGTAATATCAGTAGAATGCAATCCATGGCGGATGGTATATAAAGTTCGGGCCGGCCGAACTTAACTCCCTTTTTACTTGTTTATTTTTAGTTTCAGATTTATTTTCGACATTTGCAAAATGGGACACGTGCAATGGGCTTTCGGTTCTTCCGATGGGCTGAAGATTGTTTGGCAGAAGATGAAGAAATTAACCGAAAAAATATGTTTGCAGATGATGCTCGTTTTCATATCGGAGGCTATGTCAATAAGCAAAATTGTCGCATATGGGGTTCAGAGAACCCACACGTGACTATTGAGAAGCTAATACATTCACAACGAGTCACTGTTTGGTTTGGATTTTGATCTGTACTGAAAAATTGGATGAGATACTGCCCCGACAGTCGTGGTAGTCATATGAATGATATTGATGGAACACAACATTAAATGACAAAGTTCAACCTTTCCCATAAAACTAGAAATTTGAAAAAATAATACTACTACTGGTATGTATGGAAGGGAATAGGGTATTGTTTCATTTCGGATCCTTTAGAAGCCTAGTCTAAAGTCTAAATAATGAATAATTATTGTATATTGTCTGATGTAGAAAGCACACAGAATGGCTCCCTTCCTGACATCTGTTATGCGTTGAGTTCGATATCTACATCCAAATTTTTGCTTGACGGGCAATGGTAAGGCCTACAGTCACATGAGCCGCAATAAATCAAGTTTGAAGGCCTCCTTAGTAAAGGCCTAAGCATTAAGGCACCTGTGCTATTCTTGTATAGAGTTACGGCTTCTAAGAATACTTATGAATTAACTATTATAAGAAAATGAATGAACACGACGAATGCCAACTGAACACAAATACTTGTATATTTGTTGAGTATGTGGAATTGTTTCTGAACAGTGGTGTTCAAAAAATGTTTTTTGATGCCAGAAAAATCGTATTTTATATAAGCAAAATTATAAATAACACCCTATAATTCTGATGGGTAATGTTGAGTAGATCATTTTTGCTGCTAGGCTGAGTTTCTTTTTACAGTGGGTTTAAGTTTTCATTTGTAGGTCGAAAGAAGCATTAAGTAATTTAATGTCTGGGAGAATTCCTATTGCCACAAATATTGTGGATTTTTATGAGGATCATTTTTGTGGAAGATTTTGAACCTTTAATTTAATCTAGATCCTCTCGTTGTGGGCCAATTTGACCTTTTTTTTCAAGGAAATCAAAAAAGTTCTTACTAAAGGAAATTTGAGGATTACAATTTTCTATATAAAATTTCAGTTGAGGCCACCAAAGTTATAAATAAAATTCTTTACAAAATACGTACTGATTATTTTTTCAAACTTGTGGTTTTATTGGAAAGGTTGAACTTTCATTCATTTCCCAGTACATTATTGATTGTTCAAGCTCGACTCTCTTCAATGATTTCATGTTTCGACGCATTAATTTTCTCTGGATGGTTTGCGTAACATTTATACTTAATGGCTCCCACAGAAAATAATCCAAAGGGCTCAAATCACAGTTCCGAGGCGGCCAATTGACATCACAATTTCGTCTTATTATTCGATTTTCAAAAAGTGCGCAAAATGTCGATGGTTGCATTGGCTGTGTGGCATGTGGCGGGGCCATCATGTTGAAACCAAATATCATCCATGTCATTCTCTTGAATTTTTTCATAGAAAAGTTTGTTGAGCTTGCCACAGTAACGCTCACCGTTGTCGGTAACAGTGGCTACTTGCTCATTTTCAAAGAAAAATGGCCAGGTGATGTCACCAACTCAAAGTCCACACCAAACAGTGACTCATTGTGGATGCATTGGCTTCTCAATAGTCTCGTGTGGGATCTCTGAACACCATGTGCAGCAATTTTTATATCCTCCACCTCCAGGATGGGGGTATACTAACTTCATCATTCCGTTTGTAAAACCTTGAAATATCGTCCTGAGACCCTATAAAGTATATATATAAAAATATATATATAAAACTCTAAGACGATCTAGCCATGTGTGTCCGTCCATCTGTTGAAAGCACGCTAGAATCTAAACGAAAGGAGCTAGGAGGTCTAAATTTTACACAAATACTTCATTTAGTTGTAGATCGGTTGGAATTGTAACTGGGCGAATTCGTTCCAGAGGGAAAAAATTTTTCCCTCACAAGGACTGAAAATACCCATAATAACCCCTATTAGTTTAGAGTATTTAAGCAATTTTTTCAATATGTCTGTTTGTACTTATTTTATATTGGGTATATCAAAAAGGTGCACCATAGTGTGATTCTTATCCGTAGGGGGTGAAATGGGGCAAAAATGGATAGAAATGGTACCCAACAAACGAAAACAGTTAGAAACACGGAATTCAGTGTGTACATTCCTCTAATTGACTAGATACATAATATACAAGTATTTTTTCCAAATTCGTACTTTTAAGGGGTAAAATGGGAATAGAGGGATAAAAATGGTACCAACCAAACGGCAACACCTAGAATAAATAAATTCAGTGCAAACATTCCTCTGATTGAGTAGACACGTAAAATAAACGAATTTTTCGAAATTCCTATTTTTTGTGGTTAAAATGGAAAAGGGGATAAAAATAGTACCAACCAAAAGACCGCAGCTACAGTCATGAAATTCGGAGTATACATTCCTCTGACTGCATAGATACGAAAAATAAAAGGTGTTTTTCCAAATTCGTACTTTCAAGGGATACAATGGGTACAGATGGATAAAAATAGTACCAACTAAACGAGTGCAGCTAGATTGTTGAAATTCTGTGCGTACATCCATATAATTGCGTAAACATGTAAAATAAAGAGATTTTAGAAAGTCGTGGTAAAATAGGAAAAAGGGAATAAAATTGCTTGAATCATGAAATCACGAAGTTAGGATATTTTGCGCTATGTACGTGAAATAATGGATTTTCAGAATTTTTGCGTTTGGAATTAAAATAGAATGGACATACAACTAACTTTAGCACCCACTATCTACCAATATTTATGGCATTAAGGCTTTTTGAAAATATAAATAAAAGAATATTTAGTTCTTGAATTGAATTGAAGTATTATTTCGATATGGAATAGCATTGCCTTATAAGCGTGGTTTGAAATAATTAGAATATTATTTACTTATAAAATAATTTTTCAATATTTGTATTTGTTTTAGATTGGCTATATTAAAAATAATTTATATTTTCCTGTAATATTACTGACCTTCTACGAAAATCGACCGCCTCTGTGGAATGCAATCCTTGGTATAGGGTATATAAAGTTCGGCCCGGACGAACTTAACGCCGTTTTTACTTGTTGATACATATATTGCCTTTAGATGAGCAAAATTAAATATTAATTTTTGGAACAGATTAGCGACCCTATAATTCTGAAAGGGCATATTGAGTAGACCATTTTTGCAGTTGGCCTGAGTTGGTCAATGGCAACTTTGAATAAAATAATGTAAGTTAAAGTCCAGGATAATTCTTCTGGTCAGAACTATATTGTGGAATCATGCAGATAATATTTTATTCATATTTTTTGCCTTAAGATTACTGAGAAAATTGGGAATATTTGGACAGAATCGCTTACTTTCCCTTCGCTCCTCCTTAGTATCGATGTATGTACATCAATCCCCAACAATATTTCTTTGTTCCCACACTATCACTTTCCTATACTGTCTGTCTCTTCAACAATAAGACAATGTTCTTTTCTTGCAAATACAGCCAAGGTGTTACAAGACACAATGATATAGAGCATTACAACTACCGCTGACAAAGTAATGGGAAAATTTTGTAAATGTCAAAATACTTAATGTACGACTTCATGTAGTCATACACATGTACGTACACGTGTACGTATGTAAATACGAACAACCAGACAGACAATCACATGTTAGTGTCTTTGATGGCTGTCTACATGTTTCTATTCGTTAATATTTACATTCATACATGTGTACATTAGGGTGAGTTGTATTTAACACTTTCTCAAAATTTGCAATAGGTAATACTAATTCTTTATATAACGGTATTGGTTTAAAGTATTGGGCACATTAAGACGTCAAGCGATTTTTTGTTTATTTGAGTACTTCCTTGACTATAACGTAGTAGGCGAGCCTAAAATCACAAAAAAAATAAAAATCACAACTTCATGATTCTAGTTGGAGCTGTTAAATTCGAAGAACTTTCATCCCCTTCTACACCTTTCTATAAGTATGATTTTTGAAACGATAATTTATTTTTAGGTGTTTCTAGGTGTAACATTTAAATGTCAGCTATTTCAATTAAGTTTTTCTTCTAAGGAAACTTTGTACTTGGTAATGGAAAGCGGAAGAAACACACTCATTTTTGTTCAGTATTGTATGGCATGGAAACGTTGTCCTGGTGGAAAAAAGACTTTAAGACTTAAATTAAAAAACTCTACGAAGCCACTTGAAAAGACTATTGACATGGTCGAAATCATGATCGTGGTAGCCAAGTAATAAATGTCACCATGCCATTTGTAAATAAATTTGCATTCTATTAAATATAGAAGCAAAATGGTCTTGAGCCAGGACAATATCCCAGTTCAAATCAAAATTTGATTACAGACCAACAAAAAATGCAAACGAAAAAACTAAAACTCTACGATTTTTAAAAACTAATTTTTATTTACAGCTCAGTCAGTAGAACGCTCCATATGTTTCATGATGGAGTTTCTAGATCTGTGCTCAAGTCCGACAGCCTAAATGTCTGTACCATTTGTATAGGAAAAGTTCTAATTTTGGAGATCCAATATATTTCAGAGTGGAATATATACACCTAATTTCCTGATTTCAGCTACTGCCGTTTGCATGGTACCAGTTTCAATCCTTTTCATGTTGACCCTAAAAGAACGAATTTAGAAAAATTCGTAACTCTTATTTTCCGCGTATACGCAGTCAGACGTGTGCAAATACTGAATATCATGATTCTAGCTACATCCGCTAGATTGCTGCCATTTAGATCATGAAGGCACGAATATCGAAACATCTCTTTATTTTTCGCGTCTACGCAGTCAAATAAATGCACAAACTGAATTTCATTACATTATTATAGCTGCAGCCTTTTGGTTGGTACCATTTTTATTCCCATTGTCCGCATAAAAGTACAAATTTCGAAAAAATCGTTTTTGTTTCGCATCTTCACAGCCAGATGAAAGTATACACCGAATTTCATGATTTCAACTTCAGCGGTTTGATTGGTACCATTTTTATCCCTATTTTCCAATTTTATCCCTTAAAGTACGAATTTTGAAAAATCCCACTATTTTATGTATCTACACAATTAAAGGGATGTACATTCCAAAATTCATGTTTCTAGCTGTTGTCGTATCATTGGTACCATTTTTATCACTTTTGGTCAAATTTCGCCCGCTATATACTTTTTGGTGCTTTTATGCTATTTAATCCAACCGATTAAATTTTATTCGATTAATCAAATAATTTTTGTCTAATATTTATCTCGAAAAAAAAATTATGATTTTCGAATAATTCGAATAAATTGTCCCAAATAATCGATTAATCGGTATTATAAGTTTTGCCCTAAAAAACTAATGAAATCGTCGTCTGATTTGTATGATAAATTGATTTTGAATAGCCAGTTTGCTCCATAAGGGTATAAAACTATGAAACACCAAATAAAAAATCCAATAACCACTATTTTTCGATTTTTGAAATGTATGCTCCACAGATATTAAAATAACTCGGGAACGATTTATCCGACTTCATTTAAAAAATTGCAAAAACTTATCAATAGCTTCGGAATTATTTAAAATTTAAAGTATAGTAAATTCATAGAAACGTGATAATAGTAAACAAAATTCAGGTGAACACCGTGATAATAAAGTCAGTTCTGTTATAAATCACATGATCCATATTCGAAAAAAGTCACTGGATAATTTCTGATATTATGCTCAATTAACGGAAGGTTCTTTATTTTGACACGAAATTATGATTTTTGTCAAGTCAACTTCTTTGGAATTTCGAATTTGAAACTACATTTTTTAAATAAAATCAGATACGTAATAAACGTTCAATATATAGTTGAACTACCCGCTCTGGGCCGATTTCGCCATCTTTCAATCCAAACCGATCTGCAGTCATAAGAAACATTTAGGGAAAAGTAAACCTTCTAGCTTTTTTCGTTCGGAAGCTAGCGTGTTTTCAACAGACAGACGGACATGGCTAGATCGTCTTAGAATACCACGACCCAGAATATATATCTGTGGACTTTTGACAAAACAACATAAGTCGAGATATGAAAATTTGCATTTTTTTTAATCATATGGGCAATTTTTGAAGGCGCATCTTTTGGGCTAATCAGCGTCTTTGTACGATATCTAGATCGGAAGATATGAACTTCGAAAAATCAACGTAAGTTGACTTTTTACTTATTTGCATTTGATAAAACAACATATTTGAAATGAGTTGAAAAATCGATCAAATGTTCCAAAAAATTTTTAATAAACATTTGACAAAACAACTTATTTCGACGTACCAGTCAATGTTTTTTTATAATTTGCTTTCCACAAAACAACATATTTCGAAATATGTTATTTTGTCAAATGTAAAAGTTTAAACCCCGCTTTCGTAAGTGGAAATATGTTGATTTTCTGTATATGTGTGTTGCGAGTTATCCATTTGACAAAACATCATATGTCGATGTAATTGGTTTTGTCAAAATCAAAAGAAGAAACCCCGTGTTCTCATTTCTAAATATGTGCTTTTGTCGTGTGCATTTAAAAAAAATAAATGAATAAACGAGATCACTTCATTACAAAACACACCACAATGGAGAGAGGACGGTTGCTTGCTGCTATGGCTAGAAAAAATCCAATTGAGGGAGAAAATGTTTTTGATAAAAATAAATGCGGTTTTAAACGTAATCGAGAAGAAGGGATGGAACCCATTTCTAATGAAACGTTCACATCGTTTGATGTTCGGGCGATTGATAAAACTTTATTGAAGCTTCGGCAGAATAAAGTTGAAATGATGGAAGAAATGGATAGTCAGAGCCAATCTGAAGAAGATATTTTTCATGAAACTGACTTCGATGATTCCGACTATATTCCTTCCGATAGTAGTTCAAATTCACACCTAAATTCAACAACCGAAAGCGTTCGAGCTATGGCTAATGTTTTGGAGTCAAACTTGTCCGATATTGATTTGCCACAGCTTGACGAAATTGACTTACTTACTTCTAGCTCTTCATTGAAAAAAAGAAACAAACATAAGAAAAATCTGGGAGTAGAATATGTTACTTACAAAAATAAAACTGTTCCTGCACGAAAAACTCAAGAATTGGGAGTGTGTAGATTCAAATGTCAAACCAAAATAAATTTTGAGGAACAAAAAAAATTTTCGAAGTTTACTGGAGTTTGGGAGAGTATAATAAGCGCCGTCAAATTCTGAACTCAATTAATTGAAGTTCAAACTAAGAAAACAGAGACAGTTAAAAAGTCCGAAACCCCCAAGAATAGACAATTTGTATATTTATATCATTTTGAAATCCACGGACAAAAGACAAGAGTATGCAAGCAATGTTTCCTGAAAATATTTGGTGAAACCGAGCAGAGTGTAAGACACAAGATGAACTGCCCGGAGTTTCCCAACATGACAAGCGTGGTAAACACGCTCCTGCTCATAAGATGTCAATTGAGAAACATAACGAAGTTCTGGAATTTATTAATCTAATTCCGAAGTATCAAAGTCATTATAGCCGTCGACATACCAATAAAATATATTTTCAGTGCGGACTTAACCTCTCAACATTGTATACCCTTTATAAGAGTAAAATATCGCAACCAGTTTCAAAGTCAAAGTTTGAAGCAATATTTCGTACTTTAGACATAAAGTTTACAAAACCCCAGCTTGATTTATGTACGCAGTGCGAAACATTAAAAGCAAAAATAAAAAACACCCAGAATGCCGTTGAAAAATTAGAGCTTTCACAACAACTCACTAATCATCATAATGAGGCTGATTTCGCCTATGAATGTAAAAAAATGACAAAAGTCTTTCTATAAATAATCAGTCCATAAAAATGTTTACATTTGATTTGCAGCAGTGTTTTTTTACAAACGTCCTTTATGGACGTTCAACCTTACTATTCATGATGGTGCAACAAACAAAGCTAATTGCTATATTTGGCATGAAGGTATTGGAAAACGAGGTGCGAATGACATCGGGTCTTGTATTTATAAGTGCCTTTCAGAACTACCAAATTCAGTAAATCACGTTATTTTATATAGTGATTCGTGTCCTGGGCAAAATCGAAACTCTTATCTCTGTGCAATGTTCGAAAAAGTCCTGCAGGATCATCCGAGTATTCAAATCATAGATCACAAATTTCTTGTCGTATGTCATACTCACCTTGAGTGTGACACAGTTCATGCACAGATAGAAAAAAGAAAAAAATTCTTCTGGTTCTATTCAACATCCACATGATTGGGCGAACTTAATTGCTGCTACAAATAAAAAATATATTGTCCATGAATTGAAACAAAATAACTTCTACGACTTTCAGGCTTTTTTAAAGGAAAATTTTACTTGGAGAACAAATAATGTCACAGGTTGGTAAAAATATTTATACATATATTAACTTTTTTCTAACATAGGCTATACAGGTGAGAAATTTGAATGGAAGATGGTTAGGTGGATGAGATATGAGAAAGACAAACCCGTAATAGTGCAATATAAACATTCTCATCAAATGGAGGAAAACTCAAAGAGTTGAATATCAATCAACGTCGTCGAAAGGAACAAAGAACGTCATTAACCCAAAGTTATACTACTGACCTACCAATTCTAATGAAAAAAAAACGTGATTTGATTGATATGCTACCATTGATCGATGCAAATTTTCACAATTTTTATCGAAATTTAAAGGCTGAAGGAGAATCTTCAATTGAAGTAGATTCAGACTTAGATGAAATAGACAACGCTGAATAAAATTTAAGTATATAGAATAATAACCATAAGTATCTTATAATACTCACTTTTTACTTTCTCTAATATATTTATATTTTTTAAATAGTTTATTTTAATTTGTAATAAATTTCAATGAACAATTTTATGTGTACTCGTATTTGTATCAATTATCATTAATTTTTATTGCATAACACATTAGTTTTGTAATTATTTTTATTTAAAATAAATTTCATGAATTTTTCTTTTTAAGTTTCCCAAAACTTCAATAAAATGTATTTTGAAAAACAACATATATCCGATATTTGTCTTATGATCCATTTGACAAAACAACGTAACTCGACATATGTTGATAAATTCAGTTTTTGCTTTGGCAAATATCAATTTGACATAACAACATATCTCGAATTATGTTGTTTTTCTTTCTAAAAAACCTTTTGACAAAACATCTTATTTAATATTTTCTAAAATATCTCCAAAAATTTAAAACTTTAAATTCTTTTGAAAAAATCAACAGATAGAGCATAAAAAAATTTATATCATTGAATTTTAACTTTTCCTTAAATGAAAATACAATATAACTATTTAAATACAATAAACACTAATTTCGCTCTCCTGAAAAATTTTAAAATAAGACATATGTTGTTTTGTCAAAAGTCCACACATATATATATACTTTTCGGAGTCTCCGATGAATATTTTAAGGTATTTCAAACGGTATGACAAAATGAATATACCCCCATCCTTAGGTGGAGGGTATAAAAATCCTATATTTTTTCTGATGAATTTATAAGATCCAAATAAAATATCAAGAATACAGTAGGGGTATTTTTAAACGAAAAATTCTAGTAAATGAAATTTTATTACGAAGTCTCTTAAAATGCATGGAAAACAGTTCGACAAAGAGTAATTATTAATTTTCAAATTCTGAAAAAGGTGAAAATCTAATTTCTAAAATATGCCTAATGTCAATTTTTTACTAAACACAAAAATTATTTCCAGATCAAAAGGTGTTGAATGCATGGAATTTGACTCTGGACATCTGAGTGCAGTGGAATAAGACACAGTCAAGCACAGTCTTATGCGAATGCCCAGCTACAATAAACCCTCTGTTTACTGCCCTCGGGAAGCACTTACTACACTATATTGACGAGATATCGGCAATTGCTATTAAAAATCTAATCAAATATTTCAGTCTTTCATGTAGTAGACCCTGAGGGGTGCGGTCCATTTAAATGGTGCCTGTTGCCTTTCGGATATATGGAAAAGATAATTCAGTTAATACTTTCACAATTACTCAACCCGTTCAACATTTTGAAGTTAAATATTAATCTCATTACCAAGTAATGTTTGACATAAAACCGAAAGTCTTCACAACTCAGTTTTTGATCCGTTTCTAATTATTTCTATAAAGAGACTGTCAAAAATAAATACTTCCACGTATGCTTACAAAAAGTTGATAAATAAGTACTTCCACGCACGCTTACAAAAAGATGATAAATAAGTTCTTATGATCGAGTTGTAAAATATATGGTTTAGCTACAGATCAGACTGTACATATGTGCCAGTTATCATGATAGTGGTCTAAGTCACACTTTATCCGTTTTGAGATATGCAATGGTTTATGTTTGGATCAATTGAAAAATATTTTTCCACCGAATATCCTACTACTATATCGAACTTAAAAAAATAAGCGACAACGTTAGTAACTCTAAGGGAACCACTGTTTGCAGAGTTTGCAATGACTTAGACAACTTTCATTCTTCTCCAAATTAAAAAAAAAAAAACAAGTAAGGAAAGGCTAAAGTCGGGCGGGGACGACTATATAATACCCTACACCACTCCCTTTAATGAAGTTCATATAAATTATATAGTATACTTTAAATTCATCTTTAGTCAAATTTAATGAGTATGGTAAATAATAAAGTAATTGATCCAATTTACCAGCAGATATTCCGAGTAAAGTAAATATAACATGATATGGAAAAATTGATCAACATCGAATAATAAATACAGATTATACAGCGGTAATAGGATGAATCGGGCGGACATTTGAAGGCATATAAGAACACTTGAAGCCTGTGCCAAAACATGTGCCTATATATTTCTCATTCACGGTAGGTATTCCTAGTTGAAACATATAATGATCTGCAAAATTTGATGAAGATCCGATGTAAGACGTAGTTTCTAGAGCTGTAATAGAGCAGAATGGGTTATAGCAAAGTATGGACATATATGCATCTCCCAAACATGTAAGGAAAGGCTAAAGACGGACGGAGCCACTACACCCACTTTCTATCTCATTACAATTCAATTCGGTGAAAAAGTGAAATCGGGGAGGATTTTTGAATCATGTAAATGTATGCGTTTGGCAAAAATGTTAAATCGGAAAGGATATTTGTATGGGGGTATATTGATACCTGTAACGATGTGACCCGCTTTCACCATGTATGTTTATTGGTGAAATATAATATGCAAAGTTTGGCCAATATCTGTTAAACATTCGGGAGTGACATTTGTATTAGAGCTATATCTAAATCTGAAGCGATCTTACCCACTTTCGGCATAGGTGTTTCTAGTTCGATTATAAAATGTTGTGCCAATTTTAAAGCAAATCAGGTACAACATGTGGTTTCTAGAGCGGAAAAAGTCAAATCGGGAGCGACATTTGTATGGGAGCTATATCTGAATCTGAACCGATCTTGCCCAATTTTTGCATACGTGTTTCTAGTTCGATTATAAGATGTTTTGCCAAATTTAAAGAAAATCGGGCACAATATGTCGTTTCTACAGCAGAAAATGTCAAATCGGGAGCGACATTTGTATGGGGGCTATATCTAAATCTGAACCGATCGTACCCAATTTTTGTATACGTGTTTCTAGTTGGATTATAAGATGTTCTGCAAAATTTAAAGAAAATCGGGTACAATATGTCGTTTCTAGAGCGGAAAATGCTAAATCGGGAGCGACATTTGTATGGGGGCTATATCTGAATCTGAACCGATCTTACCTAATTTTTGCATACGTGTTTCTAGTTGGATTATAAGATGTTTTGCTAAATTTAAAGAAAATCGGGTACAATATGTCGTTTCTAGAGCGGAAAATGTCAAATCGGGAGCGACATTTGTATGGGGGCTATATATAAATCTGAACCGATTTCCTCCAAATTCAATACCGATGGTCCTTGTCCAGAAAAAATAAATTCTGCCAAGTTTCATGACAATCGGACTACAATTGCGACCTGTAGAGTGCGAACAAGCTTAGATGGACAGCAGACGGACGGACGGACGGACGGACAGACAGACATCGTTAAATCGACTCAGCTGGTGATTCTAAGCCGATCGGTATACTTAAAGGTGGGTCTAGCTCGATTATTTCTTGGTGTTACAAACATTTGGCGTGAAACTAACTTATAATACCCTAGACCACGAAGTGGTGTAGGGTATAAGAAGCAAAAATATTAATTCGCAAATATGTCCTTATTATATACTTTTATTTAAATTTTATATGTTATTCAACTTATCTGAATCACTTAAAGTGGACATTATAAATAACTGGCACATTGTATCGACTTGTTAACAAACTGAATAAAGACTTTAGCCTGGATAACTAAGCTGCGATAACAAAAAAGCAAATGGACTATTTGAAATGAAATTTAAAAAATTCTTTTTCCGTCTACACTTGTTTATGTGGTTTTTGGTACATTTCTCGCTCTCAAAAAACACCCAAAAATACTCTCCCTAATGTACAACCTTATAGGTACATCCTCAGACATATGCAGACACATGTATGCAAATAAATTCATATAGAGTAGATAAGCAAACATCACCTGTAAACATGTCTGAGCTCGTGTAAACGCAAAAACACGATTATCGTACAGGATAACGGGAAATGTAGATATTTATTTTTAAAGACAAACCGCCATATAGCAACTGTGGGACAATGTGGATCTTGGAAACCCCATTATATTTGGTATTTTATCTGTCACGCCTTCTAGTTGTTCGCATTCAAGTAATGTTCACTGTCAATCCGAAGATAAATTTAAATTCATATAGATTTTTACATCTCCAGTTACTATTTTTAGAAATTAACAAAAAGTTTGGGATGTAGTAATTGTATCTTAATTTTAATAAAAATTAATCAATAATGTGACGCCGCACAGTGGGGTTTTGTACCTCTAAAACGGAGATTAATTCAGGGAAGAACCAAATGAACATATTATTTCAAGAAAATATTCCCGTCACGTTCGGACTTCACATGGGGGAAAAAAATGTTGTGAAATTGTCTTTGAGTAATCTTCAAATTTAATCTCCACTGCACTATGTTTTTTCCTTTTTTTTGCATAAACTCTAATTTTAAAGCTATTGAATTTGATTTGTATGACTTTTTATGTTCCTCAGATGACCTGCCAAGTTTCATGTGATTTGGGGCACTATTTCATATAGCCGCTCTGACCGATTCGCCCCAACTTTTTTGTTTATAAAGCTATTGAATTGAAATTTGATTTGTATGAATTTTTTATGTTCCTATGAAGACCTACCAAGTTTCATATGATTCGGGGCACTATTTCATATAGCTGCCATATAACCGATCGGGCCGACATGCAAAAAATACGATTTTTAAATTTTCTATTATATTTGATAAAAAATAATAATTATACAAATTGAAATTTCAGTATTCATCTCCTGCTATTATCTGTTTGTAACCACGTCAATCAGCTCAGCACGACTAAACACATATAAAGAGTGATTTTTTTGAGGTTAGGATTTTCATGCATTAGTATTTGACAGATCACGTGGGATTTCAGACATGGTGTCAAAGAGAAAGATGCTCAGTATGCTTTGACATTTCATCATGAATAGACTTACTAACGAGCAACGCTTGCAAATCATTGAATTTTATTACCAAAATCAGTGTTCGGTTCGAAATTTTTTATCGACAAATTTTGTTCAGCGATGAGGCTCATTTCTGGTTGAATGGCTACGTAAATAAACAAAATTGCCGCATTTGGAGTGAAGAGCAACCAGAAGCCGTTCAAGAACTGCCCATGCATCCCGAAAAATGCACTGTTTGGTGTGGTTTGTACGCTGGTGGAATCATTGGACCGTATTTTTTCAAAGATGCTGTTGGACGCAACGTTACGGTGAATGGCGATCGCTATCGTTCGATGCTAACAAACTTTTTGTTGCCAAAAATGGAAGAACTGAACTTGGTTGACATGTGGTTTCAACAAGATGGCGCTACATGCCACACAGCTCGCGATTCTATGGCCATTTTGAGGGAAAACTTCGGAGAACAATTCATCTCAAGAAATGGACCGGTAAGTTGGCCACCAAGATCATGCGATTTGACGCCTTTAGACTATTTTTTGTGGGGCTACGTCAAGTCTAAAGTCTACAGAAATAAGCCAGCAACTATTCCAGCTTTGGAAGACAACATTTCCGAAGAAATTCGGGCTATTCCGGCCGAAATGCTCGAAAAAGTTGCCCAAAATTGGACTTTCCGAATGGACCACCTAAGACGCAGCCGCGGTCAACATTTAAATGAAATTATCTTCAAAAAGTAAATGTCATGGACCAATCTAACGTTTCAAATAAAGAACCGATGAGATTTTGCAAATTTTATGCGTTTTTTTTTTAAAAAAGTTATCAAGCTCTTAAAAAATCACCCTTTAGTACTAGAAAATTTTGATTTTTTCGAAAACGTGTGGATTCGGACAAAAATGATTAGATTTTTAATAATCTGCACACTTTTGTTAATAACTTCTCATTTACAACTTTTTGCAACGCTTTGCCATGCAAAAGTACTGATTCACGAAACACAACTACACTTGTTAAGCTCATTCTAAAAATACACATAAACAAAACACGGTATAACTGGTCAAAAACACCTAACACCGACATAAACATTGATAAACTATAGTTTTACATACCTGAACAATCGTTTTCCATATTAATCCTTTTCACTTTTATGTAAACATTCGACAGAACGAACAATCAATCAAGAACAAACCCGCAATTTCACACAAATCGTGTGGTACATAATCAGATGACTTTGACAGCGCGCAAACAGAACAGTATTGCGCTATATGTAGGGTTTGCATTTTCCCGTACTTTTTATTTCCCGGGAAACGGGAATTATTTTTTTCAATTTCCCGGGACAGCACGGGAAATCGTCAACATATTGTTTACCATGAGTTAAGCTTATTTTTCCAAATTTTCCCATTCACTTTTTATTAAAGTAAAATTAATATTTATTTCACAATAAACCTGAATACAGAATTCATATATTAAAGTGTAATGCGAGATCAATTCAAACATATTTTCAAGTTTCAAAATTAATGAAATGTATGTATGTACTATGCAAGCGTATATATGAATTAAGAGCAGACATTTATGGCATCTTAGGTATTTCTTATTTTATTGGAAAATGTGGACGCGCCGGAGAACGATCATTCACATTCAACAGATGTAGGCTTAATAGTCAGTAGAGCATTAAATAAAATGTTTAATTTGTCTGTTCTTTGTCCTGGGGGCAAATCACGGGAGTCGATAACGAGAAGTTACGATCGAAATCAATTTTTAATTTCTGTGAAAGAAGTATGCATTTCCAAAAAACGAATAGCATGTAGAGATAATGTTTATTGGAACTAATCTCGTTAGAGTTTGAATAATTTTTGGCAAATGTATGTAAGTTTCTATTGAATTCCCGCGGGATTCCCGTACAAATTTCCCGGGATACGGGAAATGAAAAATATGCGAATTCCCGGGAATTTTCCCGCGGGAAATCCCGGGATGCAAACTCTAGCTATATGTTAAAGTTATATATTTTTATACCCTACACCACTTCGTGGACTAGGGTATTATAAGTGAGTTTCGCAACTAATGTTTGTAACACAAAGAAATAATTGAGCTAGACCCACTTTTAAGTATACGGATCGGCTTAGAATCACCAGCTGAATCGATTTAACGATGTCTGTCTGTCCATCCGTCCGTCTGCTGTCCATCTAAGCTTGTTTGCACTCTACAGGTCGCAATTGCTGTCCGATTATCATGAAATTAGGCAGATGTTACTTTTTTAGGCCAAGGACGACCGGTATTGAATTTGGAGGAAATCGGTTCAGATTTAGATATAGCCCCCATACAAATGTAGCTCCAGATTTGACTTTCAAATTCAAATAAATGTAGCTCCCGATTTTCTTCAAATTTTGCATAACACCTTATAATCGAACTGGAAATACCTGTGCTGAAAGCGGGTTATTTCGGTTCAGATTTACTTTTTCCGCTTTAAAGAAAATTGTGTATTATATGTGGTTTCTAAAGCGGAAAAAGTCAAATCGGTAGGGACATTTGTATGGGGGCTATATATAAATCTGAACCGATTTGCCCCAAATTAAATAGCGTTCGTCCGTGATCCATACTACTTACTTGCGCCAATTGTTGTTAAGATCGGACAATAATTGCGACCTGTAATTTGATTACAACAATAGATAGACAGACGGACACACAAACGGACTTTGCTAAATCGACTCAGAAAGTGATTCTAAGTTGATCTGTATAACAAAGGATGCGTCTAATTCATCCTAATTGCCAAATCGACTCAAAAAGTGATTCTTAGTCGATCGGTATAATAAACGATGGCTCGAACTCGTTTCCTTTTGGTTGTTACAAACAAATGCACAAAGTCATTATACCCTAAGGTGTAGGGTATAAAAAACGGAAAACCACATAGTGCGCCAATTCAGTAAGTTTTTGCGAGGTAACATTCCCGAACTGAACCATGGTTTTCTAAATAATTTTGCACAATTTGAAAGCGTTGTTCCAGCGTTAGTCTATTTGTGATGACATATAATATCGTTGTCAGGTCTGAGCAATTGTGAGCATTAAATCGTTATCAGGGAAACTCTAAAACACTATATTCAACGGGGCGGTGACTTTGAGTTGCTCTGTTCCACAGCAAAACACATTCGATAAAGAATCCTAGAAAAGAAGAACCTATATTCCAAAAAAAAAACCTACATCACTTCGTGGAACATTCTATACAAGTTACTTTTTCATTAAAATGGCTACTCGTGGAAGCAGATTAAAAATTGAAATATTTAGTATGGAATATAACGCTGTGAATTGAGGTCCGAATTTAATTTTTGTTAAAATTCAGTGTTCCCACCTAACATCGTTATGTACAACAGTCCATCGATCTAACCAAAGACGTGCATGCCGATTAGCCATCACCCTTTTCCTTCCGAATTTGCACCTAATTATGTACTGAACAAACTATATCAACGGGCAGTTGAGTGCAACCCCCCCCCCCCCCTCCACCGCAAAAAAAAAGGAAGTGAATACTCCACTCGGAAGTATTAATCACGTTATGGTCGATTATAATCTGCTTATGTGTTAGACTGGCAATGTTTACACTGCTCCTGCTCCAGAAAGATTGTTATCGCAACGATGTGTTCATGTTATCAAATGTTACAAATAATCCAAATAGCTGCTTCCTTTTTTATACAACAACACAACTTCCGAATAATCAACACGCACATATCGACAAGCGAACACCTATTACGAGGGTCGGACAAAAGATGTGGGAAAGTTTTTATACCCTCTTCTTCCCCTTTCTATACCCTACATTTTGACATTCCGTTTGTAATACCTTGAAATATTCAACGGAGACCCCATAAAGCTATAAAAAAACTAAACATAAATACTCCACCTTAGGATGGAGTGTATATTCATTTTGTCACCTTCAAGTATTATTGTGGGTCGTGGTAAAATCCTAAGATGAAAAAGAAAATCCTATGATCTGAACATGTCTGTCTGTCTGTTGAAAGGTCACTAGAAATGAGCAACTTCGATAGATGTGTCTAAAGTTGGAGTTCGGTTGGGATTATAAATGGGGGAAATCGGACCAGGGGGAAAATTTTTTCCATAACACGGACTGCAAATACCCCCTAATATTTAGGATATTTAGAGCATTAAAACATTTTATTAATTTCATCCTTTTTCCCACTCCCCATCCTGTTGACTCTCCACAGAATTACAAAAATCAAAATTTTCAAAAGTTATAATAAACACTTACCATCAAATACTTCAAATTTCATAATTCTGTCGAATTAGTTCACCATTTTACCAATTAACTCCATTTTGCCTATAGAGTCTAACGTATATCAGGTTCAAGTCTTATGTCGGATGTTGTAATCACTTGAAAGTTGGTGAGTGCATCCCCTCATAATGTGAACGCGAACCCATTTTTATACACTCCACGAGAGTATTATGTTTTTGTGCATTTGTTTGTAACACCCACAAGGAAGGGTGATAGACACATTGTTAATTATACCGATCGGCTTAGAATCACTTTCTGAGTCGAGTGTGTCTGTCTGTCCATCTATTGTTGTAATCACGATACTGGTCGTAAATGTAGCCAGAACCAAACGAAACTTTGCACAACGAAGTTTTTCGGGACAAGGATAAACGCTATTTAATTTGAAGAAAATCGGTTCAGATTTAGATATTGCCCCCATACGAATTTCACTCCCGATTTCACTCTTTTTACTCTAGGTACCAGATATTTCAACACATTTTCTTCAAAATTGCAAAACGTCTTATATTTCAACTGGAAACATCTGTGGTAAAAATGTGTTAGATCGGTTCAGATTTATATAGCTCCCATACAAATTTCGCTCCCAAGTTGAATTTTTCCGCTCTAGAATCCATATATTTTAACAGATTTTCTTCAAAATTCGCAAAACACCTTATATTTCAACTGGAAACACCTTTGTAAAAATGTGTTAGATCGGCTCAGATTTATATATAGCTCCCATACAAATTTCGCTCACAAGTTGATTTTTTCTGCTCTAGAATCCACATATTTTAACAGATTTTCTTCCAAATTAGCAAAACACCTTATATTTCAACTGGGAACATCTGTGGTAAAAATGTGTTAGATCGGCTCAGATTTATATATAGCTCCCATACAAATTTCGCTCCCAAGAATCCACATATTTTAACAGATTTTCTTCAGAATTGGCAAAACATCTTATATTTAAACTAGGAACACCTATGATGAAAATACGTCAGATCGGTTCAGATTTATATATAGCTCCTATTCAAATTTCGCTCCCGATTTGACTTTTTCTGCTCTCTATTTTAACAGATCTTCTTCAAATCTTGCAAAATATCTTATATTTCAACTACAAAACACCCAAGGTGAAAATATATCACATCGGTTCAGATTTACATATAGCTCTCATACAAATTTCGTTCCCCCAGAATCCGCGTATTTTCAGAGAATTTCTTAAAATTGAGTATTCAACTGGAAGAACTTAGTGTGAAAGTTAGTCACTTCATTCCATATTTGGATATAGCCCCGAAACAAATATTATTCTCGATTTGACAAATTGGACCAGGTCATATTAACCTGTGATTAGGAAACATACGTTTTCACTTTTTTTGTATTCCGATAGAAAGTGGAGTGTATCATATAGTCGGACCCGCCCGACTTTAGCCTTCCCTTACTTGTTTATTTTTGCAAAACTCACACTTTAGTGGGTGAAATGGGACAAAATGGGATAAAAATGGTACGAAGCGTACGAAACAACTAGAAACAATTGGCGAAAGGGGATCAAAATGATACCTACCAAACAGCTGGAGCTTGAATAATGAAATTCGATGTATCCATCGCTCTGACGGTTAGACGGGAAAATTAAAGAGATCTTTTGATAAGCATCCTTTTATAATGTTAATGGGACAAAATTATTACCGACCAGACGGCTGTAGATTTGAGTGTGCAGATACTCAACATCAAGGAATTTTTAATACAAAAGGTGGTCATACGAGGGTAAATATTGTACCAACCAAAGGACATGATTTTCGGTGTTTACATACATCTGTCTGCGTAGACGCGCAATGGCTACATCTAGAATTATAAAATTCGCTAAACCATCATAATAGGATTCGTTATATTCTGGCGATGTAAGCTAACAATTGTTCAGCATTCTGTACATCTCCGAATTTTTCAGGAGACAATATTCTTGCCCGATTTAAGCCAAATAGAAAACAGGAATGAAGAACTTCTACTTGTCACAAGGCCCTCGTACGTGCATACACCACAGCACATAGCTGTGTAGGTAAGGTCCCAACTCTCATAGACATGGAATGTTGTTGCTGACTTTTTTTCAGCTTCTGCTTTGTTTACATAATTCTCTGTCAGTTATTAAACTACCAACAACTCTGCTAGAGTTACCAATTCGCATTCAGTATGCGAATGTATGTTTGCGTTCGCGCTCCTGTGTGTTTGTGTTCCTGTTCGTGTGGGAAAGGATATGCTGCTTTGACTCGGGTAAGTGGTGAAAAAGAAAATTGTCATGTGTGACACGTTGCGTAAAGTGGCATTCATACACACCTCAAGTATGTGTTTTCATGTCTCCACTCGTACACACACTTGAGCCACTTTCGCACACTTATGCACTGCGTGTATGTAGTACAAACAAACAAACACGCACCACACAAACACTCACAGAGTGAGAAAGAGCGAGAATGCTATCCTGCCAGGCAGCCACACACACAGGCAGACAGACAGACAGACAGGATTCTTACGTATGTATTTATCTCATTGTGTTGGAGTGTGTGCTTGCGTTTGTGTGTATTTACAATATTCAAAGATGTGTTGTTCCCTCAAATTATTTAATGACTTTGCAAAATTTGTAACAACACACAAATAAACTTACGCAGCCAAACACACACACACCCATGAACACATGCACGCATCCCATCCACATCCTCAACCATATCGCATACGCATAAGCAGCTAATAATGATGAGGCGAAGATGTGAACAAATTCCCAACTTTTGGATACGTGCACAAAGCAAATACAGTTCGTGGCAATTGAATTATGAAGAACAATAAAACCGGAGTTAGTTTTTTGTGAGTAATGTTTGTCCTTCTCTTGGCTTGCATTAAGAAAATGGGATACGAAATGGTTTCTCGCAGCCTACAGCCGCTAAACATAAAAACTAAAGTAGTCCCAAACTATTAATATTTACTATAGTATTTCTATTTATTTAGAGACGTTGGCACAGCAGAATGTGTTTGTACAAGCTGTGGCACAAATTCAAAGCAATCGAATTAATCTTTGAATTACCTCCGAAATTACTAAATTAGATTTTGTGTAAGTTTTTTGCAATTCCAATCTTCCTTTATCCTATAAGTAGGAATTTCGAAAATCAAATATCTTCCGTGATAACAACTGATACACACCTAATTATACACTCCACGAGAGTTTTATGTCTTTGTGCATTTGTTTGTAACACCCAAAAGGAAATGATATAGACCCATTGTTAATTATACCGATCGACTTAGAATCACTTTTTGAGTCGATTTAGCAATGTCCGTCCGTCCGTCCGTCTGTCTATCTATTCTTGTAATCACGATACAGGTCGCAATTGTAGACATAACTAAATGAAACTTTGTACAATGAAGTTTTTCGGGACAAGGACGAACGCTATTTAATTTGAAGAAAATCGGTTCAAATTCAGATAATACCCCCATACGAATTTCACTCCCTATTTGACTCTTTTCACCTAGATACCACATATTACAACAGATTTTCTTTAAAATTGGCAAAACATCTTATATTTCAAATAGGAACATCTATGGTGAAAATAGGTCAAATCGGTTCCTATTTAGATATAGCCCCCATATAAATGTCGCTCCCGATTTGACATTTTCCGCTCTAGAAACCACATATTGTACTCGATTTTCTTTAAATTTGGCACAACATCTTATAATCAAACTAGAAACACCTGTGCTGAAATTGGGTCAAATCGGTTCCTATTTAGATATAGCCCCCATATAAATGTCGCTCCCGATTTGACATTTTCCGCTCTAGAAACCACATATTGTACTCGATTTTCTTTAAATTTGGCACAACATCTTATAATCAAACTAGAAACACCTGTGCTGAAATTGGGTAAGATCGGTTCAGATTTAGATATAGCCCCCATACAAATGGCGCTCCCGATTTTTTTCCGCTCTGGAGACCAGATATTGTATCAGATTGTCTTCAGATTTAGTAAAAGATCTTATATTTCCACTAGAAACACCCATGGTTAATATGGGTCAGATCTGTTCAGATATATATATAGCTCCCATACAAATTTCGCACCCGATTTGACCTTTTCCGCTCTAGAAACCACATATTGTATCAGATTCTCTTCAGATTTGGCAAAACATCTTATATGTAAACTAGGAACCTCTATGGTGAAAATAGGACAAATCGGTTCAGATTTAGATATAGCCCCCATATAAATGTCGCTCCCGATTTGACTTTTGTCGCTTTAAAAACCACATATTGAGCTCGATTTTCTTTAAATTTGGCACAACATCTTATAATCTTACTAGAAACACCTATGCTGAAATTGGGTAAGATCGGTTCAGATTTAGATATAGCCCCCATATAAACGTCGCTCCCGATTTGACTTTTGTCGCTTTAAAAACCACATATTGAGCTCGATTTTCTTTAAATTTGGCACAACATCTCATAATCTTAGTAGAAACAACTATGCTGAAATTGGGTAAGATCGGTTCAGATTTAGATATAGCCCCCATACAAATGTCGCTCCCGATTTGACATTTTCCGCTCTAGAAACCACATATTGTACTCGATTTTCTTTAAAATTGGCACAACATCTTATCCAACTATACAAAACTATGGTGAAAGTGGGTAAGAGCGGTTCAGATTTAAATATAGCCCAAATACAAATGTTGCTCCCAAAAGTTTAACTGAATTTGGCCAAACTATACATTTTATATTTCACCTATTTCGTTCCAGTTTTCAATATATCCTCATACAAATGACCTTTCCGATTTAACATTTTTTGTCAAACACATACATTTACAGGATACAAAAAACCTTCCCGTTTTCACTTTTTCACCGAATTGAATTGTATTCGGATAGAAAGTGGAGTGTATCATAGAGTCGGGCCCGCCCGACTTTAGCCTTTCCTTACTTGTTTTATGATACCGATTGTTTGGTTCATCTCTCTTACCCCACTTTGCCCCTAAAAACACGAATTTGGAGAAAGCTATTTATTGTGTGCGTCTACGAAGTCAGAGAAATGTATAAATAGAATTTTCTGATTCTATATCTAAATCTGAACCGATTTTCTTCAAACTAAATAGCGTTTGTCCTTGTCCCGATAAACTTCGCTGTGTAAAGATTCGTTTGGTTCTGGCTACAATTGCGACCTGTATCGTGATTACAACAATAGATGGACAGACAGACGGTCGGAGATTGCTAAATCGATTCAAAAAGTGATTCTAAGTCGATCGGTATAATTAACAATGGGTATATCTCGCTTCCTTTTGGGTGTTACAAACAAATGCACAAAGACATAATACTTTCGTGGAGTGTATGAAAATGTAACCATATCGTGATAAAAGACCAAAAAAGACACCTGTCTCCCAGTTTTACACCAAAGTCACGAACTTTTTTTATGCCCCCAAAGATTTGGGGCCTCGGTGTAATTTTTGCAAATAAATGATGATTTTCTCAGGCTCATATCTTGCAAACCGTTTGGAATTTTGATCTACGCTCTGCGGCAAAGCTATATAACTATTGTCATAAAGAACAAAATATCAAAAACCCTTCATCTTCAAGGTCAAAATCGCATAGAAAAACTTTAAAAAATTAGATTTTTTAAACTTTTTTCCCCTGTTTAAGGTCATGGGTAGAAAACCGTTCAAAATTCAATGAAACAATCAACTATAAAAATGTACCTAAGGTCTCAATAAACAACTTTTTAGAACATATGAACATCCTAGGAATGATTCTTAACACCGTTTAGGTAGGAAAAATATATCTTGCAGGACTGTTTCTGTTAATGGTCAGTCCGACTACAGTACGTATGAGTGATATTATCCTTAATCAACAGCACGTATACGCCACCTGCACACACTACAGCCTATACGATTTGTTCGACGACACAGACACACTTTTTTTTGCAAATATTACACTGAAGCACCAAATCTTTGGGGCCCATAAAAAAGTGCATGACTTTGGGCAAAATTGGGAGACACGGGTCTTTATTTTTGGTCTTTTATAACGTATTGATATCCGTATATGGTTATATTTCCGTGACTTAAAAAATTACACACAGTGTTATCGAAATGATTCCTTATTTTTCATGTCTAGGCAGTCAATGTAATGTACCCACAGAATTTCACTAATCTAACTGCAGTGTTTGGTTGGTACAACTTGTATCCCATTTCATCAGATTTTCCGCCTTAAAGTACAAATTTCTAAAACATATTTTATGTTTCGCGTCTACACAGTCAGATAAATCAGTGGTTTGCTTGGTACCGTTTTCTCCATCTTTTCAAATGTAAAAAAATCCCTCCGTTTTACGTCTCTACGTTATTATAGGGATGTACACATCCAATTTTCTGCTTCAACTGTTGTCGTTTCATTGGAACTATTTTTATCCCATTTTGTCCCATGACACCCGCTACATCTTTTATTTATTTTTTTTGTGCTTTCAGCAGCATTTTTCAAAAATCCTCTCAAATAATCTAAATATTAGGGGATATTTTCAGTCCTTGTTAGGAAAAATTGTTCCCACTGGGCCGATTTCGCCCATTTTGAATTCCAACCTATCTGCAACCATCAGAAAAATTGAAATTGAACTTGCTCCTAGCTTGTTTCGTTCGGAAGCAAGCGTGCTTTAAACAGACAGACGGATGGCATGGCTAGATCTTCATACAATGTTACCTTTACTATTATTATATTTTATTTTCTAATGTTTAATATATAATATTTAATATTTACTAATGCAAGTCAAAACCAATATTTTTCGACCATGCTGGACCTTTCTGGAGAAATGCCCATACGTCTTTTCACGTAGGGCTAAATCAATTTAAACAAAATCTTCATAAGAAAGTTACAAAATTGATTGAAAATACCTTCTATAAAAATATAAAAAATTGCAATCGGTCTCAATTCAACGCCCCATGACTATGCTTCCTGTCTAAACGCACATCAGTATTTTGCGTATGCATGTAGACTGTCTGCCGGTTTGACTGTGTGCGGATGATGAGATGAGAATGGCAAGCGGTTTGTTTACTTTTCTGCCATATCTAGCAGCAATTGCAGAAGTCTTTGTTCCGCTCCGTAATGGGGCCCGGAGTGGTTAATATGTGTTAGGTTGTTTTCGTTGTCGTCGTCGTCGTTGCTGTTGTTGCTGTTCTTCCCGTCTTTTCCTTTCGCCATAATCATGATTACAAATAATTCACGTAATTTACAAAGTATGTGGTAAAGGTACAACGATAATTGTTTTTAGGGCTGTTGCCACACGTCTCGAGAGCGTGTGAGAGAGGCTCACGCACGCATTTGCGACGACCCCATATCTTTGTGTGTTGTGACAGCATACAGTGAGTTGTAGATTTTTTATAAGGATGCAAATAAATATGTTACACGCCTAATTTAACTGATTTATTTTGTATGCAAATAGTTTTGAAGGTAATTTGATTTCACGCCAAGGTGTCATTGCTGGCATTTTAAGTATGCAATTTACAACTTTTTCCGTGACTTGGATGGGAGAAAAGCCAGTGCCAGTGGTTAGTCGAAGCGATTTAATTGAAGAGGTAGTTGATATTAGAAATATATGTTTATGTATAAAGTGTTGGGATTGAAAAGAATGGATTGAAGTGGAACAACAAATCCACTATTGAACCCGTAAGAGTGGACTCACATCTGCATTACAAAGTATTAAATATAGCGTAGTAAAGAGTGATTTTTTTGAGGTTAGGATTTTCATGCATTAGTATTTGACAGATCACGTGGGATTTCAGACATGGTGTCAAAGAGAAAGATGCTCAGTATGCTTTGACATTTCATCATGAATCGTCTTACAAACGAACAACGCTTGCAAATTATTGAATTTTATTATCAAAATGCGTGCTCTGTTAAGAAAGTTCATTGCGCGCTTCCATTTTATGGTCAGTTTAATCGACCCACTGAAGCGGCTATTCGGGCTATTGTGACTAAATTTCGCACCAAATTTACATTGTTGGACATTAAACCACCAACACGCTTACGTAGAGTGCGAACTGAAGAAAATATCGCAGCTGTATCGGCCAGTGTTAATGATGACCACCAATTTTCGATTCGTCGCCGTTCGCACCAATTGGGTCTCTGTTACTCAAAAACGTGGAAATGCCAAAATTGGACTAAGCGGATGGACCACCTAAGACGCAGCCGCGGTCAACATTTAAATGAAATTATCTTCAAAAAGTAAATGTCATGGACCAATCTAACGTTTCAAATAAAGAACCGATGAGATTTTGCAAATTTTATGCGTTTTTTTTTTTTTAAAAAGTTATCAAGCTCTTAAAAAATCACCCTTTATATACAGGGTTTTCCAACAAGAGGTGTTATTTTGAATAACCCAGTATTTCGGTAGCTGTCACATTTGAAGCTTTTATTCTTTGACATTTGACAAATAGAAACTACGCCATTACTAAAAATGGAACGATACACGCTTCAACAACGTATTGAAATTATTAAAATTCATGAATGAAAATGATCCGGAATTCCATCGAAAAATCATCTTGACCTATGAGGCCCATTTCCACCTCGGTGGCTACGTCAACAAGCAAAATTGTCGCATCTGGGGCTCGGAAACCCCAAGAGTTATTGTTGAGAAGTCTCTCCATACTCATCGTGTGACTGTTTGGTGCGATTTATGGTCCGGCGGGGATCATTGGACCTTACTTTTTCGAAAATGAGGTTGGGTCAACAGTTGCGGTGAATGGATTGCGCTCTCCAGAGATGATTAATGATTTTTTACGTTCGGAATTGGATGGTATTAATCTGGACAACGTTTACTTTCAAGAAGACGACGCTACGTGCCACACAAGCAACGAAACCATTGCTCTTTTACGGGAAAAGTTTCCGGACCGTGTTATCTCTCGAAGAGGTGATCACGATTGGCCACCGAGATCTTGTGTTTTAACACCTTGGGACTTCTTCCTTTGGGGTTACGTGAAAGATAAGGTCTACGCCAATAGCCCAGCGTCGATTCAGGACCTCAAAGATAGAATTCGTGAGGCTATCGAGGACATAGGGCAGCCACTTTGAGATTTGGTTATGGAAAATTTCATGAAAAGGATATGGTCCTGTAAGCGTGGTGGTGGTGGCCATTTGTCCGATGTTGTTTTTCATTATACCATACCTTCCTCTTTATTATGAAATTAACATCCGATTATTTATCTCAAAAAATGGCATTTTCTTTGAATACCAAAATAACACATCTTCTTGGAAAACCCTGTACAATGACTTGGCCTGGCAATTTGTCTTTACATGTAGATTTACAAAGTAAAAGAATGTAAAGTAAAATAATAAACATAATATCAAACAAAGAAGAAAAGAAAATTCCCACAATTAAAGACATTACGGATCTGCAAAAATCCGCAAAAATTAAAAATAGAGAAAAAAATAAAATAAAATCTCAGGATGCAAAACTAAATTTAATTATCTCCTTTATGCTTTTAGCAGAGAGGGCTTGTGGGAGATATATACATACAGAATTCCAAGCAGGATTCCAAATACTGTATATATACATTTTAAATAATAATACAGTCAAAGATAGACGAGATAAAAAATATATGTCTTGTTCGTGGAATGACACAACTTATTGCCAGGGTTTATGAATACACTACATGTAAAGATATCTGAACATATAGGCAATTTAAATATTCGTTTTTTTACTGGAGAAAAATATCGGCCCGAAGTCGGGTCCACATACGAAATGTGTGGGCGAAGAATGAATTAATTCTATGGCTGCTGTCGAATCGACAACAAAGTCGTGTATTTTTGCGAACGACCTCAGGTCAGGGATAATATATCGAATATCCGAAAAACATGAACCAATAGGACAGCGACGATGGTGTTCAAGAGAGACGATATAATTGGATATCCTACCGTCACCTGTAAACACAATCGGCTTCTACTGATGTCTCCAAAGAAGACCTCACCATATATGGAAATTGTATTTCGAACGTTTATTTAAAGGTCGAGGAATTTGTGTGTATTTGTCCTTCGATCACATATTATTTCAGTTTTTTTCCTCAGTTATTTACTGAGTTATTGTCGTTTTCGATAAAACAAAATTGTTGCAAGAATAAAAGTTTGGTTCATTCCAGTTCACATCTCTTAAAATTTTTTCGAATTTGAGGTTAAACTCAAATACATAAAATCATGACAAAATTTACTATAATTTCATATTTGGAAGAAGATTTGCAAGAAAAAATAGACGAATTCCCAAAGTGGGGAAAATGTGTTCCAAAGTTTTTGATTTTTTTACTAAAATTACTTTATTTACCATCTCGGCGTCGAAAATACTCTAAAAAAGGTTTTAATTTCGTACTTTCCGTCCAACTTTGCACAACTATTCACGATGGATCTACTCACACGAAACTTTAGCATAGAACTGACTATATCCGATAATTTTTTTAACTTCGTATGGGAAGTGATACGTCCACTTTCCAATACAGCCCATATTTGGCATTGCTGCTAGATGCACTCAAAAAAAATTTCAGCACTCAAGGAGTTACAGAACTGCCAATATTCGATAATAGGTTTGACTACGTATGGGAGGTACCACGCAACTACGCACATTGATGCTGTATGCACTCATACAAAATTACAGCACTCTAGGTGTCATAGAACTGACAATATTCAATAATAGGTTTTAACTTCTGACAATATTCAGTAATAGGTTTTAACTTCGAATGGGATGTGTCACGCCCACTTTTCCAATACCGCCCATTTTTGGCACAACTACGCATGTTTATGCTTGATTCACTTACACAAAATTTCAGTATTGTAGCTGTCATAGAACTGAATATATTTGACAATACGTTTTAACTTCGTATGAGATGTGCCACGCCCACTTTTCCAATTCCGCCCATTTTTGCCACAACTACGCATATTGATGCTAGATGTACTTACACAAAATTTGAGCACTCTAGTTGTCATAGAACTGACAATATTCAATAATAGGTTTCAACTTCGTATGGGAGGTTCCACGGCCACTTTTCCAATATCGCTCATTTTTGGCACAACTACACCCTTTGATTCTGGATGCACTCACACAAAATTTCAGTATTGTGTCTGTCATTGAACGGAATATATTTGAAAATGGGTTTTAACTTCGTATGGAAGATACCACACCCACTTTTCCAATACCGCCCATTTTAGGCACAACTAAGCACATTGATGCTAGATGCACTTAGACAAAATTTCAGCACTTTAGGTGTCATAGAACTGACAATATTCAATAATAGGTTTTAACATCGTATGGGAGGTACCACGCCCTCTGTTCCAATACCGCCCATTTTTGGCACAACTGTGCAGACTAACAATTAGTGAACTTTCACAAAAATGCAAGACTCTAGCTGCAACAGTACTCCAAATATGCTAATTTATAAAAAACGAATAAATCCCCAATTTGTGTGGGAGATGCCACGCCCTCTGTAAATAACAAAAACCAGTTCAGCATGAACATACTGTGAAAATTTCAAGAAGATCGGTGCAGTAGTTCAGTCTGCTAATAAGAACAAAAAAACTTACAAACACAAATTCATTTTTATATATATAGATGTTCACTGCGAATCACAAAATTACAATACATAAGAATACTGACAACACCACGATAAACACAAAATGTGAAATAAAATTAATATAAAAATAGTGCATTAATATTAAACTATTTTTCGCAAATTTTTCTATAAAAAATCAGTTTTAGTTACAAAATAATTCAATTCTCATAATTTTTAAATAATAACACATATATTGATTTATACCAAGAACACGCACCTCAAGATATTTTTTTTATTTTGTCATTGTCTTTGAATGTATTTATTTGTATGCACCTCCCTCACATTCTAATTGCCCAGAGAAAACCAGTAATTGACAACAAATTGCCCGGGGAAACCAATTAAATGACGATTTAGAGAAAACCTTCACCTTTCAACAAAACAAATTTCAACAATACCACAAACATAAAATTAAAATTTCAACTTTGCTAGTAGGAATCCATTAGGACTTCTTTCTGATACTTTTTAAAAAAAGCACGTTGTCAGTTTCCTGGAGTAACTCCCGAATAGACATAATTTCTTAATTTTAAATATGCTGCGAACACCTTGCAAACTGTCGACACGTTCCTGACATTTCCATAAGACTCTTGAAAATCCTCGCAAGGACTACAGACGTAAACAAACAGACATCAGAAACAATCAACGGCTTTTGTTTCGGAGAAAAACGCTGAAAACTATTTTACCTCCGCAAAAAAGAAAACACGACAAAACAAATAAAACTGAAGGATGCTGGAATAGTTTAACGCTGTGGTGTTCCAAAGTTTCGTGCTATGTGCAATGCGAGCGAGAGGAGAAAAAATTAAATTAAATTGCAACACGAATGCCGAAAAAGTATGAACGAATTAATTCAACCAACGCCATGGGAACACTAACTGCGGCTGTACTGCACTCTCAACGCCAGCAGCGAAAAATTATACATACAAACTACATGAGCTGTCGTGTAAATAGCACAGTATGATTATAGCACTATGTGAATATAGCAATTTAACACTACTTCACAAATATTTTGTCGAAAGGCCAGAGAAAGAAAAAATAGAAGTAAATATTTAAGCTCAAGAAATATTTAGCACTGTCAATGGAACCATAAAAATAACAAGTATAAACGGCGTTAATACCCTCCACCATGGACTGCATTCCACAGAGGCAGTTGATTTTCGTAGAAGTGTAGTAATATTACAGGAAAAATTATTTTTTTTATATAGTCAAACCAAAACAAATACAAATATTGAAAAAAAAAACTTTTTATTTTGCGTGTCTATGCAGTCAGAGGAATGTTTCTACGCAAGTAGAGTTTCATTATTCCAGGTGTAGCCGTTTGGTTTGTACCCTTTTTATCCCTCCGTACCCATTGTATCCCTTGAAAGTACGAATTCTGAAAAAAAACCTTATGTTTTTCATGTCTACGTAGTCAAAGGAATGTATACTCTGAATTTCATGACTCTAGCTGCGGTCATTTGGTTGGTACTATTTTTATCCCCTTTTTCTATTTTGACCCCAAAAAGTACGAATTTCGAAAAATCAGTTCATTTTCTGTGTCTACACAGTCAGAGGAATTTATACTCCGAATTTCATGACTCTAGCTGCGGTCATTTGATTGGTAATATTTTTATCCCCTTTTTCATTTTAACCCCAAAAAGTACGAATTTTGAAAAAAATCCGTGTATTTTACTTTTCTATGCAATCAGAGGAATGTATACACCGAATTACATTATTCTAGGAACAGCCGTTTGGTTGGTACCATTTTTATCTCTCTATTCCCATTTTACCCCTTAAAAGTACGAATTTGGAAAAAATACTTTTATATTATGTACCTACTCAATTAGAGGAACGTACACACCGAATTTCGTGTTTATAGCTGTTGTCGTTTAATATGTACCATTTTTATCCCTTTCTGCCCCATTTTACCACCTACAAATAGGAATCGCTTTGATATAAGGAGAATGCGCATACCAAATATCCAGCAAATATAAACAGACATATTCAAAAAACATGCTTAAATACGCTAAAATATTAGGGATTATTATGGGTATTTTTAGTCCTTGTAAGGGAAAATTTTTTCCCTTTGGGCCGATTTCGTCCCGTTTCAATCCCAACCGATCTACGACAATAAGACGCATTTATGGAAAATTTGAACGCTCTAGCTCCTTTCGTTTAGATGCTAGCGTGCTTTCAACAGACGGACGGACGGACAAGGCTACATCGTCTTAGAATTTTATGACGATCAAGAATATATATACTTTGTAGGGTCTCAGGTCGATATTTCAAGGTGTTACAAACGGAATGAAAAAGTTAGTATACCCCCATCCTGGAGGTGTAGGGTATAAAAATAATTTTATAAATAAATATAATATTTTTATTATTTAAAACCACGCGTTTACACTATATGTATCGAAACAATAACTCAAGTCATTTCAAAAAATTAAATATTCTTATACAGTAAGATATCGATTTGCGCAACCCGCGATTATTGCAACTCCCCGATTAGCACAACCTGAATTTCTTTTACATTAAGCTCTTTAGAAGTGCTACTTAAAAAAATTGCCGCAACTATTGTTTGTGATACAGAGTTCTGATGTGAAAAACGAATATCTCTGAAAACGGCTGCATTTCAGAATAAAGAACAAAAATATTTAATTGGTTTTTAAAACAGGTTCTTTTATTTTGTGTGGATCTGACAGTTTTCGATGAACAAGATTTGCTAGGAATGCTTTAAATTAAATTGTGTTTAGGTTGAAATTTTTCTCTATTTTGAAGTTTACCGTAAAGGCTTTGCTACTTATTGACAACGCCCAAAATAAAATGAATTATATACCGATGAAGGTCAATTGTACTGTCATTAACCAACCTCTTGACTAAAATGCAATAAAGCTAACAATGTTCTATTACAAAAAGAATATTTTAATGTACTTGGTCGGTGTACGATGATCGGATTTAAAGGGTGATTTTTTAAAAGCTATAGGAAAGTTTCTCAAAAATAAAATACATAAAATTCAGAAAAATGCATGAAATCTGAATTTGAATCGATAGTACGGTCCATATAATTTAATGTTTGAAGATTATTTCATGCAAATGTTGACCTTGATTGCGCCTCAAATGATCCATCCGCTTAGTCCAATTTTGGCATTTCAACGTTTTCGAGTAGCAGAGGCCCAATTGTTGCGAACGACGATGAATCGATAATTGATGGTCATCATTAACACTGGCCGATACAGCTGCGATATTTTCTTCAGTTCGCACTCTACGTAAGCGTGTTGGCGGTTTAATGCCCAACAATATAAATTTGGTGCGAAATTTAGTCACAATAGCCCGAATTGCCGCTTCAGTGGTTCGATTAAACTGACCATAAAATGGAAGCGCGCGATGAACTTTCTTACCAGAGTACGCATTTTGATAATAAAATTCAATAATTTGCAAGCGTTGTTCGTTTGTAAGACGATTCATGGTTAAATTATAGACCAAACTGAAGATGTTTGACAGTGAAACAAAACACGAAACGTGCGTCAGCGGTTTAAACCAGTGTTGCCAAAAAGATAATACCTAAAAAATCACCCTTTAGCCAAAAAAGTTTAATACATGGGACATTGTATCAGACATTCTTATTAAAAACTGGACGATATTACTTATTATTATTATTACTTATACGTAAATAATATGGGTCTTGGTAAGTGCAACAATCTCAATTAATGCAACTGTCTTGATTTCCTATCGGTTGGGCAAATCGAGCTTTTACTGTATATATATTTCTAAAAAAAACTTAAATACCATAAATATTGGTAGATAGTGGGTGCTACAGTTGGTTGTGCTTCTATTCTATTTTAATTCAAAAAGTAAAAATTGCAGAATAACCTAACTTTTAACCCTTTTAGTGTGTCGACTTGGTTCGGTGGAATATTTTGTTTATCAGCGCTTCTCATTTATCATATGTGACCGTTGGTACTAATATGAACCCTGATTTAAGTCAAAGACATACATTCGTTGCGAAAGTTCTGACGAGATGGGGTAGCGCCCATCGAAACTGCGCAGTCAACTTTTAGCTGCAACAATAAAGGTCTCACTTTGCCTTTTTGCTAATTTTGGGTTCTGCTGAAGACTTCAGCACAACCTTTCGTCTTGAACCAAAATAAATGACAACACAATAACCTAACTTCATGATTCAACCAATTTGTGCCGTAAAAGTAAAAAATCTTGTTATTTTGCGTGTCTATCCAGTCATAGGAATGTATACACCGAATTCCATGATTCTAGCTGCGGCCATTTGGATTGTACCATTTGTATCCCTTTTTCCCAACAGAATTTCATCATTCTAGCTGTAGCCGTTTAGTTGGTACTATTTTTATCCCTCTCTACCCTTGTATCCTTTGAAAGTACGAATTTGGAAAAAAACCTTTTATTTTTCGTATCTATGCAGTCAGTGGAATATATACACCGAATTTCATGACTCTAACTACTTTCATTTGGTTGGTACTAATTTTATCCCCTTTTGCCATTTTAATCCCAAATAGTACGAATTTCGAAAAATCCGTTTCTTTTGCGTGTCTACGCAATGAGATGTATGTATACACCGAATTTAGTTATTCATCTAGTTTGGTTGGTAGCATTTTTTACCCTTTATTCCCATTTTCCCCTTAAAAGTACGAATTTGCAAAAAATTATTTTATATTATGTATCTACTCAATTAGAGGAATGTACGCACCGAATTTCGTGTTTCTAGTTGTTGTCGTTTGATAGGTACCATTTTTATCCCTTTTTTCCCCATTTCACCCCCTACGAATAAAAATCAATTTATGGTACACGTTTTTGTTATAGGGGGAATGTGCATACCCGATATCAACTAAGTACAAGCAGACATATTGAAAAAATAAATGTTTAAATACTCTCAAATATTAGGGGTTATTATGGGTATTTTTAGTCCTTGTGAGGGAAAAATTTTTTCGTCTGGGCCGATTTTGCCCACTTTCAATCCCAACTGCAACCATAAGACATATTTAGGGAAAATTTGAACCTCCTAGCTAATTTCGCTCGGAAGTTAGCGTGCTTTCAGACAGACAGACGGACATGGCTATATGGTCTTAGAATTTTACCACGACCCAGAATATATAAACTTTATGGGGTCTCCGGCGAAGATTTAAAGGTGTTACAAACGGAATGACAAAGTGAATATACCCCCATTCTTAGGTGGAGGGTATAAAAATGCTTAAATGGTCAGAAATATTAGGGGTTATTATGAGTATATTTAGTCCTTGTGAAGGGAAAATATTTCCCTTTGGGCTGATTTCGACCACTTTTAATCCTAACCGATATACGACTATAAGACGCATTTATGGAAAATTTGAACGTTCTATCTCCTTTCGTTTAGATGCTAGCGTGTTTTCAACAGACAGACGGACATGGCTAAATCGTCTTAGAATTTTATGACGATCAAGAATATATATACTTTATAGGGTCTCAGGTCGGTATTTCAAGGTGGTATTTTCATCCTTGAGGTGAAGGGCATAAAAATTAAAAAAATCTTAAATAAAGCATTGGGCGAACCAAGACGTCATAGGATACAAATATTTAAATATAAAATATCTGGCATTTCATGTGTTTGTGGGTATTTAAGAAAAACACACAAGAATATTTCCATATTAGTTACGTCATTAAGGCATAATAAATTTGGTGAAGGTGGATGGCAAATACAAATTAGCATTTTATTTCCCCTACATCACTCACGCTCACCAACCCCAGCACTTTCACTGGCAGGCAGATCAGTGGCGCTTGTCGACAGGTATCCCTGCTTTGGTTCACTATAAATAAAATCCTCATTCGTTGCTATAACCATCAGTCGCCAATAAGTCGTTAAGGACATAACAATTAAAACTTATTCACCTCCTGAGCAAATTCCTCTTTATATTCCTCTAATATGAAGCTTTTAAGTTTTGTCATCTTGTTTGCTGTCTTCTATGAAATCCATTCCCAACACCGTGTCTGTGGTCCTACTTTGATGCAGCTTCTGGACGCGGTATGCATAAATGGCTTCAATGGACTGGGCATTAGTAAAAAGTCAAGCAACAAACCTGGTGGGCTATATTTAGTTTGTAATTTGTTGGTCTTAATCTCAAAACCCCATTTTCGTTTTACAGTGAACCATGATCTGGACGCCTTGAGTGTATTCAACGAACTCGAAGATGAATCACCCTTCAAATCGGACTCCCTTCTGAACGATATGCTGTTTAGTGAACGACTCAACACCCTGGCCAAGACCCGAAGACATCGTCATGTGACCGGGGTACATGATGAATGTTGCCTCAAACCTTGTACCCTGGATGAATTGGCCGGCTATTGTCTTTAAGTTGTTGTTGAATAAAAATTTAATTTATTCAAGAAGTGTGAAGTGTAAACTAAATTGACGTTGAAAGTACTGTAATGATTTTAAAACAAAAAAAATATATGATTATTTATGATGAGCCCAATAAAATGTAAAAAAAAACATAAAATATGGATGTTCAGCAAACAATTCGATTTAATGTTAAATTCTCACAATCAATTTTAGGTCACGATGTCCTTCAAAAGTGTATAAAAATGTTCCAAATGATCGTAGGAATTATTCACTTAAATATTTTTGTATATTTGTTTGTTTTTTATACCGATCGTCTTAGTCGATTTAGCAATATCCTTCTATCTGTCTGTCCATATATTCATACAATCAATGTGCAGATCGCAAGTGACCCTCGAATCAAACAGAACTTTGTATTGTCGTAGCTCAAGACCATTCTGATGCTATATATGGAAATTTATTTACAAATGATATGAAGACATTTATTACTTGACAGCCCACTAACACTATCACGACCAAACATCTGTAATCTTTTGAAGATTTCGGTTATTATTTAACAGCAACGCGTATTGTAAAAATAAGCCTGTCTTCATATTCAGATTCCGCGGAATGAATACTTTCGAAATGGGCCTCAAACTAGCAATTGACCGCCGTAATCTTTAAAAGATATAAAACTGTAACCACTAGAGAGGATCGAAAATTAAAAATGTTTGTCAAAAGGTAATTAAAACTAACAAAAACGGCGTTAAGTTCGGCCGGGCCGAACTTTATAGACCCTCCACTATTGATTGCATTCCACAGAGGATGTCGATTTTCGTACAATTGCAGTAATACTACAGGAAAATATAATATTTTTTATATAGCAATATCAAAACAAATACAAATATTAAAAACAAAAATTATAAATAAATATAATATTTGAACTATTTCATACCAAGCTTATAAGGCAAGGCTACCATTACGTCAATTCAAAAAATTAATATTCCTTTATTGATATTTTCAAAAAACTTAACTACCATAAATATTGTGGTATATAATGGGTGCTACAGTTGGTTGTATTTCCATTCTATTTTAGTTCCAAAATTACAAATTTTGAAAATCCATTATCAGACGTACATAGTGCAAAATAACCTAACTTCATGATTCAACCAAATTTTGCCGTAAAAGAAAAAGGACGAATTTGGAAAAAAACTTTTTATTTTGCGTGTATATGCAGTCAGAATTCCATGATTCCAGCTGCGGCCATTTGGTTGGTACCATTTTTACCCCCTTAAGAGTACGACTATCTAAAATATCTTTATTTGACGTTTCTACCCAATTAGAATTTCATGATTCTAGCTGTAGTCGTTTAGTTAGTACTATTTTTATCCCTCTGTACCATTGTATCCCTTGAAAGTACGAATTTCGAAAAATCCATTTATTTTCCGTGTCAATTGGTTGGTACTATTTGTACCCCTTTCTCCATTTTGACCCCAAAAAGTAAGAATTTCGAAAAATCCGTTTATTTTCCGTGTCTATACAGTCAGAGGAATGTATACTCCAAATTTCATAACTCTAGCTGCGGTCATTTGATTGGTACTATTTTTATCCCCTTTTTCATTTTAATCCCAAAAAGTACGAATTTTGAAAAATCCGAGTATTTTACTTGTCTATGCAATCAGAGAAATGTATACACCGAATTTCATTATTCTAGGGGCAGCCGTTTGGTTGGTTGGTACCCTCTTTATCCATCTATTTCCATTTTACCCCTAATTTGTAAAAAAATGCTTTATGTATTGTATCTACTCTATTAGAGGAATGTACGTACCGAATTTCGTGTTTCTAGCTGTTGTTGTTTAATATGTACCATTTTTATCCCTTTTTTGCCCCATTTCACCCCCTACAAATAAGAATCACGTTATGGTGCACGTTTTTGTTATCGGGGGAATGCGCATACCCAATACCAAGTGAGAACAAGCAGACTATTGCTTAAATACGCTAAAATATTAGGGATTATTATGGGTATTTTTAGTCCTTGTGAGGGAAAAATGTTTGCCTTTGGGCCGATTTCGCCCCGTTTCAATCCCAACCGATCTACGACTATAAGATGCTAGCGTGCTTTCAACAGACGGACATACGGACGGACATGGCAACATCGTCTTAGAATTTTATGACGATATTTCAAGGTATCACAAACGGGCTGACAAAGTTAGTATACCCTCATCCTGGTGTTGGAGGGTATAAAAAGTAACATTTAAGTGGTATGAAAATATGTAATTTGTTGTTCGAATTTTCAAAAGAAAACCAGCTTCTAGTTATAGAGATAATTTTTATTTCTTAAAAACTGTATATATTTTTATTTTATTTTATTATAAAGTAAAAATACCTCTTTTAAATCAATTTTTTTAGCGGGCAATGCATAGTGTCATTAACACGCGCCATAAATTTTATAATTGGGTTCCTGGTACTTCTTCTACAACAATTACAATGTAGAACTCTAAAAAATTGCAACGGATTCTGATGGAGGTCATTTTACAGGGCGGTCAATATATAACTTTTTTGCACATTCTTATTAAGAATCGGCATAGGGAGCATTTTAAGTATAGAGTGTTTTCAGGAAATTTTCTTAAAACACATTTTTGTTAAACATTTTAACCCTGTAGATCCTCAGTATAGGAGTCTTTTTATTCCCATTTGTGCAAAAGGGTTAAAACAACCCTAAAACAGCGGTTTACTTGAAACTAAACCCTTTGAGGACCAACAATTTAAAAAAGAGAGTAAGATTCAGTAGCTTAAACCGACATGATCAAATTTCAAGTGATTGTGGATTTCAGGCACCAGCGTAGATATTATTAAGGACTACACCTTTTTCAATTGTAATTCAAAAGACATCACTTGAAATTCAAAGGACACCAGTTAAAATTCAAAAATTCCATGTGCAATTCAAAAAATATCACTTGAAATTCAAAAATTCCATTTGATATTCAAATTACAAATGAAGAGTTTTGAATATCAAATGATGTCATTTGTAATTCAAAAGACAACATTTGAAATTCAAAAGTCGTCATTTGTAATTCAAAAGACATCATTTGATATTCAAATCTCTTAATTTGTAATTCAAAACTCGTCATTTGAAATTCAAAACTCGTCATAAGTTTTGAATTGCAAATGACATCATTTGAAATTCAAAAGTTTTCATTTGAAATTCAAAAATTATTCCATTTGTAATTCAAAAATTATTCCATTTACAATTCAAAAAGGGTAAACAAAATTATTTAAGCAAAATATACATTAGGTTGGGTAGCATTTATTTATTTCTGTAAATTTTAATATTCTGCTGTTAAGAAAACAGATTTACGTATCTCTCGCGCAAATCACTCTAACCTATTTAAATTTAAAGATTTTATAACTTTTATACGGACGATCGGAATACTCTGAAATTTGGTCATTGGTAATGTTTTCATAGACGTTATTTACACCCGCAATATGAGAGATATTGCTAGACCTCTCACACAAATTGGCATAAGCTTTGGTTAAAGTAAAACTGATCAGTAACAATTTAATATTGGAAATGGTTTTACAATCACTTTATACCTGTAAAATAGTTATAATTTGTTGTACCTCCCACACAAATAATCCGATCTTAAGTAAAATGCAAAATGTCCTTATAAATTATATGCAGATGCTCCCTGAGCTGGTGAAGGTTATAAACTATATATGAAATTACCGACATTTTACATCATTATAATTATTAGCAGAAAAAAAAAAAAATTGCAGAAAAAATAAATGCTACCCCACCTAATGTATATTTTTCTTAAATAAGTTTGTTTAAATTTTTGAATTTCAAATGGAATAATTTTTGGATTTCAAATGAAAACTTTTGAATTTCAAATGGTGTATTTTGAATTACACTTGAAAATGGTGTAGTATGCTTCACTATGAAAAATATTCATGAATCGAATGAATGCTATATATCTCCTTTATTGATTTAAGTTACATTTTGGGATCAGCATAGCTAGATTTTTTTAAACTCAAGTTAGACTAGTAGTGGCCGCTTCTTCGCTATCGGAAAAGCCAGTTATTTGCTATCAGTTTTACCCATCTTTGTTTTTGGATAGTATTTATTGAATTTTCTTGCGATGGATATAGATAAATCTAAAATAGTAATTTGGAAACCTCCTTGTTGAATTGCACTAGTTTAGCTGAACTCCCTTTGTAAGTATCATTTTTATCATTTTCTACTCGGGTTTGGAACAAAGAATTATAACCGCAGAACCTTTTATATACTCGATCTCATGTTTCTAGATGCAGCCGGCCATTTTATAAGTTTTTGCACCTCTTTTCCAAAAAGTACTCACTTTGAAAAATCACCATATAAAGGGATTTTTTTTAGCTATTATCTTTTTGGCAACACTGGTTTAAATAGCTGACGCACGTTTCGTGTTTTGTTTCACTGTCAAACATCTTCAGTTTGGTCTATAATTTAACCATGAATCGTCTTACAAACGAATAACGCTTGCAAATTATTGAATTTTATTATGAAATTGCGTGCTCTGTTAAGAAAGTTCATCGCGAACTTCCATTTTATGGTCAGTTTAATCGACCCACTGAAGCGACTAGTGTTAATGATGACCATCAATTATCGATTCGTCGACGTTCGCAGCAATTGGGCCTCTGTTGTTAAAAACGTGGAAATGCCAAAATTGGACAAGCGGATGGACCAATTGAGGCGCAGTCAAGGTCAACATTTGCATGAAATAATCTTCAAACATTAAATTATATGGACCGTACTATCGATTCAAATAAACATTTCATGCATTTTTCTGAATTTGATGTGTTTTTTTTGAAAAACTTTCCTATAGCTTTTAAAAAATCACCTTTACATATCACTTTATATAAATTTTGAAATATCTAATTATGTTCCGCGTTTACGTAACTAAAAGGACTGTACAGCATTTTTATCCCGCGCATGCATTAAAAGACACATTTCGAAAAGTCCAATTTTATTGCGTTTCTACATGGTCAGAGGAATTTACAAATCAAATTTCACGATTCTGTCTGCAATACTTTAATTGTTGCCATTTTTATCGCTTTTTGTCCCGCTCACCCTTTATAATTCCTAAATTTCGAAAAATCCATTTAGATTTGGGCTTCTACGTTGTCAGATGAATTTACACACCAAATTTCACCACTACACTGAAAGAAAAACGTACGTAACCGGAACGAAATTGTACGTTGCTGCAACGAATTTGTTCATTGAAAGTCAACCAACGTCGGCGTTCGTTGCTGCAACGAACAAAGTTTCGTTGATGCAATGAATCTTGATTTAATGGAAATTATAGTTCTGCAACGAATATGTTCGTTGCTGCAACAATGTTTTTTCGTTGCTGTAGCAATGCTGATTCGTTGCTGCAACAATTATATTTCGTTGCTGCAACAACTCTAATTCATTGGTGCAACAACTCTGATTCGTTGCTGCAACAACTCTGTTTCGTTGCTACAACAACTCGGTTTCCTTGCTGAATCAATGTGGTTTCGAAAATATTCGTGGCATTAAATTAAACATTTTCGCTGCAGCAATGAAACTTTATCGTTGCAGCAACGAACGCCGACGTTAGTTGATTTTCAAAAACAAAATTCGTCCCGGCCGCGAACGTTTTACTTCCATTATAGATAATTTAGTTCCATTGTGACCACCGGCAGTGGACTTCGAAGTGATTATTCGCAAGAGCAGCTCAACTAAAGAGTGATTTTTTTGAGGTTAGGATTTTCATGCATTAGTATTTGACAGATCACGTGGGATTTCAGACATGGTGTCAAAGAGAAAGATGCTCAGTATGCTTTGACATTTCATCATGAATCGTCTTACAAACGAACAACGCTTGCAAATTATTGAATTTTATTATCAAAATGCGTGCTCTGTTAAGAAAGTTCATTGCGCGCTTCCATTTTATGGTCAGTTTAATCGACACACTGAAGCGGCTATTCGGGCTATTGTGACTAAATTTCGCACCAAATTTACATTGTTGGACATTAAACCACCAACACGCTTACGTAGAGTGCGAACTGAAGAAAATATCGCAGCTGTATCGGCCAGTGTTAATGATGACCACCAATTTTCGATTCGTCGCCGTTCGCACCAATTGGGTCTCTGTTACTCAAAAACGTGGAAATGCCAAAATTGGACTAAGCGGATGGACCACCTAAGACGCAGCCGCGGTCAACATTTAAATGAAATTATCTTCAAAAAGTAAATGTCATGGACCAATCTAACGTTTCAAATAAAGAACCGATGAGATTTTGCAAATTTTATGCGTTTTTTTTTAAAAAAAAGTTATCAAGCTCTTAAAAAATCACCCGTTACTTAAGGCAGAACTCCAACAACGTGAATGAGAATTACTATCGAATACATCCCAAAAACACACACTAGAAAAACACATAATTTGTGTGTCTCCGATTGTTGCACAAACGAATAAATTGTTGCTGCAACGATATCAGTTTTGTAGCTGTAAAGAATGAGTTGTTGAGGCAAAGTGTTCCATCCAAACTCCATTAAGTTTAACAATTTTTGACAAAATAATACGGATTTGTATAAAAACAACGATTATAATCAGAAATTTATAGATTTTTTGTATTAATTAATGTTTACCCATGTAAAAAATGAAAGAGAATATTTTCGTTGCATCAACGAAGATTGAAAACTCGGTTTCATATCATAAACGTTCTCTTCGTAGCAGCAACGTATCGGATTGTTGCGGGAACGTAATATTTCGCTGATGCAGCGAAATGGCAGTAACGAATCTGATTCGTTGATGCAACGAACGATTTTTCTTTCAGTGTATAGCTTCAATAATTTAGTTGGTACCATTTTTATGCCTTTTTGTCCCGCTCACCCTGTACAAGTACAAATTTCGAAAAATCAGATTTTACTGCGACTATATATGGTCAGAGGATTTTACATACAAAATTTCACGATTCTATCTGTAATACTTTAGTTTTCGAAAAATCCATTTGTGTTGTATTGTTGTCAGAGAAATGTAAATACCGATTTTCACGAATATAGCGCATTTCTTAAATTGGTACCATTTTTGTCCCTTTTTGTATCTCTCCTCCCTTAATAGTACAAATTTCGAAAAATTCCTATTTGTAGATCGTCTTCATGGCACACACCGAATTTCATGTTTCTAACTACTGCCGTTTAGTCAGGACTAAGGTTCGATGTCTATCCCTTTTTCTCCCATTTTACCATCTAAAAGTACGGATTTCATAAAACCCTTTCTTAGTCGTCGTCTACGTCATTTTTGGGAACTACCCTAAAAATTTCACAACGCTGGATTAATTTGTTTGATCTGGGCGCTGGTCAATGATACGTCAGTCAGTAACGCAGCTCTTGTATATATATTTAGATTGTAAAAACATGGAATTAATTTTAGGAAAAAATATTATAAAAATATAAAATATATAAAAATATATAAATATTTTATATCTTTAAAGTGATTATAAAAACATTTTCAAATATCAAATTGCAAAATTGTTTTTCGATTTCGACTATCCGTATTGAAGTTATATTATTTCCTCAACCCAGAACTACATGTTACACATTTAATATTTATGTTGTTAAACATTGGCACTGCTATTTTATTGTCCACCAATGTATTCTTGCTAAATGATCAGCACCATGTAAGAAATGTTTTCTCGGTAGCTAGAAGCACCACAACGAATTTGGCAATGCCTTACACTACTTTGTCAGTCTTTTGTAGGGAACTTTCAACATGAAATCATATGAGCAAGAAAAAATAGTTGCCAGGTAGTTTGTTTAATTAACCGAAAATAGTTATTTATATCTAATCGAGAATTACTCAGAATTTGTGGCATTACAAATTCAAATATTATGTCAAATGTTGCAAATGACTAGCGCCATGAAGTAGATTACCCCTCAAATTGTATGGAACAATACGCATCATGGTATATACAGCATGTTTCGTTTTGATCGTCTTACTTCAAAGCAAACACACAAAAAAATATCCGGGTAAAGAGCTAAGAAGGAAAAAAACTGAATTACTCGTTGGAAGTGGAGTTTTTTTTGTCGTGGTCCATACCAAGAGCACGTCATATTTCGTAACCATTGTAGATACAGTGGCAGAATAAGAGAAAAATATTGAGTATTTGCAAAATGTAAGAATTATTTATAATAAGTTAAAATAATGTCATGCAAATCTCTAAAGACGAAATATATTATACGCATATATAATAGGATGGGTCGCGGTCCATACAAATGGAAAAACAATTTCCAGTCACCACAGGAAAATAAAATTTGGATTGTTTACTGATGATCTGCAAAATATTTTTTCCCAGATCAAGCTGTCCGTGAGCTGAACACTCCGTGTGTCCGTCTGTCTGTTGAAAGCACGATAGCGGCCGAACGAAATGAGCTAGGAGGTTGAAATTTTTCCTAAATGTGTCTTATGGTTGCAGATCGGTTGGGATTGCAAGTGGGCGAAATCGGCCCAGAGGGAAAAATTTTTCCCTCACAAGGACTGAAAATACCCATAATATTTAGAGTATTTCAGCATGTTTTTTGAACATATTAGCTTGTATTTACTTCATATTTGACATGCGCATTCCCTTTATAGCATAAAAGGACACCACAGAGTTATTTATATTTGTAGGGGGCGAAATGGGACAAAAAGGGATAAAAATGGTACCTATCAAACGACAACAGATAGAAACACGAAATTTGGCGTGTACATTCCTCTAATAGAGTAGATACATAAAATAAATTCGCACTTTTAAGGGGTTAAATGGGGATAGAGGGATAAAAATAGTACCAACCAAACGGCTGCACCTAGAATGATGGAATTCGGTGTATATATTCATCTGATTGCGTAGACACATAAAATAAAGGAAATTTTCGAATTTCGTACTTTTAGGGTGTAAAATGGAAAAAGTGGATAAAAATTGTACCAAACAAATGGATGCAGCTGGAAGCATGAAATTCGCTGTATACATTCCTCCGACTAACTAGACACGAAAAAAGGTTTTTCCAAATTCGTACTTTCAAGGGATTCGATGGGAGCAGAGGGATAAAAATTGTACCAACTAAAAGGCTACAGCTAGAATGATAAAATTTTCGAAAGTCGTACTTTTAAGGAGTAAAATGTGAAAAAGGGGATAAAAATGGCACCAACAAAATGGCCTCAGATAGTATTATGGAATTCGAAGTATACATTCCTCTCAGTGCATAGCCACGTAAAATTTTTTTCATTAAGTTGTCTTATACTGTGTACGTGAGAGAAAAGTTATTTTCAAAATTTATATATATAATTAAAATAGGATGAAAATACAACCAACCAAACCACTGTAGCTGAAAATACACTTTCTGTCCCCCAATATTTAGGGTATTTATGATTGCTGCCTTATATTTACTTTATGAATTGAAGTTTTATTTCCTTTATATATATATATATATATAGTATACAAATATTGGTAGCCTTGGATTATTAATTAAATTTCTGATTTTCATACATTTGAAAATTGTTGCGGACATTCCTCTTGAAGCTTGGAAGCACCACAAAGAAAATAAAATTTTTAGCGGGCGAAATGGGACAAAAAGCGATAAAATATGGTACCAATGACACAACAACAGCTAGAATCATGAAATTCGGTGTGTACATCCCTCTAATTGCATAGACACGTAAAATAGAGGAATTTTTCGAAATTCATACTATTAAGTGATATAATTGAAAAAGAGGGATAAAAATGGGACCTTCCAAACTGCTGAAGTTGATATCATGAAATTCGGTGTATATATTCGGTGTTCTGACTATGAAGACCCGAAACAAAAAAGTTTTTTTTTCGAAATTTGTACATTTGGGCGGATGGGGCGAATGGGGATATCTTTCAAATTTGCACTTTTCCTATCAAAATAATACAGTCACTTTGTCTGTATCTGAAAATGCTTCTCCCTAATGGCAACTGACAGTCGCCTAATATTTAGGCATTTTCACTTTCACAATTACAGCATTTTATTTATACAAGGTGGCGCAAAAGTAATCCTCCTATCAGAAAATGCTATAAATTTTGCGATTGGCCCCTAATTTCAGTTCTGTTTTGACATGCGAAATACACGTTAATAAACAATGTTACGCTACACTGCTCCAGAACGCGGAATATTGGTGACTATTTATTTGACCAATAATCGGTCGGTGACTTTGGCACAACGTGAATTTCGTCGCAGATTTCCTAGCCGTCCAACGCCTACTGGTGAAACACTGCGGCGTTTAGCCGCTCGCCTTGAAGAGACTGGCACAACACGAGATGCTGCCAGGCGTGGCAGACCCCGGATTAGCCGTTCTGCAGAGAATATTGCTGCTGTAGCCGAGGATGTCATGGGAGCGCCGTCGACATCGACCAGACGACGTGCCACGCAAATGGGTATCAGTCGACGGTATTTACATCGAATTTTGGTACAAGATTTGAAGATGTTTCCGTACAAAGTCCAGACGGTGCATCAGCTAACAGCTGCTGACCGCCAATCGCGTCTAACATACGCTCAAGCCATCCTTAATCACCACCAACAGGAAGATGATTTTTCATCAAAAATAATCATTAGTGATGAGGCCCATTTCCATCTTAGCGGGTACGTAAATAAGCAAAATTTCTGGGGCTCTGAAAATCCGCGTGTAACCCACGAAGAGCCATTACACCCGCTCAAAGTCACTGTATGGTGTGCTGTTTTCGCTGGAGGAGTCATCGGACCTTTTTTCTTCGAAGACGTCGTGGGCCAAACGGTTACTGTGAATGGTGAGCGCTACAGAGCAATGATCAACGAGTTCTTTTTGCCGCAACTTGATGAATTGGGATTGGAAAAAAATGTGGTTCCAACAGGACGGTGCAACGGCACACACTGTACGTGCCACAACCGATATGCTGAAGGATGCATTTCCCGGGCGCCTAATCTCCCGTTTTGGCGATTTGCACTGCCCAGCGAGATCGCCTGATTTGACCGCTCCAGACTTCTTTTTGTGGGGCTTTTTGAAGTCGCCTCAAGCCTCAGACTCTTGCAGCTCCGTCAAGAATGTGAGGACCTATCGCCGGAAGTTTTGGCCAAAGTAATGGAAAATGCCATAAAAAGGGCTCAAATGACAATCAACTGTGGCGGCGGCCATTTACATGACATCATATTCTCGACTTGATGTAAAAAAAATTAAAAGACCAAATAAAAATAATCCACAAGAAGAATCAAAGTTTTTCATTTTTTTTTAATTACAGCCAAAAAACATCGGAAGGTTATTTTTGCGCCACCTTGTATATAGTAGTCGATTTTAAACAGTGCGCATAATTATACATTATAGTTTGAAATAGTAAACAATTATAGTAATGTGCATAAACATATCACAATTTTCGTAATATGGTACTGTACTTCTATGTAAAGTCGACATCCTTCTTGGGTCTTTTTTGGAAAAGGTTACCATCAAGAATATATCTGCCAAAATCTGATAACTCATGTCCTGGATTTAATGCTGCCAAGGATCGACTTAAAGTCCTTTTGGGAGGAAACGCAGAAGGAGAATTTAATGTTAAGCCTTTTCTGATTTACCAATCTGAAAATCCTAGAGCAATGAAAAATGTTAAAAAATTGATCTTCCTGTACACTGGCGTGCTAATAAAAAGGCTTAGATGACTGCAACCTGGTTTAAAGATTGGTTGGAAAATTGTGCAGTTCCAGAACACTACTGTTCCACATAAAACATTGACTTTAAAATCCTTTTGTTAGTCGATAATGCACCAGGACATCCAATTTTTTCAGATGACTTGTCCGATCATGTAAAAGTTGTTTTTAAGTCGCCTAACACAACATCCCTAATACAGCCTATGAATCAAGGCGTCATATCCAACTTTTCGTCAACTTCTTGAATCAACCGACAGAAATGATAAACTATCCATGAAAGTCTTTTGGAAAAATTACAACATAATGATGGCTATTGCAACGATAAATTTATCTTGGAAAGAAGTTAGAGCATCTTATATGAAAGGAAGTTGGCAGCAAATATGGCCAGAATTCATTAATAGAGATGTAGTTGGTGTTAATGACGTTCAAAATTTTTGTAGAGAGTTGGTTGATTTAGCCAGAGAACCGAACTTCGATGGAATGGGGGAAGATGACATTAATGAACTGTTTTTATCTCACGAAGAGGAGCTTGATAATGAAAGTTTATTAGCCATTGATGTCCAACATGCGTTAGGGGAAGACGTTATAATAACTGATGTTATAATAGAAGACAACAAATTGACGACAGCCAATATTTCCAAAGCTAAGCAAATGATTCCACAGATAATGGCTATATTTTCTGATAATGATCGTAGCTCAGGCGACGAATATTGTATCACGTAACGTAATTAGTTGTTATAAGGAAATCTATAAAAATCCAAGAAGCCTTAGACAGCTTTGTTGACAAAGCCCAAGACCACTTAATTGTTGATTTGAATAAGTATTGTAGATTTAGATTTATCAGACGAAGATATCTCAACATAATCTCAAATTAGAATTTTTGATTTTTTATATGTGAATATGAATGAATTTTTGTTATGTTTTTATGAAAATTTATATTTTCTTATTATACACTCCACGAGAGTATTATGTCTTTGTGCATTTGTTTGTAACACCCAAAAGGAAGAGAGATAGACCCATTGTTAATAATACCGATCGACTTAGAATCACTTTTTGAATCGATTTAGCGATGTCCGTCTGTCTGTCTGTCTGTCTGTCTGTCTGTCTGTCTGTCTGTCCGTCCATCTATTCTTGTAATCACGATACAGGTCGCAATTGTACACAGAACCAAATGAAACTTTGCACAACTAAGTTTTTCGGGATAAGAACGAACGCTATTTAATTTGAAGAAAATCGGTTCAGATTTAGATATAGCCCCCATACGAATTTCACTCCCGATTTGACTCTTTTCACTCTAGATACCACATAATTTAACAGATTTTCTTCAAAATTGGCAAAACATCTTATAGTTCAACTAGAAACATCTGTGGTAAAAATGGGTCAGATCGGTTCAGATTTATATATAGCTCCTATACAAATTTCGCACCCGATTTGAT